>CM041293.1:93621380-94821380 GCA_023052935.1 Piezodorus guildinii
CAAAAAAAAAGAATATAAACAAAAAACATCGTAAATTCAAGTATGATAAAAATCGATTCCCATAACTATTAAACGATGATAAATAAACGAAACATTTATTCTTAGTTCGATGATCAGGCACATCAATTAATCAAGTGATTAATAATAGAATTTTTTTTTAGAAAACGCAACGAACAAAATGTTGTAAAATATTAATCCTTCCATTAAATCATGCAAAACTAATTTCGCTACTTTTTTTTTTAATTTACGTTTTAAACTATTAAGAATATACTATCTGGGCCTTTCTACTCTATAGAAAAACAAATTCTATAGTATAAATACTAAAACTGTATGAATTATTCAAAATTCTTAACACTAACTTTAATCTTATGAGAAAATCTACATTGCAAAATAATAAATCGACATAAGAAACATTTAATGTTAACGAAATAATAAAAAAGATAAACTGATGTAATATTTAATAATATCCATCGAAAAAACAAGAGTTATTTCGTTTTCCTTTTCCTACACTAGTAAAAAGCATAATGAAGTAGGAAATTTGATTCTCCGACAGCTCTAAAGTAGCACATTTTCCCGCGAGGTTGTTTGCCATTTCATTCCCAAAGATACCACAGTGACCTGGAAACTAGTACTAGTATCTACTGGAAAACGACCTCCTCTACCGTGTTAAAGCAGTTATTAAACTTTTGGGTGACAGTTGATGTTATCATTATCTTGGGACACGAGGGGCTGTGTAGCCGCAAAGATGGCCGCTAGGTATCCACAAATAAGATACCTTTTCTATATATACGAGTATATATATATATATATATATAATATATATATATATATATATATATATATATATATATATAAATGGAGGGAGCTTGTAAAGCTAGTAGTATATCACGAATTTCACTGTTGAAATTCTATCACATAATATCTATGTTTAATGGATATTACTTATGTTCGAAAAAAAGTACCACATTAATGATTGAAATACAAATTAATATTTTAGAAAAAAATGAAGTAACATTATTTGTCTATATTACTATACATATACATATACATTAATAAATAATGTTCAAGGCAGTATATGCCATTAATAATATTTAGTATTTGAAAGAGTATAGATTTTAGCAAAAGAAGTATTTCTGGAGTGAAAAGTGGTAAAAAGCTAGTAAGCTGATTA
Source organism: Piezodorus guildinii (assembly GCA_023052935.1). Lineage (NCBI taxonomy): Eukaryota > Metazoa > Arthropoda > Insecta > Hemiptera > Pentatomidae > Piezodorus > Piezodorus guildinii. Next base: position 93,622,552 of record CM041293.1, read on the forward strand.
ATGGGCAGGGAGGACTTGAAAGAAGAATACCCTCCCCCACTTCCATTGTTGCCGGGCTAACTTTTCTGTTTCCTATTTAATCCTATGATTAAGTGCTTCTTAAGATCCGAAGAAAATACCCCCATTTTCTTTTGATTCTTTTGTGAGAAGGAAATTCTTAACATAATAATATTGGAGACATAGTCATAACCCCGTTTGTCTCTTCTCACTTTCACTTACTATACTCGTATAAAGAAAGGGAAAGTATTGCGATCGTGAACATTTTCGAATTCCAGTTTTCAACGGAAATACACGTTTCAGGGCCCCCTGAGCCCAAATAATCAAGTCCCTCAAAAAGGTCTGTGTGTGTGTGTATGTGTCTGTATGTAGTAAGTAACTCACGGGCGGAAACGAAAAACCCTATGAAACTGAAATTTCATATTTAAGACAACTATACGCTCGAGATGTTAAAAAAAATTGTTCATCAAAATCGGCTAACCAGAAGAGCCACTTTATACCATAGTCGCGTCAATGAAGCCATAAAGCAGGGCAATCTTAGAAAGTCCTCAGAAACAGCTCCGATTTTGATCATTCTTTTTTTTTAATTTGTCTTTTCATATTAATCAAAATCAGAAACCTTTCAAAGGGGAGAAATAATTATTGTTTAAACAATATGTATGTTTATTAAATAGGAAAAAATGCTTCGCTTCATTATTTTTTACTAAAACTAAACAAAAATATAAAACAAGTGACTTTTTCAATTTTTAATCACAGTGGATATAATTAGTTGACCGTTGAGAATTCCTTCCAGTTTTTCAAATTGTGTTTTTGTAACTTTATCTTCTTCGAATGATAGGTGATTGTTACAGTCACTTCCACTGCATACAATGCAAGTGGGTGAGCAATACAAACCACTTTTTCTGCAGCCACGCGCTGAACCCTATTTTACAAGAGCAAGGTGCTGCGTTGCGTCATTTTGGTTCGTTACAAATAATTATCTAATTTACCAACCCTAATTTTCGGGAGACATTAAAGTATTGTTTTTCCATTGTTGAACTTGCAAGTGCACTCTTTTAATATGTTGTTTTGCTGCATCCTCTGTTGGAGGTGATGAGCTGAGTTGTACGCTCTCGTATTTTGAAGCTAATGGTATAAAACGCTTGTATCGTAGTTCATTCAAGTTTTTGGCAGTTTTAGGACCATACATGATGAGAATACTATAAATACCTTCATTAAAAATTATTTCCTCACTTTTTTCTTGAATCATAAAAGTTTCAGCTGCTGCACGTAATTTCTGATTATTATTAAACATTTTAATAAAATTATTTTTTACCTTATTATAAAAAGCAGATGTACTATCACATCCAGTGAATGCATAAAAGCATGAGAGATGATTTTTGTTAATATTTGGATATTTTACTAACAAGGTTTTGTTAAATAAACTCGTTGCAACACATTATTTTTGGCTGGTTTTAAGAAAAATATTTCTATATCATCAGGTGCTAAAGCTACCAATATCACTGAAACATCAATGTTCTCTGCAACAACGAACACATCATGGAAAGAACTATCAAGAGCTGATTATACAATTTAATTGATCTGACTCCATTCAATATTATTTTTAGCCAATTTTTTTTAGAAAAGATTTATAAATCTATTTTTATTTTAGCTGTTTCCTGAAAAATTCTCTTTACTTGTATTCAGAGGCATATCTTCCTCAAACAAATAATCGATTAAAGTATTACTAATATATCAGCGATTTCTCTCGGACGCTTTATTTCCATCATTATTGTATCCATCAAAAACAAATTTGACGTTGGCACCTTAGTTATTACTTAAATATCTGATATACTGTTGAAAAATACCCATAAAATTTTGATTCTTTTTTCCCATTTTTATCTGTAAAGTAACAAACCACCATCGATAATGTAAAAACATTCTGTAACATCATTAACATCCGTTTCACATGTTGTTCAAAAATATCGTATAGCGTTGATTTCGTTTTTTTTTATCATTCCACTGTTACCAAAAAGTGAAAGATGATAGGGAGCCAGCTCATAGTTAAAATATTGACGAAGTCCATCATTAGTCTTTCTTATAAAGCATAAGCGTTGGAAAATTAGATTTGGATCTACAGCTACTTCAGTATTATTAACTTTAAATTTACTGTTCATGCTCAATAAAGATTTAGTTGTATCTTTTATTGTCATTTTTATATGTTTAAACCTTTAATATTTTTCTTGAATTAATTTCTATATCAAATGCTTTACAACAATTAATAGTTTCCTTGCCTACAATTCCTGTGGAAATTGCTATCAGTTCCGGTATATCTGGATAGGGGTTGTGAATATTAAAAAATTGTACGATTTCATTTACTGCTGAAAATTCTTCATTTATTCTGCCATCACTAGCGTCAGTATGCTGGTATGATGGTTTAAAAGAAACTCGACAACATTGTTCTTATCCATTTGAAGACAACACTTGGTGTTGCTCCACGCCTGAAAGGACCTTTTATGGATTTCATGAGAGTTTGCTCTATTCTTTGATCAGTTGAAATTTTTGTGAATTACATGTACAATTGTACTTTTAACAACTATTCTTAACACTACAATTAATACAGAATAACTTTTTTCAAAGAAAACCACGCAGGAACTGATCTCTTTATATAAATAACGTGCATATTGTTTAAACAATATAAAAAAATATTTCCCCCCTTTGAAAGGTTTCTGATTTTAATTAATATAAAAACACAAATATTTAAAAAAAGAATGATCAAAATCGGAGCTGTTTCTGAGAACTTTCGACGAACATGCTTCATTGACGCGACTGCCATGCATATTGCACTTTTTATGATTTTCTCAAAAACGGTTTCAGTTGATAAAACTCGCTATATCGATGTAAAATTTAATAGACTTTAATATCATGTAGGTTTAATTCTTATTAAAATAGTTTTACAGGGCTTAAATGCCGATATTTTAATATTTTGTTGATTCTATAAAAATAAATATTTTATCTTGTTACAACTGATGAAAAACAGGTAAATATATAATTTGAATGAATTCGATACACAACTAAAGGGAAAAAAAATGAAATAATATTTTTTTAATGGATTTTTTTGTTTTTGAAGATGAGAACAGTAATATACAGGTGTAATATACCGTTGGAAAACTAAAGATTTTAGAAAAAAATATTATCTAATACACAAGAACTTTTAAAAGTTAATAGAGAGTGATAAAAAGCCGATAAAACTAAGTGATTATTTTAGATGATAATATAAACGATTTTTTAATAAAACACATGTTTCTATAGAAATTCCATTTAATTGATTCTTAAATGATTTCACTCATTTTTATCTCTTACTGTATTTGAAAATTCTTTAATCGATTCTAAAACGGAGGTAAGTGAAAGTCGTGTGGTTCCCGCACCAGATTTTTTTTTAAGCAAGACTGTAAATGATAAAGTTTTATTTTAGCAGTGCATTCCATAAATCATTCGGTATGACTTGAATTTTTTTAAGTGTTGTAAAACTTCATCCTTAGTTATGCCGTCCTTCAGAGGGGACTTTAAAAGGTCCCGAGCCTGTGCGATGTCAGGTACTCATTAAAGATCCTTATAATCAAATGTGGCTCTATACCGAATCCTGAAGAAAATACATTCTTGGAATCTTCCTATTCCAATCCTTGTGAACCAGAAAACTCCCTATATATTTGATCTCCCTACACCGCTTTCTTCTGTGCACACCCTAAATACAAGATCCCAACCCATCGATCTATACCTTTCCTCTCATAGAACAGCATCCTATGATAAGTCCTTCATTATCCGTGTTATCATACTATGGAACTCTTAACCCAATCGCAATACTTTCCCTAACTATATATTCCATATATTGGTAAGTGAAAGTAAAAATTTATTGGTATCGGCTCAAAATTTAATGTAGGATATAAAATACATTAAACTGATGATTCAGGTTTTAACGGAGTCACATCATTTATGCAAGAATTCTTCAGTATCATCGAGATCCAATATTCAAGGTCATTGCTATAAAAAAGCTCATATCACTCACCATTGCCTAAATGGACTGTTATAAATACATAACATTTAGAGTGCTTTTTAGAAGAAAAAAAATAAAAATAAAACGCAACGGACTATAAGCGACAAAGGCAGATATTGCCGTAGACCGTATAAATAATTGATGCACTATACAAAGAGGCGACTGGTCCAAAAACTCCCGGGAGAAACGAACGTACTATAGGGCTGTTAAAATTCAACAGCCGATGGCCCAATAAAAAAAAAAAACATTAACTATTAAATAAACGAGAAAAAAAAATACAAAAGTAATACTCATTGATAGAGTCATAGGTCAAGTAACAGGATATCTAAATGCATGTCCAGGATCGAGCTTCTTTTGACGTATACACTAATAATAGTTTAGTAAAACTACATGTTTAAAGTTAATAATGAATCAGTTCTTCGTACTTCATCTAACATTTCAAGCCGAAAATAAACCTCAGTTTTTTTGCCATATGATCACAGGCCACAACGGTAATCATAATCTTTAAAGTAAAACATCAATAAGAAACAAAAGTATATTGAATTCGGTGAATAATAATTTTTTTTTTTATTATTTAAACAATTTTTCAGTTATCACCATTCAATTACTAAACTTCTTTTTTTCACTAATATACTCATAGATAAGAAACTCCAAATAAAATTTTTATCTTTATTTTCAATTTTAATTTCAATTACTTTATCAATACTTATTTCTATAAATTATACTATTAGACTTTTAATGTTCATATTTTCTGTTTGACTAATATACAATCTCATTTATCCTTTATTATTATATTTGGCATCACCGCTTTCGCTTAACTGTCACCTTAGATACTTTTATTAACTATATTCATTTATCGTTTCTCTGTTTACACATGTTAATTTATTAATTAACTTCTCCATCAGTTTTTATCACTGATATATCTGTTAATTATTTATGTTGTCTTTTGTTATATTTTTCTATAATTTATCAAACAACTAGACCTAATAGAGACCCTTGGCTAATAATAATAAGTTTTTTTTAATTTTCTTCTCTCTAAAATCATCTCATCCTTCATAATCACCAAATGGGCGAATATCTAAAAAAAAATTCTTTTATCGAAGAGTAACATATCACTGGAATAAAAAAAAAAAAAAAAAAAAAAAAAGAAAAAAAAAGACAACATATTTATATATAATTATTGAAGTTTACTCATTTTCTTAAAATAAATACATCAACTGAATATGAGGAAAATGTAATGAAATGCCATGGTACACATGTAGAAAACCCATTGCATCACTCCAATACTTTATATTTTCCAAAAGCAACTCTAAGCAAATAAAATATTCTCCCTTTAATTTGTCACATTTCTTAATATCTAAAAAAAAATATGGTGCGGACAACACACGACTTTCACTTACATCCGTTTTAAAAATCGATTAAAGAATTTTCCAATACATTTAAAGATCAAAATTAGTGAAATCATTAAAAAACTAATTTAATTAAATTTCTACAGAAATATGTGTTTTATAAAAAAATCTATAGTATTATTATCTAAAATAATCAGTTAGTTTTATCGGCTTTTATCACTCTTTATAAACTTTTACAGGCATGTGAATAAAATGATATTTTTTCTAAAATGTTTAGCTTTCCAACGGTATATTATACATGTATTAACTGTTCTTATGTTCAAAAACAAAAAAATTGGATTAATAAAATATTTTTTTCAGTTTTATTCTTTAGTTGTTTATCAAAAATATCAGCACTCAATGCCTGTCAGACTATTTCAATCAGGATGAAACCTAAAAAAAAAAAAAAAAAATAGTCTAATCTGAAACCTAAATAAAGTGGCTCTTCTTGTAATCTGATTTTGATGAAAAAGTTTATGTAACATCTTGGGCGTAAGTGTTTTAAATATAAAATTTCAGTTGCTTACGACTTTTCTTTTACGCGCCAGAGTTATCACATAAAAATGAAGTGTAATGAGATATAGAGTGAAAATTTATTCATATAAATACATATAAATAAATAAATACATATACGCTGTGCGGTATATGGCGGTCTCTCGAAGGTGCTTGAGGGCACATTGAAGCGAGTCATGAACTGTTTCATAAGATTTGTCTTCGGTACTTCTAGACGGTCGCATGTATCACACCTCTATGACGAGTCAAATTGGCTATTTCCCTCGATTCGAAGGCAATATTTCCTTGGTTCCTTTCTCTATCAAGTCATCCGCTTCCCATCCTCCCTCTTACGTCTATAGTCTCCTGCAATTTAAATCCACAATCCATACTCAGAAAACCAGATCCCGTCCTTCCGACCTCTATACGCCTTCCCATCGAACCAAAAAATATGAATTTTCCTTTTAGCCCAGTCCACTTTTTTCTGGAATACTCTCCCATCACAAATCCGTCATGCTCCTTCCCAATCTTCATTCAAATCGCTCCTTTTTAAACATTTTCTTGCTTCCCAACCAGATGTCAACTAATTTCAGTATAAAGATTAGACCGATGTGAGAAATGTCTACACTTCATGACATAAATGTTAATAAACTTTTCAATTTTATTTTTAATTATTCTAAAGTTTTTTTTCTTTGGTTTGTTAGCCCTATGTTACTTTTAGATATTATTGTAATATTTTTAAATTTTAATATTTAATTCCTTTCTGTTTTTACCATTTAAAATACTTGTATATATTTATTGTAATCATTAATGTTATAAGTCTTTTTTGTTTTTCTTTTTATGTGTTCTTTGGTCAGTCATAATACTTATTTGTTTTGTACCTGACAGGTACTACATGTATGTTATTGTTAAGGGACCTAGTACCAGAATAAAGTTATTTTTTCATTCATTCATTCATTATATATATTAGTATTAGATAACATTTATGAATAGAATCGGATTCACAATCAATATTAAACAAAAAATGTCTAATTTTGATATAATCATCTCTAAATTATTCAGAGCTCTTTACACGAAAAAGGCGAGAAAGCTGTTGATATTTATTCGTAAACACTTGCAACAAAAATATTTACTTTCTAAGCGAGCAGGATTCTCAAAGTTAAGTTTAACGACTATTTACTGTGAGATTACGAGGACTTATTTAAAAGTTTGCCGGCTCGGAAAAGAACAACTTATTTGTAACACGAACACGCTTATTTATATGCCAGCGGTAGTACTAATGTGATTATGGATGTTATAAGGAAGTGAAAAAAAATATTATTATTCAGATGTATTACAATTTGTCTCAATAAGCATAATCATACAATAATGCTTTATGATCATTGTTTACTGAACAAATATAAGAAAAAAAAACAACATTATTCTGTATATTAATCTGTTAATAATAGGTATATATCATAAGTTTTGTCTAAATATATGATTAAAAAATAAAAAAGAGAACATATACTGTGATAGAATACAATATATATATATATATATATATATATATATATATATATATATATATATATATATATATTTTTTTTTTTTTTTTTTTTTTTTTTTTATTTATTTATTTAACGTCACTTAATGCTACTATGCTACTTTATGCTAATCGGACGATGCTATAGTGGGAGTCCTAAATTTTGCCTATCCAGGTTTTATTAGGATAGGGATCTTTAACGAGTTCCTGACATCGCACAGGCTCGGGACCACCTTTTAACGTCCCCTCCGAAGGACGGCGTAACTAAGGATTTTTTACTCCCATTAAAAAATCCTAGGACCACCTGCGGGTTTGAACCCGTGACCTTTGGCATAGGAGGCTGTTACGCTAGCCACCCAGCTACAAGTGATCCCCTATATATATATATATATATATATAAGTTTTGTTTCAACCAAATGCTTTTTTTTTGTACAGTAACCTATCTAAGGGATCAGAAACATTTGTTGAATCTCAAAAAATATTTTTCATTCTGTCAGTGAAAAATAAAATTAAAAAATCACTTTTTCTCGATCGTTTTTTAAATTCACCAGAAGCATAAAGATTTAAATATATAGCCTGGCCTTAAATAATAACTCCATTCATTGTATATAAAAGCAGATGAAAGAGTAAATGGTTGACCGCTTGTAGTTACTCTTACCATTAAGGCATACAGACTTATTTTAAAAATCAACACAAAAGAAAATATCATGGAGTGAAATGAAGCCGCGGTTTACTGCTAGTTCTGGTGTAATTTTATAGGCAGCAACCAAGCTAGACATTTACAAAGCAGAGCAGCAATACCAATAAAGGGAATGCAGTTAACTTTAACGATGCACCAATAAAGTTGTGTCGCGTCCAACACAGTTTTCCTCTGAATCCCAAAAATAACATCAAAAACGATCTGATTAAAATCATAATTAAAATATAAGTCAAATAAAGTAGTATTCACTGCCTTCAGCAAAAATCTGTTTTTAAAAACATATAACCCTTAAATAATAAAATGGCTTCATAGCTGCCGGTCAAGAGTTTGAGACCACTGGTGGATTACGTTAATAAATCATGAATAAACTGTATGAATAGCTAAATAAAATATAATTATCTTATTATTATTTGTATTTATTAACAAATTTGCTAATTGCTAAGAAAGGTTTGTCAATATTGTAAATAACTAGAAATAATTTGATAAAATATAATTATTACTGAAACTTCTAACGTGATAAAAATAAATTAAAAAAACAATGGGATTTTTGTATATTGAGCTTTATTTACAGTCTAGTAATCCTCTAAGTGGAATGAAGAAAATAAATGTTATTATTAGGTTGATTTATTGATATCTCGATTACCAAAGATGTAAGTTCACTACACAGGCAATTTTCGTTGTTTTATTTCATTAAAGAACAGTTAAAAAGAATGAATATTCAATTGAATTGCGTAGTGCAAACCACATAATACGCATCCGAGCGCCAAAGTGCCGATAACAAATTCAAAGAGATTAATTAATGTAAGCAAACCATAGGCGATTTAAAACATTTGACCGGCACTGTATATAATACTTTTACTTAGGTATATCTGATTTTTTTTTTTCCCATAGCCATACGGGGGTTTCTCGGGCCACTGGGGGGTGAGAGCGGGGGATTAATACCGATATATAGGCCCTCCTTCACCCCGGCCCCGAGACCAAAACTCATAATTATGTTTACAATTTCAATTTCTATTAGCCGATTTCTGAGCAACGCACAGATTGTCCACGTGCGTTAACTAATTCATCCACCCTACGCCCTCCTACATATGAAACATATAATAAGGGAAAGAATGCGATCGAGAATTAAAAAGTTCCAGTTTTCAACGGAAATACAAGTTTTAAGGTCCCCGAGTCCGAACAACAAAAGCGGTCCAAATAGTCTGTGTGTGAGTGGTAAGTCTAGAAGGAAATGAATGGTACAAAGTGATTTTGTTGAAAAAGTCTTACGCAACTGAAATTTTATATTTTAGAAGCGTAAATGTCTGAGATGCTACGGTAAATTTTTCAACAAAATCGGCAAACCAGAAAAGTCACTTTGTACTATTCATTTTTCATCTTTTACAATTTTATCAAAAAATATCTTAGTAATTTTAAATAAACTGCTATATCAATGTAAAATTCAATATCATTAATGTTTAGTTCTAATTAAAATAGTCTGACCTGACTTAAATGCCGAATATTTCAATTTTTTTTTCTCTAAAGTACCTTGGATTTTTCAGGTTCGAAAATATTAACCATAGCATCATCTTATCATTGATAAAAAACGGTTAAATATAACAGCATGAACGAATTTGATAACCGACTAAAGGAGAAAAGAGCATAAACATTTTTTAAATATAATTTTTGTTTTTTTGGACAAAAGAACAGTAAGTAATATAGAAGATATAATGTACTGACGGAAAGCTATATTCATATAATGTTTACAGAACAAATATAAGGTAAGAACATCAATCTGTATATTAATATAGGTATATATCATAAGTTTTGTCTAAATATATAATTAAAAAATCAAAAAGAGAACATATAATGTACTATTGGAAAGCTAGAGATTTTAGAAAAAATATTATCAGATATACTAAGATGTGGAAGGTAATTTAAATCAACGAATAGGGCATAAAATAGTTTTGATTATTGTACATACAAATTTTTGGAATGTTATATTATTTAATCTAAAATATATGTTCCTAACATATTGGATTTAATTCTTTACACTTCTTTCAACTTTAAGTTTATTTCTTAGGTTTTAAATTGATTTGAACAGCGGAGACATTGCCCACTCTAGATTTTTTATTGGTATTTTATTAACATTAATTATGGAACTAATTAAGATAAATCGTGGATGGACATTTTTTTTTTTTATTATATAGGTTATTTTTTTTCCAACACTGATGTGAACAAGTACGATTAAACAAAACAAAATATTGTTTTATTTATTGTGTTTTGTGCTATTTCACATGCGTAGCAGCATATCTTGCGTCGGTTTGGTTAACCAACTCAGAAATTAGACGATAGGGAACCAGATGGAGAAAAGTTCAAAGCGCCCTAGGGTTTGGAAAGGCGAGGGACAGAAATAAACTTTGCAACACCAAGCTGACACTTGAAACCTTTCTCAACAACAAACCACCACTTTGCCCAGTCTGAGTACATTTAGAAACAGTAATTTTCGTGAACATACGGTTAAAAAAATCTGGTGCGCGCAACACGCGACTTTCACTTACCTCCCTTATTTATATCAATTTAAGAGTTTTTGAAGAAATTTATAAACGAAAATAAATTGTTGAAAAATTATTTAAATTGGATTTAAATAGAAACATGTGTGTTATTAAATAATCTACTATATTATTATACTAGCTGTTGCGCGCGACTTCGTCTGCGTCAATTTCAGTTATTATGATCGCTATTAAGACGTTTTTAAAAGAATATATTGGGTTGTCCGGAAAGTTCGTAGAAAAATTTGGACAACAATTAAAATTGGACAGCTTTTTACTGATCCTTCATAAAGACGAATTCAGTGTGTAAATATAGTTAATTCCATGAGGATTAAAGGCATATAAATAAACATTAGCCTCGTGATTCATTTTAGTAGAAAAAACAGAAGGTAAATTTTATTTTAAAGACCTCTACCAACTTTTCGGACGACCAAATATTTTAAAGTATTTCTGCTTAAATAATATTTTTGGTTTTATTTTCTTGTGGCAGCAGAACATACTGATTTTCTCCGCGACCCGATCTTGACGTAAATCGATTCCTACGTGTTTAAATGCTTGCCCATGTGATTTATTAATTGTTATGGAAAAAGATAAATTAACGGGAAATTGAATTATTTTAAAATTAAAAGGTAAATCATTTGGAATCGTTGGGATTCGAGGTCAATTTTCCCTGTTTTTTTCCCATATTTTCCACTGATTCTTCGGACCTATTGGTCGCAGCTTGATGTTATAGGCTATAAGCCTTCCTCGATAAATGGACTATCCAACACAAAAAGAATTTTTCAATTTGAACCAGTAGTTTCTGAGATTAGCGCGTTCAAACAAACAAACAAACAAACTCTCCAGCTTTATAATATTAGTATAGATAAGACAATCAGGTGGTTTTTATCGGCTTTTCATGACTATCCATTAAGTTTTACAATATAATGTATAAGATAATATTTATGTAAAATCTTTAGTATTCCAACGGTATATTATACATGTATATGTACTATTCTTCAGTTCAAAAACAAAAAAAAAAGCATTAAAAAAATAGTTTGCAAGTTTTCTCCTTTAGCTAGTCATAGAATTCGTTCAACTATATATATTTACCTATATGCAATGCTAATTAGATGATTAATTAAAGGTACTTTAGAGAAAGAAATTTTGAAATATCAGCATTTAAGCCCCGTCAGACTATTTCAATCAGAATCAAACCTACATGATATCCAAGCTCGTTTTCGCGCTGGACTTACCACACACACACAAACACACACACACACACACACACACGGATACGGACACACAAACAGACCTTTTGGCGGGACTTGGCCATTTGGACCCTACAATGGGTATTTCTATGGAAATCTGGAGTTCGAAAATGTTCACGATCGCAATAATTTCCCTTACTATATATAGGTAAGTGAAAGTAAAAAATCTGGTGCGGGCAACACACGACTTTCACTTACCTCGATTTTTAAAATCAATGAAAGAATTTTCAAATACAGTTAGAGATAAAAATACGTGAAACTATTAAGGAATTAATCAAATTAAATTTCTATAGAAACATGTGTTTCATTAAAAAATCTATTAAATTATTATCTAAAATAATCAGTTAGTTTCATCACTCTCTATTAACTTTTAAAAGCTTGTGTATGATATGATATTTTTTCTAAAATCTTTAGCTTTCCAACGGTATATCATACATGTATATTACTGCTCTTATGTTCAAAAACGAAAAATTGCATTAAAAAAATATTTTTTCTATTTTCTCCTTTAGTTGGGTATCGAATTTATTCAATTTATATATTTACCTGTTTTTCATCAGCGTTAACAAGATAATCTAGTTATTATTATTGAATCTAAAAAATTAAAGGTACTTTAGAGGAAGAAAATTTAAAATATCGGCATTTAAAGCCTGTCAGACCATTTTTATCCAAATAAAACCTACATGATATTAAAGCCCATTAAATTTTACATCGATATAGCGAGATTAATAAAAATCGTCGGAACCGTTTTCGAGAAAATCGAAAAAAGGTGCAAAATGCATGGTATAAAGTGCCTCTTCTGGTAGGCTCATTTTGATGAAAAAAGTTTTGTCACATCTCGGGCGTATAGTTGTCTTAAATATGAAATTTCAGTTTCATATGACTTACCGTTTCCGCCCGGGAGTTACCACAAACACAGACCTTTTTGCGGGGCTTGGTTATTTGGACTCAGGGGACCCTAAAGCGTGTATTTCCGTTGAAAACTGGAATTCGAAAATTTTCACGATCGCAATACTTCCCCTTACTATATATAGTAAGTGAAAGTAAAAATGATTTATCCAAAAAATAAATTGTATTTTATATTCATATATACAAATTTATATATATAATATGGTTATTATTTATCTACTATAAAATCCGAAAGAAAGAATTTCCCTGACAACTATACTTCCTTTCAAAATTTACGAGACTTCTTACATGAAAGAACAGCAAAGCACGGATCAAAAAAATATATATAAAACATTTCTTTGAGATTCTGCGAGTTACTCGAAAGGCCCAGGTACCGTAATCAAAGAAAGCTTTATAATTTTTATCTTTATATCATAATATATCAGAACGTTAATTTATTTTCAGATAACTTTGAGAGATCAACCTAAATGTAATAACTCAGTCATTATATGTTTTTTGTTCTAACTCTCAGTTTTGGTTGCTGACCCCTTAAAAACTTCAGGTTTGTAAAAAGTCAAGATAATGTTTTGTAATGTGAGCTACGTATGGAGCTTAAAAAAATGCTATAAAAGATTATTTATTGAATTTAGGCTTTCCATTTCCTCTTATATTCTTGGAAGCTTTTAGCAGTTTAAAAAAAGCAGCTATCTGTTAGTTAATGATTCAGGATATTTAAAAAATTAAAAATTAATGAGTTCTGAAGATCTTAATTGCAATCACTAATATATTTGCGGGAAATTCAGATTAATATCGTTTACATCCATTTTCTGCATGCCTCTACCATGTATATTTTCAAACAGAACTGCAGTAGTCATCCGAAGCTATAATTAAATATAATATATTTGGCGTGAAGATAGATCAGTCGAATCGAGACGGCTACCCATGGACAAACAAAATAGAGCACTATCTCCACCAGTTAATCGTGCCAATATTTCTTCAACACACAGCATTTAGATTTGCTAAAATTAAAAACACAATTGAACATGCAAGAAATAGATAAGTAGGTCAAATAGGACCATATAGTCAACGAATTTTAGCTGTCAACATTGAACGTTTTTGTAATCACAATTAAAATTTGCACATGATAGTATTAATTACTTTGTTTATGTTTATTTATTTAACGTCACATGCTAGTGTGGCTAATCGAACGATGGTACAGTGGGAGTCCTAAATTTTCGTATATACAGGTTTAATTAGGAAACGTTGGATAGGGATCTCCAAGGAGTAACTGACAGTGCACAGGCAGGGGACCACCTTTTTACGTCCCCTCAGAAGGACGGCATAACTCCTATTACATTCCCAGGACCGCCTGCGGGTTCGAACCCTTGACTTTTGCCATAGAAGCTGTCTTTTTTTCAAGCAAAGTTAAATATTTCTTGCGTGAATTCAAATGTGATTCATTCATCATTGCCGGAAAACAGATATTAAATAATCAATATATCAATAATAAATAATTAGATATCATGGTTTGATTTTGTTGAAAGCTTGGCGATGCAGCTGATTAAACCACAACCTGAAAGGATAGTAACCAACGTGTACATTCCACGAAATCTTAAAAAATCAATTTCAAACTTGCTAATTGATCAAATCCCAAAACCCATAATAAAAGAATAAGGTGTGGAAGGTGGCCAAGGAGAAAGGAAAAAAAGAAAAGAAAGAGGTTTACAGTGCTCATTGGAGTACATCAATAATTACAGATTGTGTCATGTTTATGAAGACTACATGTAAAAGTGATTGTGATTTTTATAATTTTGTTTTTTTTGACGTACCTTAAATAGTAAATGATTATTGTGATTAAACCAATCACTATTTTTAATTATTTATTATGTACTCATGTCCTAATTTAAATATTTAATGACGATGGCCTCGCGACTTAACTAACTATCATAGCGCTACAACTCGGTGAAGAGTCTTGGCCTCCTCAATCAACTTCCACCAGTCATCTTTGCTCTGTGCGGCCATTATCCAGCTCCCAACTCCCAGGACATCCCTCGTCCGACCATCTCATTTTTGGTCTCCCTCTTCTTCTTGTGTCGTAAAGAGGTTCTGTCAGGATCTTCTTAGGGATCGCTTCATCCTCCATCCTTGCCACGGGGCCAGCCCATCTAAGTCTTCCGAGCTTCATCCTCAGAACGACACCTTGCTCATTAAATATTGCATAAATTTCAGCATTAGTTCACCTTCTCCAGTTTCCATCGGTCTGTACTCCCTCTAATATTCTTCGAAGAATTTTTTTCTGAATGATTAGGAGGACTTGTTCAATTCTTTTTGCTGTCGTCCATGTTTCCGATGAGTACAGCAGGACTGGGCGGAATAATGCCTTGTAGAGATATACCCTAGGTGAATTCCTTGCGAAGGGCAAAGTAACACTTATTGGCCTTCAATATTCTTTGCTTGACTTCGACATCAGGTGCGTTGTCTTGTGTTACCCAGATACTTGAACAGTACTACTTTATCAAAATTAAAGTTCAAAGCTTCGCGACCTACTACATTAAATAAACACTGAAGTGCTACCTACCACTGGATAGTTTATTCACATCAAGCCCGTTTGATAAATTAACACATTTACTTAATGTATTTTATTGAATAATACACTTGTAAATTTCTTTACAAAGAAATATTTATTTAATATTTTGTAATTTTCATTTTTACCGTTTTGCCTTTTGTTAAATACACATCTTTATAAAACCAAGGGTTAAACATATATGAAACTACATTCAAATTGTAGCCGTGCGAAGCAGATTCGGGTCACTATTAATTAATATAATGCATTACTACTTTTATTACTGTTGTTAATTAGAGTTTCAATTCATTTTTCCTTTTAAAAAGCATTATAACTGTTTTAAGAATATTTAAATCCAAAACGTTTAGAAATATTAATAGACGATTGGTAAGTGCTGCAATTTTTAAAAGGAAATGAGTATTATTCATATTATATACGGTGATTCTTCGAAAAACTTTTGAATCAGGTTACACACTTCAGTCCATTACTTCTTCTAATAACATCCGAGGCACTGAGAATAGACTTCATTACTACCAATTAAGAAAGGGATTCCTAGAGCTCCTACAATGTAATTACACTTGGCTAGCTCCCTCCAACAGCGGTGCTCTACCTTGTAAAACGAGGGAGCAAATACAAAAGGACGAAATGCGGGAAAGACGGCTACACTAACAACAGAGCTCTGAGCGTTTTCCGATGCAAATAAAGTTGGCCCAAGTTGGGAGCTTTTGCCGAAATTATAACCGCCACTTTCTCCCTAATAACCTCTTTATCTGGGGTCATTATCACCATCCAGTCACCTCCATCACCTCCCTCCTTCAGGCCGGTCCTCACCTCTCGCCGATTTCTTACTTTACCTTGAATAAAGTGGGTAGAGTTATAAAGTGCTTTTACTTTGGCTATATTCCAGGTCCTGTAAAAGTACTGCTTGGTAAGAGTCGATATAGTTCATTCATTAGAATCTAAGCAAACACAAAAAGGTTAAGGACATACCAAATGTAATCCTATGATTTTTTTTCCACTTCTTTCTAAAATAATAGTCTTTAATTTAATGTTCTAAAGCAGTAGTTATTATCGGTGTGCTATTTGATAATTATCCTAGATAAATTATTGATATCTATTTCGGTTGATACCAATTTACCCCTCCTCCCCTATGTATTTTCTGATTAACTAATAATTATTATAATTTTTTTGTTTATTATAGATATGGATATGTCTTTTGGGGGTCTGTAACTTTCATTGTGTAATGTTTCTTTCGCCTTTAGGTTAATACGCTCTAGCTCTATTGGTGTTGCTAAAAAAATTGACCACTCTAGAATCTAGATGGCTAGGATACTAACATTAGTATTTTAATTTCTAATTGTAGTGGTTATTAGTATCATATTATACAAAGCAAAAAAATAAAAAATAAATAATAATACATAAATAAAAATAAAATAGTTTAAAAAAATTTATTATTACTTTATCTGTATATAAGCTGTATAACCTTAATTGTATAAAGACTGTATAAATGTTGGCTGTTAAATTAAAATGCATATCCTATAATTTAATAAACAATTAGTATACGTAAAAACCATAGAGTTAAACGCCCAATTATCAACCCTAACCCTAGCCAAAAAATTTGACTACACTATTCTGTTCAGAAATTTCGAAGAGCATATTTTTCGCTATATAGCATTTGTTGCACGGAACTATCGTTTAGGTTGGATAGGATATATTGGTTGGAATGAAAAAAAGTAGGCATGTTCAAAGATTTTTCGCGCACTCCTTTGTCTAATTGTTTCAATGGCCAAGGACCCTCTAATTCCTAACAATCGAATTCAAAATATTAGATATATATATATATATATATATATATATATATATATATATATATATATATATATATATATATATATAAAGATTTTTAGGTTACACCGAAACACGTACATTTTATGCGAAATGCTGCTACCGAAACACTTTATTAGTAAAAATTAATAATGAAAATGAAGAATAAATAAGCAGGCTGTAAGAATTTACTTCAATCCGCAAAACATTAAATCACTAAAATTTCAAACTGATACAAGACAGGTATTTAAATAATATTCATAAATAAATAAAATATTTTTCATTATTTGTCCTTAATGCTTCTTATATTCGAAATGTTGAAAAATGACCAAGTTAATGGTTGGTTCTGCAGTAGTAGTCACACGTCAGTGATCACTTGGAATTATATCACTTTAAAATGCTCAATTTGACCGTGTAGGGCATGTCTGTTTCGAATTAAAAGCCAAGTCTTCACAAATATTTTTCATTAAGTTATTTTAAAATTTTTTTTTTGAAGACACCTCGCCGACTCTCTGAACATTTTCTGAGAACCACACTGTCAAAAGTATTACACCACATTTATTCAAAACGTATATACGATTCACTTATTGTATCAATAATGAAATAACCCGACCGATAGTGTAACAATTTTTTTTTTTTTAAAAACGTTTTTCAAAAATTTTTTTCCAAAAAATGTTAAAAAGTTTTAAAATTTTAAATTTTTTTTAAATAAATTTGGGGGAAAAACTTTTTTTTAAAAAAAAAAAAACCCCCCCTTTTTTTAAAAATTTTTTTTTTAAAAATTTAAAATTTTTAAAAAACTTTTTAAAATTTTTCGGTTTTTTTGAAAAATTTTAAATTTTTTAAAAAAATTCAAATTTTTTTAAAAAGGGGTTTAAAAAGTTTCCGGGGTTTAAAAAAAATGCAACTTTTTTAAAAAAAAGGTTGAATTAATTTTATTTTTTTTAAAGGGAATTTTTTTAATTATTGGGTTTGAAATTAGATTTTTTTTTTGGAATTTTTTAAAAAAAGAAGGGAAAAAACCACCAAAGGGAGGGGAAAAATAATTTCCCCCTTTCCTTTTTTCCCCAAAAAAGGGCCCCCCCCCCCCCCCCTTTTTGGGGGTTTTTTTTAAGAAGGGAGTTTCCAAACCCCCCAAAAACCCCCCTTAAAAATTTTTTTAAGGGGGGGGTTTTAAAAATAAAAAATCCATAAATTTTTTTTTTTTTTTTTTAAAAAGGAACCTTTTTTAGAACCCCAATTTGAAAGGGAAAAATTTTTAAGGAAAAAAGGGGAAAGGGGGTTTTGGAAAAAAGGAAAGGAAATTTTAAAAAACAAAAAAATTCTTTTTAAAAGGGGGTTTTTTTGGGGGGGTTTTTAAAACCCACCCTAAAAAATTTTCACTTCCATTTAAAAAGTAAAGGGGGGGGGTTTGGGGCCCCTTACCTTTTTTTTGGGGGGGGGGGTTTACTTGGTTTTGGGGGGGGGTTTTTGGGGGAAAAAGGCCCAAATTTTTTAACCCACTAAAATTTTGGGGGGGGGGGTTTTGGGGGGGGGGGTTCTAAATTAATGTTTGGGGGTTCAAAGTCCAGGGGGAGGAAAATAAATAAGACGGGGGGAAAGGGAAAAATTTAAAATATTTTAAAAGGGAAAAATGGGGGGGGCCCCTTAAGGTTTTTGGAAAATTTTGGGGGAAATACCTTTATTATATTTATTTTTAAAGGGGGTATTAAGGTACGAGGGGATTTTAAAATTAAATTGTAAAAAAATTTATGGTTTTTAATTAAAATAAATATTAAAATTATTTTGGGGGGGGGAAAATTTAAAGGGGGGGCGATTATTCCCCCCTTGATTTCCCTTTTAAAAAGGCCCCCGGTTTCCCCGGGGGGTTGGGGGGGAAAAAAACCCAGGAGATTTTTTTTCCCTCCCGGGGTAAAAGTTTTTTTAGGGGGGGGGTCAAAAAAAAATTTTGGTTTCCAAGGGCTTTTAGCCAACCGGGGGTTTTTCCTGGGGGGGGGGGGGTACCCACCCAGGTGGGTGTGGGGTTGTGGCGTTTTTTTGGTGGTAAGTTTTCCCTTTTTCAAGGGGTGGTGGTTTTAAAAAAAGAGGGGTTTTGTGGGGTGGGGTTTTGATGGGGCGCTGGGGGGGGACCCCCGGGGGGGGATAAGAGTTTTCCACCCCCCCGGGAAAGTTTAAAAGGGTTTTTGGGGGGTTTTTGGGGGGTTAAAAAGGGTTATAAAAGGGGTTGGGTAGGGGGGAAAAAATGTTCCCCCTCGGTATTCCAATCAATTTTTTTGGGGCAAAATTGTTTAAATAAGGAATGTGTAAAAACCTTTTATAAAGTAAATTTTTACCCCTTTAAATTGGGGGGGGTGGGAACCCCGGGGGGGGGGGGGGGGGGGGGGGGGGGGGGGGGGGGGGGGGGGGGGGGGGTTTTTAGTTTTTTCCTTCCCCCGCATGCCCCTTTGGGGGGGGGGGTTGGGGGGGTTAAAACGTTCCCTTTTTTGGGGAAAAAGGGTTCCTTTTTTCTTGGGGGGTTTATATTTGGGGTTACAATTTAAAAGAAGGCTATTTTTGAAGCTGGGTTTTTTCCTGGAGGGTTTTTTCACTTGGTTTTTTTTTTTTTTTTTTTTAATTTTTTTATTTTTTTTTTTTTTAAAATAAAAATTTTTTTTTTTTTTTTATTTTTTTTATTTTATTTTTTTTTTAATTTTTTTAAAATTTCCCCCGGGGGGTTTTTTTTATTTTTTTTAAAAATATAGGGGGTTTTGGGGGGTCCCGGGCCTATTCCTAATTTTTTGGGGATTTAATTTGGGGAAAAATTTTTGGGGGGCCCAAAATTAATTTCTTAAAGTTTTAATTTATTTTTTTTAACTTAAAAAAAGGGGGGGTTTTGGCGTTAATAGGAATTTTGTTTTGACCCTTTTTTTTTTTATTTTTTTTAAAAAATTGGGGGTAAAAGGGATTTAAAATTTGGGGGGAAGGAGCAATAATAAAAAAAAAAAAAAAAAAAAAAAATTTTTTAAAAAAAAAAAAATTTAATAAAAATTTTAACAAAAAAAACAAAAAAAAAAAAAAATTTTTTAAAAAAAAAAAAAAAAAAAAAAAAAAAAAAAAAAAAAATAAAAATAGAAAAAAAAAAAAAAAAAAAAAAAACAAATTAAAAAAAAAAAAAAAAAAAAAAAAAAAAAAAAATTTTTTTAAAAAAAACAAGTAGTTTAACAAAATCAATAAATGTTTTTTAAAAATTTTAAAAGGGACGGGAAAATAAAATCGAATAAAATTTTTAAATTTTTTGGGTTTATCCCCCAAAATTTTTTTTTTCCCAAATTTTTTTTAAAAGGGGTTTTTAAAATTTGAATGATCAATTAAGATAATTTCCTTTTTTATTGATCTTCCCCTGCTTCCCCTTTGTCGGGGGGTTTTTAGGGGGGGTTTTTTCGAGCTAAAAGGGGGGGGAATGAGGAAAAAAAGGGGGAAAAGTTAGAAGCCCCCCGGGGAAAAAAGGGAAAATGGGACCAGAAATTATTTCCCCTTTTTTCCCCTCTTTTTTCCCTTAGGGGGTTTTAACGGGGGAAAATTTTTCACCCCTTTTTAACCCGGTGGGCCCCCCCCCCTCCCCTTATTTAAATTTTTAAAGGGGGAAAAATTAAATTTGAATTATAGGGTGCTTTAAAATTTTTTTTTTAAAAATGAAAATTTTTTTTTAAAATTTATTTACCTCCTAGTTATTCTCAATAACAAAAAAAGTAAAAAAAATTTTTAAAAATTTTTTTTTTTTTTTTAAATTTTTAAAATTTTATTGAATTTTACAACTGTATATTACTAAAAAAAATAAGTAAAAAAAAATGAATTATAATAAAAGGCGTTAAGGCTTAAAAAGGGGAAACCCCCCCCTAGCGGTAGAAAAATTTTAAAATTTTTAAAAAAATAACTCATGTGGGGGGGAAAACAAAATAAATTTAAAAATTTTTGACGGGGGGAAAATTTTAAATTTAAAAATTTTTTCCCCAAAAATTTTCAATGAACTCTGGGCAAAAATTTTTTAAAATTTTAAAATTAAGGTGGAACATATAGGAACAAAAATACAATCCACAAACCCCCCGGCCCGGGGGGGGGGGGGGGTTTTTTCCCTTGCTTCCCCGAAACGACGGCAGATATCAAAAAAAATTGACATTCCACATCTGGCCCCCCCTACAATTAAACACCTCCAACCATAGTTTTTTACGTAAAAATTTTCCGATCCAGTTTATTTCAATGAGATGTTATTTGCATCCCCCCCAAATAATGTTTTAAAAATTTGGGAATAGCTATTCATCGAAGCGGGTTAAAATAGCCAAAAAGGGGGGAAAAACCCAGAAAAAAAATAGAATAAAAAAGTGATTATTATTCTGCCCCCGGGTTTTCCCAAAAATTTTATAAACATGTTTGTACAGATTATAAATAAAAAAATTTTTTGGCCCCCAAAAGACAAGATAAAAAAATTTTAAAAAACTAATATTTACAATTTTGGATGAATATATACATTAAATAAAAAATAAAATAAATAACAATTAAAACAAAAAACAATCCTCAGAAAATAATTGTGTTGAACAAAATGAAAAAAAAAATGAGTTTAAATATATAATAAAAAAAAATATTTACAATGTTTTGATACTTGGTCTTTTAAGAATAACATAAGCTTTGAAATAATAAAGGATCTTTAACTGGCCAAGAATTAATAAAAAATAAATGAATTGAACATAAATAAAAATAATATACTACAATAATAACAAACGAATCCTTCTAATGACACTATAAAAAAACACTGTAATACCAAAGAAGTCTTCTAGACAAAAAAGATAAAAAATCATAAATAAATAATTGTGGAAAAAAATAACAAATATTGAATACAATTTTACTAAAATGATTACATTGTCAAGTAGCATGATTTAATATTTTATTCAACAAATATTAAGAAACGTTATAAATTATTACACAATGGTTTATTATTTCCAAATAATTATAATAGGGCAAAACAATTTATATAACTGTTTACAGATAGTTAACTTATATGTATAGAAATAAATTAATCAAAGGAAAATGGCCAATCAGCACTTCTAATTTCAAATAATCACTTCTATATCTCTATATGCTTTTTCTAAAATTGATTTCAATAATTTTATTTTTTATTTTTTTTTTTTTGTGAATGATGCAATTTCTTTTAAGTTAAATTGAAGGGAAAAAAACATGGTCAGGTAAATTCCTTTTAAGCTCATAAATTACTAAACATTTTATATTTATAAATTCGTATTATCTTCATTCATATCTAACATATGATTTTTGTTATTTGTTATTGACTGATCTAAAAACTATTTACATGATTTTCTATATTTCTAAAAATAACTGAGTTATGGGAGGAAATATATCTAAAACTTTAATTTTATTTTTTATAGCTAATATCAGAGGACCAATTCTAAAAATCTATAAAAGAATTTCTATTTCTTCGATAATAACAGGGTTATGGGCGTACATGGAGGTATTTTTCAATCTGTTTTTTTTTTCTTGTTTAATTGTTGAAATAATATGAGAGGGCATTTTTTTTTTTTTAATTTTCATTACGAAAAATAATAAACTAAAACGTATTATAACTTTTATAAATTACAATTATTACTTCCCTTCTATAAATATTCAGTGAATTGACCACTATGGCATTGCACAAATCTTACAAACTATTGTACAATCCTAGTATCAGTAAGTAAACAATCATTTTTTGAAATGAAATGAAATGAAAAGTAATTTTATTCTGGGACGAGTAGTCCCCAAAGAATATCAACAAAAGTACAATATACATGATAATTGTATGGTCGTTTAAGACTTTAGTTTAACAATAAAAGATGGATTTTGTGACAATGAAAAGTATCATCTATAGATTTTAAATATTACATTTTTTGGGAAGATTGATACTTTTAGGAGATGGAGAAATAGTTGGTGTTTGAAAGTGGACAACGATAAGGATTTACGAATGGATACAGGCAAGGAATTCCAAAATAGGGTAGCACGAATAATAAAGGATTTTTGAAGGAAGTAGATCTGTGAGAAGGTATATACAAGTTTATAGGTTGGGATCTAGTGTTTACTGAATGGACAGAGGAACAAGTGGTAAGCATATCAAGAATATAAGGAGGTTTTTTTTGTATGAAAAAATCGGAAGAGACAGACACCAAGGAGGTACTGCCGACGGAAAGAGGGATAGAGCCAATTCAACTCGGTATACCTTCTAGAAACATGGGAACGTCTGGGAATTCCACATGTGAATCTGATAAAAACAATTCATAAGTCTTTTGAGTCTCATATCAAATTTCTCAGACAGCCCGCCATATACGAGGCAACCGTAGTCAAACTGGGGGAAAACGAGCGAAGAGACGAGTAGCATACGGGTTTTAGGTGGGATAGAGTCACGAAATCTTAGAAATTGTTTTAGGATAGCGATGGATTTTCGGATGATTTGAAAAATATGACAGCTCCAAGATAGGTTCTGATCAATAATGACTTCAAGATTTCTTACAGAGGTGTGGAAGTGGATAGGTATGCTATTGAGGTAAAGGAGTGGCCAATATGGAAGCGAATTTACAAGTTTTTTTTTCGTAATTCTCTAGTTTTATTTTCATTTTACGAGATATAATTACACATGATATTGGAAACTGTGATAATGTTTACTATTATCCAAAATATTGCACATTTTGCGCCTTAAAGGTTTTGATAAATCCGAAGTTCAAAAGCCAATAATGCGATGTTTATAGTTCGTGATCGATGCGAAGACCAGGAGTCCTCATTAATGCATGTTGCTCAGGTTGTGACACTCATGCCAAGTTACTGTATTTTACCATTAGAGTGGGTATGTTCCGAAGCAATTTTAGGTGTCCGTCCATCTCATGAAACAGATTGCCCCATTAGCTACCGTTAAAGTATGTTTAATTATTATACAAACAATTAGCACAGCTTACGAAAGGCTAGATATTCTATTGCATATTTTATTTGCTTCTTTCAAATATCATTCTAACTGTTTAGAAATTCGTTTTTCACTGAGCTTAACAACATTACACACCCATTTTAGTCATAGTCAACTCAATTATAATGGCAGGGTACAAGTTCTGTGATTCCGTTGTGGAACCTTCTAAATTCCCTAGTGGCCTATATGGCTCTTAGGATCAAATACTATGTAAGATATTACATGTTTACTGAGAACCTTTAGAAAATAACTGTAATGTAGACTTGCGTTTTTTAAGAAATAGATGAGATCAGATGACTGATTCCATAGAACTAAACGATTAAAATTTAAATATGTCAAACGAAGATGTCCTTTTAGTTTAGCATAGCTTTTAGAGAGCTGCCAGTGCGTAGTTTTCCAACATGTGAATCATGACTTAATTTAATATTGTATCACATTTACTAGATTTGTTTCATAATACAGTAGTAAATATAAATATATTTAATAGAAATAAATAATATGCCAAATAATTATTAAAGTTCTATAAAATAGTTAAATTCTATAAAATATTTTTTAATCTTCATTAAATTATTTGAATGTCTAAGAACATAAAATTGACATCACTACACTGACGATTACTTTTAAAATACTAATCCAATGGCATATATTTTTATAAATTTGAATTCACAACAAGCTCATTTAATCCGTAATAACTGCTCACTGAAAACTTGAGCAATAAAAGAGACAGTTGACATAATTCCAACAGCCGCTCTAAATACTAAATAAAATAAAGACGAACTAAAAGATAAGAGATGCAAAACGAAGGGAAATGAGTCTGAGGGTTAGTTGTGGCTGGGGAAACGGGAACTTTGAGGGGGAGAGTGGGCGCAGTTTATATGTTAATAGCGTTTGCCCTCGCGTTATGATCGCTGGGTACTCTTTAAACTTTATATAAGCGACCAAAGTTCTCCAAGGGCCTGGGGGGAGGTTAGGGACAATGGGAATCGAGATTAAAAGGCAGTGAAATATTTGCCAGAGGTGGGATGGAGGGGGGAAGAGGAGAGGGGGAGTCTTTCATAATTCCGAGGCTATGGATCCCGGTCGAGTGGTTTACTTAAATCCAAGCCCCCAGGGTATTGGGGCCATGCAGATCATCAACGGCATAATTTTTCTTCTCTAAAACAGGTAACGCTAAGGAAATGAAAGAAGATGAGGTACAAGTTAGGAATAGCATATAAAAATGCATTGATCCGCATAATTTATTCACAATAAATAGCTCTTTTCAAGAGTCAAGTGAAATGCTAAGCACGAGTACGTAAGAAAAAGAGAGAAACTAATCATTATATGAGTAAGATAGTTTGGGGTGCGGTCATTAGAGAGAAACACACATTAAAACATAGTGCTATTTTAATTATGTGCCGACGTTTCGGCCTACAATGTGGGCCTTCATCGGGGCTAAAAGAAACAGATAACAACCAATGTAATTATAGACTTAATAATGAGTTAGGTATATAATAATAATATGGTGACAGTAATATAATATGGGAACAAACATAAAATTAAATATAAAATGATAATAAGATGACAGTTATAAAGTATGGAAGTAAACAAAAGTAAGATGATAATATGTCAATAACAATATATAAAGATTATTTAATAATATAGATACATAATTAAAATAGCACTATATTTTAATGTGTGTTTCTCTCTAATGACCGCATCCCCAACCATCTTCCTCATCTAATTTCTCAAAGGTCAACAAAACTCCATCAATTATCATCTTTTTAAAATAAATATTTTGAGTACATATTATTATTGTAAAGGATCCCGTGGCTGTATCGCTAGCCCCTTAGCCAACCACGCCAATGGTTGTAAGTTCGAATCCCAGATTTCACTGGGTGGACTTTATAAAGCATATAATCAAATGGGGACTCGTCAGCCAACTGGTATCTAATCACAAAAATAGGCGCAAGGAGTG
Source organism: Piezodorus guildinii (assembly GCA_023052935.1). Lineage (NCBI taxonomy): Eukaryota > Metazoa > Arthropoda > Insecta > Hemiptera > Pentatomidae > Piezodorus > Piezodorus guildinii. Next base: position 93,648,664 of record CM041293.1, read on the forward strand.
ATAACCCTACCCTATAACGTATTATCGAGTATCTCATGGTGGAATCTACGAAAACCATACCGCACGGCCAAGAGTTTCCAACACCTGTCACGCCAACTAATGTATGCATTGTAGAAAAAAAAAATTCTTAAATTACTTTTTAGTTCCCCAGCAAATTGTAAATGGGTATTACAGTGTGTTCATATTTTGATCATTTATTTGTTAACGTTCTATTTCTCTTTTTCATATATTTATTATACATTTACTACATTTTTGTGACGTAATTTTAATTGACCTTTGTTTATTCTGTAAATATTGTATGAATATGATATTATAGCATTATTATTATTATCAATTTGAGACAAATTGTGAAATGTCTTAGTAAAAAGATTAAAGTTAAAAAAAAATTCTTCTTCTTTACCCTTCCTTTCACTCTACTGTAGAGCAGTGTTCGATTTTTTTTTATTTATTGATATTTTCAACTGCAATACATAATACAACCAGTAAATATGCTAATAGACAGAAGACATTAATCAGACATAAAGAGAAATGGTTTTTATGTTAATATATATATGCTTTTTTATCAATGCTAATAAGTTTATAAGTTATATTACTAATAAAATATGTTTTATTTTTTAAATCTACAAAGTTGAGGGCACTTTGGTGGAAAAAAAAATTAAACTATCTGCATTTAAGCTCTGTCAGACTACTTTAATCTCAATGAAACCTACATTATTATCTCGTTAAATTTTACATCGATATAGCCAGCTCATTCAAAACCGTCTAAACAGTATTGGATAAAATCGTGTAAAGGTGTAAAATGCATGGTATAAAGTGAATCTCCTGCTACACCAATTTTATTGAAAAGTTATCGTAACGTCACGGGCCTATAGTTGTCTCAAATATGAATTTCAGTTTTGTTCACTTTTTCGTTTTCGTTCTGGGTTTACAACACCCGGACACAAAAACACACACACAGACCTTTTTGTGGGACTTGGTAATTTGGTCTCAGGGGATCCTAAAACATGTGTTTCCGTTGACAACTGAAATCAGAAAATTTTCAAGATCGCTATACTTTTCTTTACTATATATTTCATGTCTAAGTAAGTGAAAATATTACTTTACTAAATGTATATGTCATGTTACTCAACTAAATGTATTTGTTATTCTACTCTCTCTTGTAAGTATTTTATATGCAAGCTTTCATTGATGTGTCATTCACATAACATTTCAATTCCTACAACATATTTCAGATATATTGTACATGGATAATTCAATATATTCCAGTAAATTTATAAAGAATAAAAATAACAGTTAAGTTAATTTAAATAGTGGTCTTTATACCTACTTGAATATTCGTCTATTTATAGCAACATTAACATATGAATATACAAAGAAAGGTTATATTACTAATAGAAAATAATTGCGATTAATTAATTAATTAAAACTTTCATTGTGATAAATTATTGTCAATTAAATTTTAATTAATATTATACATTCATGTTAGGATTATTCTGAATCTAAAATTTGACACAATTAATGAATGTATGAAGCAATCAGCTGAAACGTTATTAATTGAAAACCAATTAGATATTTGAAAATACTGTTGAATTATTTACCGTAGTACTAAGGGAATAACGAAAAACGATAAACAGCGTTGGTCAACCTCCTATTTAGTCTAACCAATCTTTCTTCATTAAAAACCAGAGATGCATTTTGAATGTTCTAAAATATTGACTAATCACGCTTTTTCAAGATCTATGACCTTCAAGTGTATTCCCCTTGAAAGTTGTAGTTTGCCTTTATTATTATCCATTTAACGTCACTTAATGTTCCTATGGCTAATCAAATGATGTTACTGTGGGAGTCCTAGATTTTGCAAATCCACTTTCAAAATAGGAAAGGGATCTTTGAAAAGAACCTGACATCGCACTGGCTCGAGACCACGATTTCACGTCCCTACCGAAGAACGGCATACCCAATGATTTTTAACTCTCTTTAAATATAAATATATATATATATATATATATATATATATATATATATATATATATATATATATATATATATATATATATATATGAGTCCATAGCTCATAGGATAGATAGATGTATTCAGACTGTGAGGTAACGAGTTCGTAACAACCTGTTATTTAATAACTTTTTGGGGCGGGGTGGCCGAGCGTGTTAGCGCGCGTTGTCGTGAGCACGCGTTGCCTAGCAACAGATAACCGAAAGAAGTTAAAACCAAATAATTACGAGTTCCACTCTCGTGCTGGGGGATTTTATCTCGGCATATATCCCCCGCCCTCACCCCCTGGCCCGAGAGAACCCCCGTATAGCCTTCAAAGGCGAGGTAGGGGAGGACCAAAAAAAAAAAACAACAACAAAAAAAACTCTCTTTAAATATCAATAGCAGTGGGTGGTCATCAGCCGTGTAGATTGCAGTTTGTATTGCACAATTGATCGCAAATAACTCACAAAATTATGACCTGTTTTTTTATAGCCAAATAATTAATTTTAAAAACAGAGCCTATTTATCTTAGATCTATGGAACAAATCTCTTCCATAAAAAAATATGACTATTCAGAGGCATAAAATTTCGTATTTTGGTTAATTATTTTAGACAATGAACCTTTTTAACTGACCGAAAAAAATTCCTCCTCCTTAAAATTTGTGGGCTTACGTTTCAAGATGCGTAGAATCCAAATAACGAATAAAACAAAATCCTTTGGTCTGCCGTCCGCCGTGTGCCGTTCGACATTTTTCTGAAAGTACTGGACCAATTTTTTTTAAAATTCGTTACAAAAATAGTAGTCTATGCAACGATGATTCTAAACCCTAGACGTTGATATCAGCTGGTTATTTTTAAAATTGCAGCCGATTAAAATGATTTATTCAATAACTCAGTTGTTTTTGAAGAACCGCGAATAATTATATTTTAAAAAAATAAGACAAAATTGAAATTTTTACACATAAATACGCTCATGACTCAGTTATTTTTGACGAAACAGAAAAGTAAGTATAGAGTTTTATAATTAGTAAAGCGCGATATACAATGAAGAAGAAAAAAAAAAAGAAAAATGAAAAAAATCCGATTCTCCTAATAATTAAATAAATGAATCCAAAAATTTGCTTTTTTACGATAAATTTCCGAAAAATTGAAAAAAGAATCAATGAAATTAGATAACAACTAGCTGAGATACAGCGTATAGAAATCAGCAATATTGATTTGATATTATCCTTTGAATTATTGCTTTTCATATTACTTAATTGCACATCAACAGCTATATAAACAGTTATACGCTAATATTTTTATTTGGAAATAATAAACCATTGTGTAATAATTTACAGCGTTTTTTAAATCTACGATAAGATTAATTTTCAAAAAACACTGCGAAACTTAGATATTTGATATTTTATTTATTTATTTTTATAAATTGATTAAAACGTACTGGAAGTTAAAATGTGCTTGTTTATATAAATGAACTATTTAACTTTAATGAAAACATTAATAATGGTTTTAATAATTTTATTTACATATTAAAATAGGATTTTATTTATCATTAATCAAGATGAAATCTAAGAAACAGTTAGCTAAGAGCGCTTAGACTTAAGACCTGAGATACAGGTTGCCTAAAGACCGTGACCCGAGAGGACAGGGGTGGTAGCCGGCAATAAGGAGTACATCAATCATTAAGCGGGTTCTTAGGGCCCTCCTATCGCCTGGTTTTTGTCTCCCCGGTGCTGATTGCGCTAGTGATATATGGCCGAGGATTAGGTAGCTAGATGGTGATAACTCATCTCTCCCCTATCTTGTCCTCAGTCTGTCTTAAGGGTTTTTTTTTTTCTATCTGTCGACATTCTATCGCATGCATTTTTCTTGTGATTTATAAAATGCTATTTCCTTGCCAATTTGCTTAACCGAAAATAGATTAAATATGTGCTAAACATGGAATCATGCTTATTTGAGAATAACCAGAAAATCTTAATAATCTAGTAAAAATAAATTGGTAATTTACAAGACAATACTGAAACCTATCTGAATCTATGTATTTGAACTGTGGGTAAAAGCCAATTTTTTTAACATTAGATGCATCTTGTGGGACTGCTACGAGTCCATGGGACTTAAAATTAATTTCAGAAAGACCAAATACATGGTTATAAGCGCTGGAAAAGACGGTGATCTTCTTGTCGACTCGGAAACATGTACAAAGGTGGGTGTTTTCAAATATCTGGGTTCATACCTGGACTCTTTTGGATCCTCAGAAACTGACGTTCGGAGAAAAGCTGGTCATACTCGAAAAACCACATGCATGCTGCATCCGATTCTGTGGAACGAGACAATCCTAAAGGAAAATAAACGAAGGATCTTCCACGCCATCGTCGAACCCATCTTAACGTATGCAGCTGAAATATGGACTATGTCATCCCTGCTCTATTCAATGCTTGAAGTAGTGGAGGTGGACTTTTGACGAAGATGGATACGTGTAACAAGAATGGTCAGGCTTCTAAATGATGATATTCGGGAGAGAATGGACGTTCATATGTCTGTCAACAACAGAATTAGACAGAGAAGACTAAAGTGGTACGGCCAAGTAAGGTGAATGTCTACAGAGCGATGGCCGAATCTAGTATTGTTCTGGCAACTGCCGGGGAGAAGAAGACGTGGGTGACCCAGAAGTAGATGGATTGGTGGAGTTGAGGAAGAAATGGCGTGCTGAGGTCTACAGGATGGAGATTGGCTGGACCTGGACCTGTGGAGCTCTGTCCTGGTGAAAAAGGCAACCCACGTTGGAACGCCTATAAAAGTAGTAAGTAAGATGCATCGTGTTCCGTTATTGTCAGTCCAAACAATAGTTAATTCTCTCTATTATCACACCAACTGTGCCCTACATCATGACCTCAATGTTCGTTTATTTTAGAACTTATCCCATTCAAACTCTCCAAATTCCATCAGAACTTTATTCATCACCCAATCCTCTAGCTCAATCCCCATCATGCTCCGCACGTCCTTTCCTCATCCTCCTCAAAGGTTAAAACGGGAGTGGCCCCGAAACCTCCAGTAATATTTGTATCGGAGTTCTGGTACTGGCTAGATTCTACCCTCAACTGCTGTATGCTTGTGGCTATAGAGGTCTTACCCAGCTTCGACAGAGTATTAATTTAAAGAAGCAAATGAGAGAGAGGCACTTTAATCCCTCCGTTTGGGCTTTTTCATCAATATTTATGGGGGAGAGGTTTGGAATTAGCACAGATTGTAAATATTGTATATAGGTGATTTAAAGATGAATTTGAGAATATTAACATACAAACATCACAATGTATTTTAGTCAATTAAATAGCTTATCTGCTATTAATTGGCAATATATCAGTGATAATAACAATCTTCGTATAGGCTTCAAAGGCGGTGGAGAGGTGGAAAAAGATAAAAAAATCTGCTTACTCTTCAATGCTAATATTAACAAGTACATCGTAATCAAACCTATCCATTCCGGTTAGAGCAGGTTGCTTAAGGAATAGCCTGTCCTATTTTCCATTGCTGTAAAACCCTTAAAGTAAACAAAAAATACTTAATTAGAAATATTATGAAACCACTTACTGAGAGTAGTCAAGTTTATGTGGTGTTCCGCCTGACAGTTATCTCTAACTTCAAAGTATGTTATTTTGCATTTGTAAATATCTTCGTCAGCCACTTCAACAGTTTTTATCACGAGAAAGGACTCCGATTGATTTCCTGAGTGGTCCACTTGGATCCTGTAAAAAAAATAAAAATAATTATTAGTGCGTTGTTATATTTTGGTAGTTAATTTAATCAGGTGATATTATGATACCTAAATGAAAACGTGTTAACTAACACTTTTAGCAAATTTTTTTTGCAAAACAAAAGGTCTGAAGAATGTTTTTAAAAATGCATATCTATTTTAACTATCATTTTAACCAATGACAGCTGTGAATAAGAATGAGCAAGCTCCTTTTAAGATAAGTTGATAATAATTTTTTATAAATATCTAAATAGCATATCAATATTAATTCAGTATTTCAAAAGACCTAAATATCATTTCAAACTGGAAGATGCATATATTTTTATTTTCAAAGATTCAGATTTTTTTTAGACAGATTTTCGAAAAATCAGACTCACTAGATAAATAAAATTAGAAAGAAAATATAACACATAATTACCAGTGGAGCGAAAAATCAAGCAAGAATCGACCTTTTTTTTTTAACTAACATAACATTGTATAGAAGGGAAACAACTGAATTAACTGTCGACCACAGTAAAGCAGCCATCAGTGCGATGGGCTTTCAGTGATATACAGTTAATTGATGTAAAATGCAGTATGGAATATCAGCTTCGAAGAAAATTTATTTTACATAAATTTATAGGAAATTATTACATAGCATCCAGAGCTACACACAAACATATTTATATAACATTAATTTTAAAAAGAAGTAAGTACCGTTCACACTTTATTAATATTGCATGAAATAAAAATATTAATAAACTATATATTAAAAATATAAATAAACTTTATTCATATATTACATATTGACAAAATGTTAACAATGATTTTGGATGAGTCATCCTGACTATATATTGATACTATTGAAATTAATACAGTTTTTATCATTCTTACTTTGATTATTTTAAATTGTGGTAGTATTCAAATATACACACTATGAATATGAAAAAGAGGAACCTGAATAAAAATAATTATAATAATAATATTCTAAAAAAAAAAAATAATAAATCTGGTGGCGTAGGTAATCTGTATTATTTTCATGTATTTTCACTCAGTACCTTTTGTGATATGTCCGTGTAAACATCGCGAAAAATTAATTTTAACCAAATTTGAAAATGCATTTATAAAAAAAAAAAAAACATGTTCTCAAGATCGAAATTTTACAGCAAGTAGGACTATGACTAAGCTACATAAGAAAAAATAATTAAAAGTGGGTCTCTTTTCCTTCATATACTTTTATCTTGTTAAAACCCTCGTTGTTTATTCATTTTCGAGAATTTTTCAAACAACTTTCTTAACTATTTAGGTAATAAGTTGGGACGAAAAATACAAAGCATGTCCTTATCTTATTATTAGGTTTTGGTTTGATTTGATATCTAAAAAAAATCAGGAATTAGAAAGGTTTTCCAATCACATGTTTTCGTCCGTGAAGCTGAATGAAAACGGCTGCAACACTGAAGTTTGGCCCAAAAAAAAAATTATTTATGGTTTTATATTCACGAAAGGATAGAGAATAAGTGATCCAAAAATCAAGAAAATCAGAAATGTCGAGCGGCAAGGTCTGGACGATTTCGAATGGACTGACCCATATTTAATCTCTCGTTGTATTTAAAAATTCTTAACTTGATTTTCAGAACAGAGGTAAGTGAAAGTCGTGTATTGCGAGCACCAGATTATTTTATCTCTGACCGCGAAACGGACTAATTATTTCAGTTTATATAAATTAAGTATATTGAATCCACAAACTACTAATTGCAAAACGAAAAAGACAAGAACAGGCATAATCAGATGTACTGTGGATCGTATAAGCAAGTAATCAAGGCGTATCGTGCTAGGGATTGAATGACTAATCACAAGATGACCCAATTGATACCGCAGGCAGTTATTTATGATGACAAAGAGGGAGGAGGGAAGACCATGGCAAATTAGGAAAGTAACTTGAAGAGCAGTTAGCAGCGAGGGTTCTCTGTTTGGAGGCAAGTTAGAGTTAGCAGTTGGCCGAGTAGACTCGTCGGGAGTCGGGTCATGCCTCCGCGGCGTCGTTAGTGTAATGCCAATATAGAGGGCTCTGTAATCTGAGGAAATGGAATTAATGACTCCAGGTAACATCTAATCAACTATATCGCCCCTAGCCCTCGTTAGGGAAATACACCGCCCTACCGTGTTGGAACAACAACACTCTCCTTTTAATCGTAATCGCGTATTAAGGGTTCGTTAAATCGTACCCCTTTTACTCGTAGCCTTACGATAACAACGGGAGCTCAAGTGGAGCAAGAATTAAAGCAGAATTAAGCATTCACTTATTTTCTCGCATTACTTTACTAGAAGTACCCCTAAGAATGCATTTTGATTTGAATTGGAAAATGAACGACGACTCACTATCCATTTATATGAGATGCATGATTTACATAAAAAGGTATATTTGAAAAAGAAGAAGATACTATAATACATACATACATTACCAGACAGTTTATTTTCGTTCGTCTTTATACTTAGTTTCGGCTGTTAAAAGTTGTTGCATTAAAAATTTTTAATTTACAAATGTACAATTTTTCGCACAAATCGTAAAATGTGCATTTGACTATAAATCACTCACCATGATGGATTTTATATTTTAAAACATAATTTAATTGTCATATTTTTTTTTTTTTTTTTTTACTATTTTAAATACTGTCAAATAGATAATAATCTTTATCGTTTAAAAAATAAAATTAGAAGTGTTTGTGCGAATAGTATAATTGAAAGTTAAATTTCCTTATATCTTTATTTATTTTAAACGCTTTTTAATTTCAAGGTTGATGATTTATTTTGGTAAGCCTTCGATTTTGTAAACTTCAAATAATGTTTTAGCTAGAATTCAATACATGTCATTAATTATGAATATTAAAAGACCTGACTCAAGGTAATTTATAAATGCATATTCCCCGTTCATTGTAAGAGAAGAACATATGGTACTACATGTAACAGTAATTAAAACAATAAATTGTAATTCTAAAACAATTATAATCGTGATTCTTTTCTGATCTAAAAAGTATTATTTACAAACCAATTTACTATGCTCAAATGTAAGGGCATACGGAGGATTTTGTTTAGAGGGGGATCAAGGATAGGCTTAGACACGGGAAGTATGGGGGAGCCGTGGTCTGCCTGAGCCCTAACAGTGCTGAGACAAATAAAAAGTAAAATAAGGTATTTGGTATCAAGAAATAATAGGGGTACTCACTACGTTTGCTATAGCATGCTATTTGTGTTATTTTGCTAAACCCGTCGAGTTTCTACAGTTATTTCCTGTATAAAATTGATGGGTTTAGCACAATAGCACAAATAGCATGCTATAGCAAACGTAGTGAGTACCCCTAATATAGGTTTCAATGGTAAATGCTATTCGTTACTTACATGTCTTTATTAAATATTAGGGGTACTCACTACGTTTGCTATAGCATGCTGTTTGTGTTATTTGTTAAACCCGTCGAGTTTCTACAGTTATTTCCTGTATAAAATTGATGGGTTTAGCACAATAGCACAAATAGCATGCTATAGCAAACGTAGTGAGAACCCCTATTGTTAACTGAAATTATCTATATAATTTTTATGAAAAAAATCTTTATAGAATACAAAAGGGATATTAAACGAATACAGCCACGAAAAGGAACAAAAAATAATGAACAAAATTAAATAAATGAGATTGAAAAATAAATAAAGTAATGAACCTGGAAAACATATTACTAAAGTATGTGCTATTTTGGCGAATCAAACGCTATATCTCAATAATGACAATCCTGTTAGTAATGATCTTCCATGATGGATGGAGATATTACAACGGATGATCCGTATTTTTCCACAAAGTCTAGAAAAGTACCAGTGAGCATGACAAGCCGGGTTTGAAGCACAAAAGGACAATATAGAAGAGAAGGGAGCCAGTATAGAACCTTGTGAGATGCCAGTCATACGGAAGGTACAAAGGTTTCCCATCCCCTACCTGGCAATTTCGCCACCTAACTCACACCAAGGGCCTCTAGATCCGACCACAGGGCTCCTTACTTTGCCTTGTCTTAAGGAAGTTGAAGAAAAAGTCTGGTTGAATAAAGGAGCAGAGTTACACATATTACAAATATTTAATATTTTTTTTATAAATAAATAGAAACACTGCGATCTGATCTGCTAACTTAGAGGGACAACAATAACCCAGAAAGGATCTAAGAAACGATACAAACTTTGTAACAAATTATTATTAGCTGGATGAGTATCAGGATCAACTCTAATATAGTTTAGCGTTCATTAATTGATGTTAGAAAGGAATAATCGATTTGTGTTTGTTTGTTTTTTTTAATATCAGTATCAATATTTTCTCACATCCTTAGGGGGAGAAAAATTAAACATTGTTTTGTTTAATTACAAAAAAAAATATTTAAAAAATGTTTTAAAAGGTTTTAACACTAGATTTACAGACGTTTATTATATAAATATCTCTACAAACACGCGTCAATTTGGACGCATTAACGAATACATATAACAATACTTAGAATGTAATGTAATTATATACTATAATAAAAAAAATTAAAAAATGAGATATATATATTTATGGCTAGTTTTTATTATACATTATTACGGGTTATGTAATTTTCCTTATACATACCGCAATGCGTCAAAATGAAAAGTTTAAACCTAGTGCTAATCAGCAATAATTGTTATTCGCTTGTTTCATTTGAGATAATGAGATCGGATACATATCGAAGTATTGTCGGTTCATTCCTATGTTTGTAAGTTATTCGAAATTTTGTTTGGATTTAAATATTAGTCGGTAGGCGTCACCTTATCAATGATATATTCCAATGCTAAATTAAATAAAACAGGTTAAACCTAGTCACTTTGTTTCAAAACTAAAGACACCTCAAACCTCTCCGAATAATTATTGCCAATTCTAACTTTATTTAACAAATATTAATACTAGATTTTAAATGTAGAGAGAATTTAATTTGAAATTAAAGAATTTTAAATGGAGAGTTTAAGGCATTTATGAATAACAATATTCATCTTCAATTCTAGAAGACACCATTGAATAAAATGCCACCAGCTGTTTAGATTCCATTATTCTCATTAAAATTTGCAAATGAGACACATGAACCCCCACCGTGGAGAAACCGTGAAATACATCGGTAACAGGAGAATGAGAGAGGAGGAAGAGGGCAGAATAGGGCGTAGGAAGAGAGTGATTTGTGAGTGACAATGAGGGCTGGATATCCATAGGGACAGCAATGTGTTTGTCCGACAACAAAGGAACATCCTCCTTCGTGGAGTCCTTGATGGAAAACCACCGCCTCCTTGTTCAGGATATTGCTCTCCGGGGGAGGGGATAGTTACATAACCGTCTCCTGGATATTAAAAAGAGAAAAAAAGGGATTTCTTATCTTCAGCCCTCTCTCTCTCTCATATCTGCGGAGGATATGTGCTTGCTCAGCCACTGCATCGGATGTCTAGGGTGGTTAACAGGTCTGGAAGGCTATATTGCAATGTCCACGGGATGATTGATTTTGAAAACGGATGGTGAAAGAAAATTATACTATATATTCAATGCAATGATTGATGTGCGATATGATTACTAAAAGCTAGATAATAGAAAAAATGCATAACCAGTAATGTATTGAATTATTTCAGTCCTAAGAAAATTTGCGCACTAGAATCCGTAACTTCGTGTTATAAATTACAAAAATCACTGCACATTATTTTCAAAATGATATATTATTTTATTGTTACATAGATTTATGGGTACGTCACATTTTTTACATCGAAGAAGCAGAAGATGAAAAGGTAAAGTAGCAGTTAGAAGAATGTTTTATATTCCCTAACATCAGTCAATCAAGCTTTTTCTCAAATATGTTTAGCCATGCAGACGATTAGATTATCTTTTCTAAAGCATTTTAACGTATCTGGCGATTTTAATTTTAAACCATCCGACAATTTTTTTGTATTCCAAATTGCTGCTAGGTAGCTAGATACTTCATGCGTTCTTAGTTAGTGTTTGAAACCATTATACTAAAGTTGTTTTTTAGGAATAGGAATGAGTTTTTAAACTTTACGAGTAATGTACTAAAACGAGTTTATATATTTCTGTTGGTTGTCATAACCAAATATTTAATGAGAATATAAATAGAGATAACTGATGGTGAGTGTTTGTGCCCGTTCAACTACCTTCTGGAATTCCAATTCCAATATCCGCCATGCTTCTTCCCTAATTCATATCCGTTCTTCTCGAGCATTTTATTTTATCCCAAAATAATTTGTAATGACTAAGTTTTATCTTTTAAAATGTTGAAATCTACATTTAACTTTTATTTTCTCCGGCGGAAATGTGTATTTTAGGGTCTCCAGAACTCAAATAACTTAATCTAGTAACTTTGACTCTTGTTTTTTTACTTTCCTTTTGTTTATATTGTAAATTGTATAAATGTGATCCTGTAGCAATATTATTACTGACCATTGTGACAATAATAGTAATATATCCGAATAAATAAATTTTAACTAAAAAAAAAAAATCTCGTAAAGTCGGTATTAATTTTCAGTTGCTATTTCAATCTTTACTCTCACTTATTATATAGATAATTAAGTATTTCCAATAGATAATTATGCTATATTAATATATATTAAGTATTATCTTTATTAAATAAATAAGTATACATTAAAAAAACAACAATCCAGTATTGTTGGAACCACCACATGCAGTGGACTTAGAATGTTCAACTTAAAATACCTCAAAGGTAGGTAATGTATGTTCTGATAAGGCCTGTACTGTTGCATCATTTGTTTTTGAAATGTTGTTTTATTTGCTACTTAAGTGTTAAACAATAAAGGATATAAGATTATAAAAAACAAAAGTATTCCCCATGGATAATTAAGTACAGATAATTAAATATTCCTTTTTTTTTAATTAAATGTACCTTTATGAAGCCTATGGCTATTAATACAAAAGTTCTGAATGTAAAATGCAAAGAAAATTTTTTTTTTGTACTGGAGGAGAAGATGGATACCTTCCCTGATAAAAAAATGAAAATACATTCGAAGAGATATTTCTGTTGAACTTTAAAACAACTCCAAACATGTTCGAACTACTACTGCTACTCATACCCAGACAATTGAGTCACTTTGGATTCATGCCAAGGAGCGTAACCTTTGCATGTGCCTGTAACTGAGCTATCTGAAGGTCATAAGATCACATAAATAAGATACTTCTAATCTTTACAGCCGCGCTACGGTTTTATTTATTTAAAAAAATAATTAAATACCATGAGCTGGGACAAAACACAGAACCGATGAAGCATTAAGCTTAAGCACCGGTTTTTCCCTCCAAGCCATTAAGGATTTGGTCTCCTCTCTTTGGAACCTGGGTTCGCCCCGGGTCTCCAAAAAACATAATCAATTCACAGCTGACAAAAAATAAATTGCTACATAAATTAAACATTTGACAACCTATATTTACCTTAAACTAAGTTGTATCTAATTTATAGTAGACTGTTCGCTAGACTATCTGATACTAAGAAAATTAATTATTATGACTTCAAGATGTAACGGAGCTAGAAGCTACTTTATGTTCTTCTTTATAAACATTCACAATTAACTTAAGGCTGGTGGTTTGATTGAAAATATATGCTGAAAGGCAACGTTATAAAACGTTCACTTACTTTAAATTAGCTATAAATAGAACATAAAGTAAGAAAGAGTATTGAGAGTATAAATTTTCGCGTTCGGAATCAGAACTCTAGTCTAAATGACCAGGTCCCGAAAAAAGGCTTGTGTGTGTGTGGTCAACCTAATTAATTATTGAGTCTTTTTTAATCTCTCACATTATTTAAAAGTTCTTGAATTGATTTCAACATATAAATAATAAATGATATAGTGTGTTGCGCTCACTAGATTTTATTACTTATTATATATAATATATATATATATATATATATATATATATATATATATATATCGTGCTGAGTGGCTAGAGGTGTGAGTTCGAATCCCAGTCCCGGTGGGCTTTTATAGGTGTAATTAAATGGGGATTCGCTCCCAACCTCTCCACGGTATGTGAGACCCGCTAGCCAAATGGTGGCCACTTACAAAATTAGGCGTAGGAGTTATGACCCTATCCTAAAAATACATTAAGAAACGTGAGTGTGATCTCCCACAAGATTACACCACGAGCCGAGGGCCAAAAGGCCTGTCGCGCCACTCGAAGAGAAAGAAGAAGATATATATATATATATATATATATATATATATATATACTATATATATATATATATATATAATATACACATTTTTTTTTTTTTTTTTGTATAACAGAACATTTAATTTTCTCTACTTCTAAAAATAATTGAAAAATGAAAACACTTACTATGCTTCAATCAAAGACCAATTTTTTAAAATCTACGTCTAAATTTCCCAAAATTCTCATCGTCACCTATCCCCGTATAAAATCCAGAAACTACTAGTTACCTCTTCGACTTCTGTTGTAAATTATACTGTGGTGTGCCTGGGGATCTCGTGTAAACATATAACGTTTAATTAATTAATAACGCTTTGTTCGATTCATCTTCGGGTAGCTAGGCACACCTCCTTATCCTACTTTTATGGCGAGTTAAAGTGTGACGCAAGGAAATTACTTTACTTTTTTTAATCCTTAAGTTTTTCCCCCTTGGTCTATCAAAGATTTTAATAATTTAATGATTATCAAGTCACGATAGAATTGTAAATAAGCTTTTATTTTGTTTATACATTTATTTTTTGTTTTCTTCTCTGTATCTGTGGCGGTCGTGAATAAGTGGCTAAGTCAAAATCTTTCATCTTAAAGGTGAGCGACTTAAACTTAACGTTTTACCCAAAATAGTTATAACATACAGCTTTCTTTCCACCTGTAATTTCTTCCACCAAGAAATTTCTTTAACCAATTTAACACGACGTGGGAGACGGTCTGAGGGAGAGATACGTGGATTTGACTCATTTCTGATATAACTCGAGTTATCCAGTTTTTCACGACCGCCACAGATATATATATATATATATATATATATATATATATATTATATATATTTATATATATATATATATATATTATATATATATATATATATATATATTTATATACTTATCTTTTTCATAAGTATTTAATTTACTTTAAAAATCTAAAGCCCATTTTATACATTTCGTATATGTTGTTCTAAAGGGACTTGTCCCAGGATAATAAAGAATTTATTATTTATAGTTCATATGCCTGTCCACTATAATAAAGAAACATGTATATACCTCAGGTTAAGAACAAGCTTCAACTGAGCCCTTGATTTTAGTTGTTTTGTTTTTTTTGTAATTTTTATATTTGACCCAGAGAAACATTACCCGGGCTGGACAAACAACCTGCTACCCTGTCACTTGAAACTTAGCAACAAAATGTGGCTGGTAAAGTGTAGGTTGTATTTTTTCCCCTCAGCTGCTGTCAACAGCACTTGCACAGCGGGTCAGTAAAATTGCTAGTTGGTTGCTTTTTACCCTCCAGGCTCTCAGCTTTCTCGACATCTGCGACATCTTATCTGAAAGAATGCGAGATGATGCTGCCAAAGAAGTAGCTGTCAGAAGCGAAAATATCTTTTAAGTAACGAATGAGAAAGAGAGAGAAGAAAAGAGAGGAGGAGAGAGAGAAAGAGAGAGAGCATAATTCAAATTTCTCAGTTTCATAGATTAACTGGTTTTAGATATTTGCCTAATAAATTTTTACTTAAAACAAGAAATACTTGCTGGTGAGATAATGATTGAGACATAAAGCATTTCCCACAATCCACTATCATGCATACGATATGACTGAGATTTCGCAGATAGTTTTCTCTCTCAATAGGGATTAGCAATGAATTATATAAACCACATCCAACTTGGACCAGTGCGTTAAACGTTTTCCCATGTAATGCAAGATGCCCCCTTTCACGCGTCCCTTTCAGACAGAATCAGTTAAGTTAGAAACTTAAGTTCTCAAATTTATTACCTGTAAAAAATTTCATTGTTTCACACTAAATATTAAGCAATAAGCAATTAGTTGAAACCAACAAACTTTAACTAAGAATCTCATTAACCAAATTTAAGTACAATATTTAATTATTTCACATGACTAAATATAATAGTTAGCAAACTTTTGTTTGTTTATTCAATTAACGTACCTTTTATGGTACTTTGCTTAATCGGACGATGCTACATTGGCAGTCCTAAATTTTGCTTATCCAAATTTAATTACGATAGGGAGTAACAGACATCGCACAGGCTCGGGACCACCATTTTACTTTGCCTCAGACTGATTTCATAACCAAGGATTTTTCACTCACACTACACCATAGGTGCACTCAATAAAACGTTATAATATAGAGAACTATCAGTACGAAAGCAATAATACACATAATACAATGGACTTGGAATTAAAATGGTATTAGTATATTATTTAACCAACACATCTCACATTCACATCAACAGGTGAAAGAAACTAACCAAATAACGACTTTATATAACATAAAGAAGGTTTAAAATATACTTCTTAATAACCACTGCCCAAGTGGTAAATCCCTATTTCCATTAAGCAATGGAATATTTATATTTTATTCATTTAAAATAATATTAATTCATTTTTTGTATTTAATAATAGTAATAATAAATGTATCTCCAGCATACATAAATAAAATAAATTTACAAATACAAATACATACAAAACAAAACAACAATATGCATAATAGGCTTGTTAAATACATGTTCACAATTATTCAAGACCTACATAAATAACCACTTAAAATATGATAATATTATTATTTAATACGACTGTGAATACCTGATTCTTGCTAATTACCAATGAGACCCAAACACTTCAAGAACGATTAACATTCAGAGACAAAACATATAAAAGATCAAATGTTCTTTTATTATTTTTATAGGTTGTTTTTTAAATGTTCTCCTGTGTATATTATATTATATATATATATTTTTTATTATTTTATATTTATTTTTTTTTTTAAGATGTAATTTGACTTTATCATTGTTTGTTGTATATACGAGTGTGGTCCTATATCACTATTACTACTGTTCATTTTGAAACCAATATGATATATCTCAATGAATATCTAAAAAAAAAAAAAAATAGCATTAAGAACCAATTTATTCACTGCCATAAAATAATAAATAAATAAAAAATCCTTACAATAATAATAGTTTATTTAACATAATTTATATTTATAGTATTTAAAAAAAAAATTAATTAGAGAAAAATTATCTTCAGGCTTTGTTTTATTTTCTTTAAAATTTTATCTAAATACTTTGAAGATTATTAATATCTATATTAATTAACTGATGCGTTGAGGTTCCTTGAAGGAAAGGGCTACAGGGTCTTGGTGGTTTAGAATATTTCCCGAAGCGTTATTATTTGGGGTTTAGTAGGCGGGGTGTAATCCCTGGAACAGACTGTAATCCCCTTGTTTGCGTCAGTAAGGGTAGTCCTCGCGTCCCGGCCTCTGTTTATCCTAAGGCCCACATACACCACCCAGTTTAACCTTATTGCTAAATAATTAAAATCGAATTATACCAATATACACCGTCGCTTTATAGTCTTAGAGCCAGGTAATACTGTAAAAATAAGGGAACGAAAGAAGTATAGAAATAAGAAAGTGGTCAGACATAAAATTTTTATTACATTCCTAAATTTTTCGCATTGAAACAATAATAGTGATGATGGAAGAATAACTATAAGGACATTCTCCTAATTAAGTTGGTTGGAGTACAGTGATAGGAACGCTAATTAATCGAACTTAATTTATTGAGCAAACATTTCAATCTATATTTTAGGCCATCTTCAGAGGTAGATATGAAAAACAAAAGAAATCAAAACAATTTTTAACACCAATATGCAAAGAAAGAAAATGTATAGAAAGCAATAAGACACACTGTATAGTTAGTACTAAGAGGGAAATAGACAAATATGGTATGTAATAAAATTAAAGTAATAATTATAAAAAAAGATAACAGCAAAATTAAATGCAAAATATTAGTATATAATTTGAAAAAATAATATGATAATACAAAAAAAAAAATCAATAAAAATAGACCTACAGAAACATAAGGTCCGGATGCCGACACCACTATATGCTATCTGCACAGATTCGTTTAATGATCACTGTTCAACCCCAAGCTCCCAAGATCAAAATTGACACAATTCTACCATCGAAGTTTCAGTTTACCCTTCGGACGCCTACCAGTCGGTTCAGCTAGTACCAACATTTTCAGAATTCGCTCTTCACTGAGCCCAACAACTTTACCCGTCCATTTGAGTCTCCACGGTGCTATTCATTCAATTATAATCACGGGGCTCAAGTTCCACAATTCCGCATCTTTCTGAATCCCACAGTGGCCTCATATGTTTTTAAAATACATATTTTACGCAACATTATTTTCAAAAGCCTTACGAAAGGCGTTTGTTGATCCTTCAAATTAAGCAGCCATGTTTCACATCCGTAATTAACCGTCGGAAAAATAATAGTTTTTTTATTTCTAACTTTCAGGATTTTAGATAGAAGCCGCTAGCTAAACTAAATTCCTTAAATAATCTAAGCGATAAGAACGTGGCATACTTTCGAATCGTATAAAATGAGACTTAAAAAATAAGAAAATAGAACAAAAAAATGGGAAAAATAAATAACTACACAAAAAAGAACAAATGAAATATAGTGGATAAATAGGTAAAGATATCTCTTTGAGAGAAAAAATATAGTGGAAAAGGTGTGATGTTAGGAACGGAGAAGAAAAACAGCGAAAGGGAGAAAATCAGATCAAATACGGATAGTTTGGCGCCAGCTCACAACGATGAATTATTAAGGACTATGGCGCACGAGGTAAGGAAAAGATGAACTAGACTTGCAGGATAACTGTGGTATCAAAGTAATTACATGAATTTAAAAGTTAACGTTAAAATGAAGTAATAGTAATATTTCTGAAGTCTAAACCACCCTAAACTAGTACAATAACACCTGTTAAAATAATTTGTGATAAAAATATTTTCTAATTAATAATTTAATTTCAATTAAATAAGTCTCTAAAAACAAAAATAATAATAATAGAGAAACGTGATTGCTGTTTGGAAGAAATACCAACACCTTAAGGTATTCTGAATAAGTTACTATGTAGAATATACTTGGAAGAGAGAAGGTGAGTCTACTGGACAATTAAGAAGGACCTAAAATGCGTAATTACGGATTCCACCTCATGTCATAATAATGAGGTAATAGCACTTTGAGATGATCGTGATGTAAATAAATATAGTTGTGTGAACAAGAAGCGCGATCGAAACTTTCGGTTGAGTAACGTTTTGAACAACCATAGCAATCACTTTCCATTACTCTAGCTTTAATTGATATTTGGTTGTAAATTTAAAGACCGAAAGGGGCAAAGAGGATAGGGAAAAGAGAGGGAGGTTTAACACAGGGAAAAGGGTCGGTGATTTGAGGAGCTAAAGTTGTTCCCAGTGGAAGTATAACTGAATTAGCAAGGTTAGGATCCGCTCATTGGTGGTTTCATAATTTCATCCCTCAGCCGTCGGCCAATCAGAAACCCTTTCGTAAATTACCAATTATCCAGCCCCATACCGGTATCGTCGGCCACCCCCTTCACTGCAACGCCTGACCAAGAAGTGCTTGAAAAATATGTTCCTGGAAATTACATGACTATATACATGAATAAAAGCCACATAACCAAAAATAAAAATAACCCTTTTGAAGCACAAATCGGCTTACCACTCTTAAAAAACCTTTTACTTAATTCATTCATTCATTCTAGCAGGAGAAACAATTTTATGAATGGGAATATTATTAATGAGACAGAGCAGCTATTCAATTCCAGAGACTATTATCATTTATTTATTTAAATACATTATTCTCTACGGAGAATTCTATTGTCGAACCAAACACAACATCGTCAGTATAATAAATTACAAATATTTCTCTCAATATTAATCAACGTATAAATCAACTTTAAAGAATCGAATAGGATATATTTTTAAGAATATAAAGTGAAAGTTTCCTAATTATTTAAATTCTAAAACGTATCAATATATTTTATGTACATTATCTATATAATTTTTTACTGCGGGATTTCATTATAAAATATATATTGATTGATTTTACATAATTATTTTATGAATATAAGTAAACAGAGAATGCATTGAATAATAAATGATGATTTATTAACAACTGTATTATACAAGACAATAAGTAAGAAAGAACTAACTAGTATTAGCTCTTCATTAACTATTATAAGACAGTGTTTCCCGAGACCAGCTTCTTGTCAATCGCCTCGGAGGGTTATCAGGACTATCTGAAGGAAGATAAATAATGGACAAGTGGATTTGTGTGGGCAGGGAGTTTAGAATGATAAGAGGATTTATTCACGGAGGATATTCACGGACTAGGTCTGGAGCATTTGTGATGGTAAAGTCATTATGGAAGAGTTGATTTGTGATAAAATAAGGGACATTCAGGATTTTGAATGGTAAGGATTGAATGCGGGAAGAATTAGATGGTTTAGTAGAGACCCAAATCTCAAAGGTTCCATGTCCAAATAGGTCTGATACTAGTGATGTAAATGAGTCTTCTGTAACATACTGGAAGTTTTGAACGTTTGTCTATTAAGTGTTGTAGTAATCGGTATCTTCGATGAGTTTCTTGTCGTTTCAATCTTGTGTGAGGATAAAACAATAACTTAGGCTTCTATAAAGGTATTAATAAAATCTATTTAATCATGCCAACAACAATGAGAGATGAATGCAATGATAGAAAGGATTTGAATTAAAAATTTCAGAATATCAGCTTTACTATGTATTGTCCATTTAAACAATTTAAAATAAAGTATTAAACTAACTAATTATGAGACCAATTTAGTGGTGTTGAATGTTGGAGACAGAAGTTTAATAAAATAGTTTATTTATAACTTAAAATACTTTCAGATTCATTTATAAACATCAGGATGGCCTTATCGCTGGGCGGAGATTACTTTCCGAAGCAAATAATAAATGACACACAAGACTGAATGTTAGGAAACTAATGAAAAGAGGCTAGGACGCAGCAGTTTTGTAATAATTCAACTTCAGGAATCGGCTGCGTAGATTTGCATGACCATCAATCTCCGTATAATTAACAGCATCCACTGTTCTGATTTAAACTTCAACTTTAAGAAAAGAGATAAAAGACACTGAATACAAACAACTTGAAGGGAACATTAAAGACTAATCATTCTTCTCCTCAAAGTTTACTTTTTAAAGATATGGCTCTTTTAGAGGCACTTTGAAAAAGTTATTTAGCTGTCGGTATACATAAATCATAACAGCTACCGATTTAGAATTCGGGTAATTTCCTCTTGGTAGATTTTTTTTTCTGAGTTATCTGAATCAACTTCTTATTTTGAAATAGCATTTGACTGCCGGTAAATTTTAGAATCATCACAAAAAATCACAAATTTTAGAATAATTCTTATCCTACCCTACGTCAAGAACTTTTTTTTTTTTTTTTTTTTTTTAGAAAAGTTTCTATGTGAGAATGAACGCAATGGGTGTCAAAATAGCCCAAAATTTTATAGATTAAATGATAGATGTTACAGATAGTTTGCTTAATTCTAAATAATTGTAATTATTTGAAGTATCGTTATAATCACATCAGCGTTTAGATATTTTACAGTGGTAAACGTATTTTCAGATTCATTAGACGGTGGATGGACATACACATTTCAACAAAACAGAAAGATTTGGCAAGAGACCATGCCACTACTTTTTTAATTGTTCTCCATGAAGTACTCTCGTTCGATTTATTGCAATATATCGATACATGAACCACTTACTCTGTGAAAAGCACATTACATAAATAAAAAAAAATAAATAAATAAAAGCATGTATAAGATGGGCAGTAAATAACACAGAGCTTAGTAAACATTCATGACTAATCATTAAAGTTCTTAAAAATTATTTTTTAGTATTTTTTAGTTTTAAATGTTTTTACTTACTTCTTCACTCACTCCTTTCAAAACACTCGAAACTAAAACTTCGACAGAAATTAAACACCTGAACTTACCTACTAAAACCTATTTAGGACAGTTAAAAAGACACACATTAACAAACTTTAAATCTTTTAAGCTAAAATTTTTAGAACAATTACAAAAGTACCTTGGTACATTAGTAATATAACATTACACACTGACCTTCACATGCCAACTATCAATGAACACATACAGAGCTACTACAGACGTTTCCACGACGAACTATAAGGTCACCCCAACACACTAAACAATGATATGGCCACAACACTCATGCTTGGAAATGCCTACAGAAGGCTGAAGAGGAGGAGGTGGATGAGAGACCTCCTTTATTAATTCACACTGATTTCATGCCAGGAGTAGGCACCGCTGGGTGCTGCTCTCCCTCATACCTATCACGCCAGGTTTCTTCAATGATGTTAAATGTGTGAATAAAGATTTAAAGTTAAAAATAAAAAGTTTTAAATATAGGAGATTATAATTAGTTGACCTGAAAATTACTGGAAGAAATTAGGCCGTGTGGCGGAGTTGAAAAACTTAGTTTCCATTCATCCACGATACGCCTTGATGATGAACCAAAATGGGGGTCGAAACGTTGGCAAGTAATAAATAGTTGGAACTATCAAGTTGTTTCATTCAGTTAATGACCGCCATCCGGACTGATTCCTTCCATAAGTTTTGAATATATTTCTCGTTTCAGATTATTTTTATTTACATTATTTGGTTCTTAAAGATATAGTTTCAATTTTCAAGGATTTTTTAAAAAAGAATTTGATAAATACTAAAAAAAAAAAAAATGTGAAAAGATTATTTAATTTTTACCATCCCGACTTTGCTTGTTAATGTAATAAGAGAAACTCCTATTTTGTTTGATATTTATTTACTGTCCCTCCCCCCCTATTTCCTATCATGGACTTTGAATTAAGTATTAATTTTTTTTTTTTTTTTTTTTAGAAAAGTTTCTATGTGAGAATGAACGCAATGGGTGTCAAAATGTTATAGATTAAATGATAGATGTTACAGATAGTTTGCTTAATTCTAAATAATTGTTATTACTTGAAGTATCGTTATAATAAGTATTAAGAATTCGATAATGTTTTTTAAAATTTATTGTTCCAATTTAAAAACTGGTAGATAATAGTATTTTCATATAGCAGCGAATGGGGCAATGCAGGAAGAAGTGCCACTCGAGAGATGTATTTCGGAGCTGGAATATCCCCAGTGCACCCCAAGTTGCCCACGAAGGTCGAGCAAGTTCCGTTTTTTTAGCCAGCTGGCGATGGTCCAGCAAGTCCACTCCTACTAACAGGAGGATCCCAAAGGAGTCGAAGATCAACTTGGCACGGAATAGCCACTGTCTGTAAAACCTCTTGTAATAGCGGTTCCACCCCAACTTTTTTATACAGCCTTTATTTTTTCCCTTTATTTCTTTATTCACGTGTTATTCACTCGCATGAATAATAACAGGAAAAAGATTTGACGTCCGTGCCAAAGTTACTATCTATACCTATAGCAGAAGGTGGGATTTAATCACTTCTTCTTGGGACGAAGCATTAAATGGCAAGACTGAATTTCTTTTTTTTTAAGCACACAATAAAAAACCGACCAGCAGATCTTTTAATATTCGAAGGTTCACATATTGAAAGCTCATGTTGTAATCGTAGACATTTTAGCTTATTTCCATTTGTGTTCTGCCCGGAGACATAAAAATAGTCAAAAGTGTATTTACAACTATGCATTTAACTCAAATCACGTAAAAAAAAAAAAAAAATGCGAATACATTATTATTTAAATTGTCAATTAATGTATTAGCTATCTAGATAAATCCCAATTTAAAACTTATTTATTTATATGGTATTCCGCATCTACCCTTTCGGGTCATTAGCAGGTCTAGATTCTCTTGGTTTTATATTGAGTTTAACAGACCAATGTCTCTAAAAAACTTCAAGTCTTCAAACTGTGTCCTCTTCATTTCTTAGTGCTTCTTTAAAGGTTGCAGGTATTTTATGTCTTGTTCTAGTGTCATTGTACAGTGTGCATGATGTTGCAATGTGTTTTATGGACAATGCAGTATTACATGTCTTACAGAATTGCGGATCTAGGCCTATCATTAAGTATCCGCGCGTAAAGGCTGTATGTCCTACCCTCAGCCTTTCTCGCACTACTTCTTCCTTTCTAGTTTTCTGTGTGAGGTACTGCCTGCTTTATCTCTTTCAGCTTAGAAGTAGAAATAGTCCATTTAGTTGGCCACTTGTTAATTAAACTACTAATAAAAAGATAATTTTAGCTGAGCCACAGAAGAAGCAGGATAATGAAAAGAGGGTAAGTAAAAGATTTTGTTTGTTTTTTTTGTGATTTTGTTTTACTTTATAGTTTTGCGTACGTAATGGAATGAAGAAAATTCGGCAACAACACAGACCATCAGGCAATACTGCAAAACATCCAGAAGGCGACCACAAAACTAATGTTTAATCTAAAAGGAATTTCGATTTTGTACAACAAAAAAAAGTTGATGTTTTGGATTTTCTAATCTTTGTTGTAATTTAATAAGATAAACCTTGTTTTTTATTCCATTAAAGTATTTGTATTTAAAATTTATGGCTAAAATAATCCTGGTGGTTGAAGGGCTTCAATTTTAGTAAATAAATATATTATTTTACAGCTGTAATAACTATTTCTCATTGTGGAACAGTTGTATAAGTATTGTAGGCCAAAGTTTGAACTAGAATGATCAACTTCATACATTAATTTATTCATAGTGTTAGTTTTTGTTTTTATTCATAACATTGAAAAACTTGAACATTGAAAACTGGGGCAAATTTTAGTAATTTTTCCAATTGAAATACCTACATCCCGTAAAAATCCTCACATACTTTCAAAACAATGCGAAGAATTATTGGCGACTTTTTCCTGATATCGTTCCTACGTGCAATTCAAAATTTAATAAACTCTTCATCCTATAAAAGCTGTGTTCAATCCTTTCTGAACGTAAAGCCAAAATCAATCAACAATCCCTTTTCCGAAAAAAGGAAAACAACATAGAAACGAGTGAAACAATGTCATTCCAGTATTGATAGAGTTACGTCCCTTTAAAAAAGTAAACATTCAACGGGTCATTAAGACATTTATATTGACTTTTTATTTTATTTATTTATTTTATTGATACAGGCAATCCACAACATAGGTGATGTTTGCCGACGTAAAATATTGCTTTTTCAAATATATTACCAATAACAGTTCATAGTTATATAGATTGAGAAGTTAGATGTATGAAAGGTAGGTAGTAATATGGAGAAGATTAATTAATGGAGTGATAAACATAATTTAATTGCAATAAAAATACAACTGGAAGAAAAAATCAAAATATTAAGCATAAATTATTCATGATAAAATAAAAATCAGTATATTTCGGGGCATTAGATGGATTCATATAATTTATTTCTTTTTAAATGATCAAATAAATGTGGGATGTGTGTACTGTTGTCATTTAATAGAGTATTTAAATGATATGGAAGGTCGACACCTATCAGTTGCCTGCAGTCTGTCAGTGTTTTATAGTGATGGGTACGTTACACTGTTCACAGTAAAGTCTTGGTGCGTTAGTCGTGCGTGCCCTACTCTGAGTCTTGTTAATATTACTTCCTCTCTTCTATTGTTTTGTACAGATGATTTCCACGGAAATACTGTTTCTTTTATTTCCCTGAGTTTGTTATCCCTTTCTTTGGTACAATTAAACTGCCATTTGTCCATGATTATTAATTTTATAAAGCTATAGAGATCATTATGTGGAATGTCTAAGCAATCGGATGGAGGAATCAATGACGCCGCTTTCGCTACCTCATCTACTTGGCAATTACCATTTATTCCTGCGTGGCTTGGGATCCAAACAAATAGAATTGATCTATTTGACCAATTTAACATGTAAACGAATTGCAGAATGAGAATACCGATGGGATGTGTTGTATATACGTTCTTCAGGAAAAGTAAAGAGCTCAATGAGTCAGTGAAGAGAACAATGTCAGTTTTACCCTCTCTGTAATAAGCTTCCCTAAGTCCCAGGTATATCGCAGTTAGCTCAGCTGTAAAGAAACTACATTCAGGAGGAAGGCTCGTTTGAACCGAGAAATCATCAACTATTGCTGCGGATCCAACACTATTGGCGCTTTTCGACCCATCAGTAAAAACAATAGTATGTCCTGTATATCATTCTAAAAATTCATAAAAGTATTTTTTTATTGTGCTACTTTCTCTCGAATAATGACGGAATTTATAATTAATATCAATCGAGGGAATGTGCCAAGGTGGGATTTTTAAGAAGGATTGCTGGAAAATTCGCGGAAATACAAGATTATTTTCAAGTAATGGAATTTTTAGGCGTACATTAAAAGGTTTTGGAGATTTTTTCTTGGCTAGATATTTGTGGAATAATGGGTTTTCGTCTGGTATGGTATCTTGACTTTTTATTTTAAATATTTTTAAAATTCTCTCTCTCTCTCTCTCTCTCTCTATATATATATATATATATATATATATATATATATATATATATATATATATATATATATGATGCTAATAATAAAGTTCTTTTTAAATTATAATTTATTGATATATACAACTTTATTACATAATATAACCAGTAAATATGCTAATAGACAAGATACATTAAGTGGACTAGTAGAAAAGCTACTAATTAGAGGCACACAAATAAAAATTCTGACACAAGGTTTCCTGAAAATCTTCTTTTCCGACTCTTCGGAGGTTTATCAGGAATGGAACATGAAGGATTGAAACTAATGGGCTAAAGTGGGAATGGAGTTTGCACTGAAAGGATTCACCTGGTTCGGGCTGCCAGCAACTTATGGAACATTGAAGTCTTCATGGATAAGTTTGTTGTATTAATAACTTTAAACAAAACAGAAAACATAATTAACAGCTGTGTACGATTGTTTCAAACTATTAAAATCGGAAAACCAAAATAAGTGTGGGCTAAATATGGGTGGTATAATGACTATGAGTCCACCATAAGACTTTTGGAAGTTTAAAAAAATCTGGTGAGCGTAACACACGACTTTTATTTACCTCCGTTGTTAAAATAAATTTAAGAATTTTTAAATATATTTAAAAATAAAAATAAATTGTTAAAGAGTTAATTATTTTGAATTTCAATAGAAACATGTGTTTTATTACATAATATATTATATTTTCATCATAAAAAATCAGTTAGTTTTACTGGCCATTCATCACTCTTCATTAACCTTTAAAATGCCGTGTATTAGATAGTTAGATAGATAGTTTAAATATTTTTTCTAATATCTTTAGCTATCCAACGGTATATTATACATGTATATTACGGTTCATAAGTTCAAAAACAAAAAAAATCTGGTGCGGGCAAAACACGACTTTCACTTACCTCCATTTTTAAAATCAATGAAATAATTTTCAAATACAGTTAGAGATAAAAATACTTAAAACTATTAAAGACTTAATTAAACTGAATTTATACAGAAACATATGTTTTATATAAAAATCTATTATATTATTATCTAAAATAATCAGTTTCCAACGGTATATCATACATGTTTATTACTACTCTTATGTTCAAAAACTAAAAATTGCATTAAAAAAATATTTTTTCTGTTTTCTCCTTTAGTTGGGTATCGAATTTATCCAATTTATGTATTTACCTGTTTTTCATCAGCGTTAACAAGATAATATGGTTACTTTTATTGTTTACAGACCTTTTTGCGGGACTTGGTTATTTGGACTCGGGAGACCCTAAAATGTGTATTTCCGTTGAAAACCGGAATTCGAAAATTTTCACGATCGCAATATTTCCCCTTACTATATATAGTAAGTGAAAGTAAAATTACGTTTAAAAAATATGTTTGCAGTAATCTCCTTTATTTGGATATCGAATTCGCTGAACTTGCAGATTTACTCCTTATTTATCAATGCTAATAAAATGATGTTCTAAATTTTTTGAAATATACAAAATTAAAGGTACTTTAGAGAAAGAAAATTAAAAATATCGACATTTAAGCACTGTCAGACTATTTCAATTGGAATTAAACCTACATGGTATTAAAGCTCGTCCAATTTTACATCGATATAGCGAGTTTAATCAAAATCGTAAAAGCTGTTTTTGAGAAAATCGTAAATAGATGCAAAATGCATGGTATAAAGTGGCTCTTCTGGTTAGCTGATTTTGGTAAAAAACATTGCTGTAACATCTCGGGCGAATTTGTTAACACTATTTGATATAAAACGGGGCTTATAATATAAAAAATAGCTACCCATGCATTGTAAAATCAGGGATGGGGATCATGACCAGGCGCAATGTTGAGATAGGAATGTGGGCCGGGCCGGACTGGGTCAACATTAGGTTTGGCGTCCCAGCGATTGTTTGCCCGCCACAAAGCCAACCCCTTCCTTTATCGCAAGGAATATATTGAGCCAAACTTCCCTCCGTACCGAATATTAATGCAACTATTTTATAAGCATATTTTGGAGGATTTAAAAAAAAAAAAATATTCAGAACGGTTAGAGAGAAGAAATCTAATGCGTGAATCACATACCAATGGTTACCCCATATAAACTTCAGAAGTTTTAATTTAGCTGTAAAAATCATCGTCCAAAGTTTTAATATAAATCTAGTTCTCGTGGAAATATCTGTTTTACATGAAACAATCATACAAGGAGAAATTACTAATTACAGCAATCACACAAAAGGTCTAGCGGAATAAGTATGAAGAACCTGTCTAAATCAATATCAGAACCAAATTTATACAATTGGTTTACAGCTAAAAGAATCCACCTTTAGCAAATCATTAGCCCCTTATTCCGGATCGGAGGTAAGTTACGGTGGGATAAAGAAAAAACAAAACCTAAACCGATCAACCGACTTTCACGAAAGAAATACATGTTAGGGACTTTCTAAAAGGTTTTTTTTTTTTTTTTTTTTAAATGGCTCTTTTAGAAAATCCCTAACATGTATTTTTTTCATGAAAGTCAGTTGATCGGTTTACGAGAAAACATTTGTTTTATTTTTTTCTTTCTCTCTCTATAACCCACCCTCTTAAGGAATAAGGGCCTAAAAATTTCCCTATAATTAATAGGTGTAAATCATTGGTATAAATTTGGTTCTGATATACGTGGGGGTAGTTTTCACATGCTTATTCTACTAGGCCTTTAATGAGTTTCTTTACTGTATATTTACGTCTTGATTTGTCACATTATGCGTTTTGTATAAGCTTGTACAATGCACAATTCGTATGTATTTTTACAACTCTTACAGCCGAAAATGTGTTTTTCGCTCGTGAAAACTTTTAATATTTTTCCTATAAGTTCATAATCAAATTGTTTTATAAATGTTAATTTTTTTCTTTAAAGATTAGTAATTTTGGAGAGCTAAAATTGGATTGTATCCCTACATGTGAATCATGACAGTATAATCTTGTATCATATTTACTAGATGTATACCATTATACAGTTGTAAATATCAATAAATCTATTAAAAAATACTAATGGTCTATTAGTTAAAATAAACTCTCTCTCTGCTGAAATAAAGTGTTTTTTTTTTGCATGCATTTTAAGAGGATTCAGATTAACATGACTAGAATAAAATATTTGAAGATAATTTATTAAGAGCAAGAGATTGTTTAACCCCCGTCTGACTATTTTAACAAGGATAAAATCTACCTGATATTTCATTTCATACATTAGTAAGTTCAAGTAAAAAAAATATTTTTTAATTCGGCTGTGTGAAATAATAGATTTTAGATTGTTTTATTTTTAATAGTCCATTAGAGATACATCTCTTAGCCTTGGGTTTGATTTCGGGCAGAATAATTATTTATTTTGCTACTTCCCCCGGGAGGTGAAACTGGGGTAGACCAGGAGATTTCGCAATCTCTGAAAGTTTAAAAAAAACACTTCGTAATTTCAGCCAAATCACATCCTGGCACGGCCGTTGGTTTAGTACAAATTTTTAAATTTACTGAACTAAAAAGTAGGCTGGCGAAGCTGAGTTTTTTAAAAATATTTATTTACCTCATTTCTTGTTTTTTTTTTGTTTAAATATGCTTATATACACCTTAACTATCGAAAATATTATGTATTCGAATTAAAACTAAATAAACTTTATTCAATCAAGCTAATAAACTCATTTTGATAAAACCATTTCTGTATTTTATTTGTTGTTTAATGAGCCATTGTACTCCCCGTTTTAGCGGAACAAAAGTTGTCCATTATCAAGAGCTATATATGAAAGTAGCATTCCAAACTCATATAAAATTATTGCTACATACATCAAATCCAGTTAATGATTAAAAAAAAAAAAAAAAAACCCAAAACATGACCAAGTTGGATGGAGACACCTTAATTTAAACTTAATTAGCTTACAAATCCTGATTTATGGGGTCAGGACCATTTGGAAAAGGGCTATTCAATATTGCAGGATAACATAATCCCCAATACATGTTCAATCCCTAATTACCCTAAAATGTTTTCAAATCATTCCAATCATATCAGGGGCAAAGTGTTTCTCGTTAGTGACGCAGTCGATTATTTAAATAATCTGTCCATTGGGAGGAAAAGAAAAAACAATAATATTTCATTTAACTCTTGAATATTATTGAAAAAACACATTCCAGGGCGCACATTGATAATATTTGAAAAAGTTGTAATAATAATAATCTTTATATATATAATGCCAGAGGTCTAAGGTTTAGAACGCTCGGCTATAGTGAGGGGTTGTGAAAAAAAGATCCAAACATATTTTTTGTTAAACATGTTTTGACAGAGTGTAGGGCTTATGATACTCACAGAGCACATACTGCAATTGACACTGACTTACCAACCGTTTTACAAGACACACAGACAACTGCAAAACTTTTTGACTTCCTACGACAGACTGACTTGTACAATAGACTATAATATTTAATCCGTTTATAAAAAGTGATTTAAGGCGAAAATAACCCAAGTGGTTTACGCCTACAAAAAAAATAAAATAAATAAATAAAATAATAATCTTTTATTTTTTTTAAGATTTACATCTTTTAGCAAGAGATTTGGTCACGATTTCATTTCTACATCTAATAATGAAAAATTATAAATATTAAACTAAAAAGTTAAACTGACTACTTTAGACATAATTAGTATTATAAGAACAAACAAACAACTATTGACAAAATTACTAATAATACAAGTTTTGATTAAATTTGCATGACATATCCTTTAAAAAAAATTATAAATAAGACAATACAATAAACTAGACAATAAAAAAGACATAGTTCAGACAGGACATCGTCGGTCGGGTTAGCTAGTTGTAAAACTATGAATAGCTCGTTTAATTTCTTTCACTAGTAATTGTCAGTAGGACTTCTAAATTCCCCAAAGCAAACTTAAATAATAAAAACTTTCGTCTGGACTCAACACAGGACGCAATACTAAAAATGTTCAATATTATCGTGATCATCGGTATCACTTAGAGAGAAAATATTCCACAGAAGTATCCATGTTACTAACGCTTTATATTTTTTCTTTAATAGATATAAACGATTTTTTTTTTTTTAATTAGAAAAAGTACCGGATAAAAATAAATTTGAAAATATCTAAAATTTGTAATTAATGTAGAAAAGTATAATCACAAATTACTCATCCTTTAGAACAATAAATTTTTCATCAGGATATTCCTGTAATTAAAAAAAAATATTCAACCAATCATCATTGCGTTTAATAAGTGATATAATTAAAAGTGTGTGTTTTTGTAAAAATATAATATTAAAAAAAAAAGAAAAATAAATTTATATTATTTTCTGTTCTAACAACATTACTGAGTAAATGACCAACATTATTCTTCTACGGAATTGGCTTTGGACGGTAGCCATCAGATCGAATTGTGTAGGCATAGGTCGATGGCATCTGCATCGAACTTTGGGTCTCGCTAAGCCTATTATTATTATTTTTTTTTTAAAACCGTCCTTGAAAATGTCAGTTTTACAACCATTGTCATTTTTATATACTTTAATGACTGCATAACTAAATGAATGGTATATTTTTCTTTTATAAATGTAGTATACAAAAAATAAGTTTATACATTCAGAATATAAAAAACTAATTATCTGCCAACAATATATTAGAAACCTACTTATATAGCAACAGAGCCAAATAAGACGGCCTACAGAAAGACTATAAAGAGTTTAATAACGCCATTATATTTTATAATACAGAAATAACTCTTCCACCTGAGAAGCGTAGCAAAAAGGTAATAAGCCATAATGAAAACTCCATCCCCTTTTCGGCCTTAAATGTGTACTTTACTTGAGTGCATACGTCTGAGATGGTTTAGAACTTGGAAAAGAAAGTGAAAGCCTTTAGAGGTAAGGGCAGAATCGCTATGAAAGGGCTCATTGTTGGATGGTACAGGGTGCGCGCAAGGAAGGGTGTACTCAAGGGACACCATCTCGTCCGCTTTTGTACTCTATTTATAGCCTGCTTCATGTGCACAGATAAGCTCCACACGTCGTTCCGAACATTCATAGATCCTTCTTTATTCTTGAATGTATTAAACTGTTGAATAGCCTTCAGAAATCTCTAGAACAGCGTGTCAGATTGCTAGTCTTGAAAAGCCCACCAGTTATTACAGACAGTAATATAGTTAAAGGCACAAAGCATACTAGGATCAACAAGACACATACTACAAAATTTAATTTTGACAATTCAGATTAAATTATTCCGTTTATTTTTCGAATGGTGCTAGCTTGATCTCATTATTCTTTCTGCTACTACTTTTTACTTTCACATACCTAGATATAGAATATATAGTTACAAAAAGTTGCGATATTCCCTCACTACAATTGTATTGCTAACATAGAAATTTTCTGATTCCAGTTTTCACTGAAAATACACGTTTTAGGTAAAAAGGTCTCCGTATATGTATGTGGTCAATCTGATTAGTAGTATAAAACGGAAATTTTGTATTTTAGGAGTGTAAATGTCTGAGATGTTACAGCAAAAAGTTTTTAACAAAATAGGCAAACCACTTGAGCCACTTCATACCATATATCTTTTAATGATTTTTTTTTTTTCAAAAATGGCTATAATTATTTTGATTAAACTTGCTATATCGATGAAAAACATAAAGAGCTTTAATATGATGTAGGTTTAATTCTGATTAAAATAGTCTGAGAGGGCTTGAATATCGATATTTTAAATTTTCTTCTTCCAATGATCCTTTAATTTTGTAGATTCGAAACACTTGACCATATCATCATGTTAGCATTGAAAAAAAAAAAAAAAAAAAACGAGTAAATATAAAAGTTAAACGAATTTGATAAGAAACTATAAGAGAATAGAGTAAAAATGTTTTTAATGTGATTTTTTTGTTTTTTGAACATAAGAACAGTTATGTTATATATTATATACGCATAATATTTTGACGGTTGTAAAAAATAAAATTATAATACATTGTCGTAAAAAGTAATGGTGAAAGATGACTAGCGGATGTTACAGAAAAATGTTTTACGAAATAGGCAATCCGGATGAGTCACTTCATACCATACATCTTTTAATTTTTTTTTTTTTTTCAAAAATGGCTATAATTATTTTGATTAAACTTGCTATATCGATGAAAAACATAAAGAGCTTTAATATGATGTAGGTTTAATTCTGATTAAAATAGTCTGAGAAGGGCTTGAATATCGATATTTTAAATTCTCTTCTTCTAATGATCCTTTAATTTTGTAGGTTCGAAACACGTGACCATATCATCATGTTAGCATTGAAAAAAAACAAAAAAAAAAACGAGTAAATATAAAAGTTAAACGAATTTGATAAGAAACTATAGGAGAATAGAGTAAAAATGTTTTTAATGTGATTTTTTTGAACATAAGAACAGTTATGTCATATATTATATACGCATAATATATAACATACGCATAATGTACCATTAAAATGTTGACGGTTGTAAAAACAAAATGTATAATACATTGTCGTAAAAGGTAATGGAGAAAGATGACTAGCGGATGTTACAGAAAAATGTTTTACGAAATAGGCAATCCGGATGAGTCACTTCATACCATACATCTTTTAATTTTTTTTTTTTTTTAATTGGCTTTAATTATTTTGATTAAAATTGCTATATCGATGAAAAACATAACGAGCTTTAATATGATGCAGAATTAATTCTGATTTAAAATAGTCTGCAAGGGCTTGAATATCGATATTTTAAATTCTCTTCTTCTAATGATCCTTTAATTTTGTAGGTTCGAAACACTTGACCATATCATCATGTTAGCATTGAAAAAAAAAAACGAGTAAATATAAAAGTTAAACGAATTTGATAAGAAACTATAGGAGAATAGAGTAAAAATGTTTTTAATGTGATTTTTTTGTTTTTTGAACATAAGAACAGTTATGTTATATATTATATACGCATAATATTTTGACGGTTATAAAAAATAAAATTATAATACATTGTCGTAAAAAGTAATGGTGAAAGATGACTAGCGGATGTTACAGAAATATGTTTTACGAAATAGGCAATTCGTAACCAGATGAGCCACTTCATACCATACATATTTTATTTATTTTATTTTTTTAAATGGCTTTAATTATTTTGATTAAACTTGCTATATCGATGGAAAACATAACGAGCTTTAATATGATGTAGAATTAATTCTGATTTAAAATAGTATGCAAGGGCTTGAATATCGATATTTTAAATTTTCTTCTTCTAACGATCCTTTAATTTTGTAGGTTCGAAACACTTGACCATATCATCATGTTAGCATAAAACGAGTAATATATAAGTTAAACGAATTTGATAAGAAACTATAGGAGAAAAGAGTAAAAATGTTTTTTGAACATCAGAAAAGTTATGTTATATATTATATACGCATAATACACGTATATAACATAGCTGTAATTATATAGCATAATATACCGTTAGAATGCTGACGATTTTAGAAAAAAATATTTATAATACATTGTCGTAAAAGGTAATGGAGAAAGACGACCAGAGGATAAAACTAACTGAACGTTGCACATAATAATATAATACATTATTTAATTAAACACATTTTTCTATAAAAATTTAATGTAATCTTTAAGTTATCTTTTTTTCAAATCTCTAGCTTTAAAAGATTTTAAATTGAAAACAACATTTAAAAGGAGGTAAGTGAAAGTCGTGTGTTGCTTGCACACATTTTTTTATATGTACCATAATATAATCTTAGTGATAGGACAAAAATATATAAAGTAATATATTTCTTAATTACGGAATAAAATTTATTTTTAGAGAGGGTTTATTTCAAACCTCCAGTGTAAGAATCAGAACCACAGCGACTTTAGGGCAAGAAAACCACACGACCCCTGGAACTTCCTATTAATTAATAACTTTCCAACTAGTGCTTTTTAAATTTAAAAATCATTTGAAACAATTCTTTCCATGTATGTATTCCTTCATTTGTGTATTCGAATGTAATGTACAGTGAATAAAGATGGTGAATTCGAAAACGCTAGAAATTATTACACAATGGTTTATTATATCGAAATAACTATATTAGAGTATAACTGTTTATATAGCTGTTAATGAAATATTAAATAATATGAAAAGCAATAAACAAGTTAAAGGAAAATGGTATATCAACACCGCTAATTTTAAAACGCTATTGCTCTGCTAGTTCCCAACCACTTTCAATGATTCTTTTTTCATTGTTTAGGAAATATAATTCTCTATAAAATTCGTTTATAAGCTCTATAAAGGTATTTGATTTTTATTTATTTATTAATTAGGAAAAACGGATTTTTTTTTTCATTCTTTATTCGGGTTCTACGTATCTTGGAATTTGGAGGAGGAAGAGGAGTAATTTATTTAATTTCTTGGGTCGATTACAAAGGTTAATTACTGAAAATATATTTTAATTTTTTTTATTTGATTTTTTATAATTATTCTCGGTTTTCTTGGTTAAATTTTCGTTGAAACCTTTTTTTTGTCTATCTTCGAAAATAACGGAGTAACAAGTTTATATATAGGCAGAATTGTTTTTTTTTTTAACTGTGCTTTACTTCTTCTAAAACTCGTTAAGGGTGTATTTATTTGTGAAATTTTATTTTTTTTTCTTCTCCTTTTTAAAAATTATTTGCGGTCTTATTGTAAAAAAAAAACAACTAATAATTTGTTCTATTTTTTCTAAAATAACTGAGTTATTGAATTAAATCAATTTTAATCAGCCGCCATTTTAAAAATAATCAATAAAATAAATGGAAGAAATATATAAAATATGTCTGATTATCTTTAGCATTTTATTTAATTCACATTTATAATATTTCATAGGTATAAAGTTTTTGAAAATTAAACCAATCTTTAAGAGACAAATTTTAAATTAAAAAAACGTGTTCCAACAATATTTGAATTGTTCAGTGTTCAGTGCACATAGTAGAGGTGCGTACTGTTTATACCAATGGGTACATATGAGCAAGAAGGATGTCAGTTTTTATCCTTAATTAAGATTGTAAATTTTCAAAGGCTGGGTTAACCCAGAAGGATCTCTTGGGCGCAGGATCTATCCGTGTCCCCCAGAGTCAAAACGAATAAATTAAGTAATAAAACATAGTAAATTAAAGGTCAACTTACTTTAAGGCATACCATGATGGATGATATAAAAAAATAAAAAAAATGTTTTATATATATTACTAAAACTTTTTTGGTGTTGAGGCCTTTTGGTAGCTTGGTATAAGGATTTTATTTCCTGTTGATCGAATGTGTGGATACAACCTTCTCAACTGTGTTGTTCCCCTCCTTAGACGTCAGCATGTGATTGGATGTCTTGTAGTGATGTGCTGTCTCTAGTTGATACCTCTCATAGGACTGTTGACGTGAGATATGCTGTATCTCGGTTACGTATGTGATATTTTATTATTTCAGATTCCAGTACGCCAGACTGACTCCAGACTTTCTGTTTGGAATTTTCTAAATTATCTGAACAAGTTATTCATAACTCATGATATATTTTTTTTTCTTTTTCAAAAAAGAAATTATGTTTGTTTCTCAATAATTTTCCCTTAAATTTTATATTAGAAACATTGAGGAGAGGAAACCATATCCATAGAGATGTGAAAACGACTCTGGGACATAAGAGCCAGTGAGAGGGAATAAGCACAACCCCTAAAATGCCATAAAGAGGTGCATAACCCGCCACTAACAATGACTACGTTGTGGTCGGAGTAAGCTTAGCAGCTCTGAATAAGGGCCCCTTTATGCTGTGGTCTCCCGGTTATAAGGCTCACAACTATATAACACAAGAATAGTTTCACTTAATTTGATCAAATCCCTCTCGCCCACCTAATTCACAAAACTTATACATCTACAGGCTTACTCAGTATACTTATCCTCATTATAAAGTCACGAAGATGGGCTTATATGGAAAAAAATATATTGTTAAGTAAAAATTTTCTTTACTACTTATAAATAGAATATATATTCAATAATTAAATAGCTTGGAGTAATTAAACGTTAATACAATCTATACCAGTTACTTTTTTAAGACTATCGAATAGAGTTGAATGATATGGACAAAATATTTTCTTAAAATTTATGAAAGGGCATATTAAATTCTAGTATCTATATAGCATATTAAAAACTTCAAATCATCTAGAAAAAAAATACAAACATTATACAGTAGATTTTATATAATATATATATATATATATATTATACAGACTGTATTTTAAGATTAAATAATAAATTAAATACAAGACTGAATAAAATAATGGAAATAAACATTTCATAATACAGGACTGCCAAATACACTTATTGTAATAATAATAATAATATGGCTTAGCGAACCCGAAGGTTCGATGCCGATACCACCAAATTCCGCCTACCCAGACTCGTCCAATGTTCACCATTCAAGCCCAAGCTCCCGAGATCAGCCTTAACGCAAACAAGAGGAGATTGATTATTATTTTCCGTATTTAAGATCCGTCAAAGTGTTGTTTAAATTTATTTAATATCTCAGAAGGATCCGCAATTATATTGTTATTTGCATCCTTAACCGCATTCAATAGAGGTTCAAATCTTTTACGCGATTTGTTTATACCTTTGTACATCTCTCTTACGTTATTTTCGTTTCTGTGTTTTTCTATTTCTATTATTTTGCCTTTAAGATACTCTCTTTCCTTATTTTTTAAGAGTTTTGAAGTTTCATTCTTTACTAACCGAAAATAAGTCACATTATTATCGCTTGGATTATTTAAGGAATTCAGTTTAGCGGTTTTTCTTTTTTCGCACATATTTTGACAATCCCTGTCGAACCAAGGTTTGTTTTTTTTATTTTCGATTTTCCCAAGACATAAATTACCGACATCTTTAATATTATCCCTGATCACTTCCCATAGTTTATTTACATCTGGTTTTCCTCGTCTAAGGATTCCAAAGCTTCGAACCTATTTTTTACTTCTATCGCGAATTGTTTTCCGATTTCGGGGTTGTTCAATTTAACTAAATCAAAATTCTCGGACGAATATAGTTCGGTGTTCTCTTTTTTGTATTTAGTTTTTGTCGAAGTTTCGCGATTACTAATTCTTGATCAGAACCGCATTCTGCTCCACGATACGATCTCACGTTAATTATGCTACTTTGCCATCTGTTTTGTACTAAAACATGATCGATTTGATTCCGTGTTTGTCCATCCGGCGATGTCCACGTATACTTATGAATATCCTTATGTTTAAACGTAGTGCTTTTGATTACTAGGTTTTTCGAAATGGCAAAGTTTATTAGTCGGGTCCCATTATCATTACTATATTCGTGCAAACTTTCTTTACCGATTGTAGGACGATATACTTCTTCCCTTCCAACCATACAATTATTGTAAAATAATATAAATCTATATATACATAGTCTAAGACATTAAGAATAGTAATAAACTCACCAACGCACCACGGTAACAATAAAACTACACCATGACTTGCACATACCAAACGTTAAAGAAACCGTACAGACGCACTCTAGACTACGTCTCTGATGTCAGAGAATAACAGGAAGAGATTGAAAAGGCCCTAGTTGAGGGATCTATGTACATAATTCTGTAAGTAAATTGAAGAAAAGGGTGGGGTGCCTAGTGCCTCTCCTCACGCCTATCATACGTACTTTTTAGCTTAGCGCCTATATGTTAAAATTAGCATTTGCTTCTAAGGTGCGGATGAAGATTTAAAAGAGAAAAAAAAATATATTAAATATAAATTGTAGCTAGAATATAATGCATTCCCACGATTATATATATATATATATATATATATATTTTGTTTTCCTTTTTTTTTTCCTCTTCGAATAAGATGACACAGGTACAAACTGACCCAGAAACAAATACAGAAACACAGGTACAAAATGACTCAGATACAAAGACAGAAATATTTACAGACGGAATGGAGAGAACGTAGGATGTGCAAGGCTTCTAAAAGATAAACATGGAAAACTGATTGAAGATCAATGCAATCTAGGATCGGAATGCTCGAACAACCAGGGTGAGAAGCTAGTTGTTCTCAGAGCATCTCCTTGATAATATGACTGATGTATCTCCAGGCATACCTATCTACACTGACAACATGAACGTAATACATTCCATTCAAAATACAATATTTATTGATTTTATTTTATTTATTGATGTATCGATCCTCCGTCACTAACATAAGATCCTTTTTAAAACAAAGAATTATTGAGCCCCGGCACACCACTCAAGCTAACTACAGGGCACTGAGTGGTGTACCTCCATAAGTATAATTTATTAGTTACATATACAATTTTTAACCATCAAGTGTTTTACATGTGTGCTTAATTATAAAATTATATAATATATAATATATAATATATATATATATATATATATTGTTTGATCAGTTCTCGACTGTTGATAATTTAAGTTTGTGTTGTTCTTAGATTTCAGTCAATGAATAAACAATTTTATCTATGCGACGTTTCGAGAATTTATTGTTTTCATAATCATGCCTTAACAGTGGAAAAAAAAAAAACAAGTTACAAGTAAGAGCAGTTAAGTATATATATATATATATATATATATATATAAATATATATATATATATATATATATATATATATATATATATATATAACTAACTGTTTTATATTTATGGTTCATACATATTCAGGTAAGAGGTAATAATGAGGTGGAAAACAATAATCCAATATAATTAGCAACATAGAAAAGGCATAAATAGAGATCTATGAGATAACGTTGTAAACTAAAAACTAAGTTTAAAAATGATTATGTTTAGAGTCACATAAAAAAATTACCTATGGATGGATAAAGTAACTCTTAAACTCATTCATTAGTATAAGTGAAATAGGGATAAGAAATTTACTTTACGGTCTACGTCTTCTAAAGAAGCGTATAAATGCGCCGGTTATTAAAATTTAATGGTGCTTTTCCCATTTTAACCCCTTTCAGTACAATTTCAGCTTCCCTTTTTAAACTTGCAGTACTGTGACAAATTAATAAATAAATTGCAACGATTATTATTCCTCCAAGAGATATTGAATGAAACTATAAATTACGCTCGTTAATTCTTAAAGACGTTTACCTTGATGAGTATGCATTGCTTTACGCAGCACTCAAGATTTTAATGGCACCCAGGTTTTAATGACGTATACCGTCGGTCTTGAGTGGAATACCAAAGCGTAGTTATGGAAACTTTCGTAATTATTATCAACTCCACGGGCGTAAACGAAAATGGCCCTGCGGAATATTTAAACGGTTAATTTATAGCTATCGCCTGAGAGTAAAGCTTTTCAACAAGTTGATTCTGACATGTCACCCAGATAAGAGAATCGCTTATTATATCATTTAGCAACATACGAAAGGTCAACTCCCACCTTATGAATCGAATGAAAGAAAGACAAAGTTTAACGATAACATCTACCTTACAAATAACTTTCTTTTGCCTCACAATATAACTCAAGATTTTTTTCCCCTATACTTCCTCAAATATTATTTCCTGTCATTGAACTTATAATCGAAAAATATAGATAATATCTTGTCTTAGTATATTTAAATTTTTTTGCTGTATATTTATATATTTTTTTCTGTATATTTATATATTTTTTTCTTTCTTTCTTCTTTGTTTGATCTTTATTAATTATTTATTTTTATTTTCT
Source organism: Piezodorus guildinii (assembly GCA_023052935.1). Lineage (NCBI taxonomy): Eukaryota > Metazoa > Arthropoda > Insecta > Hemiptera > Pentatomidae > Piezodorus > Piezodorus guildinii. Next base: position 93,689,637 of record CM041293.1, read on the forward strand.
TTCCAATGTACATATGGAATGAATGATTTCTTATATCTGTAATACTCATTGCCCCAGAAGGTGGCAGATTTTATTATCTCTTAGTAAATATAAAAAAATAAATAACAAATAAATAAAATAATGATGGGGTATAAATATTGATAGATTGGGTTCTAGTGTTTAACGACTGGATGTCTGAACGGAGGGTGAATGTATGTAGGAAGGTTTTCTATTTTTTAAGGTTTGAAATAGGTAAGAACCATGGAAATAGCCGTCGAACAGAAGGATAAAGCCACTTTAACTCAGTATAATACCCAGAGATATGGTATTATGGTGTCTTTTGGTGTATAGACACGGTAAATAAATAAATTAAGTGGAACTATATTATGATACATTATATTTGTCTAAGGATCTAACTTTTAGGGAGTTATATTAGTTTGAATGAAAAAAAGTTACCAATAAATCTATTTTTAATTTTATATGAATGATTAAAATTTTTTTTTTTTTTTTGTAAATAATTGATTTCCTTTCTATAATTCGTCAATCTACCCGTTTGTTGCTAAACACAATTTTATCTTGACTGGGAAAACATTAAATTGTGTATAGACATATCCGCGATCTATTGTTTTTCCAAGTCAGAAAGAAATAGTAAAACCACATTTTTTAAAAATAAATTTTAAAACAAACTTCTTACGTAGCATATTTCTTCATGATATCTAGCCAAACCCTACCGAGTTGGCGACCAAATTCTAAGATGAATTTAATTTTTACAAAATTCAAAAAATCGTTTTGTAATGATGTGAGGGCAATAAAAACCATTAGCAGTTTTTTGCCCTTATAACTGAAAAAAAAAAAAAACACACTAAACTAACAACATTTGTGAGATTTTTCTAATCGTAGATTAGTAGTAGCTTCTTGATAGATTTAACCAAACATTGTTAGTGTATTAATATTGATATAATAAAAAAGTTTTATTACATAAAAAAAAAAAAAAAAAAGATGATTTCATAAGAGCCGAATCATATAAGAAAATTAAACGCCATCCGTCACGGCATATCCATTATAATCAAGTCAGCGTTGTGTAAGCAATATGTAGATAGCCGACTGAGGGACAAGTGATTTGATGAGTAAATGTTTGATTAAAAGCTTGGGAAGGGGACCCCCTGTTTATACCAAGGATAATCTGAAGGACCTCGGGAGGGTGGGGAGGGGGCAGATTCAATTTCGACCATTGGGAGGAGGGAGTGGAAGGAATCGCTAATCAGGCGGAACTCGAACCCTTGTTTTGAGTCAAGAACAAAAATACGTCGAGGATTTGATCCGACTTTAGTTAAGAGGAAAGAAGAAGCCATAGGATGAGGATGAGTTGGTGACGGATTTAGTCTTCATCGGGATCTTTCATCCGACCAATATGTGCAGAGGGAAGAAACCTTTCAATTACAGAAGTTCCCTACTTTAATAACTTTTATTATATATATATGAGTATGTGAAATATATGAGTGTGTGTGTGAGGAGGGAGGGAGGGGTTGTGTCTATATAAGATTTTATATTTTCTTCATTTCACAGTAATATAAAAGAAATAAAGTAATATTGCCTTGATACAGATGGGTCAACAAGATTTGTGGATAACTTGGCAGTTAGTTCCACAAAAAAATGAAGCACTGATATAGTCCCACTATCAGATATGAAACAAATGGCCAGGAACAAGGCAAAAAGATTCAAGAGGAGAAAGAAAACATTTATAAGAAATGTATTCCATACCTGAAATAAAAATGTCTTGAGGAGTTCGGCGAAAGGGAGTTTACAGTCTGGGACTTTGGTTCGGAAGCCAGTAGCCTCTAGATCATTTTTGGAAAATTATGTACTCGAAAGAGATCAGTTGCAAAACATAGCGGAGACCATAATCCGGTTCTCACTGGGAATCCTGCATCACCACATATATTGGGGCTAGTCTGGAGTTAAATACGTCCATAATCGGTTTCGAAATTAGTAAAGTCTATGTATTTCTATTTGGCAGAATCTCCCTCTATCCTTTTTTTTTTTTTGGAACGTCTTCAAGATTGATCCGGTATGCTGTAAACTCATAGCAACTCAGCAAAGTTGAGCAGCAGATCCGAATTGAAATTTCTTCTTGTTACTATATTACTATAAGTGATTTTCAATTTTTATTTACAACGGAAGGAATAATAATCGAGAATAAAAAAACAACAAAAAAAAGTTAAAAGTAAAACTTCACAAAATATTAATGATATTTATTAATATAATATATAAATATTATTAAATAAAAAACAAATGACTCCATCATCACAAACGTATTTTTCGGAGTCCACCTACGATACTTAAAAGACAAGAAACTGCTTGTAGATACCGATAACTACAACATTTACTCGACAAACGGTCAAAACTTTCACTCTATTACAAAAAGCTTATTTATGTTACCATGAACCTTCTCAATTTGCACCTACGGAACGAACTTTGGGGTTTTACTATACTAATAATTCCCGCATTTAATCCTTACAATCCAAAATTCTCCGCAATATCTAAAATGCTTCTTAAAATAAAATCATCCGTAGTGACCTTAATATTCTATATATCTCTGACAAACTGCAAGGTGATTAAAAAGAAGATGTTAAGAAAATAAATAAAAAGTTTCTTGACAAGACTTATTCATGGCCATGATTATAATATTGTTCTTTTACTGATTGTATTTATATTAAATAGTGTTTTAAATATCGATAAAAAACCATTTAAAAATAATAATAATAATAATAATAATAGGCTTACCGAACCCGAAGGTTCGATGCCGATACCACCAAACTTCGCCTGCACAGACTCGTCCAATGTTCACCGGTCAAGCCCAAGCCCCCGAGATCAGCCTTAATACAATCCTCCCATCGACGCTTCGGCCTACCTTTCGGACGCCTACCAGTCGGTTCAGCGAATACCAACTTTCTCGGAATCCGTTCCTCACTAAGCCCAACAACTTTACGCGCCCATTTGAGTCTCCGCGATGCTATCAACTCAATTATATTCACAGGGTACAAACTCCGCAATTCCGCGTTGTGCAACCTTCTAAACTCCAAGTGGCCTCACCCCTCTTCGGACCAAATATTTTACGCATTACCTTATTCTCGAAAACCTTAAGCCGTTGTTCATCCTTCAAAGTAAGCGGCCACGTTTCGCATCCGTAAAGAACCGTTGGAAGAATAATAGTTTTATAAATTCTAACCTTTAAGTTTTTAGACAGAAGCCGCGAGCTAAATAATTTAGCAACTGAATAATAACACGCATTTCCCACCTTTACCGGGACTTTATTTCTTCCTGGATTTCATTTTTTCTTGTTATCATTGAACCTAAATACTGAATTTCTCAACGTGTTCAAAACTATGACCTGAAATATTAATATCATCAAGATCGCCACCATTTCTGCAACTAATCATATATTTCGTCTTATCGGCATTTAATTCGAGACCTATTTGTTTACCGGTTTTTATAAACACACTTGTATTTAGTTGTATAGTTTCCATGTCTTCACCTAGTAGTACCAAATCATCGGCATACCCCAAAACCGGAATCTTGTCACCCATATTTAAGCCTTTCTCGGTACACATCACCTTTTCTATAACATATTCTATCAGGCTATATTAAACAAAACAGGTGAAAGGGAGTCACCCTGTTTCAAACCCGATCGCACCGCGCGAGGCCATTTAAAAATACCAAAAAAAAAATATATCTCCTACAGTTTTTCAAGAGTGTGTAAATGTTCATGCGACCGCTAACATTAATATACGAGTATAAGGTAATGTTTAAAATATAAAGGGATAAGTAGATATTATTGGTGACGGTTGTAATGAGCTGATTTCTGTAGAGAATCTATTCCTAAGTTGACTGATGAACGCCCGAAAGTTAAATGACGGATAGAAATGAGTGGGATTGCGTTAAAAATTGCTCTTTGGCTTATTTTGTTGGGAAATTGCGGTTTAGGCCAGAAGCCATTGAACGGATTTATGTTATAAGCGTGATAATCAGAACCTTCAATATTCGCTAAAGCTAATATTTATTTAACATAAAGGGAAATTAACGTTAATATTTCCTCCATTATTAACAGCTTAGCAAGTTTTAACACATTACACTTGAATTGTTACATTAAAAATAAATGAAGGAAAGAATAAAATAATTTAACGAAAACACTGGAGAACATTAAGTAATTTACTAGCTAGCCTGCTGTTTGGCATCTGCTTTTACCGTGCGGAGGGACGGTGTAGTGCGCTAATAATGAAGCCAACCGTGTAAATATTTAAAGAGAAAAACACTAGGGCTTGCACGTTCTGCTCCGAATTATTGAATTATAGCAAGCAAACATATCTCTACTATTGACCCAGGCTATAAGAATTTTGTACACAACGGTCAACAAGAAATTGCACCAAGTTCAGTTTAGTAATTGAATTAATATCGGAACGAATCCCTGAAATTTATGCGCATATCAAATACATATTTAAATAATATTGGCATTTGTACGTTTCCATACTAATAGTGTGACAAGGTCACTTATAGCTCGTTGTTGGTTTATTATTTTCAATAAAGAATCTTTTGAAACCAAAAAAAAATACCACCCCCTTTCAAAACTTGAGAGCCTAAGTTTCAAGATACGTAGCACCTGAATAACGAATAAAAAAAAAATCCGTTTGTCCGTCGTCCGCGGCAATTCTCCGAAACCACTAGACTATTTTTTTTTTTAATTCACTACAAAAATACTAGGTTATGCAACGATGATCCTACCGAATATTCGTTTATATCAGCTGGTTATTTTTAAAATGGCAGTCGATTAATAGTGATTAAATTCAATAAATCAGTTATTTTTAAAGATAGAGAAAAAAAGAAAAGAAAAAATTAAATTGTACCTATACGCCCATGACTCAATCATTGTCGAAGATATAAAAAAAATATGTATAGAGTTATAGAATAAATAAAGCGCAGTAAGCAACAGTAACAAAATCAAAAAAGGAAACACTTAAAATCTTGCCTATATTTTATACCCCCATAACTCAGTTATTTTTGTATTAGTTTTTATTAACCAAAAAAAAAAATAATAAAAACGCGAATAATTAGAATAAAGAGAAAGAAAGAAAGATTGAAATTAGACCCATAAATACGACACCTTAACTCAGTTATTATTTATTTATTATTGAAGATGGAGAAAAAATTGTTAGTAATTTTTAACGAAAAATCGAAAGTAATTAGAAAAAAAGCAAATAAACATTCAAATTTTACCAATAAATACGCCCATACCTCAGTTATTAAAAATATGTATAGAGTTTTATCAGTACTAAAGAACGACAGAAAAAATAAATAAATAAAGGTTGATATATATATATATATATTATATAGAATATAATATATTAATGTATATATATAAAATTTCAATAAAATAATAAATAATATATACATCCGAATCTGCCATACGCCTAAAAAACACCCAATTCTTTTCAAAACAAGATTCAGAAATACCATTATTTTCAAAAGGTACTAATTACGCATTTATTTTCATTCTAAATAACATTCAAACCCTCCCTTCTTGTAGAATCTACATTTGATAGTAGATGACGAAAATCAATTATAAAAATCTAATTTTATGAAAAAAATAAACTTAGTCTTAAATACTATTTTATCCTAGCCCCTTTCTTTGTTAACAATAAAATCATCTATAAATACCAGAGCATCCCATTAATTACAGACTTAACCCGAAATATATATACCTCCTTTAAACTTAATCTCCATACCAACACAAATCTCCTTCTCTGCAACCTATCGTCTGCCTCTATTCCTGATAATCCTTCTAAGCAGCTGAAAAGGAGATGGCCACGAGACCTACTAACTTGAATAACAATAATGTGCTACCACTGGGCAGTTTCTTTACAAGACTTTAGTAAGCCAATTATCGTATGGTTCACATTTAATTGCTTTTTTTTTTGTTTTTTTTTTTTTATGTACAGTAAATATCAATAAATATTAAATAGTTGTAAAAAAACAAAAAAACTTTGGATCAAGAAAGGAATTTAATCCTACCCTCCAGAGTTTGATTTTTTTATTATGACAGCGATAACACAGAATGCAGAAATAACTGTTGAATGAATCACAATTATAAAGTGACGTTAAACGAATAAATGAATCACAATAACTTTGACTGCTAATTATTATTTTTTAACTAATCACTTATAGCTGGGTGACTAGCGTAACAGCCTCCCATGCCAAAGGTCACGGGTTCAAACCCGTAGGTGGTCCTAGGATTTTTTAATGGGAGTAAAAAATCCTTAGTTACGCCGTCCTTCGGAGGGGACGTTAAAAGGTGGTCCCGAGCCTGTGCGATGTCAGGTACTCGTTAAAGATCCCTATTATAATAAAAACTGGATAGGCAAAATTTAGGACTCCCACTGTAGCATCGTCCGATTAGCAATAGTTGCATAAAACTAATTTTCGACAGTTAATAATTTAAGTAATGTCAGTGCATTTATAGATATATTCTGAGTTATTTATCCTACAAGTACTTTCTAAATTGATAAGAGATATATTAAAGAAACGACCATCATTACTAACAGCAATAAAAAAAACGCTTATGCCGTGAATCGCAGCGTTCATTTTCTTTTTATTGCCTTTTTTTTTCTTTAGGCATAAAACTTCGCAATATGGCGGATAACAGACTAAACAGGCCCGGAGGAAAGATATGAACGAGGAGATTTATGAAAATACGAAGACTTTTGAAGAAGTTTTATAGCGAAGAGAGTCGCTTGAACAAGCTCCCCCATACGGAGGTTGTTAAAGTTGAAGCCTACCCACTTAAGGACCTCTCTTAGCCCTAGAGCAACTGAATTTTTTTTTTTTTTTTATACATATTTTATTTATAATCATATCTTAGGTACTGTGCCCTGCTAATAAACGTCTGAATATTTTTATATGAAACGTTAAATTTATATTATAATGAAATAGTTTCAATCCATAAGTAATCGCCCATACCACGCCGTTCAACAATTTTGATTTTCATGACATTTTTACAAAATGTTCTCAATCGTTTCTTAAATTTAAAACCGCGGAAAAAAAAGAAAAAATTATAAGGGCTGGTTCATATTTCTTGTTCCCAAATATATCACCTAAATTGTGAAGTAAGTGGTTTAAAAAAAATATGTAAAATTAATAAAAAAAAACTACTAGCGAGTTAAGGTTTACTAACAAGAAGAGATTCAGCTATAAACATTTGTTTTACAAATAAACATTTGGCTTAGTAATTAATCTACTTGCTGTAAAAATTTCGATCTTGAGAAAAAAAAATTTAAAACTATGAAATCAAAAATCTGACAAACATTTTTTTCAGTTTTTGAGATATTTAAAGGAAAATATCTAAAAGAGATTGAGTGAAAAAATCTGTAATTAATAGCTTGCACGTCTATATCACGAGTGAAGTAAATTGTAAATAAGTGAAATAATAGTATGTAAATAAATGGAATAATAGTATGTAAAAAAGGTAAATAAAAATATGGTGTGGGCAACACACGACTTTCACTTACCTCCGTTTTAAAAATCGATTAAACAATTTTCAAATACAATTAGAGATAAAAATGAGTAAAACCATTAAAGAATTAATTATATTGAATTCCTACAGAAACATGTGTTTTATTAAATAATCGATTATCTAAAATAATCAGTTATTGATCAAGAAAATTAATTACATTGAGTTTTAATTGAAACATGTGTTTTATTAATTGATATATTATTATCTACGACAATCAATTAGTTTTATCAGCTTTCCATTACTATCCATTAACTTTTACAAGCTTGTGTATAAGATAATATTTTTTTTTAAATCATTAGCTTTCCAACGGTGTATTGTACATGTATACTGTTCATTATAATATAATGTACTGCTCTTATGTCCAAAAACCAAAAATGTTTTCAGTTTTCAGCTTTAGTTAGATATTGAATACGTTCAACTTAAATATTTACTAGTTATTCATCAATGGTAACAAGATAATATAGTTATTTTTATAGAATCTACAGAATTAAAGGTACTTTAGCGCAAGAAAATTTAAAATGTTGACATTTAAGCCCTGTCAGACTATTACAATCAGAATAAAATCTACATAATGTTAAAGTCCATTAAATTTTACATAGATAGAGCGAGTTTAATCAAATCGTTAAAGTCGTTTTAGAGAAAACCCTAAAAAGGTGCAAACTGCAAAGTTTAAGTGGCTCTTCTACTTTCCTAATTTTGATGAAAAAGTTGCTGTATCATCTCAGGCGTATAGAAGTCATAAATATGAAATTTCAGTTCCATAGGACCTTTTTGAGTGACTTGGTCATTTGGACTTATGGGATCCTTATCCGATGAAAACAGGAATTCGAAAATTTTCACGATCGCAATACTTACCCTTACTATATAGTTCCTATAAAGTTAAGTAAAAGTAATACTGACGACAAGTGACTCAGCTATTTCCCGGGTTACAAAATTCTCTTCTCTGAAAAAAAAGTAAAAAAAAAAAAGTTTTCTTTATTAATTATTTACTCTAGTAATTTTTATCATTTTCAAACGAAAAAAACAAACAAACAAACTAGAATGGTGATAAAAGTATTATCGAAGTTTTCTGTCTTTACAACAACGTAATTAATTACCTTACCGATTCTTGGCCAACGGTTGTGCATGGAAGTGAATAGGTCATTATCATGATAAACCGTCAGGTCTTGTGTACAGAACAGGTATAACAGATTAAATAATCATCATGCCACAGCTAGTCCTTTAGATTAGTAGTGCCTTACCGACTGTGCAGCCCCGGTTCCATTATTTGTATTAAACTGAAATAATTTTACGGCTAAGCCTAACCATTATCTCTCTTTCTTGGTAGAGAAGTCTTCCATGGAATTTATTATATTTTCGAAGTACTGTGGGTATTATCCTCATCTTTCTTAAACTTGTTAAGAGCATTCGTTAGCTCTTCCCCTTATAGCCTTAATTAATTAAATTAATAAAAAAGTTATCAGCTGATTACGGTGAGTAATATCAGGAATGGGGTAAGTGATTACTCCGCGGCTAACATCACCTGATGCCCGGGCTAAATTATGATTTATTTCTTCCTTAATGGATGGTCCCTGCAAGGCCCTGAGTCCCGCTCCCCTCACCTCAGTTGAGAAAAATCCGTCATATATTGATTCATTAATCAGTCTCTGTATTGAAATATATGTAATAAAAATCTGTTCCGCAAATTTCACATTACACTTTTATGAAACACACATAATAAGTTTGCATTAAGTTGCAAAATTATTTATATAAGTTTTTATAGAGATTCCATGGAATATATAATAAAATAATCTAAAGGAGTTATTAAATAAATTAAAACTGTCCAATTTTATAATGTTATTTTTTTTTTACCCTTCGTTAATTTTTACGACTTGAATATTAATATTTTTTTCTTCTAAAATATTTAGCATGTCATAAATTTATATAACTGCTGTAACTTCCAATAAAATGTTCATTTTTTTCCTCTTAATTATCTCATAAAATTCATACATATTTATTATCAATGCTAGGCGATGGAAGAAGGTAAAATATTGAAAATAATAAATATTGAATGTACTTGAAAGGAAAAAAAAAATTGGGCAATCAGTTCTGTCGGGTAAGTTTATAAAAATAACCAAGTTTTCAGCTGTAATAGAAAAACAAAACCTGTACCTCTAAAACCCATGAAGGGCCTCGGGTTCAGTAAGTATAGAGATTCGCACTGTTTTAAGACCAACGGCCATGTAAGAAGGTGATAGGCTTTTAGCACACTCAGCCACCAGCTGGTTTATATAGGGCTGGGTATGCCCAACGAGGGTCTCCATATCCCAGGGTCGGTCCACAGCTGAAATAGTAGAATAAAGAATTCTTCTCCTCGTCATATTTAAAATATAACTGGCGGGATCACTTGTAGCTGGGTGGCAAGCATAAAAGCCTCCTATGCGAAGGTCACGGGTTTAAACTCGCTGGTGGCCTTAGTTGTACAGTCCTTCGGAGGGGAACGTTAAAAGGTGTTCCGAGCCTATGCGATGTCAGGTACACGTTAAAGATCCCTATTCTAATAAAACCTGGATAGGCAAAATTTGGACTCCCAATGTAGCATCGTCCGATTAGCCATAGTAGCGTAAAGTGACGTTAACTAAATAAACAAACAAATATAACTAGTTTTTATTATCAGCTGTATCTTATCCTCATTGATATAATCCAATGGTTCCCAACTATTTTTTTTTCAAGTTCTCTAGAAGGTCTTTTTTTTTTCTGAATACGTATATTCACTTTTTAATTGTAAAAGTGTTTAATTATAAAAAAATTGATGCCAAAAATGAAAACATAGTTTTTACTTAATTGTTTTTCATAATGAGAAATTTTAGAAAATTATTATAGATATATTGAGTAATAAAAAATGAATTGTAATATAGGGTGAAGACGATGTTTATTGATTGATATTCATTTTCAGATTATTTTCATAACAATTTTTATAGTGTACAACAATTCTTTCGTTTATATTCTTCACAATCCTTGTTAAGTTCCGAGAATCGAACTTATTCAATTTAATCTTCTACGATAGTAAAACAACCGATGGAATGCTCAACGGGTTGGAAAAATCAATTCATCATCCTGAAGGGATGAACCCTATTTATCGTAGGAGAGGTGGCCCTATCGACACTTAGGTGTCCTCCGTGTTAATGAATTAACTCGGTCGAGGATATGGTCCTCTGGGCTTCTCTCGAGGCAATACCTCAGTGTCTGTTCTGGTCTCAGCTTGTCGCGTTCCCTGAGCTATGGGATGGAACCTCTGTCGTCTCTCAGAAACGTATCGTATTCTTCTTGAGGACGTTATCTGTCAGTTCTACTTGAAAACTAATGAACATTGAAAAAACCAAAAGGAATCGTTTTTAATGAAACATGATGAAAGATTGTATTATTTCAGGATATTTAAAAATGTCAATTTTTATTTTTACTTACCTATATGGGATATATGGTAAGGGAAAGTGTTGCGGTCGTGAAAATGTTCGAATTCCAGTTTTCACCGGAAATAAACGTCTTAGAGTCCCCTGAGACCAAATGACAAAGTCCTGCAAAAAGGTGTGTGTGTGTGTACTGGGCGAAAACGAAAAGTTCTATGAAACTAAAATTTCATATTTAAGACAAATATAGATTCGAGATGTTACAAAAACTTTATCATAAAATCAGCTTATCAGAAGAGCCACTTCGTAGCATGCATTTCGCACCGTTTTTTCGATCTTCTCGAAAAAGAATCTATCAATTTTGATTAAACTCGCTATATCGATGTAAAATTTAATGGGCTTTAACATCATATTGGTTCCATTCTGATTGAAATAATCTGACAAGGCTCAAACACAGATATTTTAAATTGTCTCCCTCTAAAGTAATTTTAATTTTATAGATTCTATAAAAATAATCATAATATCTTGTTAACATAGATAATTAATAGCTAAATATGCAAGTTGAGGGAATTTGATATCCAACTAAAGGAGAAAATTGAAAAAATATTTTTTTAATGCGATGTTTTGTTTTACAACATGAGAACAGTAAAATCACATGTATAATATACCGTTGTAAAGCTAATTATTTTAGAAAAAATATTACGGTATACAAAAACTTGTAAAAGTTAATAAAAAGTGATGAAAAGCCAATAAATCCAACTGATTATTTTAGATCATAATGTAATAGGTTTTAAATAAAAAACAAATGAAATTTAACTGCGTTGGAAGATAAAAGTCACATGTTTGCATTTTGAATCGTTCACTTTTATGCGCTATTTATTAGTTTGTTGTTTGTTCAGTGAAAGGTGTCTTTGTAGCTTCGAGAAAGCTATTTCTCGTTTTCCGTCGGATAATAAGATGGTAGTAGTTATCAGCGAACACAGGTAAGTGTAGGGCAATCTATTTGAAACTTCATTGTTTGTTACCTTAATTCTTTGTTATCAATTTAATTGATTTACATTTGTGTTGTAACATTTAAATCGTGTAATATAAAAAATAAGGATTTGGAAAAAAAAAAAAAAACCTGTATCACAATACGCAGTAAAAGAGTGGAAGATATAGTTGCCTTGTGGTATCCCCGAAACTTTTTAACAAGTTCTAAAGGTATTGGAAATCAGAGGATCCCCCGAGAATCGATGCATAAAACAGAACGTTTTTCCCCTCCGTTCTTTGGGAGTTGTGTTATTGAGTATCTAATAAATGTAATATAGGGAAAGCAGGGAACTTTGCGTTTTTGGCCGGAAAGTTTTCCCTTTTGGAACCGTATCCTTTCCTAAAGCTGAGGGGGGATTGTATTGGCTCCTCTGAATGTTTCCGGGCAGTTAGTTTCGTGGGGAAGGTGAGCTAACAGGATATTTATTGATACTTGGGGGAGACTGCTCTAAGTGATCCATTGTCTTTTCTGATTCTCCACAAAATGTAATTTTTGAACGTGACAGTTATGGTTAATCTACATTATAATATAATATATTCATAATATTAGTTGCTCAGTTATCCATATTTATGATTGAAACCTCTCTGATTTTTGGAGAAAACGTATTAAGAAGGCTAAGTGAACTCAAAGATTATTTTTCCCAGTATGCGATGCCATTTTCCCAACTTACTTAACTTCAATCCTAGCCCTATCCTAATGTCTTCTTATCTGTCAAACCCTTATTTCCAAAATTTATTATTAATTTTTCATAACAAAACATATATTAAAAACGCTTCAAATTATTATAGATACAATGGTTCATTATTTACAAATAACTATTATATCATTACTAGGCTATGATAGTTTATGTAATTGTTTACTGTTATTTAACACGTTCAAGATTTTAATGTCTGCTATATGGGGCGGCGCTCGAAATTATGTCACGTTTAATCCATTATTGCTAGTTCAGATCTGTGAACGAGTTTTACGTTTTTTTAACAGTCTAGCTAATGCTTATTTTAAAATTTGTGCGGTTTTTCCATTCTAAGCACACATTTCTGCCAATAAGTACAACTCAAAAGGCAGTTATATGATCGTTTGTTTTTATTATTTTGCCCTGGTAAATAATAGATAACATCGATATGGAAATACCTGTGATACACGCCGCCCGATAGGACAGACTAGTGCGAGCCACCGGTGTGAACGTTTTAAGTAATATGGAAAGCAATAAATTAATCAAAAGAAAATGGCTTATCACCACTGCTAATTTCAAACTATTGTATAACCGTAGCCGATTAAAAATAATAAACCAAAATGTGCTTAAAATTGCGGTTATTTTGTACATACAGTATACACACAGTGTAAATATTTAAATAGGGAATGCTATATAAATGCGTCATCGCCGTAAAGTATTCCCGAGTGACCCTGAAGTCACGCCTAAACAAGCTTTACTTTAAGAAGCTTTTTATAAACGCGAAATAATAACGAATGCTCAAAAAGACACACACATATACACATTTTTTTATTTAAAACAATCTATAATACTTATGTCGCAAAGTTCAAGTGTAGCAAGGCAGTTACTTAGCATTTTTCCTCCAATCAGACGGATCCTTCCGAGACCGAGTAGGGGAATAGATCTCAACTATCATACCTAACCTTAGGGTAGGTCGGCGACCGGTCGGATAACATGCTCTTCGTTTCTAGTTGGGGTAATAAGGGCGTTAAACCCTTCTCGCACGTGAAACGGAAAACATAATATTTCATATTTCTTATATCAATTTTTACTTTCACTTACGTATAAATGAGATTTATAGTAAGGGAAAGTATAGCGATCGTAAACATTTTCTCATTCCAGTTTTCAAGGGAAATAACGTTTTAATGTCCTCTGAGTCCAATAATTACGGATGGTTAGTTCCAAAATAATCCAAGTTCCGCGAAAAGATCAAAACAAAAAGTCACACGAAACTGAAAATTCATATTTAAGACAATTATACTCCTAGGATGTTACAGAAACTTTTCCAACAAAATCAGTTGACCAGTAAAGTACTACATTGTACTATGCATTTTGCACCTTTTTACGATTTTCTTGAAAACAGCTCTAACTATTTTGATTATTTTGATTCTGACATGGCTTAAATGCCGATATTAACTTCCTCTAAAGTGCTTTTTAATTTTTTAATAAAAATAAAAAAATTACCATATCTTGTTAACATTGATAAAATATGGTTAAATATGTAAATTAAATGAATTCTATACCCAACAAAATAAGAAAAGAGCAAAATTATTTTTAATGCCGTTTTTCGAACATAGAAACAGTAACATAAATGATTTATATATACCGTTGGGAAGCTGAAGATGTTAAAAAAGGTATTATTAATTAAACAAACTTCTAAAAGTTAATGGAGAGTGATGAAAAGTGGATAAAACTAACTGATTGTCATAGGTAATAATAAAATGGATTATTTAATAAAAAACATGTTTTTATTAAAAAACAATGTAATTAATACTTTAAAAATAAATTTTTATCTTTAACTGTATTTAAAAATTCTCAAATTGATTTTAACTAATGAGGTAAGTGAAAGTCGTATGTTGTGTGCTCTAGATTTTTAAAACTATGAGCTGTTCAAGACATTCGAAAACCTTAAGGGTGGTAATAATGAAATGAAAATGTTGTTCAATGAAGAATAAACATTCCTAAATAGGATGTGATGAAAACCACAACAATAAAACGATATTTATTTGAAATCTATTAAAATAATTTATTATTAAATCCGTTGAAACTTAAACTTTAAACTATTTTAGATTTATAAAATGAATCAGTTTAATAAATAGCATGTGAAAAAAAAAATATGACATTATTACTCAGGATAGTGAACGAATGTAACGGCTCAAAAGCAATCGAGACCGATGTTTGATGAAACTTAGTAGTTCAGCTTTTTTATTGACTGACTGAACACGGGTGAAAGATTAAACATCACGTTCGAATGATGAGGAATCGAAAAAAAGACCAAAATGAAAAAGAAAGAAAAGATAAAGACATTTTTTATCAGTAATTTAAAAATAGTACAAGGATAAATTAATCATTTCATAATAATAGATGAGAGAAAATAATAATATAATGGCGCTATAGTACGGTGTGAACCTTGGTCTCCTTTCATTAACATTGGCCTGTTTCATAATAATAAATTACTTTTAAGGGAGTGACCAATCAACCCGATCTGCCTCCGAGTCAGGTGGAGGGACTGCCTCCTCTGAGCATCCTGACCTGACCCTAGGATCTGAAGGAGACCCTAGGATGTTTACTGTACATGCCCTTAGTCTGCTATGTGGGGGTGTTGTAGTGTGTTATTAGTGCATTGTTATGTTTGGTTGCGCATGATATAATGAACTCGGAATCTTGGTGTCGTTACTAACCAAAAGGAGTTCATGCGCGACCCACCCCTGAGAAGAGAGAAGAGAAAAGTTTATATTTTTTTTTGGATTTGAGAAGCATGGTTTTAATATAAACGTATTCTTAACATTTTAAGTATAAAATATCACTATTCTGTATTTTCCTTTACAATACATAATAATATATCTTTCATATGAACCTATAAAAATAATTATAAAAACAAACATATTATTTTTATAACTACACTAGCTGTTGCCTGCGACTTCATCTGCGTCAATTTCTGTTATTATGATAGCTATTAAGAAGTTGCTAAGTTTATAAAATAATACATTTTAATGTTCTTCTGCGTTAATGATATTTTTAGTTTTATTTTCTTGTGGCTGAAGAACATCCTGGTTTTCTACGCAACCCGATCTTGACAATGCGATATACAGTTGGTCGTGTGAAAAGCGGTCTTGATTTATCAATTGTTACGTCAAAAGATCAACGAGAAATTGAATTATTTTAAAATTAAAAGGTAAATCATTTGGAATCATTGGAATGCAAGGTTAATTTTCCTCGTTTATTCCACTGTTTCTTCACTCCTATCGGTCGCAGCGTGATGTTATATAGCCTAAAGCATTCATCGATAAATGGACTGCCCAACACAAAAATAATTTTTCAATTCAAACCATTAGTTTGTGAGATTAGAGCGTTCAAATAAACAAACTATTCAGCATTATAATATTAGAATAGATTAAAAAATAAAATAACTAGTGAATTCGGTAACAGAATAATTTCTGCTTAAGTACACTCAAATTAATATTTAATATATATATGAACCTGAGAAATCCCATCCTTGAGTATAAGAAAAAAATAAAAACATAAATAAATTCAAAAGTCAAACGTTATATTACATATACATGAAGACAGAGAAGAAAAAAATAAAAGAAGGCTATTAAATATTACTCGTTCAGTTAAAATTATAAATCATAAAGAGAAAGAAAAAAAATATGTTTGCAAAGGAAGTAAAGTTTTAGAAGTATTTTAAAATAAAGGGGAAGTGTACCGCTAAAACTTAAGATAAATGTTGGATTAAGTCTTCGTCAGAATACTACGGTTTCTACCATGGACAGGCCCAAAGGTGGTTTTGAAGAGAAGTTAACTTTTTATGTTGGGATAGGCTTTAACGTTCTCATCGATTCAAACTAAGCTTTACAGGATAGTAAATCTAAGGCATTTTTTATACTGCAACCGATTCACTAGGAGTTTGTAGAGTAAGAGTCAATTAGAAGTTATAGCTTAGCTTTTCATATTCTGAAGAGGTATTTTACTATTCATATTTCTTCGTTTACCAACGTGAGTTTAATAGATATGCTATCTATCTATCCCCTTAGCGCTACAATCCTGCGTGGGTCTTGGTCTCCTCTTAAGAGACATTCAAGAAAAAAACATTTTGAGTGAGATTTCATGACTTCTTTTAGATGATAATTAAATGAAAATAATTATGGATCTATACAATATCATAACCTATACCTTCTAAGTTATTCCTAATTTATGTCCTCCAAGTTAATCGCTTAACACGCCCTATGAGTTACTATGTTAGTTTTATCATTTGTGGTGAGGAGGGCGACATTTATTCCACGGAAACACCATACAATTTTTTTCAGTTATTCAGGAGAGAACTAATCGACGTGGCTAAGATGACGGTTTGTAAATGATAATTTAGTCTTAAATATTCCAATAAGCTATATTTAGAATCACATGTTTTTATCCTCGGTGCTTTTTTTTTGTTTTTTTTTTAATAGATCCAACTAGTCTTCAGTGTGGAGCTCTGCAACGACTTTAATTGAACGCGATCAATCGCCAGGTTTATCCCCTAACTAATGTTTTCAACTTTACAAAGGCTATAGAAGTAGGAGTTTACATACCTCCCACATTATCTAATCAGTAATAAATGTTAGGATTTATTCTGTAGGTATTTCTGAGGAATGAATCATCTTACCAAGTCTTTTTATATGTATATGTCTTTTGGCTGAGGTCGGTAACTTTTTTTTTTATCCTCAAAAATGCAAGAAATTGGACACACCCTAGGTCTGTTGGAGTTGCTCGGATTTTTTCACACAGTTAACTGATCAGAAATGTAATTTTTTTTTCTTAAAAAACATTTGTTAATAGGACCTACCGTTTAGGAACTATATACATTTCAATATAAAAAGTAACGTTTTTTTTTTTTTTTTTTTTTTTTATTTTTTTTTTTTCAGCACTCAATATTATAAAGCTTCAGTGTTTATTAAAAATTAAAGGCAGTTTTCTTGTCAGGAATCAAATGAAAAATATTTTTTGTGTAACAACATTGGTTGTTAGAAGTTATATTGATTCCAATGAAAAAAGCCACGCTTTTCTTAGCTTTACAAAGTGTTGAGGCATTACTGACATGCTCTGCCCCAAAAAAACGTCGTTAAGACCTATAAAGAGTGGAATTTTATAGGTTGCAATAAAAAAATTTCAATACATTTTTTACTTTCACTTACTATATATAGTAAGGAAAGTATTGCGATCGTGAAAATTTTCGAATTCCAGTTTTCAACGGAAATAACGTTTTAGGGTCCCCTGAGTCCAAATAACCAAGTCCCGCAAAAAGGTCTTTGGTTTTGCTGTGTGTTGTGTGTGTGGTAACTCCCGGCGGAAACGGTAAGTCCTATGAAACTGAAATTTCATATTTAAGACAACTATACGCCCGAGACGTGACAAAACTTTTTTCATCAAAATGAGCTTACCAGAAGAGGCACTTTATACCATGCATTTTGCAACTTTTTTCGATTTTCTCAAAAACGGTTCCGACGATTTTGATTAAACTCGCTATATCGATGTACAAATTAAATGGGTTTTAATATCATGTAGGTTTTATTTGGATAAAAATGGTCTGACAGGGCTTAAATGCCGATATTTTAAATTTTCTTCCTCTAAAGTACCTTTAATTTTTTAGATTCAATAATAATAACTAGATTATCTTGTTAGCGCTGATGAAAAACAGGTAAATATATAAATTGAATAAATTCGATACCCAACTAAAGGAGAAAACAGAAAAAATATATTTTTAATGAAATTTTTCGTTTTTGAACATAAGAGCAGTAATATACATGTATGATATACCGTTGGAAAGCTAAAGATTTTAGAAAAAATATCATCTCATACACAAGCTTTTAGAAGTTAATAGAGAGTGATGAGAAGAAGGTAAAACTAACTGATTATTTTAGATAATAATATAATAGATTTTTTAATAAAACACATGTTTATATATAAATTCAATTTGATTAATTCCTTAATAGTTTCACGTATTTTTATCTCTAACTGTATTTGAAAATTCTTTCATTGATTTTAAAAATCGAGGTAAGTGAAAGTCGTGTGTTGCCCGCACCAGATTTTTTTTTTTAAGTGTTGTGGCATCTCGGACACGCTCTAGCACTATTGGTTACCAATTAGCAGTATACCAATGTACCAATATCGAAATGTACATAGATGATTTAAAATAAATTTTGATAGTAGTTTATTTTTTTTTTCAACAACAATTTTTATTGAGTAAAATTACAATTTGTCCCAATTTGGACATCAATAGTAGTGCTGAAAGATATTATATATACAACATTCATACAATATTTACATGACATAAAATTACAATGAAATATATACACAATAATGAATCAATACAATAGTCAAGAATTCACTTATACCTATATACACATACACACACTCATACATACATCACATTGAGTGGAGAATCTAGCCAGTGCTAGAACTCCAATATATTTACAAAAGGTCGCGGGGCCACTGCCGTTTCAACCTTCTAGGTGGGTTGTATGGATGAGTGGAGCTGGATAGGGATTGAGCTAGAGGATTAGGATGATGAATGAGGTTCTGGTGGAATTTGAAAAATTTGGATGGAATTAGGTCTGAAATAAAAGGAACATTAAGGTCGTGGTGCAAGGTATAGTTGGAGACATAATAAGGAGCATTTACTATTGTACGGAGGACTTTGGATTGAAAGGATTGAATGCGTTTGATGTTAGTACGTTTAGCTGTCCCCCACAGTTCAAGTCCGTAGGTCCAGATGGGCTTCAGTATTGTCTTGTAGATTAATAATTTGTTGTCAACTGTAAGTTCAGATTTTCTTGTTGAGTAGTCGGTATAACTGTCCGAATCGTCGGTCGAATTCTTGTCTTTTAAGTCTTGTATCTGGGTTCCAAGTCAATCTGATAGTAGTTTATATATTTCTTTCTCTCTTTTAACTTCTATAATATATTAATCGGCCTTTTCGCAAGCTAACTCAATTTCTTTCTGACTGGAAAAAGTAGTAGATTGCAGATAGACGAATCTATGATATATTGTTTTTCCCAGTCAGGAGAAAATACTAAATCAAAATTTAAATTAGCGATTAGCTTAAAATTTTATTTTATTTAAAAACAAGTAATACACAAATTCCTTTGGGCATATATTGCAATGTTGATCATCATTAGTTAAAACGCCCTTCAGGACTCTTCTGAACTTGTGGGTGAAGAAACCTCCCAGTGAAGGCACTCCTGGCGTGGAAGATCTCAGCTATAAAGAAGGAGTTCTCTGCTCCAGAGGCGTTCCAGTCTCCTTGTTGGATTTTGTGGTTGTGTATCTGTCAGTAATGTTTGTATCAGTAGGTTTGGGTGTCCGTGAAATTTTTTGTAGTATTTCCTTATGAAATCCGTTATGATTGGTATGTTGAGGTCTTTGTGTAATGATTTATTAGTCACGAAAAAGGGGCAGTGAGTACTGAAGCGGAGGAATTCAGATTAAAAGATTTTAATTGTGATTTTTTGCATAAGCCTCAGGTGCACCCACATCTGAGTACCGTACCTCGAAATAGGTTTAAGTAACATAATTAAAAGTCATCTAAGTATTGACAGTGGATGGTTGAATCTTTTTTTCAAGGTACTTACGTGTGATATCCATGTCAGGCGTCTATCCGTTGTGAGTTGTAAGTATTTTGTTTCTGAGCTCAATTTTTGACTCGGATGAAACATCAAATCTTTAGAAAAAAGCATATTCTAGACATTTCCGATTAGTATGCAGCTCACCCTGAATTAAGAAGACATAGCACATCTCGATGATGTATAATGTAAAATAAAAAAATTATAATCAGATCAAAATTGAGTCCTAGCGGCAATGTGAAATGAATATTTGCATTTTGAATATCGTTGACGAAGAGGATTATCGAAGAATACTGGTGTAATATTAAGCAGGATATTGAGAGGTGAAGCCGGCGTATAATGTTTGAGAATGGGGCGGGATAGCAGACGTGAAGAGAACCGGCCCATGAATGACAATCAGCCGTCCCGAGGGGGTCCCGGGGTCTTGCTCTACATTATAAATAAAACCATGTGCAATTCCCTTTTTTATTCCCACTCCGGTCCCACTAACGGCTCTCGTGCTAATAGAGTTAGCCCGCAGCAGGCTAAACAGAATCCTCTCTCTCACTCTCTCCCTCTCTTGGGTAATGGATAATCTTTAAAAAAGTCCAGGGATCAGTCTGTATGGAAAGTAAAAATTTCTTTGAAAATTATTTCGAAAACTTTTCGGCTGACGATCTCCAAAGCATACATCTAATAAATAATATCTATGATAAATCCATTCCAACATTCCTGAAAACCGAATTTAGCAAGACGTATTTTTAGCCGAAAGAAACACATATGTATAAGCAGTAATTGAAATGCAACTCAATTACTATCAAGTTTAGATTCTAAGAAGTAAAAATGAGTAGTCCATAGTTGTTAACAGGATATAAGGATTGATAGTGCAACATTATTATTTTGATGTTGTTGGTTTGAGTTTTTAGGCGTAAAACACGAGGGCCACCAACTACCTTATTTTATTTGTTTATATATAGAAGAATATATGTATAAATAGAGTTAGTACTACACGATTATTTTGTTTTATTTATTTAGATTTTACGTACATTTTTTGAACAATTGGTGAGCAATTAAAAATCTTAGCAACAATTTGATATTATGATAAGTAAGGTAAAAATGACAATCCTCCAATAAGTTGTTACAGTGATTATTTTGTTATATATTATTATTAAAAAGCTATCTTTTTATTTTAGAAAGCTTGTAAGGTAAGCCGATCTGAATCGATCATAATGAAACTTTTAATCCTCATATATCACAAAAAAAAACTTTAAATAGTCTTAAATGAATCAAAAATATTTTTAATTATTATTATTATTGTAATATATACGAATAAAAAAAAAAAAAAAAAAAAAAAAAAAAAAATTATTATTATTGATCGCAGTACACATACATGAAAGGTTAAAGTCATTTTAATCCAAAATCCTATTTTTTATATTTAAAAAAAAAATTGTTTGCCCTCCTGAAAAAAAAAAAACGATGCCTTCGAGACCAGCTAATTTAAATATCCGCATTGACAACCTACCACTGGGTAGTTTCTTCTTCTGTATGAAGCCTATAACTATTGTTAACACTAACTTGATCTTTTATATGATACAGTTGTGTGTATAATTTTAAAAAAAGTTTATTTTGTTAATTGATTAAGACCTATCCCTGTCAAAGCCTACCAACAATTAGATCGGAGGAAAATGGAATATGATGTGTTTTATAGAGTTGCACATCAGATTTCTAATACTCAGGAGCAATAAAAAGTAAGGTCGAAATCTTTTTTTTTTTAGTCTAAACTGTACAAAACCTTACATTTTCAGAAAAACAGAAATCCAAAAATCTGTACTTGCTGTGTCAGAAAAATTTATTCACGCGTTTATTTTTCCGATACTGTTTTATCAAAGGTTTTGGCTTGGAGGAGAATGGATAAGCGTTGTTTTATCAAAACAAAAAACTAATACATAAAAAATTGAAATAAAATTCTAAAAAATTAAATGAAAGCAGAAGTATACTAATTTAAAAAATTTAATCTCTGACAGGGAATCTCTAATGATCTCCTAAATAAGATCATTCCCCTCTGAATGAGTAACCCCCCTCCTTTCCCTCACCACTTCACCTTTGGAAACGAGAAACACTTCAATACATTTCTGTAACAATAGCAAATAAGACTAGGACTTCATTGTCATATAATAAAGCCTGAAGCGAGCAATACACGACTTTCACTTACCTCTATTGTTGAAATTAATTTAATTTTTTTAAATAAACTTAAAAATGAAAAAAAGATCAAAAAATTAATTACGTTCCAGTTCGATAGAAATATGTGTTTTATTAAATAATCAATTTTACGATTATCTACGACAATCAGTTAGTTTTATCGGTTTTTCTCCACTCTCCGTAAACATTAAAATTCCATGTATAAGATATATTTTTTTTTTTTTTAAATCTTTAGCTCTCTAACGGTATATTATATGTCTATATTAGTGTTTTTATGTTAAAGAACACAAAAAATGGATAATATTTTTTTTTCTCCTTCAGTAGGATATCAAATTCATTTAACTTATATATTTAGCAGTTTTCCATCAATGCTAACAAGATTATATGGTAATTTTTTTCAAATATACAAAATTAAAGGTACTTCAGAGGAAGAAAACATAAAACATCGGCATTTAAGCTATGTCAGACTATGAAAAATGACTCTTTTGGTATACTGATTTAGATGTAAATGTTGCTGTAACATCTCGAGTGTATAGTTATCTTAAATAAGAAATTTCAGTTTCATACAATTTTTTTGTTTTTGCTCTGGACTACACACACACACAGAACTTCTTGCGGACTTTGCCGTTAGGAATCAAGGACTATAAAACGTGTATTTCCATTGAAAACTGGAATTTGAATGATTTTCACTATCCCGATACTTTCCCTTACTATATATTCATATATAGGTAAGTGAAAGTAAAAAGAGGCCAAGAAGACAGCAACGGTTCAATAATGTAGGACAATGGGAAATGAACTAAAGAATGTGGATGGTAGGAATAGATCTGATAACATTTTGATGTTATAAAATTAAGAAAACAAAGAATGTTAGTAGCTAATAATGGATATGGTCTAAACGTTTTTAAAGTGGGGCGTCAACAATGAAACTAAGGATTATAATATATTATTTTATTCAATATAGATTAATAAATCGTATTTGTCAGAAACAGTCCGACATTATAGCATTATTAAGTAAAACATGCTAAAATCATCAAAATACATGAAAACAATAGAGCTAATGGTCTACAAAATGAAGAATATTTCTGGTATCGCTTTGAGAGATTTAGGGCTCTTTGAAGATTCTCCAACTCGAAGAATCCAGTTTGCATCATAAATAGACTCCTGAAAAACTTCCAGGTTCAAAAGATGTGATCTAAGAAATGGCCAGAAAAAGAAGAGACAGGACATTTTGTTCCTTTGTTCTGCCTCAAATGACGAAACACCCCCATCATTAAATTGTCTAAACGTAGGCGGGTGCTTATCAATGGCCACTTTTTCATGCATATCTTATCTTTAAATATATAAAAAAAAGTTATTATTTAAATTAATTAATCAAAAGCATTTATGAATGTGTTTTTTTTCTATTCACTGATTCCTGCTGCCGCTTCTAGCCAACATCCATTGTATAAATAAATAAATTCTTTATTATCCTGGGACATGTTCCTTTAGAATATATATATTTATATATATATATATATATATATATATATATATATATATATATATATATTAATATTTACTGATGATTATTATTTAAAAATTAAAATGTATCTTCGACAGAACTTAATGTTTTAGTTGTCTAGATTAATAGTGTTTTTTCGATGTTTCTCTTACATAATATTGTTTTGGTTGAGGAACACATTTAAATAAGCTTATTAAATCATAGAAAGGCATTTAAAATAATTTTCAAGTATGTCAGAATACAATTGAATTACAATTCATTGTGGTGGTATGCAGAAGAATAATTTATGACTTCGTTCAAATTAGCAAGTCTCTGGTAATCCTTATCCAATTTAATTTTTTTTTTTTTTAAACAATCTCAGGGGAGTTTTTTTTTCTACTCTATAATTGTACTACGCGAAGCTTAAAATGTGTGCAAAGCTTAAGATGGGGTTTTAATAATCAAAGAAAATAAAATTATACAAATATTACATTCTATAAATAAGATTTGACTAATAATATAATATAATAATATGAATATTATGTAATAAGTAAATAAGATATGACTAAGCATGAAATACTAATGATGTAAAATGATGTATTTTTATACATTTATCTGTTTATCCCAGCAAGGTAAAATTAGGGATTATGGTGATAATTTTAAATACAGTTTTATCAATAAAACATATAATAAAAAAAAATTTAGGTAGCGTCAACCGATTAGATTCATAACTCTGAATTTTCCGTCATAGTGGAAATATCAGCTTATCGGGGTCACCTAAAGCAGTTCTTTTGTTCGAACTGTAAAAATATTATTGTTTATTTCTGAAAATAACATGGTATAAGTTAATCTTTATCACTTCCTCTAAAATCGTCTCCTTGATTAAGTCACCATTGAAAATACAATCAACGCATTCACACAAGAGAACAAAATTTTAAATCAAAGCCATGCTAACAGAGGTAGAGTGGAGATTAATTATAACTATGAAATGATGATAAGATACCATTTCATCTAAAAGTCAAAAGATAAAGAAAAAAAAAATGAAACGGTTGTCACAGCGAGCGAGACAAAGGCATTTAAAAAAACAAACTGAATAATTACGAGACAGGACCTTGTATAGGAGTTATGCCAGGACCTCTTTTTTGACCTCACCGTACGCTGGCATAAAGAGGAGGTAGAGGGAGAGTTTTGTGAATAAAGGTCAGACAAAGGACCCCAGGCACGAGGGTAAATTGATAATGAGTGGATGAGTAAATTGTGGTAAATGGCCAAGCAGGGGAGGCTACAAAGTCCGATCGCCCCTTCTCTGTCTCTAATAATTCTACAGTTATTATCTTCATTAAGCCTCTTCTGTTACAGCATGTTTGTTCAAATGCTCCCTTCAAACGCTTCTCTGAACTAACTTGTTAGGAAGAGCTAATGCCTTTCGTAAGCGTCATAATTAATAAAGAGCTATGAGAATTTTATGATTTAAACCTTCAATAGTCAGCTACCAAACCTTCCATCTAGTATGTATTTAAAAAAAAAAATACTTTGCAGATTATTACACTGTACATTAATTTAAATAATTATATTATGGTATTGCAATTCATACAGATTTATATGCAATTAACTTACACGCGTTGGATTCTATTTAACAAATATCTTAAGAAACCCAAACCAGCTGCATTGTACATCTATCTTCGAAATAAATCGGCATTCACGTGTTCAAAACGCTGTATCATCATTATTTCTTAGTTGTTTATTCATTTACTTTATGCTACTATGGCTAATCGGACGCTGCTACAGTGGGAGTCCCAAATTTTGCCTATCCATTTTTTATTAGGATAGGGAACATTAACAAGTACCTGACATCGCTCAGGCTTGGGACCGCCTTTTAACGTCCATTCCGAGAGACGTCATAACTAAGGATTTTTTACTCTCATTAAATATTTCCTAGGATCACCTGGGGGTTATTATTTCTTAGTTATTTCAATGATTTTTTTCCCCCATAGGGATTTTGATTCTTTATACAGACAATAACTCTTTACATTTTTATTATCTTCAATATAACTGATTTGGCGTTTTTGTAGGTAAAATGTCCATAGTTTTTTTTTTTTAAATAATAAATCAGACTGTATTAGTTCTAAAACTCTATATATCTAGGCTAAATGCTATGAAAACTCAGGCGATTCTTATAGGTTCCAATTCCCTCCTCAGATCCCATACTACATTTCCGAGTCTAACCCTTAATGATCAGCCAATCACCTTCAATTCTTCTGTCAAAAACCTCGGTATTACCATTGACCAAACCCTTTCCTGGAAACCCCATATTGCCCAAATCTCCCGAAGAACAATAAGTACCCTCAAATTTTTCCATCGCTCCCGCCATTTTCTTCCACTATCCACCCGTAAGCTCCTTGTATCCTCACTTATTTTCCCCCACTTTGACTACTGCTGCGGGGTATATGGTGGCCTCTCGACTGTGCTCGAGGACAGGCTAAAGCGAATTATGAATACATTTTTAAGATTTGTCCTTGGCACACAGCAGAGGTCCCATGTGACCCATTTATACAGTGAGTTAAAGTGGCTCCTTCCCTCAAACCGCAGACAATATTTCCTTGGATCATTCCTTTACCAAACTATCAACTCCCAGCTACCTCCCTATATCCACAAACTTCTGCAATTTAAATCGTCCGTCAGCTCGCTCCAAACAAGATCGCGCCATTCTGACCTTTATATTCCTGCCCACAGAACAACAAGTTTTGAACATTCCTTTCTTGTCCGCTCTACTGCTCTCTGGAATTCCCTACCTACTCAAATCCGCCATGCTTCTTCCCTACCATCATTCAAGTCCCAGCTATTCGAGTACCTATTGTCATCTCAAACAGACGCTCCACAAGCCTGAGTTTTCAAATCAAATATCTATTCAAAAAGAAAATTTATTATTTATTGTTCATGATTCTGTATCGATCAATTATTATGAATCAGTTTCAATGTTAAGTTTTGTTCAACATATCAGAAGTTATTCATTTATTTTACTCTTTTAGTTATTTTACTCTTTTGTTTTATTGTATCCTACTTTTCTTCTTAAAGCTTTGTAAATAAAAATGAATTATAATCCTTTGGTCTTGTGGCCAGACACATTGTATATATTAATTGTACATATCATATTGTTCTTAAGGGACCCAGTCCCAGAATAAAAATTATTTTTCTATTCTATTCTATTCTATATCTTCCCACTATCTTAAAAAAGTAAGGAAGTTATTGAAATAAATGATTTTTATTTAGCCCCTATTTTCTATAATTAATCGGCCCAAGTCAAATTGTTATGATGATCGTCATTTTCATCATGCTCTGTTATTTTGTAGCCAAAAAAATCGGTCATGTAGTTTCGGAGCTGAGGATTTTATTAGAAATTTTAATTCTAAACATAATCGAGTTTTAAAAGATAATGAGGGTTTCTTTTTATTTTAATTACAATAGTTAAATATAGGATACTAGAATTATAGAATACAATAGTTGAATAAAAAACTGTAAATAACAAGGTTTTTTTTTTATTTAACAATGTCTTTAAGACAACCACTAGGGATCACTTGTAGCTGGGTGGCTAGCGTAACAGCGTCCCATGCTAAAGGTCACGGGTTCAAACCCGCAGGTGGTCCTAGGATTTTTTAATGGGAGTAAAAAATCCTTAGTTACGCCGTCCTTCGGAGGGGACGTTAAAAGGTGGTCCCGAGCCTGTGCGATGTCAGGTACTCGTTAAAGATCCCTATCCTAATAAAACCTGGATAGGCAAAATTTAGGACTCCCACTGTAGCATCGTCCGATTAGCCATAGTAGCATAAAGTGACGTTAAATGAATAAACAAACAAACAAGACAACCACTAGATGTGTTAGAATAATACATAATATTGTAAGCAAACAATGAAGTTATATCGAGTTTTGAATGATCGAACAACTAAAAAATATGTTCTGTACTGAGTTCATCTAGGTTCCCAAGTACCTTAAGACAGACTGAAACGTGCAAAATTCGTGTTCTGATAAGGCTTCTGTGAATCAATCGAGGACACGTTGCAGATCCAATAGTAACAGACATTCATCTGGTTTTCTAGCACAATTTATCGGCCACATTTAGTCATTTTTAAGTCTTTATAATGCATAATGTTTCCAATATATTACCATACCACCAGAAACTCGTCTGTCGAACACAGCACTGTTTTTTGTGGTTCCTTTTTAACAGATAATCAATCAGTTTTTTACGCCTATGGTTTTTATTCCTTTAAAAACAAAGCTCTATTAAATATGTTTTTTATCACGTATCATATAAGAATGATGTCATAAATTCTGGAAACAATAGCTGCATTGTAAATTAATATACCAGGAGAAAATGTCATTAGACACAAACAGAGAACTCAATCAGACGGAGGACCAGGACATATCGTCGATTGGTAGCAATTACTAGTTGGTGCAATTTAGCACGAGAGAATGACGTTCATTTAATAGATTTTGCTAATTAATGTACCACGAATGTCAAAATAACTACGTGAAAAGAGGTCAAACTGTTGGCCAACTCTGATGGACTAATTAAATGAACCTTCGCTTACATGCATAGCCAAGCAGGGCCAAACATTACACGAAAAGTAACCCCGTCCCGTCCAGCCAAAACTTTGCACTATACACACCCTAGTCAGATCCAAACAAATTTAAAAGATTATTTAATTTGGATTGTTTGTTTTGGATCATCCGGTTTGGAAAGAAGACTGCAACAGAAATCATCGCTTCTTTGGTAGGATAAAAGTACTACATTAAAATAAATCTTATTGAAAAATAAAATTTATTTTTATTTATAATTGATATTTACAACTATATTACATAACACAACTAGTAAATTTGTAAAATATAATAGGCTTACACCGGAACAGTATAGGAACCACCCATTTGTAGCATCACCACAAGAAGGTCTCTGGACGATCTTCTTTTCAGTCGCCTCGGTGAATTAACAGGAATCGAATAAGGGGATGGGATACAAACTAGTGCGCTAATTTGTCGTTCGTTAGAGTGGGAATGGAGTTTGTCATGGAAACCTGATTCGGGCCAGGTCAGCAATATAACATTGAGGTCATAATGACTTAGTTTATTAGTTACTTTGTCAGGGAGAGTTGAGAATCTTACGAAGGATTTTGGATAAAAGAGGAATTTGATGGTTTAGTAGTGCATCAAAGATCAATTCCCTAAGTAAAGTTTGTCCTAATGATATTCATGTAGAAGAGCCTCTTGTAGTTAATTGAAACGTTTGAGCGCTTGTCTAGTAAGGGTTTCAATAGCCGAAGCTGCTTTAGTCATGTATGAGAAAGTTAGGCGTTCATATAGCAAATTTATTGTCCACGAAAGTCCTGACTGGGATGTATCAAAATTTTCGATTTGAGAAACACCAACAGGGATCGTATTTTGAGATTGAGCGAGTCAACAAAGCTCCAAATGCAGGCATGTCATGTTTTTTGCTGTTATATTTATTTATTGAGAAATATTACCATTTGTTTCAGAATGAACAATAGTAATAGTGATATGAGACCACATTCATACAATATATACAGAAAATAAATAGGCGTATCATGCAAGTCGAAAATGTAGACAAAACGTGATTTTTTTAATTTATAGCAATATAGCGGCTAAACAGAAGGTCCTTACGACAAATATTATGTACAAAAATAACTTTTAATGGGAGCAACAACAACAACGCAGCTTATTTGACACGGAGTTCAACAATTAATAAATGTAGACAAAACTTGACTTTTTGCATTAAAACAATATCGTGAGTTTTTAACAAGGAAGCTATCGTAAAATTTTCGATCCGATGAGCAACAACTAGAGCGTGTCAAAAAACGTTGACTGAGGTTTGAAAAACTTTACACAATGAACGTTACAGATCCCCAGGAAAAAGATACTTCCATGTAAAAAAAAATAAATAAATAACGTTTGAACAAATATTTTGCTATAAATTAATTTTAAAAGAAGAAATAAATTAAATATACATGTTGAATGCTGCTTAATAAATGAATTTAAAATTCACTAATAAGCTTAGCAATCGCCATTCCAAGCTTAAATTTCGGTATATTTTTTCCTATACAAAAGTTGAAATTATTTAGTAGTTTCATTTACTGACCGCCACTCGGACGAATTCCTTCCAATAAACCTCATTGCTTCTTATGCTTTTATTCTAATGATAGACTAACTTACTTTCAAAAGTAGTGAAATCTATCAAAAATACTAGTTTTAATCCGAGACGCACTCTCTCTCTTTCTTTATGTATGTATGTATGTATATATATATATATATATATATATATATATATATATATATATATATATATATATATATATATATTTATATATATATATATATATAATTCGTGGATAGAGACAGAACTTGTGAGGAAATGTTCCCTAATGAAATGTTATTTTTACTTTTTTTTTTTTTAAAGAGGGGAAGTGGGGTACATGGAAATTAAGCCGCCGGTACAGGGAACGATAAAATATTTAAATTTGTCACGTCGAGTGAGGAAGGGTTGAAATACGCCGGGCAGTTGTAGGCATAAATGCTTCACCGGAATACATAATAGTGTCCCTGGCTTCCACTGGTGAGCTAGGCAATAAAATGGGCAGCGGAAATATTTTATCTAACCTTCTTGTATTATTTTTCGATTCTTCATGCTATGTTATAAGCGATTGCAATTGTCAAAAATGATATCTTGCTTTTTTGTATAGGAAAAAATATACCGAAATTTAAGCTTGGAATGGCGATTGCTAAGCTTATTAGTGAATTTTAAATTCATTTATTAAGCAGCATTCAACATGTATATTTAATTTATTTCTTCTTTTAAAATTAATTTATAGCAAAATATTTGTTCAAACGTTATTTATTTATTTTTTTTTACATGGAAGTATCTTTTTCCTGGGGATCTGTAACGTTCATTGTGTAAAGTTTTTCAAACCTCAGTCAACGTTTTTTGACACGCTCTAGTTGTTGCTCATCGGATCGAAAATTTTACGATAGCTTCCTTGTTAAAAACTCACGATATTGTTTTAATGCAAAAAGTCAAGTTTTGTCTACATTTATTAATTGTTGAACTCCGTGTCAAATAAGCTGCGTTGTTGTTGTTGCTCCCATTAAAAGTTATTTTTGTACATAATATTTGTCGTAAGGACCTTCTGTTTAGCCGCTATATTGCTATAAATTAAAAAAATCACGTTTTGTCTACATTTTCGACTTGCATGATACGCCTATTTATTTTCTGTATATATTGTATGAATGTGGTCTCATATCACTATTACTATTGTTCATTCTGAAACAAATGGTATATTTCTCAATAAATAAATATAACAGCAAAAAACATGACATGCCTGCATTTGGAGCTTTGTTGACTCGCTCAATCTCAAAATACGATCCCTGTTGGTGTTTCTCAAATCGAAAATTTTGATACATCCCAGTCAGGACTTTCGTGGACAATAAATTTGCTATATGAACGCCTAACTTTCTCATACATGACTAAAGCAGCTTCGGCTATTCTTCATTCATTTTATGTTTACTAAACAATGATATATAAACCTGTTAAAATGGATGATTAGTATGCATATACCTTATGAAATACGTTTTTAATACAAAATACGCTATTGCAGGTCAAACATAAACAATAAGGATCCCAAATGTGCAAGGAAAATTGTAAATCAGGGCCCGGTAGAGTGGGGCTTCCTTCTCTCCCTTCTCAATTTATGGCTCTTACAGATGCAACGTGACCCAACTCCGCCAAGGAATCTAATCAGCTAATAGACCATACAGGGGAGAAGCTGTCCGATCCAAAACCCATGTAGTAATGTTATAAAGATACAATAGTATCCATGGAAACGGCTACTACTTACATTACGTCAAGGTAATGGATAATGTTATAAAATCAGTGAGGGCTATGTATAGTTGGTGATTGACATGGTACCTCTAACAGTTTTGGAAATTTAGGAAAGATATTAATTAAAATATTAGTTTCAATCATATTAGATAAGATAAGATAAACCTTTATTTACACGCATTTACAATTTGGTTGAAACGTAAAGTTTATAAATGTTTATTTTTATTTTTAAACCTTTTTAATAGTTGATGTAATTAAAAAATAAATGTTTAACCAAATGTATACAACTTTATAAATATAATTACTAACAAATTTTTAAATAAAATTGCAAAAAAAAAAAACAACTTGTTTAAATAAAAATTTATGATTAAATAAATAAAAACAAAATGATTTTCTACTGATGTATAAATACCTCTCTTGAAGAAGGATTAGTCTTGATCGGTGACCAGGCATAGCCTTCTGGGTTATGAGTTCGTTGCTTGTTTTTCGATTTCTTGGCATTTTGATTTGAAATAATTTCGGTCTTTTGTTTTTCTGTGCCAAGATATTCCTTATTGTTTTTAAATTTCATTGACCATCTCTTCAGTTGCCTTCTTGCTTGTGTCTATTCGGTAACTGTCTTGCTTCACCTAATGTCCTTTATTCACATAAAATACTGAGAACATTCCCATTTTAACTTTTTTATACAACCCATCCATCACCAATGTGGCCTCTCTCACAGTAGTATTTTTTACTTTATGCTTTAAATTTACATTTATCATGCTCCTCTCCATTCTCCTTTGCCAAACGTTAATACCTCTTTCCTGAGCTTTAGTGAGGGAATCATATTAGAAATATATAAATAATTAATACAAACAATTCAATATCATTATCACGTACAGCTATCATGCCGGCAATCCTTATCATATGAGTATTTTTAATATTTTGTAATACAATTATCCAGCTGTTTGACAGAAAACGCTTTGTATAAAAGTATTCTTTCCTTAAAACGGCAGTGACTCCGAGACCTCTTATAAATATATACAGCCCTAAATGACTCTGAATAAACACATATAGTATAGCATCGTAATAGTGCTTCAGTGAGAAGCTCAATGGATTCGGTTATAGTTTTTTTACACACATTTTTTATCCACATTACAAGAACTTTCACTACCTTTTAAGGTATTTCTAAGAACAGCCCATGTCGTAACTGCAGCTGTAGGCATCCGCCTCAAACTCAACTCGATGGGGAAAAAAACATTTACCAGCCTTTTAGGACATGATGTGGTCAGACTGCAGAGTCTGCTTTGCTCCCAGGTATGGGTAGTGGTGCGATATCTCTGAGGAGCGAGTAGGCACAGACCTTCAGCCTTGCAAAAAAAGTGCTTGTGACCTATAAACAAAGGCATCAATGGTAGCTGGAGCTGGTCGTGAATTCGTAAATTTTTCAACTTTCTCTTTGGAGCGAAATGGGGAAGATCCACCGGAGTAGAAAGTTCTGGTAGCTCCGCATCTTATATAATGCGAAACAGTGGTGCCCAATAAAGCAGGGTAGGTCTGAGAATGACCTTATAAATATGAAGTTTCATAAGTTAAGAGAGATACGCCGGCGGCTTCGCGTCTTTAATCGAGCCAATTTCCATAGCTCCCGAACGTGACTAGAGAAGAAAAGAAGTCTGTCCAGTGTAAGGCCTAGGCAGAGAATGGCGTGAGAAACAGGTAGGTCCTAGCCATCCAACTTGAAAGTCCTTGGTATAGGTAATGATAATGAAAGATTCTTTCTTATCTCCTGTTTTTATTAAAAAGCTCCAATAACAAGAAATAAAAGAAAGTAACAACATACTATATCAAAGCAGTTATGGAAACTATGATATCGAGTTACTTAAGGAATCACCCGTTGCAGAGTGGCTAGCATAACAGCCTCATATGCCAAAAGTCATGGGTTCAAGTCAGCAGGTGGTCCTAGGATTTTTTAACAGGAGTTATCCCGTCCTTAGAAGGGATGTTAAAAGGTGGTACCGAGCCTGTGCGATGACAGGTACTTGTTAAAGATCCCTGTCCTAATAAAACCTGTATAGGCAAAATTTAGGACTCCCAAAGTAGGATCATCCGATTAGCCATAGTGGTGTAAAGTGACGTTAAATAAATAAACAAACAAACTCGAGTTACTTTATGATTTATTAATCATATTAGACTTAACTGTCAAGTAAAGGTACATAATTTCGTAAAACAATAAAAAACACATATTATGGTTTGTGTATGGAACGAATTTAACAAGGACACTGTTTTCCGAAAACCTATTATTTTCAAAGAAGATTCTAATAAGAATGAAACAGGAGATGTAATAATTTTAACTATTTCTAGCCCGTTGGAATAAACCAAAATTTCGCTAGACCGCATTGAGTTAGCGCTGCAACCGGCGAAAGCTCATGATTTATTACAACTCTTTTTTGTTGTTGGACTGCTTCCAGATCTCCCTGGATTAATTCTCCCCTTGCTAAAATTGATTTTGCCTACCGGATATGATGGATGTTACTTTCACGATTCCGATTCTTCTGTAGAACAGCGGAGACATGGAATAAAGAGTGAACAATTACACGATTAAGTATGTATATTAAAAAAGAAAATGGAAAACTGGTGTAGTCATGAGAGAACTGTTATTCAAAATATTATAAAATTAAGCAGTGATGCATAGAAATATGATGATTAGTATTATATAATTTTGACTATCATTATTTTACTTATTAATATATCATTATTTTGATTTTATCATTATTTTCTGAATATATTGTATGAATGTGGAATCATATCGGTGAAACATTACATGATTAAGTATATATATTAAAAAAAAAAATGGAAAACTGATGTAGTCATGTGAGAACTGTTATTCAAAATATTATAAAATTAAGCAGTAATGCATAGAAATATGATGATTAGTATTATATAATTTTGACTTTATCATTTTTTGACTATCATTATTTTACTTATTAATATACCATTATTTTGATTTTATCATTATTTTCTGAATATATTGTATGAATGTGGTCTCATATAACTACTGTTCTAAAGTATTATTTAAAACATAATTTTTAATAATTTCATTCCTCTAGCTCAGTGCCTATCCAGCTCCAAACACCCTTACGATCTCCCTAGAAGGTTGAAACGGCAGTGACCTCGAGACCTCTTGTAAATATGTATATTGGAGTTCTAGCACTGGCTAGATTATCCACTGAATGTGCTGTATGTATAACGTACGAGAGATTTCTAGACTTTATATACATTTTATTGATACTGTATTGAGTATATATTTTATTGATGTGTAAATATTGTATGGATGCTGTATTTCATCACTATTCTTAATGTCCAAATTAGGACAAATCGTAAGATTACTCAATAAAATAATTTCATTAGACTTATTAGCGGTATAGAGTATCAAATAGTTTTAATGATAGTATTTTGAGTGGTCATTCAGGTAAAATTAAAAAACGAACAAAAAAAAAACTGAATTTCAGGAATAATGTTTAAAAAATATTCCTATATTCCTTACAATAATATTATCATTTGTCTATAAATTATCGTAAAACCAGAGTAAATCCTATTTTTCTTACATATACTATTAAAAAAACGATGCAACAATCCTATGTTGCCTTTCATGATCTACTATCGTTAAACAGGTGATTATACCCAAGTTTATTTTATTGCATCTGATTTTTTTTTTCTTGATTTTTTTAGCTTGTAAATTTTCCAACGTCATTTCTATTAAATGGCAACTATATTCAAGTAAATTTTAAATAAATGGTTTAAACTAGTTTGAATATTCTTTAAGATTAAGAAAAAGCTAATAGTTACAATGAATTTATGATGAAATATTTGATCCATTATTCATTTAAAAGGCTTTTAAACGTGCCAATAAAACAGAATTTAGAAAATATCAGCAGTTAAAAAATTTAAAATAAAATTCTATTTTTTTATTTATTTTATTATATGATTTATATAAAAATCTGGTGCGCGCAACACATAATTTTCGAATCTACAAAATTAAAGGTACTTTAGAGAAAGAAATTTTCCAATATAAGCATTTAAGCCATGTCAGACTATTTAAATCAGAATGAAACCTACATGGTATTAAAGCCCGTTCAATTTAACATCGACTTAGCGAGTTTAGTCAAAATCGTTGAAGCTGTTTTTAATAAAATCGTAAAAAGGTGCAAAATTCATGGTATAAAGTGGCTCTTCTGGTTATCTGATTTTGATAAAAAAGTTTTTGTAACATCTCGGGCGTATATATGTCTTAAATATAAAATATCAGTTTCTTAGGACTTCTGGTTTACGCGCGGGAGTTACCACACACACAGACCTTTTTGCGGGACCCAAAATTGGTCATTTGGACTCAGGAGACGGTAAAACGTGTGTATCTGCTAAAAACTGGAATTCGAAAATATTCAAGATCGCAACACTTTCTCTTACTATATATTTCATAAATGGGTAAGTGAAAGTAAATAAAAATTAAATTGTATTTGTTGTTTACCCGACGTTTGAAGAATAAATAATCCGATCTCTAAATGCTGAAGTTGAATTAGAAGTATAAAACCTCAGATACCTTGAGCGCAATTACTAAGACGTTATTATGTGGAATCTCTCTCCAATTATATCATAAGCCTGTTTGAGACGCTTATTACAAATACTAGACTATGACACTTGTAAACACAATGTGTTGAAATTACTTAGCATTATAGCAAGATTGATAAATTTAGTTACTTCAGCTTTATTTGGAAAAGTGAATGTAATTCATATGGATTTCTTCCTTCGAAAAAATCAGGTGTTCTAAGAAAGACATTCGTAAAATATAAAACACTTTATGTATAGATGTGATTTCATTTACCACCGAAGAAAAGTTGAAGTCGTCTTAATTTGAAGTAACTAGTTTAATATTTCTGTCTATGATTTTTAATATTGAATTTTCGTCAAACTAATCCGCGAGGAGAAATTAACTACAGAGCAGGATGCTGAACCAGAATATAGCTCATAAAATAAAATAAATCAAAAGCTAATTCAATCATCTACAGAAATGTTCCCAAACTCCCAGGAATCGAGAACAATGCTATTAAAGAAATTGACAGGAAAGAGCTGGCGGCAATTATCCGTTAACCACAGGACCGCAATATCAGCCGGAGATCAAAGTGCGCTGGATCAACTCCGCAAGATACCGCAAAAGCCATTATTTAATCAAGCCGGTACCACAATCCCTTCAGTTCTAAATCACAGCCTACCCGGGCGATTTCGATAAACCGAAAGTATGATCATTGAAATCCAGAATACAGAGGTGAGCTTTTTTGGCAGCCACGTGACGTCTAAATTAGAATCCAGTGATCCAAGCGCTTTCGCCCTCCCTTGGTACATACACATTTTCCGAGAAACATAAATTCCAGCCCGCGCCCTGGGAATCGGATGTCCGTCCGCTAGGCAGGAAATCAGGCTATCCGATCTGCAATTATGTACCGACACATTCATCATTTACTTTTTTTAAGACGAAAAAAGGGCTTTTTTACATTACTCATTTCCAATGGTTGGAAAATAAATCCCGGGAATTTTATTGGCTTTAAAAAACAAACAAAAAAACTCCGAATAGTTGTAAAATAATAGAATTCTATGCCTTTATTTGTCATGCAAATGAGGTTAGTTATTCGGGACATTATGAAATCATTGCAAAGGTCGTTATAAATTAACATTTCTATTATATTCAAACTACTTGGTTTATTGCTCTCATTACCTATATATTAAATACATAGTAAGTAAATGTGTTGCGATCGAGAACATTTTCGAATTCTTCAAATTGCGAGATCGTATTATTAATTACTCAAACGTCGGGTAAACAACAAATACATTTTAATTTTTAAAATTAATTTAACGCATTTTCTTTTACATGCTCATTTCAAACCTGATAAAATTCTTCTAAATTTTTGCATGCTACTAAAATAAAAATAAAAATTGGCAATTTTTTTGTAAAACTGGTTCTATTATTATTATGTAAGTTTAAAAATTGTGTCATCAGTAACCCCTATACAGAATTACAACACATTCCATTAGACTAGTGACTTGGGATTCGCAACGATGGAAAATTTAGCAAGTGAACTCCGATTTTTATAAAAATGCTTACAGATAATTTAATTTCTCCTCAAATTATTTTATAAATTTTATAAACTGTATTCTTTTTATTTGTCATGGACAACATAAACTCATAAACCAGTCATTATGAAATCACTGTGATAACTAATCGTTGTTTTTACTTTCACTATCCCATCAATGAAATATATAGTAAGGGAAAGTATTGCGATCGTGAAAATTTTCGAATTCTAGTTCGAATGAACGTTTTAGGGTTCCCTGATTCCGAATGAGCATGTCTCGAAAAAGATGTTTGTCTGTCTATGTCGTAAGTCAAACTCTAAAACGTTGTATTAAACTGAAATTTCATATAAGAAAGATATGCTACAGCATTTTTTCCAGCAATAACGGTGAACCTGAAGAGCTACTTTATACCAAACATTTTGCAACTATTCTTCAAAATGACTCAAACAATTTTAATTAAACTCACTATATTAATGTAAAATTAATTGGGCTATAAAGTCATATAGGAATGCATTCTGATTGAAATTAAAAATGACACAGCTAAAATGTGGATATTTTAAATTTTCTTTCTCTAAGGTAATTTAGAGATTCGAAAAAAGTGACCATATTTTCTTGTTAGCATTGATAAGAACGGGTAAAATATACAAGTTGAAAGAATTTGATGATCGTCTGAAATAGAAAAGAGCACAATTATTTTTTTATTTAACATATGAATAATTATATAGATCTTGTACATAACGCGGCACTAAGAATTTGCACTGGAGCTTTCCGATCTTCCCCAATAAAAAGCATCTACCCAGAATCTGGCGAACCATCCTTGCAGCTCAGACGAGAATACTTGACACTCAAATATGTTTCCAGATTAAAGGCTTCTTATCATCACCCATTAGCCTCTTCTCTATTTGCTGAAGAGCCCGAAAGTCGTGGTGTCAAGAGTACCGAGAAACCCATCCAAAGGCAAATTTACCAAGCACTGACTCAAATAGATATGAGCCTACATAATATAAAATCCGTTCCTGAATTTAAAATCCCTCGCAGATACAAAGAAAGACCACACATAGACAGATCGATTGCCAGAGTAAAAAACATGCTTTCAATAGAAATACAGAACTCGTTTTTGGAAATTTTGGAAAAGTACCATAACTCTGAAGTTCTAATACACTGATGCTTCAAAAATGGAAGATAGCGTTGGCTGTGCTGTCTACAATAAAGATAAACAACTCATGTTCAAACTGCCTAAAGGGAGCTCTGTCTTCACAGGAGAAGCCTCTGCTATACTAAAGGCTCTGAAATGTATAGATAACTCTAACAAAAATTCGTGGATTATTGCGACGGACTCTTGGAGTGTGCTAGCTGCCATCGACAGCCAAACACCAACCAACGCGATAATACGGGAAATAATTAACGAGAGTTGGAAAATAAAACTCGAACATACACATGTTGTGTTGCTATGGGTACCAGCCCATCGAGGAATTCCGGGCAATGAAAAAGCTGACCGAGCAGCCAACACCGCCAGAATAGGAGAAGAGAGTGGAATTGTCCAAATTAATGAAGTAACTGTGGAAGATTGGATGCTCCAATCGAAAAAAGGGTTGCTAGCGGATTGGTCGGAAAAGTGGAAAAGAGGGCAGACAAAATTAAGAGCAGTGAAATCTGATTGCAATAAATGGTTAACTAGCTCCAGAAAGTCTAGGAGGGAAGAAATCCTACTATGCAGATTGAGAATCGGTCATTGCCAATTTACACATGGGTACCTCCTAAAAAGGTTAGAAGCACCCACTTGCACGGAATGTGACAACGTCATACAGAGTGTGAACCATTTGTTATTAGAATGTAAAAAATACAAAAAATTGAGAAAAGCTATTGGATTGCCACTGACGCTTAACCAAATACTCGGAGACGAAGAAAAGCAAATATCCAAACTATTTGAATATTTAAAGATTGTAGGGTACTACAATAGAGTATAATGTAATGTGATGACGCCAATGACCCTGTAGGGTAGAGGCGGATAACAAATAAAAAAAAAAAAAAAAAATTATATAGATCTATAATATACCGTTAGAGAGCTAAAGATTAAAACAAAAAATGTTATCCTGAACACAAAGTTGTATAAGGTATAAGAGTGACGAAAAACATATAAAAGTAAGTGATTGTTGTAAATATATAATATAAAAGATTTTTTAATGAAACACATGTTTCTATCAAAACTCGATATATTATTTTTAACCTTAACATATTTTTATAAGTTCTTAAAGTAATCATAACAACGGAGGTAAACGAAAGTTCCGTGTTGCTGGCTCCTGATATTTTTTATTCCAGCAGCTTGATTACAATTTTCAAAGAAAATAAATAATGGATGCCGTAATGAAATCAGTTACAGTGAAATACTCTAAAAAGGAAATGGGATATTTTATTTGAATGTATAAATGAAAATGGGTCAATCCACACGAAATTGTCCAATTGTCATTAATTTTGCAGATCGACAACTTTGATTTTCATGATTGTTTTATCAGTTATTTTATATCCGTTCCTATTTAATTTTTTTCCGGTCAATAATTTTAGTGCTGCAGCCGTTTTAAGTCATATTTGCGGTTGAAAAAACGTGTTGGGTAAATCATTCTAATTTAT
Source organism: Piezodorus guildinii (assembly GCA_023052935.1). Classification (NCBI taxonomy): domain Eukaryota; kingdom Metazoa; phylum Arthropoda; class Insecta; order Hemiptera; family Pentatomidae; genus Piezodorus; species Piezodorus guildinii. Next base: position 93,730,182 of record CM041293.1, read on the forward strand.
GCAACGTTTTATATATCAAATCAAAACAATAAGATAAGGAAATGTTTTGTGTTTTTGTCCCAACTTAGTACCTAAATAGTAAAGAAAGTGGTTAAAAAATCGTTTGAATTAATTTTGCTGAACTTAACAATAACCCGTCTTTAGAAAACTATATTAAAAAAAGGACAATGCTTATACGATCCAAAATTTCTACAAGAAGTAGTATAATGTTAAGACTATACAAGAAAAAAAAAACATTAAGTGTGAGGTGAAATTTAAATGTATTGTTATTTACATTTGAAAAAGCAATGCTTAACCGATTTAGTTTCTCGCTTTGGGATCATCAGCTTACTGTAAAAGAAAAAATGAAAAAATATTCATACGCTTAAAGGCTTATAACAACTTTTTATTATCGGGCACGACTTCTTTTGTCACATCTTTTCTAAAATCATGCGCGTTCTAACGGTATATTACAACTACTCATATTTAAGGAAAGATTTTTCGTTGCCTCGATTACAGAAAATTTAATTTATATTAAAATTCTGTTGTATACATCGAGATCTAAACAAGGAAATAAAGTCAGTGTTTTCCTAGTTATCGTGCGTGTTGTTTCTATGTCCTATTACTTTTATTATGTATATCTTATTTAAGTGAGTTAACGTAATTTATATATAAATATATATATATATATATTTTTTTTTTATATTATTTATCTTTTTTTATGCCATTATATTGTTACCACCATTGAGGTAGATGATATTTAAATTAAAATCGGTACAGCAGTCCAATATATAAAACCATTATCGTACAGCACGAGTTGTATGAAGGCAGAAAAATTACTAAGAAATTAATTTTAAGTAAAAAATAAGAAACGTTGGAAAGCTGCAAGAAATAAAACGAAAACTTCATAAGGCCGACCCGGCACCCATGAGGGCAGATTTGACTTCCAGAGTGGGTCTGTACCGGGAGGGCGATGAGAAAGTAGGGAGGGATCCGGAAGGGTAATCCAAGTGTTTGCTGAGGATTAGCATCGGCAAACAGGGATTGAGGGATGCACTTGGACGTCCACGCCTCTTAAGCAAACACTGTCCTCTAAGTCACATTCTCCCTCCTCGACAAATCTCCCCTTCGTGGAAAAACATTTTCTCCGATGGAAAATCATACATCATCTCTCTCATAATCGTAAATAGCAAGAAAATCTGAGTTTATATTTCCGGAGCGTGGAGAGAGTTGGATTGCATTTATAGCAGGTCATCAGGGAGGTTTATCTAGTAGCGAATGAATGTTGTGGACGCCAACATGTACATCGGGTTTAGTATGAAATATACAGTTATTAAATGAAAGCAACATCCTTTTATCGAGGAAAACCGTGTGGCAGTATTTGTCGAAGCTACAAAAGGAAAAAAATTCATATTCCGGATTTTAAAGAGAATTATAAATTAATAAAATAACACATAATAATCGTTAGAATATGAATAAATTATTTTAATACTTTCTCGGTCTAAACCCCAGCAATTAAAAAGACATTATAAAGAACAAAAAAAAAAAAAAAAAGATGTATTAAACTAACGTTTTGAACCCCGTTGCAGGTCTAAATCAAGGTTTGAGCTTGGTAACGTCTGTAGCCTGATGAAGACCCGCAATCGGGAGGAACGTTGGTTTAATAAATGGTTTTGTCACTGATTCGTAATAATTTTGACCGTCATCCATACCATCTTATCCTTAATATTAATAACACGGTAACTACTTATTAAAATTCCTGATAATCTTCTCTCGCATTACATGTGCAGTTCTCGTTCAAACTCTCCGAAATGTGTTTTATTTAATAGATAAACTTTTTATTAGAATATTATATATATAAATAGTGCTTGCCTTAAATTTAAGACATTAAACGAATTGTCAAAACTCTTGGACATGAAAAACTATTTACTTTTTTAACCATTTATTAATTTATTAGAATATTGTGATAGGAAAACTCTTTATTTTATATTAAATCTATTCATTGTCTCGTGAATTTAATTTTGTTCAAATTACAACAAACTTTAGCTAAGATCTGTTTTATAGATCCTCAAAACAAGTTAGTACAAGCCACTTTAGAGTATATCAATCGTTACCTTTTTTTTCAAAGAAGCTATATTAGTCATTGGCTAACCGACTTTTTTATACCGAGTGACATTATTGTATAAGGAATGTTATATTATATTTAAAATGGATCTATTATACAATTACGATTTTGTACTAATGGAAAACTTATATTATATTAAAGGTTAATGTCAAATTTTAAATAAAAAACATAAAAATTATAATTTAAGGCTAGAAATTCAACTAAAAAATAGAAGTTTAACGTGTTCCCCATTGTATTCTAATTTTTACTTTCACATCCTGATAAAAATATAGTAAGGAAAAGTATTGCGATCGTGAAAATTTCCGAACTCCAGTTTTCAACGGAAACACGCGTTTTATGGTCCCCTGAGTCTAAATAACCAATCCCGCAAAAAGGTCGTTGTGGTCAACTCTTGCGCAAAAACGAAAAGTTGTACAGAACTGAAATTACATATTAAGGACTAGTACATACGCCCGAGATGTTACAGCAACTTTTTCACTAAAATCGGCTGACCGGAAGTCCTACTACTTTATCCCATGCATTTAGCACATTTTTACGATTTTCTCAAAAACGGCTCTAACGATTTTGATTAAACTCACTATATCTATGTAAACATTTAATGGGCTTTAGTAGCATGTAGGTTTATTCTGATTGAAAGAGTCTGACGGGTTTGAATGCATTTTTTTTTTAAATTTTCTTCTTCTAAAGTACCTTTAATTTTATATATTCTATAAAAATAAGATATCATCTTAATTAGATATAGAAACAGGTTAATATATAAGTTGAACGAATTAGATATCCAACTAAAGGAGAAAACTGAAAAAATATTTTTTTTTAATGCAATTGTTTCCCGCTTGATCACTGGATGGCACTGTCCAAGTAGTTCTAACAGGGAGTAATGAAAAAACAAAAACTTACTGAATCTCATAGATAATATAACTATAACTTATTATTTAATAAAACACATCTTTCTATAAAAATCAAATGTAAATAATTCATTAACAATTTATTTTCGTTTCTAAATTTGTTTAAAAATTCTTAAATTGATACTAATAAAAAAGTGTAAGTCGTGTGTTGTGCCAACAGATTTTTTTGTACTTTAAAATCACCCGAAACTTAACCAATTAAAAAAAAAAACTATCTTTGAATTCGAAATTTAAAATGGTTTATAAATTAGTATCTCAATGAAAGATAAGATCAATTTAATTTTTACTTCAACTAGTTCTGACATATACCACACCATGGTACTGATACACCACATCTACCAAATACTGATGAATCCTGCATAATAGAAAAGAAAAAAATAATAATAAACCAAGGCAGGTAAGAGAAACATTTCCACAGAGGACAATTAATTATTACGCACCTGCAAGGAACTGGGAACCGTCACTGCTAATCCGAAAAGGAATGAAAAAAAAAAAGTAGGTGGATTAAGCAGACCTCTTGTCAGGCTGGGTCATTAGCGAACAATGCAACGGCGGGTCTAATTGCTCATTTGAAACGCGTACGTACGATTGGCTTGCTAAATTTACATTGGCCCACTAACAGGAACAGACGCAGGGGCCCATCAACGCATCCTGTTTGCACTGAACCTTTGTTAGCATTGTTGTAATACGGACGGACCATGTACCTACCTACCACGAACTGGATTGGACTATAGATGGGGTTGGATAACATATACCTTTATTACAATACATAATATCAACATATAATTTTTAAAATAAAACTATTGAAATAAAATCCTTGACAAGATGTACATTATTAATCCATGACCTCAAAATTAACTAAAAATTCTTTTTATTACGTTCCCTCTTTAATAAAATGGTTGACACATTTAGATGAATTCCTAAACGCATCTAGTCTAGTTTACAATATTTTTGTAATAATCCCTTGTATATTGTTTTGTAATTATTTATTTTATTTATTATACTGATAAATACCTGGGGAATATGTAGATATTATAAATCTTGAACAGTTGATAAGTGTATTTTTTTTGTCAAGGATGTTTTTTGCTCCAATACTGCAAGTAACGGATTTAAGTAAAATCCCTGTAATTGAATTTATTTGTATGTATTGTAATGTACTATACTTTGTCCAGAATGTTTTGTATCATCTTATATCATATGATACCATGTATCGTACTTACATGCTTATTATTTTTTGTTCTGTTCAACTTGTCATAATTAATCCTACTAATACTGACTGGGCCAGGCTCCATGGCTATGCTGAATGTTGAAGCAACAAAAAATAAATAATAAAATATTCTTTTGGCAGTTTTGAAGTCGTCTTTTAATAGATTTTGATAAATTTCAAGCTTAAGATTTTTTACTTTTAATCATTTAAAGCTTCATTTATTAAAGTATGTGTATATATATATATATATATATATATATATATATATATATATATATAAAAGATTAGTCTTTATAAAAAGATCACTGAATTGATATGCATGACTTGCTGAGAAGAAGCATATAAATAGACAAGCAAAGATTAATTGAACGTTGGTCAGATCTTTAATTTAATAAGAACAATTAAGAAATCGGATTGTAAAAGGTACTAGAGCAAATGTTGTCATATTTGTACTCTAATCTTTAGTTTCATCTGATTTTAGGTAATGAGAAAAAAATCCCTATACAATATTTTTTCACAAAAAAGTACTGTTTAAACATTTAATTTCGCACTAAATTACGCTAAAAACTTTCCTTCTATAACCGCAAAATAATAAAAAATTAAGTGAAAACAATTATTTTGCATTTTAAAGCGAAAAGAATCGAATATATTGCTATTTTAATAATTTAATGTGAGATTTTTACGCGTTCTGGATAATTTTCTTTATTGATATTATGGATATTACCTTTTGGAAATCAACGTCTTAATCCTTTAATTACTTAACTCAAAGTGTATCTTTTTTCCCCTTAATTGAACGTAAGATTTCGTTAATTTGTTTAATGTCTTCATAAGTTCAAGTCTAAATAAATGAGCTAGAAATAAATTAAAATTAGTGGGAGATATAGATACGAGTAAATAGTTGAAGAATTCCCTGCATTAATCATTGGAATTTCTTATTAGTTATTTATTTTATGAAAAATAAGTTATGGCTGTGTCATCACATTTTGTCAGTGATGATTATTATGAAAATATAGCAATATCAATTAATTGAATTTTATGGTAATATTAATATTTCATTTAATTCACAATTATCCACACTGAAAAATGTATTTTATACATTGATATAATGTTCATTGGATAAATGCACAATAAACATTATACCTCTTTTGGAAGATTCACGTTTAAGTAGCGATATGAGATGATAGCATAGATCAAATAGAATAGTTTACATGGTGTTTATTTATGTAAGTAGTTCAACAGTGGAGATACGTTAGTTAGAAAATTTCTAGAGTTCTGCGTAAAACTGTGAATTACCATAATGACTTATTCCCAAGAACAAGAAAACCTTTTGCCACCATCCAGTTCCTTAAAATATTATTTCCCAGAAGGCAAGAGGAAAGAGTGCGAATTCACTACCTATTCCTGATGACAGCACACTTAACCAAATTTCCCTTCGTATATTCTCAAAGTTAAATAATAACACTGCCATTACAAATTATTTTATTTTATATCAATAACTATTATAGAAGAGTATTTTAGAATATGATTATATCAATTGGAACAATCTCTTCTTGTTTTTGTTTATATGCATTTATTTATCCATATATGTCAATAATTAATCTTATAACGTTTCGAGGTTTCACATGCCTCATCTTCAGATGTTCAATATTATTTCCTTATGTACATTTAAAATTATTTCTAATTCCACGTTATAAGATTAATTATTGACATATATGGATAAATAAATGCATATAAACAAAACAAGAAGAGATTGTTCCAATTGATATAATCATATTCTAAAATACTCTTCTATAATAGTTATTGATATAAAATAATATTAATATGGAAATGGAACACCATATGAAAAGAGCAAGAAGAACATTAAAAGTGGAATTAGAAATAATTTTAAATGTACATAAGGAAATAATATTGAACATCTGAAGATGAGGCATGTGAAACCTCGAAACGTTATAAGATTAATTATTGACATATATGGATAAATAAATGCATATAAACAAAAACAAGAAGAGATTGTTCCAATTGATAAAATTATTTTATGTTATTTTAAAACTGAAATCCAGCATTATTTTCAGAATAACCCAAGGTATCCAAGATCAACCAGATCAACGGAAAAAATGGCATGGCTTCTACAAAAGATAAAATAATACTTATCTAAGTATTATTTTTATAATGAAAGAGCTCTTTAATACCACATAATGTTCTGAACAATTCATTGGAACCGATAGGGCTAATAAATAAACATGGAGCGATTACCGAAAACAGAAGATGTAAGCAGTTGTGAATTTGTTGATGGTCCGAACAGCAATTTTCGATAATGTCCTATCAAGTCCTGGGCTAAATGCGTCATTAGCAGGTTATTTCTCCGTTCCGCCCGGTGACCGCTTCCGATCGGCGGAAATGACGCCAAACGGTCGCGCTGAATCTAGGCATGCATGGTGAATTATGCCTGGCAGATATGGGAGCGGCAGTGGCTGCTTGTGGTCATAGAATAGTTCATTAGCTGAGGTCCCCTCGGCGAAAAGCCTTCATTTAAGGGCTAAATCGACCGAATAATGGACGATATTATACACAAATATTAAAACATTGGAACCGCAAAATGGTGATCGCTATAGTATGATTAGCTTATAAATATAATACATAACAGAAACAAAGAATAATACACATCTTAGTAAAAAAGGAGAGGAGCGAGTAGGTTATAATTGTTTGTGGAGATCAAGTGGTCAGAAAAAGTTACAAACGCCGTCCATAATTTATAAATTTGAAAAATAAGTACATGCTTAGAAGTAATTTCTCCTATTTATTTTGATGACCCTATCGACCACCTGCCGTCCTAAATGTCCTTTTCTATTAAATGAACTTTTCCATATGCCCAAAGAAAAAAAAAACCTTTTAAAAACTGTATGAAGGGTGTTCAGTACAAATGGATGTTTTTCCTGTTTCCAGACCAAAACCCGTGCAGCGTGATGATTATAGGCCTTTATTATGCACAGACGCCAGTATTTCCTTTAATTTTAGGTACTCACTTTATAGAGACTTGGTGTTGCCCTCAGCGTGCCCTAATACAGCCTCAAGGCAGAAACAACAGAATAAATAATTGTGCTGGTCGGGTTTCGAACCTAGAGCACGGAGAAAAGAAGACTAGCGCTTAATCTATTGACAACGCCGCCCTCTTTCGTACATGGGTATCAATCGAATTACAATAAGTCTAATCCATTCTAATACATAAAGAAGAAATAAAAACTATCCGTTCAGTCACACCAACGATGACGGTGTCCACATCCTCAAGTTTAATGCCCCCTAATCAGCAGATTAAAAAGCCTAAAGCCTCATTAATAAGTGACCAAATAGTGCGGTATTAGTCCTAAAAAATTGGAATTTTCAATTGAAATTGAATACAGGCTTCGGATGTAACAAACTTGTTTACTGGTTTTGACTTTGTAGAAGTGCAATTTTTATATTATACATTTAACAAATTTATACGGTTTTCCCGTAAAGGGCTACAAAAGGTTTTAATTAAACACATTACATTGATACATAATTGAATGGTCTTTAATATCGCATAGGTTTTTTCCTCATTGAATTTTCAGCATTCCTTTCTCTGAAGTACCTTCAATTAGGTTTATTTGAAATAATTGAATATCTCTTCTCTTATTGTTAGAGACATTGTTAAGTACCTTTAACAATGAGGATAATATAAACTGTAAAAGAAATTAATAATTAACTAAAGAAAAAAAAGATATTTTTTTTTCCTTGTTGAATGCAGGTTCCCAGAAATAAGAGAAATCTTTATATTTAAACCTATCCTTGGAAAGAGGATTTTAGAAATAAAAAAATACTACGTAACAAATAAATAGTAGAAGTTATGTAATTACAAGTACCAAAATATCAGAACTAGGATTTGTATAAAAACCGACATTTTTTAAAACCGGTTTTCGAATAGTAATTTTCCCAGAAAACCGGTTTTCATCGGTTTCGAAATTTTATTAAAAAAATGTTTACTCGAATATTCTGTAATTCGAACAAAACATTTTAACAGAAAATTTAGAGTGGTTAAAAGTAGTTTTTGACTGAAATTATTTACTCTTCAATTTTATAGACGGTAAAAGTTTAGTATGCAATTTAGTATAACAAAGAAATAATACTTGACCAGGATTAAATAACAATTATTCCTTGTTTATGCATAATTTTCACTATAAGGATGTAAATATTTTTAAAATAGTGAAACGAGTTATTCAGCCAAGGGTTCAAATAAATAAAAACAATATATTTTCATAATAACCATATTATTTAAAAAAAAAAACAATGTTATTAGATAAAGATGGATACTTATTAAAAACAATAAAAAAATATATAACTGTGAATTATATAAATTATAATCAAAGCCGAAAGACAAGAGAAAAAAAAAAAAGTTTATGCATATATACTCATTAAAATCAATTTTAGTGTTAAAGGCAATTAAGCAAAGGACCGAGTATATTCTATTCAGAGCAATTTTAATACAATTTAAAATATTCTATTTATTTATTTTTTGTTTAATGTGTCCTTAGTTTATTCACAGAATACCCAGAAATAGAAAATACAACATAATTTCAATAAATATAGTAACTTATTTACTTATATTTTAAGAAAGCGTAAAACTGAAAGTTTTTTATTGCGTTTTTTTTTCTTTTCGATTCATTACATTTTATAAAAATGGTCAGAAGGCTATAAAATCGAGTAAATAATATCACCATTTTTTAAATGCGGTTGTAAAGCTGCAAAATAGGTTTAGAAAAAAATTCATAAAACTTAATCAGCGGTAAAAAAAAAATTGAGGGATGGATCAAGAAAAAAGTGCCAAGTTCCAACCTAGAGGATTTAAGTATTTTCGTGCTTAGAACAATTATAGCTCAAAAGGTAGACAGTAATTATCAATGATGATGAGATCGAATCATCTTGTTAGTCAAGTATTTCTAATATTATTATTTGATGTTTAAAACATTTTTCTAGTTGATTTTTATTCCATCGAAAATTTTAACGATGATCAGTCGAATCATTCTAATGTTAGTTCTAAGGGAATTAAATTGTCAGCCAGTAATGTACCCTGACGAATAAAAACATAATAGAAATTATTAAACAAAATAAAATATCTTTCAGAATCTGAAAGCTGATACTTATGTAATAGATACCACAAACAGTAAAAACTACCAGGCCTATTAAAATTTATCTTCGACATTCACTTAAACTTAAAGTTCATTATTTCTAACCTTGTTAATATTTATAAATCACAGAAATATAAATACACCACTTTTTACCGTAAAAAAAATTATCTCTTACCAAACATTACAACAGCAGAAAATTTTCTTACCTGAAAAAAAATAAAAATAAAATTAAAAAATCGATTTAAAAAACATAATAACAAAAATAATAAAATACAACTAAGATGTTTAATGCAGAAACTAAATCAAATTAATGCGATTAAACATTCCTTTTCACATTATAATAACAAAACTTAAACCTATATCGGACGGTTATGATTGATCGACACGTTCAAATTAGTGAAGAGAATAGGAAAATTCTATAATTATTTATTTTTATATTAATAGATAAATAAATATAAATTAAACTCTGTTTAAAGATGCACTTTTTTTTTTTTTTTGTAACGTTTCACAGGGATATCAAAACTTAAATGCATTTGCACACATATAGGTTTACTTCACCTGGAATATCAAAATAGAAGAGTTAAAGGTAGTTTTCTTGTTCAGTGTTTAATTACCCTCTTTCTTATTCTCAAGAGTTTTACTGTTAAAATGTTTTTCTGCATCATGATTTATTTGTATATAGGGAATAAGAAAATACCAATGAAGACACATAAGTTTATTTAAATGAATCAGAGTTTTTTTATTTGGAAACCCGCTAACCATTTGATAGAGTGGTTAGTTAAGAATGAATACATAACCCATTTTGAAATAACCACTGAATTAAGTGTTGTTTCACAGACTCGTTCAAGAGACCTCAACATCCAATAATCAGCAATCAGGCGATAATGATAGGGGTTGAAGGTTTAAAAACAGTGAGCTGTATTATATTAAGGTTTTTTTTTTTTTTTTAAATCGGCAAACCACAAGTACCAATTTATACCTTGCATTTTGCAAATTTTTAAGATTTTCTCAAAAACAACTAAAAATATTTTTATGTAACTCGGAATATCAGGGTAAAATTTAACAGTATTCAATATTATGTAGGTTTCAGTGTGATTGAAATAGTTTGACTGGGTTTAAACCCCGTTATTTTTTATTTTCTTCCTCAAACGTTCCTTCGATGTTGTAGATTCGAAAATTAGACGATTAATGTTGTAAGCATCGATAGAAAATGAGTAAATATACAATTTATTATACGTTATACGAATTTAGTAACCAACTATAGGGGAAAATAGAAAAAATATATCAATTTGTTCTTTTTGTAACCTAAGAACAGTAATATAGAAGTAAGTATAGTCCAAGACTAGTTTAATACCTTTAAATGTGTAGTTCAACGAGTAAGATGATTGAAAAAGTTTTTACTTAAAAGCAATTTCACATCTGTTTAAAACATACGATGTCAACCAACATATGGCTGGTTACTCTCATACATAATCTGCAGATATAATGAATATGGGGAATCGACTAGCCATTCCACCGCCGGTGAGTATGCCATCACGCCATTGATTCAGAGCCGATATTAAAGGCAGAAGGTGCCAGTTGGCTATTTAGAATGAGAGAGTGTGCTCCCCCAGCGGTGGGCCTAACACAGCCCAACTACGCGCTTTGAATCGGCTAGATGGCTACAGATGGGACGTAGAGTCAAAAACCCCTCCCCATTACAAGACCAATTAGTAACGGATTGGCTGTTAAAATGTAATCAGGGACGGGACAAGATGAGAGCAGACCAATCAGAAACGTCGTTACATTCATCTTCCCCCACCTCAGTTACCGTTAATCGGATATTCACCGCGCTGCACGCTCCAAGAACGAGAGCTTCGGGCTTCAAACTCCATCTTTGGCTTCACTGAGCCTCGTTCCATCAATAATAAATTTTATACTCTCATATTACAACCCAATATTTATTAAAAGAAGGATAAATAAAAGATAAAATAGAAGGAATGTATTAATTTAGCTATTTTGAATACAAAAGTCAGGATTATAATTAAGAGTTCCAGAACACCCTGTGTATCGAATCTAACGACCAGTACCATTTCATTGAATCATTCATTTAATTTAATTGATTCATTATTGTATATATATATATATATATATATATATATATATATATATATATATATATATATATATATATATATATATATATATATATATATAAGTTATGCCTGTTCGAGACAAATAAATAAAAAAAAAGGAAAAGGTTGAGAATAAACAGCACTCACGGTACCAGAAACAATACTGATTTATTGATGGAAATAATCCTTCTTACATATGTTTCGGATGTTGTTTACATCCGAGATGGTATTAAGGCTAATACTGCCCGACTCCTATCCTTAACTTATATATATATATATATATATATATATATATATATATATATATATATATATATATATATATATATATATTTTATTTCCGTGCAAATATTGTATGAATGTTATCTTTCACTGCTATTATTTATGTCCAATTGAGAACAGATTGTAATACTACTCAATAAAAATTGTTGTTTAAAAAAAAAGTACTATGAAGAAGAATGTGATTATGTTGGAAATGGCAAAAGAGGTAGAGTGGAAATCTATACGATATACTTTCGTAGTTTAATGTATACTAAAATTACTATTTAAGTATAGGTTGTTATTTGTTTTCTTATTTTGTACATTTGACTTTATCATTGTATACTGTATATATTGTGTGAATGGGATCTTATATCACTATTACTAATGTTCATTTAGAAACAAATTGTAATATATCTCAATAAAAAAAAAAAAAAAAAAAAAAAAAAAGTTATTGGGATGATAAAAAGTAATAGTATTAAATAGAACTGTTTCCGGGCTACTAGCATAGAGGTTTCTTAGAAGGGCTATGCAAAAAATTCACCCCTCTACTCCTAGAGCAGGGATAGCCCTCTACCTGGGGAGTCTTAGCCCGGACAGGGTAGGAAGCGGGAATCATGCCAAGGAAGAATTATGCAGTTGTGTCCGAAGGTGGCTTTTTCATGTTATATCTGTGGCGTTCGTAAAAAACTGGATAACTCGAGTTATATAAAAAATGAGTTAACTCCACGTATCGCTCCCTCAGACCGGCTCCCACGTCGTGTTAAATTGGTTAAAGAAATTTCTTGGTGAAGGAAATTTCAGGTGGAAAGAAAGCTGTATGTTATAACTCTATTTAGGGTATTACGTAAAGTTTAAGTCGCTCACCTGTAAAATGAAATATTTTGACTTAACCACTTATTCACGACCGCCACAGATATTATTTGGTAAATCTGAACAAACCTCAGTATTCTCGATAGTGAACAATGCCTCGCTGTATCACGTTTATATGTGTTATAATTGTGCTATTTTATAAATAAATATGTATTTTAAGTCAATTACTTTATTCCGCTTTATGCCACGTGATCCCAAAAATGAATTGATAAACATGATACCTTAGGAAAGGAAATTCAATAGTTTTAAAAAATAAGAACAGAAAATGTATACATTTATTAATACAGTTTCGGAGTCACCTCTGCCTTAGAAAAGTAGTGGCCGATACATAGTAATGCTATGCACCATACTTTACATTTATTTATGAAACAATTTTAAATTAAAAATAATGAACTAAAAACAACATAATGAATGAGACATTACGATAAATATGTTTAAAGTCAATTTTATATTATTAATATTACCAATACTATATTATTAAATAAATAAAAAAAATATTATCACTACTAATTCCAGCAGTCTTTAGCCCATTACGATTCCTTTTTATCATTATTACTGTACTGATTTTTTTGGGATTTATTATAACAATAATTTTAATTAATAAAAAAAAAAAAAAAAAACGTAAAGAAATTACTATCAAAACAAATTTCGTTGGATACAAATTTCCTCGCAACTCCTAATTTAAAAAAAATCTGGTGCGGGCAACACAAAACTTTCACTTACCTCCATTTTTTAAATCAATGAAAGAATTTTCGAATACAGTTAGAGATAAAAATATGTGAAACTATTAAATAATTAATTAAATTGAATTTATATAGAAACATGTGTTTTATTAAAAAATCTATTATATTATTATCTAAAATAATCAATTAGTTTTATCTTCTTTTCATGACTCTCTATTAACTTTTAAAAGCTTGAATATAAGATAATATTTTTTCTAAGATCTTTAGCTTTCCACCGGTATATCGTACATGTATATTACTCCTCTTATGTTCAAACACCAAAATTGCATTAAAAAAATATTTTTTCTGTTATCTTCTTTAATTGGGTATCGAATTCATTCAATTTATATATTTACCTGCTTTTCATCAGTGGTAACAAGATAATATAATTATTTTTATAGAATCAACAAAATTAAAGGTACTTTAGAGAAAGAAAATTTAAAATATCAGTATTTAGGCCCTGTCAGACCATTTTTATCCGAATGAGACCTAAATAATATTAAAGCCCATTAAAAAAATGAATAACTTTATCTTTCCTCGATAAAGTAATAGATTTTTTTTTCATACAGCACTTGAAGCGTTATCTAGATTATACTTTAAGCAGCTTTTTAGGACTTAAAAAGTTATAAAATCTGAGGCGCTTAGATGACTTCAAATACTTTCAATAACTTCGTTAGATCGCGCCAGTTCCTAAAAAAAAATAGATAAGAGAGGGTATATAAATTGGTTAAAAAAAATAAAAAAATAAGTTTCCTCTTTACTGACTATATTTAAGAAAAATGTTAATCATTCATTTCTATTTCTTATCTCCTAGTTCATCTCCATGTATTAGAATAAATATAAATACGCCCTAAAACATGGGAAATTATGAAAAGCTAAACGTTAAACTAAATTTTGAAGACTCAATTTTTAAATCGACCTTCATCCAAACGATTTATCAAACACCGCTGAACCTCTTAGACATCGTTAAGAGGCAATTTCTCAGCATAATTGAAATATGTTAAACCATATCGATCTACAGCGCCTAACGTTTTCGCTGATATCACGCTTGGTTTGAGGTAACTGGGGAAATTCGCTTTTAATGGGAAGAGGAATTCGTGGTGGGGCTGAAGGCGAGGGAAACCATCTCTCTCAGAATAAACCTTCGCCACAATCTGAAAGCTACTGATAATTAACCGATGATTTTATCATTCAATAAGATCCAATCTGATTGAAAGCATTTAACTAACCTCGTTTGATTGAAGTTTTTCGACCACGTGCACTCCTTCAACATTTCGCGGTAAGCGTTATTTTTTAGAAAATATATTCAAAGAGGAACTAAATTTCTTAAAAATATACATTTTTAAATTGAACTTTCCTTCCTTATGATTAAAATATTAACCAAAAATAATTATATTATTTAATTTTAAATACAACATTTCGAATAAAATCAGAATTTAATTTTATAGTGATATAGTGGATGATGTTATATAAAATGATAAGGATAGACAAATTATTATTATAGCAATTCAATCAATTTCCCTGCAGATAGGCATAGTCTCGAAATGTAGTATTCAAAATGAAATTAAATAACTATGAGTTAATGAATGCAATTCTACAAAAAATCGGTCGTACATACACGAACATACTTTAATTTAATATTTTAAATAATGATAAATGTATCCAAAATCAAAAACGCCCTATACTGATGAATATGCCAATGTGCTGATATTCACAGCCACCATTTATAAAATGCGTTAGTCTAATATACTTAACAATTAACCCACCATGGTTAAGCTGAATTTCAGACTCTTCATGGTAAGGTGGAGTCGGATCCGATCCGCTCCTTTCAGAAATAAATTCTAACTTTTTTACAGGATTAATTTGGTAGTATTATATATTATTTAATATAAGAAAAAAAAAGCCTGCACCACTACAACCCATGAAGGGTCTTGGGCTTAGTACATATGGAGTTTCGTGCGGTTTCTAGGGCAACGGCCGTGCAATGAGGTGATTAGGCCTTGATCACGCTCAGCTGTCAGGTTTTCCCTCAATTTTTTTGGGCACCCACTTTATAGAGGCTGGATCTGCCCCAGAACGGTCTCTACACACCGTAGGTCGCTCCCAGCTCAATTACCAGAATAAATAATATTCTGCCACAGCCGGGATTCGAACCCATGATCTATCCACTAGACCACGCCGCTCCCTTATTTAATATTAGACATCCCCTTATTAATAAAAATAATCATAATTGCTTTATTTATTCTGGGACAAGTCCCTTTAGAATAATATAAAATACAATAATGTGATATTACTGTCTTAGAGTATGATAAAAAAAAAAAGAAATATAAAGTGAATAATAATAAGTAAAAAGAAAAACAATAAGACAAATGACAAAAATAAAAATATTATAAACCAATATATATCTTAGAAAACTAATGGATGTGAAAATATTTGTAAAAAATATAAGTGATAGAAATATACTAAATAAATCATTATCGTGTTCCCATACATAGACTTTTTTTCTTTTTTTTTTTTTTTTTTATTCGTATATATTACAATTTGTCATAATAGACAATAATAATAGTGCTACAGGATCTCATTCATACAATATTTACAATATAAACAAAAGGAAAGTCAAATTACATAAAATAAAATCAAAATAAATAAACGTATACAATAACAAAATTTATAGATAAAATAAATGAAGTTAACAAATAAATAAACAAAACATCCATACATAGACTAAACAAAAAAAATACACTTCTTACTTAGTTAAAAAATCTGGTGCGGGCAACACACGACATTCACTTACCTCGATTTTTAAAATCAATGAAAGAATTTTCAAATACAGTTAGAGATAAAAATACGTGAAACTATTAACGAATTAATCAAATTGAATTTATATATAAACATGTGTTTTATTAAAAAATCTATTATATTATTATCTAAAATAATCAGTTAGTTTTATCTTCTTCTCATCACTCTCTATTAACTTCTAAAAGCTTGTGTATGAGATGATATTTTTTCTAAAATCTTTAGCATTCCAACGGTATATCATACATGTATATTACTGCTCTTATGTTCAAAAACGAAAAATTTCATTAAAAATATATTTTTTTCTGTTTTCTCCTTTAGTTGGGTATCGAATTTATTCAATTTATATATTTACCTGTTTTTCATCAGCGCTAACAAGATAATCTAGTTATTATTATTGAATCTAAAAAATTAAAGGTACTTTAGAGAAAGAAAATTTAAAATATCGGCATTTAAGCCCTGTCAGACCATTTTTATCCAAATAAAACCTACATGATATTAAAGCCCATTTAATTTTACATCGATATAGCGAGTTTAATCAAAATCGTCGGAACCGTTTTTGAGAAAATCGAAAAAAGGTGCAAAATGCATGGTATAAAGTGCCTCTTCTGGTAAGCTCATTTTGATGAAAAAAGTTTTGTCACGTCTCGGGCGTATAGTTGTCTTAAAAATAAAATTTCAGTTTCATAGGACTTACCGTTTCCGCCCGGGAGTTACCACACACACACACACAGACACACACACACACCCACACACACACACAGACCTTTTTGCGGGACTTGGTTATTTGGACTCAGGGGACCCTAAAACGTGTATTTCCGTTGAAAACTGGAATTCGAAAATTTTCACGATCGCAATACTTTCCTTACTATATATAGTAAGTGAAAGTAAAAATATATTTTTTCTGTTTTCTCCTTTAGTTGGGTATCGAATTTATTCAATTTATATATTTACCTGTTTTTCATCAGCGCTAACAAGATAATCTAGTTATTATTATTGAATCTAAAAAATTAAAGGTACTTTAGAGGAAGAAAATTTAAAATATCGGCATTTAAGCCCTGTCAGACCATTTTTATCCAAATAAAACCTACATGATATTAAAGCCCATTTAATTTTACATCGATATAGCGAGTTTAATGAAAATCGTCAGAACCGTTTTTGAGGAAATCGAAAAAAGGTGCAAAATGCATGGTATAAAGTGCCTCTTCTGGTAAGCTCATTTTGATGAAAAAAGTGTTGTCACGTCTCGGGCGTATAGTTGTCTTAAATATGAAATTTCAGTTTCATAGGACTTACCGTTTCCGCCCGGGAGTTACCACACACACACACACACACACACACACACAGACACACACACACACACACACACACACACACAGACCTTTTTGCGGGACTTGGTTATTTGGACTCAGGGGACCCTAAAACGTGTATTTCCGTTGAAAACTGGAATTCGAAAATTTTCACGATCGCAATACTTTCCTTACTATATATAGTAAGTGAAAGTAAAAATATATTTTTTCTGTTTTCTCCTTTAGTTGGGTATCGAATTTATTCAATTTATATATTTACCTGTTTTTCATCAGCGCTAACAAGATAATCTAGTTATTATTATTGAATCTAAAAAATTAAATGAGGAAGATGGTTGGGGGTGCGGTCATAAATTAAAAACACACAATTAAAAATAAGCGTTATTTTAATTATGTGCCGACGTTTCGGCCTACAATGTGGGCCTTCATCAGGGCTAAAAGAAACAAGATAACAACCAATGTAATTATAGACTTAATAATGCGTTAGGTATATAATAATAATATGACAGTAATAAATTATGGGAACATAAATAATATTAAATGTAAAATGATAATAAGATGACAATTATAAAGTATGGAAATAAGGTGACAGTCATAAAGTATGGAAATAAACAAAATTAAGATGATAGTTATAAAGTATGGAAGTAGACATAATTGAGATGATAATATTGTAATGAGAATATATAAATAGAGACTAAGTAAATGAAAAAAAAAAAATGATAAAGGAAAAATATGTGAAAAATTAAAATTTTAAATATTAACAATTTTGAGTTGATATATGACAGTAATATATTAAAAACATAGTTAAGAGAATAGGTAATATATAAAAAAATATAGTCATTACAAAAGAGAAACAGACTTCCTTTAAAATCCCACTACAAACTCTCCAATATTTACAGCCGACTTAAAGACAGTATACCAACAGACCACCGTTCAAAAATTGTTTATAGAGTCCCTTGCGGAACTCCTAATTGCAACTCTGCCTATATTGGTGAAACCAAAAACCTTCTCAAAGATCGCATCACCCGACACAAATATACAATTTCCTCCAAAAATTCTACCGCTTCAAAACTTTCAGAACATTCCTTAACCCTTAACCATTCCTTTGATTTTGATAAAACATCCATTCTTGCCACTGTTCCCAACCATGACAAACGACTCATTACAGAATGCATTTACATACAACTAGAACCCCTTCCTGTTAATCAAAAGACTGACAAACATAACTTGTCACTAGCTTATTCCCAAATATTAAATTTAATAAAGCATCCCTAGCTCATTTTTTAAACAACCATCTGATCATCTCTTCATAATTTTATTTTTATTTATTTATTATCAAAATTTTTTTATTTATATATTTATTTAATTTTCGTACTCCCCTTTTTTATTTATTTATTTGTTTACCTACTAGATTACTGTTTATTTATCATTTCCTTCGACAGCTCCTTATCGTCATTCGTTATTACCTTATCATCATTCATCATTTATCATCGTCATCCGTTATTACTTAAAATCTTTTAATCTTTACCTCGTCACTATTTCTTACAATTTTATCAAATACTCATAAGTAATAACTCAAGTACTCTCAAGTAATGACTTTTGGCTATTTTTTAACAATCGAATCAGTAAACATAACTTAGCTTCTTGGAATTTTCCTAACGGACATTCTAGTTCTCATATTTTCCGTTCCACGCAATGAGCGTTTTTTAAACTGGGAAACATCACTTCTGTAGGCAACGCTTGCACGTCATATAAGTATTTTTTCTTATTGATAAGGGTCTTTTTTCATCGCCCATTTCTTTCTCCCCCTTTCCATACTCATATCTTTCTCCGTTACATATCCTGACATATAATTATTAGTTTAATATTACATTATTTTAAAATTTAAATTATTATTTTTTATTCATACTGTTTCTCTTTTGTAATGAATATATTTTTTTATATATTACCTATTCTCTTAACTATGTTTTTAATATATTACCGTCATATATCAACTCAAAATTGTTAATATTTAAAATTTTAATTGTTCACATATTTTTCCTTTATCATTTTTTTTTTTCATTTACTTAGTCTCTATTTATATATTCTCATTACAATATTATCATCTCAATTATGTCTACTTCCATACTTTATAACTATCATCTTAATTTTGTTTATTTCCATACTTTATAACTGTCACCTTATTTCCATACTTTATAATTGTCATCTTATTATCATTTTACATTTAATATTATTTATGTTCCCATAATTTATTACTGTCATATTATTATTATATACCTAACGCATTATTAAGTCTATAATTACATTGGTTGTTATCTTGTTTCTTTTAGCCCTGATGAAGGCCCACATTGTAGGCCGAAACGTCGGCACATAATTAAAATAACGCTTATTTTTAATTGTGTGTTTTTTAATTTATGACCGCACCCCCAACCATCTTCCTCATCTAATTTCTCTACGGTCAACAAAACTCCATCATTAAAAAATTAAAGGTACTTTAGAGGAAGAAAATTTAAAATATCGGCATTTAAGCCCTGTCAGACCATTTTTATCCAAATAAAACCTACATGATATTAAAGCCCATTTAATTTTACATCGATATAGCGAGTTTAATCAAAATCGTCGGAACCGTTTTTGAGAAAATCGAAAAAAGGTGCAAAATGCATGGTATAAAGTGCCTCTTCTGGTAAGCTCATTTTGATGAAAAAAGTTTTGTAACGTCTCGGGCGTATAGTTGTCTTAAATATGAAATTTCAGTTTCATAGGACTTACCGTTTCCGCCCGGGAGTTACCACACACACACACACACACACACACAGACACACACACACACACACACACACACACACACAGACCTTCTTGCGGGACTTGGTTATTTGGACTCAGGGGACCCTAAAACGTGTATTTCCGTTGAAAACTGGAATTCGAAAATTTTCACGATCGCAATACTTTCCTTACTATATATAGTAAGTGAAAGTAAAAATATATTTTTTCTGTTTTCTCCTTTAGTTGGGTATCGAATTTATTCAATTTATATATTTACCTGTTTTTTATCAGCGCTAACAAGATAATCTAGTTATTATTATTGAATATAAAAAATTAAAGGTACTTTAGAGGAAGAAAATTTAAAATATCGGCATTTAAGCCCTGTCAGACCATTTTTATCCAAATAAAACCTACATGATATTAAAGCCCATTTAATTTTACATCGATATAGCGAGTTTAATCAAAATCGTCGGAACCGTTTTTGAGAAAATCGAAAAAAGGTGCAAAATGCATGGTATAAAGTGCCTCTTCTGGTAAGCTCATTTTGATGAAAAAAAGTTTTGTCACGTCTCGGGCGTATAGTTGTCTTAAATATGAAATTTCAGTTTCATAGGACTTACCGTTTCCGTCCGGAAGTTACCACACACACACAGACACACACACACACACACAGACCTTTTTGCGGGACTTGGTTATTTGGACTCAGGGGACCCTAAAACGTGTATTTCCGTTGAAAACTGGAATTCGAAAATTTTCACGATCGCAATACTTTCCTTACTATATATAGTAAGTGAAAGTAAAAAAAAAAAACATATTTAATATATTCAACCAAAATAATAGTTAATATCGGAAAAATAAACATTTTGATTTATGTAACTGTTGATAAATTAATATTGTTGCTTAGGACATTATTTGTCTAACGGCTAAGGAATAAAATAAAATATAAATGGTAATAAAATTATTTAAGGTATTATAATAACGTCACTAAAATTGTTAAAACAATAGGTAAATTGACGAAGAAAACTTGTAAAAAAAAGATAGGTAAATGAACAAACAAAACTTCTTCTGAAAAGCTAACTCTAAATTTGTGATTGCGTTGTAAATCGTATTCACTGTCACTTTCCTCTCAAGAAAAACTATCTTCCAGACTATCATCGATTATTACTACGCAATATTTGTCTTCAGAATTCGACTCATCAGACAAAGAAGCCTTATTGTCGGATTCCTCTTACTAACGTCGCATTTCTTCTGAAGCCTCTTCTAGAGTTAAAAAAACGAAAGAAAAAGTTTTCCTCTCCATTGTAGTTGAAATAAATAAGATCAAAACGTTTTAAAATAGTTTTAAGATTTAATATACAATCACTCAAAAAAGTTTCCATATGCCCAAATATAGGTATATTGAAATAAAGGAATCCAAGAAATTAGCAACTTTTGACCATTTATATTACCCAAAAATATTAAATTTGGATTTGTCAGAGAATATAAACCTTTCCCAGAAATTTTTGGGTTTATTTTTAAACTTCATGTAAAATTGCAGCCGCTTCTTCCGGTTTATCTTACTGATGAAGGGTATCTTTTTATTCGGTTTATATTTTTCTTGCGACTCGACTACTGTATCCTTTCCTTGCTAGAATATTTCTAGTTGGACTTTAATCCCATAGACCCTATTTATTCTGATGGCCATTGGCTTGCGGAAGTTATTCTCCAGTTTGCTAGGTCTTCCAGCACGTGGTCTATCCTCCAGGAATTTTCACCCTCTGTGTCTTTAAAGTACATAGTGTACAGTAGCATGTGACATATTCAATAGGTGTGCAATTGTTCTTAGAGATAAGCACTGCATTTGGTAACGTACCATAAGCTCTCTCAAATCACGGACCCGCTCATTTTGAAAAGAAATCACTTTCCCAGACACAAGTAAAGCTAATACTGAACTAAGAGTCGAGTATAGAGATAAGATTTATACAGATAACACTAGAAAGACGGTCATAGTACAACTTGGATTAATATTGGAAGTGTATGGAAACTTTTTTGACCTATCACTAACAAATAACATTCTGCCTCGTTTGGTATTAATGTTTAAATGATGATAAATAAATCCGTTGTTTTATCTAATATTAGTATTAATAATTAGTACATTAGGAAATTGTAAGGTTGAAAATAAATCGCCCTCCAAATTAATAGCATGCTGTATGGAAACTTTTTTCAGTAAGTGTATAATAATTCAAGAATTTCATGTCCATGTTCGATAGAAATTCGAAACATACTAAGTAAGGTGAGGTCGCTTACGACCCGCTCTGAGAGTGAACGAGCTAAAAGTAAGATAATTGTTACTGGGAAGTGACTAGTAGGAAAACCCGCTCCGGTAAATAGGAAATAAGAATGACCCATAGGGTACCTCATGTGAGTGGTCTTCAAAGCTAAATGTTCAAAAAATATACGCAACGATTGGATCCGACCGCAACCATACCTTAGAAGGGTTAATTACAATTTTTTAAACCCTTAACCGTGAATAAGAGAATTTACATAATTAATAATCCATACTAATATTGTAAAGTTGAACAGTTTGTTTGTTTAAACGCGCTAATCTCAGAAACTACTGGTTCGAATTGATTTTTTGTTAGATAGTCCATTTATCGAGGAAGGCTTTAGGCGATATAAAATCAACCAATAGGAGTGAAGAATCAATGGAAAATCTGAAAAAACGGGAAAAAGTAATCTCGCATCAAAATGATTTACCTTTTAATTAAATATAACATCATATCAGATCATAATAACTGAAATTGACGCTGGCGAAGTCGCAGAAAAAGCTAGTTCAATAAAAATACATTTTACGTGCAATATAAAAAAAAAAGTTATAATTACAATACGAAATATTTATGTCCTTAATTCTATCCAGTTTTTATTATGAACTATTCATCCTGAGCCTTTAGCACAATTTCTTAGGACTACTTTATTTTCTCGACTCTATGAAAATATTAATCACCGCAGAAGTTTGAAAAAAAAAATCTCCACACGGAAGTAATATATTTACCGTTCTCAATTATTATATTTCAAACAGGAGATATATCATCCTTTACAGATTATTGCGGATTACGTTCAGCATGGCACTGGCCTAATTTCGCATTTTCCTCCCCCATCCAACCCCAGAACAACCCATAATTCTCAAAGAGATTCAGATACAGTTCGGTACATCTTTATTCTTTTTGACTAGTGATCCTATACAAGATCAAAAGGGTTTAGAAACCGGACCTCACGATAGCCACCCGAAACATGAATTGGATGTAACATGAATATATACACACACATATATATATATATATATATATATATATATATATATATATATATATATATATATATATATATATATATATATATCATTAAATGCTGCTATATCTCGGTTAATTTAATACTTTCTTAGTTGTGATATCTTACCTCCACCTGTAATGGTAATGAATAGTTACCAACAAATTAATGTCTCTGTATGTAAGTGACGTTTTAACTCTCACCCTCTGAGCCTTTCAGATTTATTTTAAATAATCTGAAAAAAATAAAAAAGGATGGACCCATCTCTATACGAGATAACGCTGCGATACTATTAGACATACAAGATCAAAATAATGGGAAAACGGATAAGCAACCGAAGGGTGTACCACGGGGTGGCTGGGAAGATAACGAAATCCAATTTCGGATAAAGTTAATTGGAGGGAGGTGAGGAGTGACCTTTTGTTAGTTTCGAGCTTTTACTATAAAACGTGTCGTTGTTTTGTTATTTTAAAAGAAATTTTCCCTTCATTTTAACGGTTCTCTATTATTTTCCCATTTTCTTTTTCTTTGCTTTAAAAACAAAAATAAAATGTATACAGTATAGTGGACAGTAAAGTATATTATAAAAAATTATTTTTACCAAAAAAAAAATAAGGCGAATCTTGAAAGAAATATTTTCTTATACTAAATAACGCTCTTTTTTAAAATCAATAGGTTTTATAAAGATTCATAAACCGCTTATATTTCAGCAAATCTTAAAGCAATTAAGTAAGGTTGATATTTATCCCAATACATACATCATTTTTAAACTAGAATGTTAAATCTTAAATAAATAATAAGAATGTAGAAAAAATAAAGTTCAATAAAGCATGGAGGTTTTTCTCCACCTTTGATACGTTTTTGATGTTATATGCTTCAAATTATATAGAATCCCATCTGTAGTTGTAGTGATTTCACAAAACCACTATCTTAGACTTGTCTTTAAAAATAACTTTTTTTTTTTTTTAATTTATTTATTGAGATATATTACAATTTGTTACAAAATGAACAATAGTAATAGTGAAATGAGATCATATTCATACAATATATAAAGAAAATAATAATACTAGTCAAATTACATAAAATACAAAAATAAATAAATTCATATATATATATATATATATTGGGTTGATGCAAAATTAATGCAGGTTTCCTCTATTGCAATATCTTAATTCCAATTGTGTAAACAAATCTAATCCTAACATTGATCATTATTATACCAAAACAAACCTTATCTAATACCCTCTCTTTCACCATGAATTTGTTTAGTAAAATCGTTTTGTTCAGTGTGTTCAAAGGTCTTGAATCGAAAATGTCAAAGTGCGATTTTCGTCAAATTTATTTTTACGAATTTAAATTAGGGCGCAGCGCTGCGCAAATGGCTCGTAATATTAATGAAGTGTGGGGTCAGGGGGCTATTAATGAGTGCACGGTGCAGCGTTGGTTCCAGAAGTTTCGCAGAGGAGATTTCGACCTCGAAGACAAGGAAGGTCGGGGCCGTCATCTTGCTCTCTACAACGACCAGCTGAGGTCAAAAGTGGAAGAAGACGCAACCAAAACCACACGAGAAATGGCGGCGGAACTCGGAACTCAAAAATTGCAACGTCTTTGCCCAGCATTCATGAATCGGAAGAGGCCGATCCTGCTCCACGATAACGCCAGACCACACGTTGCACAACCAACGCTTCGACGACTGCACGAGTTGGACTACGAAGTTCTCCAACATCCGCCTTATTCACCTGACCTCTCTCCTACAGACTTCCACTTTTTCAGGCATCTGGACAACTTTTTGAGGGAGAAAAATTTTCAAAACCAGGACGACATTGAAAATTCTTTTCGTGATTTCATTGAGTCCAGGGGTTCGGATTTTTTTTCTGGTGGAATAAGAAAGCTTGTTGAACGTTGGCAAAAGTGCATTGATTCAGATGGAAATTATTTTGATTAAATATATATGGTTAAAGTAAAGATATGGCGTATTTACAATACCTACTAAAAACCTGCATTAATTTTGCATCAACCCAAATATATATATATATATATATATATATATATATATATATATATATATATATACAATACAATAAAATATTAATAAATAAAAAAACAATACAAATCAAAACAACAACCTATAATCAAGATAAATAAAAAATTGGCAAATAAATTAACATCATACAAACAATCATAACTATATACAATATATAGAACTGCTAAAGGAACCCCAGACTGCGCTTTTCCCTACATTTGTGGAGGAAAAAGCGGGATCCAAGAGATCCCAGCGTCTCTTTCCCAGCCGCATTACTGGTGTGAGCCAGTGGAGGCTGAGTTAGGGCGCTGTAGCCACAAACATACAATACTTTAGTGGAGGATCTGACCAGTGTCAGAACTCCAATTTAAATGTTTACAATACGTCTCGCGGCCGCTGCCGATTCAATCTTCGAGGAGGTGCTGGATAAGGATTGTGCTAGAGGGTTAGAATGATGAGTAAGGTTCTGATGAAATTTGGAAAATTTGGATGGTACCAGGTCTTAAACAAATGGAATATTAAGGTCATGGTGTAGGGTACAGTTGGTAACGTAATAAGGAGCATTGTTCAGAGGACTTTGGATTGGAAGGATTGGACGCGTTTGATGTTAGAATGTTTACCTGTCCCCCACAGTTCAAGTTCGTAGGAAAAATAACTGAAGTATTATATTAATATTTGACACAAAAGTCACCGATAAACACACCATGTAACAATACATATTCCATAATTTCGATATAACATTAGTCTATATTATGTTGACATTAAACTATACTAGATTATAATAACAACAAAAAAAAAAAAAAAACTAATAAGAAAATTAATTTCCTTTTAAATGCAAAAGTTTTATTTAGAGGAATTCGGGGGTAGATTCCCACCGCTACTAGTTGAGGAACGTGGAAAATGCCGAAGGAAAGAAAAGCTTTCTAACTACCACCTAAGGAAAACTTTTTATACCCGTCGCTACCGGTCCATGACATTTATATCCTAACGTCATCCTCCCCACACTATTGCCAACCTACTAACCTAGGCTCGAATATAAATAGATAAATAAAATTTAAGGTCCTGAGACCTTCTTTTTCATAAAATAATTCAATTGTTACTTTTTATAACCTTGAAAAATTTTAAATTATGATATATGTAAATAAAAATAAGTTCAACAAATTGACTTACCGGAAGTATACGTATATAGGTTTCACCCTAATAGAAATAGGCAGAAAGATTTTTAATTTCGATAAAAAACCATTAGCCTTTCAATAAGAAAAATAAATATAAACGTTTATTATTATTTATTTCCCTCCTTTGGGTCAAAAACCAATCACAGATACTAATTAAAAATTTGCCGAAAAGCATTACAAGGACACACAATATGCACTTGTGGTTTAAGGGTTGGGTGCTTTTAGTTAAGATTGCGAAAAAAAATTGCAGGTTATTTACAAAACAAATAATCCATATTATTCAACAACATTTTAATTTTTTATATCACAACGTTATATAAAAATATAATCATATTTAAAAAAATTCTTTTGGCCGAAACTATTCTTGTTAGCTTATTATTCACGAATAGTTAATTACTTACTTACCTCGGTTGATAAAAATAATTTAAGAACTATGAAATAGAACAAAAACATCTTAAAGATTTATATTCCGTTTCGTTGGAAATACGTTTTGGATTAAATATGTGTAACAATATAAATATTTTTATGTAAAATAACCACAGATGCTTATGCCCTATTCGTCACTTTACATTACTTTTTACAACTTCTTAAACAAAATAACACTTTTTTAAAATCTTCAGTTTTCCAACTGAATGTATGAATATACATCATACATGCATATTACTATTCTTTTTTTTCCCTCTTTTCACTCAACTTGTATGTACTCGTATTACGGTTTTTATCAGTACTAATAAAAGTATATGTTTAATTTTTTGGAACCCAGAGAATTAAAAGTACTTTAGAGAAAGAAAATTTAAAAAATCGGCATTTCTGCACTGTCCAACTATTCCAATCAGAAGGAAACCTGTATTATATTAAAACCCATTAAATTTCACACCAATATAGCGCGTTTGATCAAAATCGTTAAGAGCTGTTTTGGATAAAATCGTAAAGAATTGCCAAATGCATAATATAAAGTGACACTTCTGGGGAGCTGGTTCGTTGATGAAAAGTTTTATTATTAAAAAATGAAATTTCAATTTATACAACTTATCGCTTTAGAGCTAGACTCACCATACACACAGACTTTTTTGCGGATTCGAAAGTTTTCGCGATCACAATACTTACATGTTTCATATATAAGTAACTACTGGTTCAAATTGAAAAATTCTTTTCGTGTTGGATAGTCCATTTATCGAGGAAGGCGTTAGACTATATACATCATGATGCTGTGCTACAATAGGAGTGAAGAACCAGTGGAAATTGTAGAAAAAACCGGGGGGGGAATCAACCTCACTCCCAATGATTCCAAATGATTTATCTTTTAATTTTAAAAATCATATTCAATTTTATTAAGTTATCTTTCGCCGTAACAATAAATAAATCACAGGGGAAAACGTTTAAAAACGTAGGAATCAATTTGCCTTAAGACGGTTTTTCACACGGCCAACTATCTGTCGCATTGTCAAGATCGGGTTGCGAAGAAAATCAGTATTTCTGTCACAAGAAAATAAAACTAAAAATATTATTTATGCAGAATTACTTTAAAATATATTATTTTCAAAAACTTCTTAATAGCGATGATAATAAAAGAAATTGACGCAAACGAAGTCGAGGGCAACAGCTAGTAGTTAAATTAATAGTAATCACAGAACGAATTAGTGTTGTTTAGTTTTGACAAATATCAATATCATTCGTAGTAACAGCCGTTTACACCTCAGGTCTGTTACGGGGAATATGTTCCTGTTATTGTATATACAGCACCGTTGTGTAAACCCAGCCTAATACAATAGGGTTTGTTTACACTAAACCAAATAATTCATTTCATTATATCGTTCGAAGAAATGATTTTCGATGATGCTAATGATTTCCAGAATACATATATATAAAACGGAAACTTGCAATATGAAATACAAAGTGTATGATTTAATATTGAATAAGTCTCTATTTATTATGCAAAAGAGCCATAGGAAATACTAATGGGAATGTAAGCAGACCAAGAGCTAGCATTGGCAGTTCTTCGGGAGGCTAGAGCTCCCTGAGGAAGAGAAGGATGGCGAGGAAGGAGTGCTTTGGAAACTTGAAACCCCTGGAGTGTAGTCTGCTTCATTTACATGCCGGCCTTACCTACTTCTACATATAACCAGTTCCTATTGTTTCTTGGCCGAAGTCTCATGGGGACATTCTACTACTTCGCCTAATCACGAGAAATCCCAAAAGCGTTCTCGGATGTATGGAGGCATTCTCCTCTGCATATATAATCCCCACCGAAAATTACGAGTTCTGTCTCTAAGCGTTTATTATGAAGGTGTTTAAATGTTCAACATTAAATAAATAAGTTAATGTCATAGAACATGGCGGGTCTTACTCAAGTCATATACGGTATTTAATATGTAAAAGTCGATTAATAAATAAAACACATTTTCATAAGAATTTTTCATGTGATCGAATTTTTTATTTCTCTTACCTATATATGGAATATATAGTTGGGGAAAGTATTGAGAACGAAAACATTTTTGAATTCCAGTTTTCACCGGAAATACACGTTTTAGGGTCTCTTGAGTCAAAATGACTAAGTCCCGCAAAAAGTCTGTATTGTGTGTGGTAAGAAACGAAAAGTCGTATGAAACTAAAATTTCATATTAAAGAAAACTACACGCCCAAGATGTTACAGCAATATTTTCGTCCAACCATCAGCTAATTATACTATGAATTTCTACTTTTTTATGATTTTATCAAAAACAGCTATAACGATTTTGATTTAACTCCCTATATCGATGTAAAATATAATGGGCTTCAATACCATTCTGATTGAAATAGTCTGAGAGGGCTTAAATGCCGATAATCTAAATTTTATTTATCTAAAGTATCTTCAATTTTGTAGATTTTATAAAAAACAACCATATCATCTTTTTGCCACTGATAAAATTCGGATAAATATATAATTTGAAAAAATACGATATACAACTAAAGGAGAAAGGAGCAAAATATTTTTTTAAAATGATATTTGTGTTTTTGAACATAAAAACTGTAATACAGACTTATACTATACCGTTGGAAAGCTAAAGATTTAGGAAAAAATATTATCTGTTACTCAAAATTGAAAAAGCTGATGGAGAGCAGTGAAAAGCCGATAAAACTAACTTGAGGTAAGTGAAAGTCGTGTGTTGCAAGCACCAGATTTTTTTAAATAGAATTATTCAGCCACACTCTTGGGCAATGACCATTGCAGCAATAAAAAACTATTCAATTCATATGTGCCCAGTAGACAGAAATAAAAGAACTACATAATTACAAAGAATAACAAATAGATAACTTGGCCACATTCATACCTATATACAATATTTACATACTGCCCTTGAGAGCTGTAAATCAAACTCCGACACTTAATAGTGTAATACCTCTCATTGAGCCGCGTCACTGGAGACTAAATGAGGGGGCTACAAAGTTTTATTACTGAAAGAAAGATTTATACTACCTAATAAAATACGTTTTAACAAAGCATTTTAGTATTTTACCTAATTTATTATAATTTAAATAAAATAACATCTGTCAAAGTTCAATAGACTTCATCCGTCATAATGGCTTGCTGTCTCAGCGATTTAATTTTATTCATAATTAATGTTAAGTAAAGTATTTTTTTTTAGTTGTTTATTGAAAGAAGTACTAAAATAGTTTAAAATATTTTTATGTGTAATCACTAAAATAGCGCCTGGCACGGAATTAACAGGGACT
Organism: Piezodorus guildinii; assembly: GCA_023052935.1. Lineage (NCBI taxonomy): Eukaryota > Metazoa > Arthropoda > Insecta > Hemiptera > Pentatomidae > Piezodorus > Piezodorus guildinii. Next base: position 93,760,590 of record CM041293.1, read on the forward strand.
TGATATATTTCAGAAAATAATTAAGCCTTCAATAACTAATAAAATATCAGTCTTAATAAATAGCATTCCCTTATCCTTCCCTAAGCATTGCTACCGCGGAATAATACTTCCATTATCAGGTGGAAATAAACAAAAAATGAGGAAACTCATTGAATTAAGTATTACAAGAATATGATATAGCTAAAATATGTATGTCTGTAGAAGTGTAGTTCAGAGTGCAGTACTTAAAATATTATAATTTTTATATTTAAAATTTTTATGTAATTGACATTTCTAGGCGTAGATATTTCATCAAAGTAATCTTATAAACGTTGTAAATCTAAATATTCTGCACTTAATGACTGAATAAGGATTAATTATTGTAATATTGATATTATTAATATTATAATGATTTAAATATTAATTATGCTCCGACATGAGTCTTTAAACATTCTAAATCTTTTCTTAAAACGTTCACATAATTTTTAGCAGGGCATCTACTTCCCTTACTTCTTCAGATAAGAAAGGGAAAACTTTGACCCTATATTCTCAAAATGTGAGTTTTGACTTGTCACGCTATCCAAGTCTGCGTGGACTTGAATTCAACCAATTTTGCTAGGAAAAGAAAATTGGAAGAAAAATAAAAATGAAATAAAAACCTTCAATTGTTTCGAGCAATCAAGCGATACATAACGCATATCTGAAGCTGCTAGTAACATCAATGAAAATAAATTGGATATATTTTTAGATGAGGAAGATGGTTGGGGGTGCGGTCATAAATTATATAGATCCGTACCTTACATTCCCTCTCTTTCAGTAAAAATTAAAAAATCATTAAAATCCTTCTATCCAAACCTCAGACTTGCTTTCAAATCCCACTACAAACTCTCCAATATTTACAGCCGACTTAAAGACAGTATACCAACAGACCACCGTTCAAAAATTGTTTATAGAGTCCCTTGCGGAACTCCTAATTGCAACTCTGCCTATATTGGTGAAACCAAAAACCTTCTCAAAAATCGCATCACCCGACACAAATATACAATTTCCTCCAAACATTCTACCGCTTCAAAACTTTCAGAACATTCCTTAACCCTTAACCATTCCTTTGATTTTGATATAACATCCATTCTTGCCACTGTTCCCAACCATGACAAACGACTCATTACAGAATGCATTTACATACAACTAGAACCCCTTCCTGTTAATCAAAAGACTGACAAACATAACTTGTCACTAGCTTATTCCCAAATATTAAATTTAATAAAGCATCCCTAGCTCATTTTTTAAACAACCATCTGATCATCTCTTCATAATTTTATTTTTATTTATTTATTATCAATTTTTTTATTTATATATTTATTTAATTTTCGTACTCCCCTTTTTTATTTATTTATTTGTTTACCTACTAGATTACTGTTTATTTATCATTTCCTTCGACAGCTCCTTATCGTCATTCGTTATTACCTTATCACCATTCATCATTTATCATCGTCATCCGTTATTACTTAAAATCTTTTAATCTTTACCTCGTCACTATTTCTTACAATTTTATCAAATACTCATAAGTAATAACTCAAGTACTCTCATGTTATGACTTTTGGCTATTTTTTAACAATCGAATCAGTAAACATAACTTAGCTTCTTGGAATTTTCCTAACGGACATTCTAGTTCTCATATTTTCCGTTCCGAGCAATGAGCGTTTTTTAAACTGGAAAACATCACTTCTGTAGGCAACGCTTGCACGTCGTCACGTAAGTATTTTTTCTTATTGATAAGGGTCTTTTTTCATCGCCCATTTCTTTCTCCCCCTTTCCATACTCATATCTTTCTCCGTTACATATCCTGACATATAATTATTAGTTTAATATTACATTATTTTAAAATTTAAATTATTATTTTTTATTCATACTGTTTTTCTTTTGTAATGACTATATTTTTTTATATATTACCTATACTCTTAACTATGTTTTTAATATATTACCGTCATATATCAACTCAAAATTGTTATTATTTAAAAATTTTAATTGTTCACATATTTTTCCTTTATCATTTTTTTTTTTTTTTTTTCATTTACTTAGTCTCTATTTATATATTCTCATTACAATATTATCATCTCAATTATGTCTACTTCCATACTTTATAACTATCATCTTAATTTTGTTTATTTCCATACTTTATAACTGTCACCTTATTTCCATACTTTATAATTGTCATCTTATTATCATTTTACATTTAATATTATTTATGTTCCCATAATTTATTACTGTCATATTATTATTATATACCTAACGCATTATTAAGTCTATAATTACATTGGTTGTTATCTTGTTTCTTTTAGCCCTGATGAAGGCCCACATTGTAGGCCGAAACGTCGGCACATAATTAAAATAACGCTTATTTTTAATTGTGTGTTTTTAATTTATGACCGCACCCCCAACCATCTTCCTCATCTAATTTCTCTACGGTCAACAAAACTCCATTATTATGGATATATTTTTAAACCATAGTGGCTTTTGACCTAGCAGCCACGTGAGTTAATACGCTGCCCTGTGCTCTAATGTATTTTATAAAATACACAGAAGAGTAAATGGAGGCGAATCTATATTTATAAGCTACTGCATACTAGTCTGGTTGTAAAACTGAAAATTTTAATTAACGTTCCTCTTACCGCCCAGATGTGCAATAAGGCTGGGTTAATGAGAATTCTTCTGAGTAGTTGAAAAAAATAAATAAACCTTTGACACATGAGAATATCTGGTCAGTCGTTGATTCACTTTGTTTGAACCCACACGCGTAGTCCTGCTTAATATTCTCGATATAAGAAAGAAGTCAAGCAAATATTATGTTGGACAATATCTTGTGTGCTCCACTCAGCTAAGTAATGCCTCTGCAATTTTCACGTACAAGTGGGTCACCTTTCCTGTGTATCAGGCAAGTCACTCTATTCTTTCATTATTCCTCTATCCAGATGCGTTTTATTAGATGAGTAAGCTCCTTAACGAAGTCCTGACCGGAATTCTTGAAACACTCCCCGGATAAACCATCTAACCCCGCAGATTTGTTATTGTTGAGCTTCTCTATTGCTCTTTCTTACGTCACCATAGGATGGGAGAAGCTCTTCTCTGTCATCTTCCGTCATTTCCTTCCTCTGATCATTGCCACCTTCAGTTCTATGCTCCTGGTTCATACCTAACAGTTCAATACAGTGCTCTGTCCATCTACTGATCACGCTGGCAGTGTCATTAAGGAGGTTTCCACTTTTATCTCTGTACGCAATAGATCGAAGCTGAAACTCTTTTCTAATTTTGTTTATTTTTTTATAAATATCCCGGCTTAGTTTATGTGCCTTCTCTTTTTCTCTCTGTGCACCTTCTTTTCCATCCTCCTTGCTCTTTTATATTCTTCATGGGAGGCCCTTGTGCATTTCCTTTGTATCATCAATTGGTAGGCCTTTTTCTTATTATCCGTAACTTCCCTATACTCGTCATCAAATCACTCAATCCTTTGGTCGTCCCGCTTCAAACCAACAGTCTGTTTTGCAACGGGAGTCAAGACACTCTTGAGGCCATGCCTGTGACTGCACCTCTTGTCTCATGCCATCAGTCCGTCTCTAAGCCACAGTTTTCTGATCAGAACATTCCTCAAACTGCTTCATTATAATCTCTTCCTTGAACCTCTATGTATTGTGCCTTGTGTAATTTTTGTGTATCTCTCATTTCTTATTATATAATTTTTTATTACTTATGTGATTGAATGTCATGATGTTATCCAATAAGAACAACATAGGTCACTGATGAAAGGTGAACACTGGTCTGATTGGTATGAATTACTAAAAAAGGTACTTATTAATATTTAAAAAAAAATTGAAATAAATTTATTTAAAGAAGATGTAAATCTTGAAATAACACAAATTCGTTTAAAGATAGTAGGAGTGGACATATATCTATTTTTATTTGAGTCTAAAGGGCAGTTTATTTTAATTTATATGGAGCGCAATAACTTGTAGTCTATTGCCATGATGTGATGTTTATTGAAGTTAGATTTCGATAAAGGTAGGTAGTTAAAACAAAAAAAAGTTGGTAACGACCTGTACAAACTGCCATAGAGGACCTGGATGGTCCCATTACCTCCCTGCGCTAACGAGTCTGTAATCAATCGACCAAACATTGTCTGAAAACATCGTTAAACCACACCAACATATGCTGACACATCCAGTTTGAAACAGTCAGTATAGGCAATTTTCCGATTCAGGCAGTACAGGACTGAAAATTTGATTAGCATCCCTATATCTTCCGTTAATTTCACGATTATATACCGTCTTCTAACACCACAATAACGAACAGAAGAATGATAACTTATAAGATAATATCTTTCAAAGGAGCACATTCCATAATTTAATCTTCGTTCATATAGTCAGTGTACAGGCTGAAACTCTTTCTTTTCTAAGAAACTAAATTCTTCTAATGAATGAAGTATAATTATTTGAATCATAAAGACAATATTTTCAGGTTTAGTTATTAATTATCTATTTGACTGGGGTTTTTCGTACAGGAAATAAAAAAAAAAATAGTTTACATAAAATGAAAGAAAACGATAAATAGTTTGTTTTTTTTGTTTATTTTGGGAATCAGTTCCCATTGTTTATTTCCATTAGTTGTGTATCTAACTGAAATAAAATATACATATATATATATATATATATACAGGAGTAAAATCACAATATATTCGGTTTCATTTCTCATGTGATTGATCAGGTGAAAACATGGGATACCTCAAGTACGTATCAATAATTATATCTAATGTAGTTAAACAATAAAAATAATAATTATAATACTAGGCTTATTAAACTTCAATGACAACCGTCAAAGCCCAAAACCCCGAGATCCGATTTAACACAATCCTCACATCTACCTCTTGGATGAATACCCTTGAATAACTTTGCATATCCATTAGATCCACCGTGATACTAATTCTTTTACTAGATAATAGCTCTGTAATTCAACTTTGCGTAGGCTCACTCTTCGAACCAAAAACTTTTCACGTAAATCCTTATGCTTGAAAACCTCGAGGCGTCGTTAATCAGAGAATAATATAATAATAATAAAGCAAAGGGAAATAATCAAAATAGGAAGTTTAATTATGACGTGTTGGCCCAAGCCACTTCTCCTTAGGTAGGATAGACGATTCAAGAAGGCAGCCGAGCATTCGAAGACTCAACTTACTACAAAGATTTAATAGCATGTTGAGTGCACAATCATTATCGTAATTATTTTCATAGCAGCTGTTTGTTGTTCCTATAGTTCTTCCCACAGCTGCAAATATCTGAATTGCCTCAAGGCAGGCTTTCCTTAAAATCCTTTGATTTTAATAAATAAAAAAAAAGTATATAGGTGAATTAAGTGAATTACAAAAATCAGTTTTTTTGTTTAACATCACTTTTATGCTACTATGGCTAATCGACGATGGTACGGTGGGAGTCCTAAATTTCGCCTATCCAGATTTTAGTAGGATAGGGATCTTTAACGAGTACCTGACATCGCACAGGCTCGGGACCACCTTTTAACGTCCCCTCCGAAGGGCTGCATAAATAAGGAATTTTTACTCCCATTAAAAAATCCTAGGGCCACACGCAGGTCTGAACCCACGACCTTTGGCATAGGAAGCTATTATGCAAGCTACTACGCTATGAGTGACCCCTCAGTTTTTTAAAATAATATTCGCAAACCAGGGTAAAAAAGACAGTTTAGTCTACATATTATCTACCAATCGATTCTAGTGATTAAATCAGCATTTATTTCTTGAATCTGCCGAGTTTCATGACCACATAGTTTTTTCGAATCGTCATTGATTCAAATTAGAAACTATAAGGAGGTAGGTAAGGGCATGATTTTTAGGACTTTCTAGCCTCATCTAAATGCAAAAGTTTGATTCTTATAGCGTCTACTTACGCATCTATTTAAATAGGAGCAAAATATTTTCAACTCTCATCACCCAACGAAATGCCTTACTGCAATCCACATTACATTAGCTCAGATCACACCACCCTCCGGAGGTAGCTTGGCTGTGGAAAAGGAACAGAACTAGAAGAAGCCAAGGTAAGACAGGACAATTATTACCTGGAGGGGCGTGACAGGTGCGATATAGCTCCTCCCGGGAGGCCACTAAAGGAGGATCCATAAAGGAGAAGAGAGTTTGTGCCGCGGCCTTAGAGGAGCAATGGTAAAACTCGTAGCCTTAAAGCCGGAACGAGAGACAGCGGGGACCAGGAGTGTGCCAATAAAGTGCCTCTCGGAGCCTGCCATTAGCCCGAGGAGGGAATAATATAGCTCCTACTCGGAACAAAAGATGTTCTTACCTCTCCTCTCTTTCACCCTCATGGCGCTACTAATGGAACGCAGGTTCCGATTACCACTCGTAATTATTTCGGCAAGTTGGGTCCTTCTTGTAAGCCTGCCCAAAAATATATAAAACTGCCGCAAAAATGAAAAACAACAAAAAAACAAGAAGATCGTGTTAACTGGCCATTTAAACATATATTAAACGCATATCCCAGCTCAAACTCGCTGTAATTCCTTTAATCCAAACGGTGACTGACAGATATCCTTATAGAATGCTCCATAGTTTTGGTATCTCGTCTGTGATTCGAATCAAGTAGTATTTTTGAAATCTGGGAGATTTGCTGATATTTTTATTCACACCACTTTTTACTTTGGCGTAATACGCCAATGTTTTTTAAGTATTTCAAGACGAATGACCGGATTTTGGTTTATAATTTTCAATAATCAACCTTTGTAATCGAATAAAAATATAAAAAATACGTTTGTCCCCCGTCCGCTGTCCGCGGCATTTCTCCGAAACCACAGACCATTTTTTTTTTTTATCACCCCAATAGTACTAGTCCAAGCAACGACGATCCTAACATATAGACGTTGATATCAGCTGTTTAGTTTTGAAATGGTGGCCGATTAAAAGTTATTTAAATCAATATCTACAAAAAATTTTTTTTATTTTTTTTGTTATTTTTTTACCAAAACCGCGAATAATTGTTAAAAAGAAAAGAAAAAAGTTTGAAATTTAACCCATGAATACACCTATAACTCAGTTATTTTTGAAGAAGGAGAAAAATTTATTAGTGATTTCTAACCAAAAATCCGCGAGTAATTAGATAAAAAGAGAAAAACCTTAAATTTTACCTACAAATACGCCTATAACTAAGTTATTTTAAAGATAGAGGAAAATATGTATAGAGTTTTATTATCACTAGAGAACGATAAAAAATATATAAAAACCCATAACAGTTATATTCTAATATAGTTATTTAGAAATAATAAACTATTGCGTAATAATTTGCAGCGTTTTTACAATTTGAGAGGACTATTATTTTTTTAAAAAATTAATTTTTTTGTTGTATCACTCAAAGAAAACCAAAGAAAGAAAATATTGAAATTTTACAGAGATAAGTATATATCTGCTTTTCAGATAGAGAAAAGTATGTATAAGTTTAGAATCATATAGCGCGATAAACAAATAGAGATTTAAATTTTCGACCAAATGAAAAAAGAATCATTAAAATTGGTTAAAAACTAGCTTAGATATTGCGATTTGAAATCAGCGTAGTGATATAATATGGTTCTTTGAATTATTCCTTTTCATATCACACAATTACCTATCACAGCTGCGAATTAATAATGCAGTTAAAAAAAACAAAAAAATATCACTTAATTGCCTATCAACAGCTATAAAAACTGATACCTAATATCGTTATTTGGAAATAATAAACCATTGTGTAACAATTTTCAGTGTCTTTTAATATGCTTAATAGATATGTGCTTAGGTGGCAACATGGTATATAGTCACTTTTTCTAGAAATAAGCTTTGTATATTCTTGTCATTCGCTTATGTTTAGAAGGTGACAAAATTTCATAGTATTTCCTTTCAATTTATAAGTAAACAACTCTAACTTCTACAAATAAACAAACCATAAAAAAATCCACCCCCAAAACTAAACGAATATGAGCGTCTAAAAACATTATATTTTCACTTACTGATAATAAATTTGTTGAATACTATATAGTTGATCTGAAAATGAATATGGTTCGGGTGGCGGTCAAAAGGATTAGAAAATATTTAAAAACTGAATGAACAGTAATAGTTTACACTATTTTCTAATCTTTTTTAACCGCGACTCCAACCGTCTAAACCTTTATAATAATCATTTACTATTTAGTCTAACCTTTATTTATCTGCCCAATTACATACTTATTTCTTTTGCATTATTAAATGTTTCTATACTAAAAAGATAAGAACAATGGTTGGTACACCTACCTAATAATTATAATTTGTTTTTTTGTTTTAGTTAGAATAATACAATCTGTACAATCTTGGGCAATGAATATATTATAAAATTAACATAATTTAACTTGCAAGAGTAGGATAAGTTTTACATCCAGGGTTGGCAAGTTAATACAAGACAAAACACAGTCTTGTGACCTTAAAACAGTAATATATTTTAAGTTTGGTTATATAAAACTGAGATACACCTACGGATATTCATTTAAAACGGTGTGACAGTAAAGTGGTATATTATTATGTTCAAGGCGGGAAAGAAGTAAATGCATAATATGGTTTTATTTTTGTGAGCTAGATAATGAATCTAAAATATGCAGAATACTGGAGTTTATTATATTTTATTAATCGTAAATTCTAAACCTGAGAACATTATGCAGCGGCTTATAAGTATTTTTTATAAATTTAATAAAGATGGTTCTCCTTTGCCTTATAGATACTATAAATGAAAAAAAAAAAAAATGTCAATATTTACACTGTCTTGGATTTTATAGCAAAAAAAAAAATCGAGTTACTCGAAGAGCTCATTTATAAGGATTATACAATTGCAAGCTATGAGAACATTTATGGATGTATAATGAATCATTGCAAATAAGAAGGTTTTGAAGGTGAGTTGAAAAGTTTAAAATTGCATATATTTGAAATATTGTAATAGATAGTAATTTATATCTCTATGTTATATAATCTAGAATAAAAATTCTTTCTAAACTCTATAGATAAATTTTAGTAGGGAGTAGGAAGTAGGAAAATAAGCCATGTGCACGCCTGAGTTTTGCATTTTGACTTAGTATTTTGCGCCCTACGTGGAGTTCTTACCGAACATTAAGCTTACTATAGCACTTACTTCACAAACGTTAAAAACTTCCAGTTTATTACAATAAGCTCATGGACGTCACTATCATCAGGTCTACATAGATATATGGAATTAAGCTTTGGGGCTGTACTAAACTATACAATGCCTCTCTGAATGCCACTCATTTTGTCACATATCAAACCGTTCGCAGACCTAGCCCGAAATATACCCCTTTTCATTCCAAACTCCCTGCCCACACAAACAATACAAATGTAAATTACAATAATAATCTAAAACAGTTTTATTTTTTTTTTTTTTAATGTTCACAAAAACAATCTTAATTCCTTTACGGCTCTACTAAACTATCAAATTCCTCCCGCATCCAATCCTTGCAATCCAAAATCCTAAGAAATATCCTAAATGCTCCTTATTTTGTTAATAATAAAATAATCCATAGAGACCTCAATATCCCACTAGTTGCAGGCAGGCTACACCTCCTTTCATTCCAACCTACCAGCCCACACAAACCCACTTGTCCGTAACGTCTCATCTACATATTGTAATGTATTAAGGATACTGAGGGGTGGAAATTCTTTATTAGAGAACTATTATATAATAATTAAATAAATGTTAATAAGCCTTTGTCGGCAAGAGATCAAAAGGCGTTTACCTGAATCCATGGGGACCCTCAGCGATACCTCGGGAAAATTTCTAGACCATAGGACAAAGGACCCTCGGCGTGGGGCACTTCCCAGATCAGCCCCGCCCGAGGTGACGACGATGAGGAGAAGTCAAGTTTTAACCTCAAGAAGAGGCAGTCTTATTCCATCCTCAAGAAGATGAAAGTCGGGTACCATCTACAAGAAGAGGAGATGGCCGTCGGTGTTCTGAGAGCAGCTGGAGGATGATGCCGAGAAAGGGGACCTAAGACTGTTTTCACCTTCGCCAGCCGGTTAAGTGTTTCAAAGGTATATCGTTATTTGTAATATTGTATGGCAAATGTAGTAGTGAAAATGTCCCTCAGTATTCTCAATCAAAGTTCTAGGTAATGTGTTAATATAACTTATATGTGTAGGTTAATAATTATAGTAATGTATTAATTGAATCTTGTTTACTTTAATCTTACTCTGCATGCCACCTATTGCATTGTTAAACACGATACCTTTGGAAAAGAGATCCAATGGTATCATTAAATATAGTTTATATATTGACTAAATATAGTAAGTAAGCTAGTTTTTGAAGCTACCGCTGCCTTAGAAAAGCAGCACGTCAAAAACATAGCATTAAGACAATATATTCCTGATAATCCTCCGAGGCGCCTGAAAAGACGATGGCCTCGAGTTCTGCTAATAAAATAAATATTACAGTATTACCCAAAAGAATGATTGAAGTGCTACCACTGGGAAGCCGCTTCACACGACTATTTCATGCCATATTTGTAATTTTAGCCCTTTTACTTGTTGTATATATTATATATTTTTATATAAATTAATAAAAATATATTTAAAAAAAATCCTTTACAGCATATTATTGTTTAACTAATTAACTGATAAAATTTTGTTATTGCGTTATTTCGTAAATAATGCTAGGAAGGGGTCAACCGTGAAACAAACCACCGTGCTCCAGTTAAATGACAGCGTCTGAGGGGAGCTGACGGTATATTCTCCCATTCTCGAAGGGGAGTACCGATAGCTCATTCATCTCCATAAGTTACCACTCAGCGTCGAACCCCTAGCTGCTTCTAGCAATAATGGAACTTGGATGTGTCACGGAAACTGCGGCAGTATTAATGCGATCTGTTTCTTATACGGCTATAGTGAATCATCCAGATAGCGGTGCTGATGCCAATGGGGTTTAGGGATTTAGGAATCCGCTGGTACAATAGAGCACAAGTTCGTGTGATTCACCATTTGACCAGATGATGGCATAACAATGAATAACATTTTATTAATAATTTAATTATATCGATTATTAGTAATACAGAAAAAAAAATTCAAAAGAAGTACAAGCTTCAATCTAGTATCTTGCATGATTAATCGTTATATATTTCCAAGGAATACGTTTCTTTATTTAAAATTCAAGTACTCCAGTAACCATCAGTCTTCTTTGAGACTAATTAATTCTTAATTTTCTTATAATATTTTCGAAAAAGCTGAGGTTTCATTAAATTCAAATTCAGCATAAAATGTCTAATCAGTATAAAGAATTTACTTCATTTTAAACTTTGTCATATTATCCTAATTATTAAAAAATACTGTAGCAGGTTTTTAAAAATCTACATTGCAATATATTTTTTTTTAAATGGGAAACATAAAATTTCTGTTATCTATGTTTTACTTTAAAATAATCTGAACCAATTTTGATATACGTTTTTTTATTTCTTCCGATTAATAAATATAGTAATGAATATACGTTATAAAATAAACATATTTTATTGCTAATAACACATTTCATTACGATGAACTAAATCTCCCAAAGCGATAAACTAAATCGCCATAAAGAGCTTTTTTAAACAAAATGACACCTCATTCGAATTGTACCCGAGCAAAACAGGGGCGGGTTCACTAATTATGATAATATAATATTAATTATAAAAAATAGTTTTTGCAAACTTATAGCAAGACGATTTTTTTTTCAGGGTCATTGGCGTCATCATAGATGCATTAGTATCCTACTAACTTAAGGTAGTCCAACAGTTTCTCTTCAACACAGAGTATTTTATGCAGGGTGTGTGGTAGACCAACCCTTTTTCTCAAATTCTCGTAAGTGGAAGCTTCTAGCCGTTTTAGTAGGTATCTATCGGTGAATTAGCAAAGGCCAATTCTTAATCTACAATTATAATTTCTTAGTGTTATTAATAAAGCATATAAATGTTTACATATATAGCATATTTTCCAAAAGTTTAGAAATGTGTTATTTTATTTATTTTATTTTTTTTTGTTTTTTAACGATTGACTAACAAAGCAGTTAAAAGAGGAAAAGTATTTTCTCATTGATGGTATATGGTTTTTATAATCATTTAAATCTGAATTATGTAAAAATAAATGGTGAAAATAAATTACATATGAGAATTGATAAAAAAAATAAAATAAAAAAGAGGTAATTACAAATCTCTTTTTCTACAACTCATTAACTACATACTTTTTTTTCAGATATATAAATCTTTTGCAGAAAAACATTTTAATTCATGAGGGTAATGATTGTTTTCGTTTGACTTTGAAAACACTATATTACAAATAAAACGAAGGTAATCCCAGAGAGCTCTAAGATAATAAAATAAATCGCTATGTATACATAGAACTTAATATAAATATAAATGTTTATTAATTAATTTAATTTTGAATTGTTAATAGTGATTACATAGCATTTTGACTAAAAAAATCTGAAGATGGGGCGTTATTAGCCCCGAAACGTTAATTATGTAATATTAATAATAAATGAATGATAATTAAAATAAGAGGTTGTTCCAAAATAACTTAATTATAATAATAATAGGTCCGTATTATTTTACTGATTAACATCCTGTTTATAAATATTATCGTTAGTTCTAATATGATATTAACCAAATAAATTTATGATTCTGTAAAAAGTATGATTCAGAGTCAACGATTATCAAATTACATAGATGCAGATCGAAGAAAAATATGAGCTATTGGAGTCAATATTTTTTAAAAAGACCGAGACGCCTCGCAGTGCCCTGTTTTAGAACAATTGAAATTATTCCATTTTATCATCACTGAAATTTAAAATTTCAGAGATAGGCGAGATAATACGCCTTTTCCAATAAAGGCTAAATATCCCAAACAAGAAGATCATAAATCCATTGGATGTGATAATGGAATTTTTAATCTCGACCCCGGCGATGGGTTCATTAAGCAGACAATGACACTTTGTTTAAGCAAGATTTTAATCACTAAAGTGCACTTGGAACTTGAAAACAGCGCTTTAAATATTCCCCTTAGCCATAATAACCCAGAGCAAATCTGACGATAAATTTTCAAAATTCTGGTATGATTTACCATCAGCTCTCCGATTATTTCCATACGAAGGGTAGCGAACATAAAAGAGCAAAACACTGTCAAAGCACAACGTTAGATGAAATACGACCGAGATTGTTAATAATAATTATATATGTATATATGTATATATATATATATATATATATATATATATATATGTGTGTATATAAAATAACATGGTTTATTGGCTTTGTTAAAGAAATTAAGCTATTAATGAATGTTGAAGTCATGAACATTTTCCTACTCGAGCTTCTATGGTTCCGTTAAGTCCAAATGACTAAGTCTCGAAAAAATTGTATATGTGTGTGTGTGTAGGAAGCATAGCTCGAAAACCTTGTTGTATAAAACTAATTTTTCAAAATTTCTGATCGTATGTGCCTGTGATGTCACAGCAACTTTTTCAAGCATAGCGGCGAAGAAGAATAGCCGCTTTATACCATTTATTTAGCACCATTTTTACATTTGTTTCAATAGCACATTCCTTACAATTTTAATTATCGATGTAAAGTTTAATATCATGTTGGTTGTAAACTGATACCAATACATGTTGTAAGCACTGTTGAAAACGGGCAAATATATTGTACGATAAATATATTATACGATACAAATTCATCGAATTTAAAACCAACTGAAGGAGAAATATAGTAATATATATATGTATAATACACCGTTGGAAAACTAGAAATACTATTAAAAAAATGCTACCTTATACAACTTTGTGTATAAGTTAATAGAGAGTAATGAAAAACGGATAATTGTCGTAGATAATTATGTATGAGTTCATTTAATCTGAAACACATGCAATTCGACCTCACACTGAATGTAATTCTTTAACTTTTCTTTAACTTTAATTTCAAAAGTTTTCAAATTTATTTCTACAGAGGTAATCAAAAGTCGCGCGCCAGACTTTTTTGTATATAAAATACACCAGAATTTATAAAATTCTAGTTATATACTCTGACCCAAATAAGGCTCAATCAGAAAATGCATTTTCGATAACAAATGAAGGTCATATTTATTGCATAAACCATAATGTTTAAACGTCAATATTGAACAGTTAAAGTTCATCAGTCAATCTTATAAATTTTACAGTTTTCGGAAGAGTCGGTTTATTTTTTTTTATTATTATTTTTTTTTCTTAGGACCTTTACTAAAAATGTTAGGAGGATATGAAATTTCTGAATATGTCAACTGAAATAACAAACAGACTAATACAAATAGGTGAATTTTATGGGATATATTCAGAACCAAATTAGCCAACTTTCAAATAACAGTTTAATACAAACATTCTAAGATCCGCCCTTTAACGTAAAGTTTTTATTTATTTATTTTCTATTAAAAATAAATTCAGATGTGAGATTATTTTTTCTTAGTTATGAAATTGTTTTCTTTTTTGTTATAATTTTATAAGGAAGCTTCATTCAATATTTCATATTTAAATTTTTTTTGTTGCGTGATTAATATAATTGCTTTTAATTTTAGGTGTTACTAAAGTTTTTTCTCTTTATTGTTCGTCAAAAATAAATATTTTATGTTCTCTTTTTAATTGAGTGTAAACATATGTTTTTATATCATTGATTTGGATACTTTGTATTAACTTTGTACAAGAATATGTTATATACTATCTCCTGTAGTATAGTGATACTTAAAAATCAATTTGTAATTTCTTAATTTATTTTTTATTAAAATTTATAACTTTATTACTAATACAACAAGTAAATATGCTAAAAAATAAAGGAACAGGTAGAGAAATAACCCATTGACGGAACTCTATTTTCTTCATTGAAAACATACATGTAAATGTAATTTATCTATGCCTTGTGATCTTTGATGAATTGTGATTGAAACATTCTTTCATTATCATTGGTTCAAAAAGTAGTGAAATTTCATTCCTTAAGCTTCTACTTAAATTTGAAGAAAAATATATTTTAAACTTTATCTAAGTCAATTAGCCTTAATTTCTAATTTCAAAGGAGTACAGTAGAAAAAGACACGAAGGATAAAATAGATTATAATGGAGAGAAGGTCTCCCTAATTGGGTTTAAGAAGGAAACGCTACGAGAAAGAGAAACAGATAAAATGCCACGGTGCAACATCACACTGAATTCACAGTAAATTTATTTAAAAAGGTCGGAGATCGGTTCTACAAGTAGAACTGGAAATAAAATACGGATGTAAAAAGGATTTGAAGAGTTAAAAAATTCAGGCGATTGGAGATTCACAAATATACCCACAAAATTGCTAATAAAAACGAACATATAAGTTAAAGAGGTGTTAAAACAGTAAAAAAAATTGAGTGAATTCCACTTTAATTAATTACAGGACTCGCCTGTAGTGTCTAGCATAACAGAAACCTACCCCTCTGGGTGCGCGTTCGAACCGACGAATGGCCCAAGGATTTTAAGGAAGTAAAAAAAAAATTGGTTATGCTATCCTTCGGAGGGGACTTAAATGGTGGTTCCAAAATCCCTATCCTGATTAAACCTGCAAAGGAAAACTTCAGGACTCCTATCGTCAGATTAGCCACAGTAGCATAACGTAAAATTGATAAAAAAAAAAAAAAAATTTAATAAACTAATACAAAATATTATCAATATCACCAATCTTAAATAATAATGGTAATTATGAATACATTATCAAAGAGTAATGTTTAATATGCAATGTTACCAGTTCTGGTAGGGATGATCCACAAATATTAAAGCAGTAATTACAGCAATGTAATGTACAGTAATGTAAAGCAGTAATATCAGATAATATGTTTTCTGATATCTTTAGCTTCCTAACGGTAATTATACGTAAATGTTCTTATGTTCAAAATAACAAAAATTGCATAAAAAATTATGTTTGCTATTTTATTCATCAATTGGTTATCAAACTTGTATCAATTATAATAAAATGATGTGGTTATAACGAATCTACAGAATTAAAGATACTTTCTTTGTGTTAATAGTCCTTTATTGAAAAAAATAATACAATCTGCCATAATCTTGGGCAATAAGTATTAGAGCTAAAAGAATTCATTCATTCCATATGTACAAAGTAGAACAAGCAAAAAATAAAATAAAATAAGTTAACCTAAATAACAAATGAAAAAAAAATAAAATAAAATAAATGAGATAAAATAAAATAAAAAACAGATACTTTAGAAACAGAAAATTTAAAATATAGGCATTTGAGCCCTTTGAAACTGTTTCAAGCAGAATGAATCATGTAGGTGATTTTAAACAAAATCGATACAGCCGCTTTTGAGAAAATCGTAAAAAGTTACAAAATGTATGGTATAAAGTAGTTCTACTGGAAGGCTGATTTTTATTTAAAAAAGTTGCTGTAACATCTTAAGCTTATATTCTTCTAAAATATGAAATTTCGAGCTAGACTTATATACACTCACAGAGACCTTATTACGGTAATTGGTCATTTGTACTAAAAAGTGTATTAGTAAATTTACACGATCACAATACTTTACTTAATTATATATTTTTCTTCTATGGGTAAGCGAAAGTAATCAAACAGTAAAAGTTTCATAAAATCAAACAAATTTTCTAAATGTTCCTTTCTAGATATATTTCGAATGTTCTCATTGTAAAGCCAAAGAGCGAGAAGGGTTATTAAATTTATTTTCTCTCCAACTCAAAGTCAGCGCGGTTGAATGATGAATTCAAGTAAATGTGATGTTTTTGAGATATATAAAAGGAGAGTTCAGCGATTAAATACCCAAAGGGGGATGAAGGTGAAACAAGTCATCCAAGAGTACCACAATCAAAACTCTGGGAGGAAGCGAGGCCTCGGGGCTTCGTAATCAAGGTGAGCCCGCCTTAGCTTGCCTGATGTACAACTCAAACAAATTTACCTGTCGCTACGGACAAACTTTTCTCTCCCTCTAGACTAAATTATTTGTTCCGTATTATTACACATATTATACCGTCGGAAAGTCATTAATTTGATACAACTACGAGATGAGAAATTCAAAATTCTAAAATCATGGACCAAAAATGTCTTAAAATTCATTCATTACATTTATTTTTTTTAATGAAACCAGTTTCAAAATTCAAGGATATCAAAGATATGCTTATTTTCCCACACTTAAAATTATGTTAAGGTAAGCTGTTATTAGAAACAGCAGGCATTCGTCATGAGTTCTTTTTTATGCTGAACAAAACATGGAAATGGGGTTATATTTCAATTATTACGGAATAGAGATTTGGGGCTCTACTAATCCATCAAATTCTCTTCCTCTCTAATCCTTACAATCATAAATCCTTCGAAAAATCCTCAATTCTCCTTATTTTGTCACAAATTAAACTATCCGTAAAGAACTTAACGTCCCCTATGTTGCTAACTTGGCGCGAACCAGGTACCAACTCCTTTGACAAACTCCATTCCACTAACTGGTTTCAATCCTTGCTTCCCTACAATCCCTGGTAATCCTGCGAGGTGTCTGAAAAGAAGATGGCCCCCAGACAATCATTTTTAAAAATATTAAAATATTAGGAAGAATGTGATCTAAGCACAATTGTAAAACAGATGAATCACAACAATAAGTGAAAAGTACGAAAAAAAATTAATTTTATATGTTTATCAAGCATTAATTTATGTTAATTTTATATCTAGGGATGATATGACAATTATTATAAATAATATTTAATTATAATACTACAGAAATACACTACACATATTACTGAATAAATATAGCTTAATAAATTTTACTATATAAGTTTTATTATTTATTTATTTTTATTCTTGAAAATAATACTTAAATATTTATTTAGATATACAATATTACAATTTGCAAATAAGTTTTATTAAAAAATTTATTTAACATTTTGTATTGAAAAAAGGTCTTCAATAAAGAACAATGATAATAGTGAACCGATACGTTCACAACAACATATTTTATAAAGATATAATTAATTAAAGTATAGACAAATATAATAAAACGTAATTAAACGCAAACAGACGCTTCTCTCTGTCATGCGGCCATCGTCATTGCTCTGTTAAGAAACAAAATTATAATTAAATAATATAAATACTATTTGAAAAATCATTAAAAGACGTGATATATTTTATTTATTTATTACCAATTTGACAACCAACTAAGGGTGAGAAGAGCAAAACTATTTTTTTTAACAGAAGAATAGTGATATAAATGCGTAATATACTTTTTGGAGAGCTATAGGAAGACTTTAGAAAAAATTTTACCTTATATAAAAAGTTTAAGGTAATAGCAGGTGTTGAAAATGCGAATAAAAACTAGGTGATTGTCGTAGATAACAATAAAATGATCTGATCTGAAATAAATGTATCCATCAAAACTTAATTTTACGTTGTTTTTTAACGCTAACACGTGGAAAAAGACATGATCCCTCAACATTTAGATGGAAAAACAGACTACAGGGATATCCTGAGGTTTTCTGTATACTACGACTCTATTAAAACATAGGGAAGTTTAGAACAAGAGTGAGTAAAGCAGTTTATATAAGCTAGACATTTTTAATTTTAAAAAACAATAAAAAGTGTTAAAATGAAGCTATGTTTCTGCCATGTGGCTCACCTTCACTGATAATAATTAATACTATTTTAAAAAACAACATAAAATACGTAATATATTTTAGCCGAAAATAATTGGGAGATTACTTACAAGACTACACCCTATTCATAACATTCTTCAGAGTGAGTAATCTTAATATTTCCGTTGAGTCAGAGAATGAAGAACTTGAGATGACTACCTAATCAGATTGTACAATAACTGATTGAAGGGATTGTTTAGGTGGGGTTGGGGTTGTAGGATCCCTGTTAAATCCCCCTTACGTTGTCAAACAAATTACCTGCCGCCGGCCGAAGAGCGAAAGGTGGCCCGAGTTTGTTGAGACGGTTAACGAGAAGAGAACTTAGTTACAACTAGTTAAGACAATCCTGACTAAGATGATTCCAACCTCGTTAAGCCATCCTTCTTGTTTACATAACGGCCTAGCAAACATCCTTTCTCCGGGGTGAGGAGTACGCAGTCTTGTTTAAGCCATCCACCTCCACCTAAACACAATCAGGAACGAGTGTTTTGCCCTCATGCAGCTCTGTACAGTAAAACGCTTATGTCTTCAACGCTCAGACAAATATTAATGCTGATCATAGAAGGGAAACGAGGCTAGGTGGAGTTAATTAATAGTTAATAATAATAGCATTAATTAAAGAAATTGAAACGATTAATTCTCAGCCAGACATATCGAGTAAAAATAATCTCTATCTCTATCTAATGATGTCACGATCCTTGTTTCCAGAAACTTCTTCCAAGCAAAAAGACAGATTTCGATACGGTTTTCATTAGCGTTTAGGGCATCCCTTTCTAAAGGTTTATAAGTATACGTTGCAATTAATTTTTTTTTAGAGGTAAAAAAAAATTTTCCGTGATCAAGTAATAAAAATATTATTCCTGAAATATATGTAGCTTCAAAAACTAGCTTATTTGATATATTTAATGTATATACTAGTATTACTGAAACCATTGGATTTCTTTTCTAAAGGTATTGTGTTTACCAATCCAAGTAGGTGGCATGCATAGTAAGATTAAATTAAACAGGGGTCAGTAGATGACATTATTATTTATATTACCTTAAACATCTACAATCTATTAAACTATTCCTGAGAATACTGAGGGACATTACCGTTAACCTTCCCATACAATATTACAAACAGATAAATACCTTTAAAACACTTAAACAATCTAAGAGGGTTTTGGAAATGCCTTTTGAATTTTGCCGACAAAGCTTATTAATATTTATTCAATTAATATAATAATCATCCAATACTTACTACCCTCAGTATCCTTAATAAATTACAGTAGTAATGTGGACGCAGAATATACCGTATGAATGCGCAAGATTTAGGAAAAGTTAATTTGCAATTAAATATGTCGTATAAGTTAATAGAAAGTTTTAAGCCCATACACTCATGAATGTATGTTATTTGTAATATTGCACTCAGGGAAAATATTATTACTTAGTATTACCACCAAACAGTAAATTAGTATCGTACAAGTTACATTCTTGCATACTGTACGTAAGATTTTAGAAAAAATATCACTTAACAAATATTTGTAAGTCGTTAAAATAAATGTAAAGTTTATGATTCCATAAACTACCTTTAATTACTTATACTTTTAGCATATATCGTGAACATAGATGTTTCACTGTAAACTAAACTGGATTCTCATGGACAATGAATTGAACTTTTAAAATGTATTTTAAATAGTTTATCTAAATAGAGTAGTAGTTTAGACGTAAAATATACCTTTGGAAAGTACAAGATTTTAGAAAGGTTAATATGAAATAAAAGAAGTCGTAACCGTTAATTGAAAGTTGTTACAAGTCTATAAAAAAATATGAATATCTGTTATTCTCTAATGAGCTTTCTTAAACATAAATGAACTACATTAAATTTGTACCCGGTCGAAACAAGGTTATTTGTAAAGGACAGAGCCCATAACATATTTTAAAAGCTGCCCACTAACAGACAGCATCATTATCAAGAGCATATCGCCACCTGATGGCAGCCAGAGCAAGGGACTCCCTGCCAAAAATTGCAGGTAATGTCAAGATCCCAGGCAGGTCTGCATTAGGGTCTGAGACACGATTTGAATGAGCACATGTGCCCCACAGTATAATAGACATTTTTCATTACCAGAAATAGTTAATTCGTGTCATGGAGTAGAACATTTGTGAGGCCGCCTACCCACGGACTGAAAATGAAGAGGACAAAGGAGAAAAAGAAGAAACAACTGCCACAGATATGTACAACAGATGAAGCAACAACTAACCCTCAGTACAATCTGTAACAATAGTAGAAAATACATACCCATTCTTTTATACAGTCCGCGTCATTTAGAAACCAGCCCATCTATTATTTAACTTATTATTATCAGGAGACCCCTGGAACGCTCCAGGCCTTCTAGTAATAAACAGTTATTAAAGAATAACCTATAACATAAAATGTTATTTTTCAAAACCATAATAATTATATAATCGATAATAAACATGATTGAATGACATTGTTTATACTTTTTTTTTTTTTTGTAATAATAAGGAAGATAAAAACATGGTCATCTATAAGGTAAATTACAGCGTTTAATTTTTGAAGGGTAAATATTTTAGAAAGACGATATTGGCTAAAAAAAATTGTAAAAATTCAAATGAAAATTATCAGTGTTGAGGTGGCATACCAGAAATACCAGCAAATAATTAGTAGTTCCTAAATCTTCCAAAACAGTTTTATTACAATTATGAGTCAACGTTTCGGGGGCTTCCCCATCATCAGGACTCACTAAAATACATTCACAAATTATCAATTAACATTATCAGATAACTTTTTTATATACTAATTAAAAACATCATCAAAACTATATATAACAATGTTACATACAAAATATATTTACCTCAAAATCGTTCAAAAACTAAAATATTATCCATTTTTAATTAAAATTTTGTCAATAATTTATGTCATTTTTTTTTAAATTAACACTGAGGAAAAATATTCATTAAACTGACATATTCTTTTGCCTCTATTGGATTAGGGATATCTACTGCAGAAAGTACACACTGATTTATTATTAAATATAGGTCAATAAGGTAAGGTATAATTGTAAACATTGTATATAATGAAGTGGAATTATTAGATAAAACACTTTTATCTGCCAACCTATCTACAACCTTAAGTTTTAGTAACTTAAGCTAACATCATAACATCAGGGGTATTAAGAGAGAAGGTAATAATAATAATATTACCTAGAACCAATTATCTAAGAACTTGCAACTATAACACAATCCCTAATTACTACAGTAATATTATCCGTTATTACTTTCCGTTTTGGTCAAACTATTTTATTTTCATGAACAGATTATCTCTTATCTATTTTATTGTTTATCACTAAGACATTGTAATTCTAAGATTATTTTATTTTAATCGAATGAGTATAAACTAAAGTATTGATTACTTAAGCTAATATAATAATAGGAGCAGTATAAACAGAGAAGCGTTACCTGGAACCAATTATCTAAGAAGTTGTTACTATAACAAACGGTTATTGTAAGCTATAGCGTATAACCATAGTCAAGAGCCTTTCAGAATCTATATAAGACCATAAGTCACCCCTGCCTCGGCTCTTCCTTTATGCCCCTACGTAATCACGGCCATATCGAATTGTGTTTTCCCTTTGTCCCGCTGTTTGCCGATATGAAAGAGTTGGGGGAGGTGGAAAAGAGTAGGGGTACTTTTCATATCCGTTCATATTAACAGCTCTGACTCCACCTATCACTTTTATCTAAATTAAACGTAGTAAAAAAATGAAAGAAAAAAAAAAGGGACAATATTAAACAATATAACCATGAGAGAAAAACTCTTTGAAGAATCTTTTTACTCCATTTGTGATGTAAAGTAAATCATCCTGGGTAAAACCCTCTTCATTTAACTTCAAAAGTTACTATCTCACTATCTTTAAATTAGAGTTATAATCTTTCCAAGTTAGAAACAGATGGGAACATTGCACACCACGTTGGTTCAACTTAATAAAAAGAGGTGACATCTTATTAAATTTTCTTTTTTCTATGCTTTTTTTTCCAATTCATCGACATCAATAAGAGGGTAGCAATAACATTTTATATTTGTTAATAATTTGTCTTATTATAGCCACTAAGCAAAATTGGTAGTCATTAAGTCATAATGTTGAGTGTATTTCAACAGCAACCGTGAGCAGCATGAATTTCGTTTTTCTTTTTACTTTTGCAGAGCGTTCAGATAATAGATGATTCTTTCAGAATGCCACAGACTGAGATGAAAGAATTGAAATCAGTATGTCTGTGGTTCATGATATTTAATTTTTTTTTTTAATTTCAGTATTTATTTTTTCTGACGCATATTAACTCATTTATGTTATTCATGTAAATAGGGTGTAAGTGAACTATTTAATCACAATTATTACAGTCTATTTTTGAAACAAAATGCAATATAAATTTAAATATTTACCATCTATATTTATACGTGAAACTTTTCTGGTCATCGCAGTATCTCAAGAATGTCTCAAGTTGAGCAGCTGATATGATATGCCTATACCGACTAGCTGCGCCAAAAAAGAAAAATCGGGTTTTGGAAAATTCGTCTTATACTAATAGCTCGAACACTCTACACCCTCATGAATGATTATAAGTATCATTTGAAATATAATAAAGTTCCTAACCACAATGAAAGTATAAGTATTTAAAAATAACAATAATATGTTTTAGTCTTATTGTTGTGTTTTCATGGTGACTGCACCCCAAATAGTTATGGTATTAAAAAATATTCTTAACGACTAAAAAACGTAACGCAATTAAATGAAGCAGAATGTATTTATAAGACAATGTGTTGTTTAACTTAGATAGTTTAAACTCACGAATGGGATGAATTCAACTTAATGTTGAAAACGAGTTGTGATTATATACTATGATTATGTTAAATGTAAAAAAGTACTGAGGAATTGTGGATTTCCCAACTTCTAACAGTACTTTGTTGTAAATTTGACAGAACATAATTATGATCAGACATAAATTAACAATATTTTATTCGTTGTAAATAAAAACAATTGAATAAAGTGCTAACTGACTGATAATAAACATATATTTATTATAGTTACTACTCTGTATTAAACGCATAACTTTAAAAAAATATTAAATATAAGCCTACGAACCCGCGGGTTAGGTTAGGTTGAGTTTTTATGGACACTCAACTGCTGAGGTCTTTAGTGTCCTTTAATATATTTTTTTTTCTTCTACAACTTCTTAAAAATATCGATTTTTTTAAGGATATCGATCGTTTTCCCTAATTTAATAGTGCTATCTCCGAGTAACTCTTCAAGTCTTCTTTCTATTTTTGCTTTATGGAAATCGTTTTGCTGTAATGGACATTCCCCTAGAATATGGACGGTCGTCAACTGCACATCACATAATTCACATTTCGGTGGTGTAGTTCTTTTTATTAAGAATTCATGTGTTAGACGTGTATGCCCGATTCGCATTCTAGTAATTACTACTTCTTCCCTCTTGTTGCATAGATCTGAGCTATGCTATGCCATGCTTTGTTAACCTTTCTGATGCTTTTTAACTTATTAGATTCTTCTGAATGAAAAATATGGTCCCAGATCTTTGCAGCTTGAGTCGTAAGAAAGCTGCTTATGTCGGACGGGGTGTGAACATTAATCTCTCTAAAGTCGATGAGATTGCTTATTTTTTAGCTGCTTGATCAGAGATTTCGTTTTCTTTGATCCCCACATGGGACGGGATCCAAACAATCACTAATTTTTCTTTAAGTTGTTAATCATTGATCAGTATTGTTGAGATTTTTTTAACACTGGGTCAGTTGAGTACATATCATACAAACCCGCGGGAAACAGCTACTATATACATTGAATGATTAGAAAGAGAAGACTCAGGAAAACTATTTGTTCACATTTTCCATTACAATTTATTTTTTATTACTAAGTGTCTTAAAAAAAAAGAGGGAGGGAGGACCATAAAACGTGAAATAAGAGGGATGCTATGAAGACGAAGGAAATTTCGATGTTCGACAAGGGAACCATATTTTTTAACTCTTATCGGAAAGGGAAAGATAATGTGTAGCATATACCAGCCGAAGAGTAACCCTATAGCCAGAATATGAGGGACCCTCAAGATTGGAATGAGGTCTTGTTGCCCGAAAAGGTCGTGCCAGGCCGGCCCTTACTCCAAGGGATAAGTATCTGTCGATATCCCAATCCCCTCAGCAATTGTATTATTCCTTACATAATTAAATTATATGTTTTTTATAAAACTTAATATTTTAGAGATATAGAAATTCTCGCATTATATTCACTCTGATAGATATTGAATCTGACCCCTAAGCAATTTCTTATATAGATGAAGTATTCTCTTATAAATTTCTGCTTGTTTTTGACTTATTCATTACTTAAAGTTATTTCAATCATATCATCAATTAACAATTCCTTGTTAGCCTTATACTATTAAGCAGTAAATTTATCTAGTATGCTGAAGGTTGTAATCAGAATTAAGTATTAAGGAGCAGTAGATAGAGCGCCAGGCTACTATTCTCCGGATCGGGTTTTTTACTCCGGCATAGGAACAAATACATATTACGTTATTTTAGGCGTGAAGCTACCCTTCCCTCCAAACCCAGCCTCTATAAAGTGGGTACCCGAAAATTAAGGGAAAACCCTGGCGGCTGATCGTGATCCTTGCATGACCGTTGACCATGAAACAAATGAATCTCTGTAGGAACTGAACCCAAAACCCTTCATTGGTAGTTGATGTACAGGTTTTCATATTTTAATATCTACTTCTTCTTTATCTTCCTCGCTGTGCCATTTATAGCATCGAAGAGCCTCTTCCCAGCGGAACCACTTTTCCCGGTCTTTATTTGGTCGAGAGAGTTTGATCTTCACTATTCAATTATATGCTTGAATTCCTGATAAAAAAAACTCTAGCAACTGTTAATGTCTCTCCAACATTCCAACATAGTCAAGCTTTCTTCACCGTAGGTGTAAATAGCCACCTACATATATAGATATTCAATACCGACAGTGACTAAATTATAGGAGACAGGCAAGTCCTACCACACCACCCTTATTCCCATAATCTATCTTTCTGCAAAAGACTACCACTTTTTTTGGAGTTTGGAATAATTTTTGAGAGGGAAATGTTTTATCAATAATACATACTCTCGGAACACCGAAGACGTCTCATGTGACCCGTTTATACAGCGAGCTAAAGTAACTCCTTCCCTCTATCCGCAGACAATATTTTCTCGGATCATACCTTTACCAAACCATCCACTCCCAGCTACCTCCCTATATCCACAGTCTTCTTCAATTTAAATCGTCAATCCACACCCTCGAAAAAAGATCGCGTCTTTCTGACCTTTATATTACTATCCAGAGAACAAAAACTTTTGATCATTCCTTTCTTTTCCGCTCTAATACTCTTTGGAATTCCCTACCTACTCATGCTTCATTACTACCATCATTCAAGTCCCAGCTGTTCCAGTACCTACCCTCATCCCAAACAGACGCTCAACAAGCCTGATATTTCAAATCAAATATCAATTTATAAAGAAAATTTATTATTTATTGTTTATATTAAACTTAGTTAATGAATCAGTTATTATGAACCAGTTTCAATGTTTATTTTTATTCAACACTTTAATCTATAAGAATGTTTTTTATTTTACTGTTTTATTTTATTGTATACTTTAATCAATTTATTTTCTGATATCATTGCAAAATAAAAATTAATTATAATACTTTGGTCTTTTGGCCAGACACATCGTATATCTTGATCGTACATATCAATTGTTCTTAAGGGACCCTGTCTCAGAATACATTTTTTTTCTATTTTATTCTAAAATAAATATATATGGTTTGATCTCAATGAAGAACTGGACCCAAGACCCTTCGTCGGTACTAGAGATACAGTTGTTTTTATTATTATATTTTATTCTATATTACTACTTTTGGCGCCCAAACTGACATTCTTCTGGAACTTATTATTGATTTATTTACCTCCACTCTCTCTATATTCTCATATTTGTCGATATTTTCGGCTAATGATATATATATAAAAAGTATATACTAGCTATGATAGTATTTTGTTGAGGAAGTAACCTATTCCCGAGGACCAAGTTGTTGTAAGCCTCTTAGTTTTCTTGTGAATCGAGCATGAAGAGGGGTGTTGGCCCCGAATATGGGAGGAGAGGCGGTGGTGGCTAAGCTTAGTAATCTGGATGGACCAGTAAGCAGCTTACGGCTCCTTCTAGTATACAAATGGGGTCCCGCCCTCTGGACAGGGCCAAGATGCTCGCATAAGTGCCGAGTTTGGTAGATAGTACTTGTCTTACAGTCCTACGAAACAAATTGCTAAAAGTCCATTCATACTTCCTAATCGAATTATAACTATATTATAGCAAACTTTAACCGAGATTTTATTTTTTTAAATATTATTTAGAAAATCGATTCCTATATTATAATTCATTGCTTTGGAAATAGTGACAGAATTATTTATTTTTTTTAATTATTTAAGTAACTTTCATTTCTTCCAGGCTTTAAATAATTTCACAATTACATATTTAGTGGAAAAATAATATGAGTGAAATTTTCATAGACAATTACAGTTTTTTTACGAAATGACCTAAATGAAGATATAACTAATAGTGACTACTTATATTTCATGTAATATTTTATTGTAAAATTAAAGGCAATCAAAAAATATTAATTGATATGTCGAGTTAAAGAAAAATCTGATGCACATAACTTACCTCTAAGGGGAGATAGAATTTATTAACAAACAAAATTATGGAGCCCGACTTAATTGGGTTGCTATAACACAGCATACCAATTTTTTTTTTTATTCTAACAGATTTATATTCATCTTTTAAGAATTTAATTTAAGAACTTTTAAATGAAGTTAGGGTTAAAAAAAATTCAATGAGTGAAAAAAAAAAAATATTTTTGACTTAAAATAAATAACAGAAATGATTCTATTCAACAATGACATTATATCCTATTCGTCACCTTTCATTACCTTAAACAACTTTGTTTGATAGACAATATTTTTTTGTAAAATATTTTACTTTTCACAGTATGTGTTATTCTGCAACTGATATTTACCATCTTTATCAATGCTAAGATCAAGATTATTAGGAATCAACAAAATTAAAGATACTTTAGAGAAAGATAATTTGCCATTAAGGCTCTTGTCACTCTAAGAAAACGTCGATGAAATTGAAGACTATTTAACCTGCTAACCAAAAATGACTTAAATAAACAAGTCTGACATAAACAATATTGGGCAAGGACACATTCGTATGCCCTTGCCATATATGTGGCAGAAAAAAAAATAAAAATAATATGAAATTACTAGCTCTGGGCCAGACGTATAGTACTGACACGTACTAGTAAAAGAGTGTCATTAAAAAAGGAATTCCCCGGTTAAAAGGATAATATTACATTTATATAGTGAGTTTAATCAAACATCCATAAAAACATTTGATCAATCAAACATTTGAGAGCTGGTGTTTGCTATCTTAACTTCATTTTACCATACTTTATATACGTTTGTTAAGTATATTTATTTTTCATTTCTCAATTAACTAATGTTAAAATATTAATTTATTTCCATATTAGTTGTGATTTCTATCTCACTTTCTTTAAATTTTATATAGTAATTTATCATCAAAAACCTGCACTGCATCTTGTTATTTTTTTAGCCCTGAGAGCAACGTGGGTCAAAACTTTGGTTAATAAATAGTTTTTTCCACTATTTTCAAATCTATTATGACCGCCACCCGAATCATCTCATCCTTTATAATATCCTCTTAATTTAATCACGAGAATCTAAATGAGGTTTTAATTTGTGAACGTTTTAATTATATTTCATGTAATATTTGACTGTAAAATTAAAGTTAATCGAAAAATATTAATTGATATGTCGAGTTAGATACAAATCTGATGCACACAACCGACGACATTAACTTAGTTATAGGGAGAGATAAACTTTATTAGCAAACAAAACAATGCTGCCCAATTTAACTGGGTTGCTATAACACAGCATAACATTTTGTTTTCTATAGGTCTATTAGCATCGCTTAAGAACTTTTTTTATGAAGTTAGGGTTAAAATATTTTCAAGAATTGCATTGAATTGAAATGAAAAAAAATATTTTTGACTAAAAATAAATAACAACAGAAATTATTCAATTCAACAATCACATTATGTCCTATTCGCCACTTTTTATTACCTTATACAGCTTCGTTTTATAAGACTTTACCTAAAATATCTAGCTTTCCACACTACTTTATAAATGAGTATTACTACAACATAGAAAGGGTTACAAATATTTCTGCTATTAGTTACCGCATTCGTCCATGTTAATATTTACCATGTTTTATCAGTGCTAAGATCAAGAAATGATTAATTTTTATAAAATTAAAAAACTTTAGAAAAAAAATGCTATTTAAGCAGTTTCACTCTTAGAAAACTTCGATGAAATTAAGGACTTTTAACCTGTTAACCAAGCGGGACTTGTAAACAAGTCTGGCATAAACAATATCGTGGACGGGTAGATTCGTATGTTCTTGCCATATATGCCGCAGAAAAATAAATAAATCTGGTATTTCTTGTCTTAACTTCACTTTATCTTACCTCATATACGTTTATTAACTATATTTATTTTAC
The DNA here is from genome assembly GCA_023052935.1 of Piezodorus guildinii. Classification (NCBI taxonomy): domain Eukaryota; kingdom Metazoa; phylum Arthropoda; class Insecta; order Hemiptera; family Pentatomidae; genus Piezodorus; species Piezodorus guildinii. Next base: position 93,789,974 of record CM041293.1, read on the forward strand.
ATTTCTCTATTAACTAATGCCTGGATATTAATTTATTTCCATTTTAATTATTACCATCTCACTTTCTTTTAATCTTTTAAAGTAATATATTATCAATCACCTACACTGCATCTTGTATTTTTAACCCTGATGAAGACAAGCATCGTGGGTTAAAACGTTGGTTAATAAATAGTTTTCCGGCAATTTTCAAATCTCTTATGACCGCCATCCGAATTATCTCATCCTTTATCATATCCTCTTAATTTAATTAGGATAATCTAAATGAGGTTTTAATTTGTGCACGTTTTGATTCATGAGGCTGGTTTAAAATTATTCTCACACTTGGGACAGAGTTCAGCGAAGCAAATACTGTTTATATCTTCACCCCCAACACCTCGCACGTAGCAGGCTGAGGCGCCGACATAAAAGAAGCCTAGTGCCCGTAGGCCAGACATGAAAGAGCCCCCTTTTCCCGTTTATCTCTAATCTAATTTATCTTCCCTCCTCTCTACTAACTCCTTTAGCCACACCCTCATCCACTTATTCGTTTATATCGGACCAATTTATATTTAATTCTGGCCCTCGCTAGTTCCTTCCTTTCGCACTCTTTCTGATTCAGCTCGCCTTAATTGAGCCAGTCCTGACCCGGAGGCCCCAAAGAGGAGGGGAACAGGGTTTGCAGATGCCGGTCTTGCCAGAGTGGGGATTTCATGACCCTCTAGGGGATTTTTTAAGGGATCTAGTTTGTAGGAATAAGAAATTTATTGCCTCAGGCAAAAAAAGATTAATCAAATTGTTCTGATTTCTTTTATTCTCAGCTTTGACAACACGATTACTTGTTATAATACAGAAACAAGAGGCAATGGTATATAAGTTACAAATATTTCAGTATTGAATATTATTATCCATTAAATACACTTAAAAATAATTGAGGATGCGCTCGATGATAGCAGTCATACGTTACATCGTCTCTCAGATTTTTGCTTTTTTCAGTAGGAATTCGCTTGAATTCAGTCTGGAGAATATCACTAGACCTCAGGAATACTACGGCAGTGAATATTGGAGAAATTTCGGTAAGCAAAGTTATAATTTACTTTGTACAATCACGAAAAAGTGAAAGGAGGGTCACTGATCAGCTGATTGCCGCTAGCTCGGCAAGCTCGGGCTTGCTTTTCTTTTTATTATCTTTCTTTTATCTTTAATTCTTATCTCATTATTTATTTATTATTATTATTATTTTCTTAATCAATGAGATATTTTCATCAAGTCATGTCCTCAAAGTCTGCAAGTAAAAGATCTAGATCTGCAGGTTCAAACTCGTCTCCCACAAAACAGAGACCCCGCCGTGAACAAAATAAAAAAATGATTCCACCAGCGACCACGTCAGCTACCTCATTAGGATCTGAACCACACCCCGGCACATCATCACAAGGAATAACTGATGAATCCCCGTTTTTTACACCGAATCGATTTCAAATCCTCCAAAATGAAAAAGAAACCATGGAATCTTCTCCTATACCCAGGGAACCACTACCTCCACCAATATTTGTTAAAAATATTAAAAATTTTAAACTTATGTGTGCGCATTTAAACAAAGTAACTGATCCTAATAGTTATTATTGTATAAGTAGAACCAATGATACTAAAATATCTCCGACTACTGCTGAAACCTACAGAAAGATTGTGAAATATCTGACTGAGACCAAAGCTGACTTTCATACTTATCAGCTGCGCCAGGAGAGAGCATTAAGGGTCGTAATCAGAAACCTACATTCCTCAACACCCGTTGAAGCTATCAAAGAAGAACTGACAGAACTAGGATTCCAAGTGAGGCAAGTCACCAACGTTCTAAAAGATAAAAGTCCACTGCCTCTATTCTTCGTGGACTTGGAACCATCAGCAGGAGTCGAAAATATCTATGACCTCAGTAGACTCTACTATACCCGTGTAAAGGTTGAAAAACCTTACACAAAGAAAGAAATAGTCCAGTGCCATAACTGTCAGGCATATGGTCATACCAAAAGTTATTGCCATCACATACCACGCTGTGTGAAATGCGGTGAACAGCATAAAACAGAAGAATGTACAAGATCAAGATCTACACCCGCTGTATGTGCTCTGTGCCTCAAGGACCACCCGGCTAACTACAAGGGATGTGAAATCTACAAGAAACTCCGAACCAGATACCAAAAACCTCAGGATACGAATGAAACAGCTGCACCAACCAGAAGCAGAAGAGAACCATCTAAACTTGTAAATTCTAACGTGTCATTTGCCCACTTGCTTGGAGGTGAAAACCAGAATCATAAAGTCGAGGCACTGCCGGAACAACGTTTTCCTCAACAATCTCAATCTATTGTACAACAATCTACTTCTCAAAGTTTACCTAATCTTCAAAAAACTCCTCAACATCAAATTTCTCATATCCCTTCACCATCAAACGTCACAGATCTTACCAGTCTAATGACATCGTTCATCTCCGAAATCAAATCTCTTGTTATGCCGCTTATATCACTCCTTACAAATCTAGTATCAAATTTAATCCCTGCCTTGAAAAATCCTTAAATGAATTCACCTAACTCCTTATCCATTCTCCTTTGGAATGCGAATGGTGTTAGAAATCATACTGACGAACTGACAGCGTTGTTGCAAGACAAAACAATCGATGTTGCACTTATAACTGAAACAAGACTAACGACTAAACAGTACTTCAAAATACCGCAATACATGACATACCGTACTGACCACCCAGACGGCAAAGCCCATGCCGGTTCTGCTATCATTGTCCACCAATCCCTCTCTCATCATTTACTCCCACTTCCCACCTATGATTTCCTACAAGCCACAGCCATAGTAATCAAGACTTTTTCCTTTCCGGTAACCCTCACATCTGCATATTGCCCTCCTAAACATTCCATTTCCAATTCCGAATTTGTATCCTTCCTAGATTCCTTAGGAAATTGCTTCATTCTGGGTGCAGACTTAAACGCCAAGCATCAGCAGTGGGGTTCCAGAACCACGAATTCTCGGGGACGAAATTTGCTGTCTGCACTCAACTCCCGAAATTTTAATATCCTACCTCCTGACTCCCCTACCTACTGGCCAACCGATCCTAACCGCAATCCTGACATCCTCGACTTCTTTATCCACAGCGGATTAGGCTCCCTCAACTTGTCTGTAACTCGCCTTGATGAACTATCCTCAGACCATAGTCCACTGATCCTAAAAGTATCTCTCACTCCAATTCCAAAACCCATTCCACCATCATTCATCCGAGGCCCTGTCAACTGGAACTTTTTTCGCCAAATCCTTACCGATAATATTGACCTCAGAGTAACCCTCAAAACCCCAGATGACCTAGATAATTCCGTCTATTCCTTTACCACCGCCATCCAACAAGCTGTCTGGACTGCCTCCTCTCCTAAACACTCCAATATAAATCCTCACCAAAATCATTTTCCACAACATATTTTAGACCTCATCCATACCAAACGCCGAGCAAGATCATTATGGCAGCGCACCCGACACCCAACAGATCGCCGCTCCTATAACTTCTATTGTAGACAATTGAAAAGGGAGTTGGCGACCTTCCGTTCCCAGTCCTTTAATTCCTACCTCTCCTCTCTATCAGCTCGTGATAATTCCCTCTGGAATATCACGAAAAAGATCCTAAAATACCATCAAGTTTCCCATCCTCTCCGACGTGGTGATGACTCCTGGGCTGCGTCTGATGAAGATAAAGCCGAAGAATTCGCCACACACCTCTCCAAAGTTTTCACTCCTCACCCGGAATCCCACGCCAATCACACCGCAACAGTGCAAGACTTTCTTATGTCACCAATTCCACTTTCCCTACCTCCTAAAGCTATTAATCCCTCTGAGGTCAAATATCTTCTCCAAAAACTGACCCTCCGTAAATCTCCTGGACACGATCTCCTTACTCCCCAGATCCTCCGACAACTTCCGCAGAAAGCTATTATATTCCTTACTTATATTTACAACTGCATCCTACGCACCACCTATTTTCCTCTGTTATGGAAACATTCCACTATCATTCTTTTTCTAAAACCAGGCAAACCTTCCAACAACACTTCATCCTACAGGCCTATTAGTCTACTCCCCATCCTCTCAAAAATCTTCGAAAGGCTTCTTCTTAAACGTATCCTACCCATATTAGAATCTCAAAATCTTCCTTCCCATCAGTTTGGATTCCGTCCTCAGCATTCCACAGTTCAACAGGGGCTCCGAGTTGTAGACCATATTTCCTCAGCTCTTGAATGCAAAGAGTATTGTTCTGGTGCGTTTCTGGACATTGCGCAAGCTTTTGACCGGGTATGGCACACTGGATTACTCTTCAAGCTGAAAACCCATTTACCCCAGTCTCTATACCTTATTCTCCGATCCTATCTCTCAAACCGTTCCTTCCGCGTTCGCTGTGGTGTAGAATTTTCTAACCTTTATCCCGTTGAGGCCGGTGTTCCTCAAGGCAGCGTCTTGGGACCCGTCCTCTACATCCTTTACACTGCTGATATTCCTACACATCCTGATACCTTTCTGGCAACTTTTGCAGACGACACCGCCATCTTATCGTCCAGTTCCAATCCTGAAACAGCATCCTTAAATCTGCAAAGACACCTTTCTCTTATCGAAGACTGGTGTAATGCTTGGCGCATAAAGGTGAACGAAGCCAAATGCAAACACGTAACCTTCACTCTTCGACGAAACTCCTGTCCGCAAGTTTATTTCAACTCATTACCAATTCCTCTCTCAGATACAGTCCGGTATCTTGGCTTACAGTTAGACAAAAGATTGACTTGGAACCCACATACAAGACTTAAAAGACAAGAACTCAACCGACGATTCGGACAGTTATACCGACTACTCAACAGAAAATCTGAACTTACAGTTGACAACAAATTATTAATCTACAAGACAATACTGAAGCCCATTTGGACCTACGGACTTGAACTGTGGGGGACAGCTAAACGTACTAACATCAAACGCATTCAATCCTTTCAATCCAAAGTCCTCCGTACAATAGTAAATGCTCCTTATTATGTCTCCAACTATACCTTGCACCACGACCTTAATGTTCCATTTATTTCAGACCTAATTCCATCCAAATTTTCCAAATTCCACCAGAACCTATTTCATCATCCTAATCCTCTAGCTCAATCCCTATCCAGCTCCACTCATCCATACAACCCACCTAGAAGGTTGAAACGGCAGTGGCCCCGCGACCTGTTGTAAATATATTGGAGTTCTAGCACTGGCTAGATTCTCCACTCAATGTGATGTACGTATGAGTGTGTGTATGTGTATATAGGTATAAGTGAATTCTTGACTATTGTATTGATTCATTATTGTGTACATATTGTATTGTAATTTTATGCCATGTAAATATTGTATGAATGTAGTATGTATGATATCTTTCAGCACTACTATTAATGTCCAAATTGGGACAGATTGTAATTTTACTCAATAAAAATTGTTGTTGTCTTTGAAAAAAAAAAAAATAATTGAAATAAATGGCAATGTATTAATGCTACAAGATTTATAGAGAAAGCGCAAAAAACGAACTAATTGATAAAGTTAAAAACTGAGACAAAAGTTAGATGTTTCTTAATATTATTTTAAATGTTAAATATTGCGATGGAAAATAACAGGAAAAGAAACTAGCGCTATAATATTATATTATATTATAATAATAAATAAATAATAATAGGGTTAGCGAACCCGAAGGTTCGATGCCGATACCGCCAAATTCCGCCTAAACAGACTCGTCCAATGTTCACCATTCAAGCCCAAGCTCCCGAGATCAGCCTCAAAGCAATCCTCCCATCTCCGCTTCGGCCTACCTTTCGGACGCCTACCAGTCGGATCAGCAAATACCAACTATCTCGGAATCCGCTCGTCATCGAGCCCAACAACTTTATCTGCCCATTTGAGTCTCCGCGATGCAATCAGCTCAATTATATTCACAGGATGCAAGTTCCGCAATTCCTCGTTGTGCAACCTTCTAAACTCCCCAGTGGTCTCATCTCTCTTCGGACCAAATATTTTACGCAATACCTTATTTTCGAAAACCTTAAGCCGTTGTTCATCCTTCAAAGTAAGCGGCCACGTTTCACATCCATAAAGAACCGTTGGAAGAATAATAGTTTTATAAATTCTAATCTTTAAGTTTTTAGATAGAAGCCACGAACTAAGTAACTTAGCAACTGAATAATAACACGCATTTCCCACCTTTAACCGGGACTTTATTTCTTCCTGGATTTCATTTTTTCTAGTTATAATTGAACCTAAATACTTGAATTTCTCTACGTGTTCAAAAGTATGCCCTGGTACATCAATATCACCAAGATCGACACCGTTTCTGCTACTAATTATATACTTCGTCTTATCGGTATTTAATTCGAGTCCTATTTCTTATTATATTATATTACTTCAAAAAAATTATTCGTTTTTAATATATATGTTCTTTTTAAATAATACCGTCAAATATCACTTCAAAATTCCTATTCTTTAAAAGTTTAATTTTTTACATATTTTTCTTATTTGATAAATTTAATTATTTGCTTAGTTTCTCATTATAATATTCAAATATCTTATCTTTACTTCCATATTTTATTACTGTTATCTTATTATCATATTTATTTAATTTTATATTAGGTTTCATATTGTATTCAACTTCTTATTTTTTTTCTAATTGCATTGGTTGTTATCTAGTTTCTCTTAGCCCTGATGATGAAGGCCGCCTATGTTGGCCGAAACGTCGCACACAAAGACAAAAAGTGTTCCTTATTAGTGTGTTGTTTTTTTTTTATGACCGAACCCCCAACTATCTTCCTCATTAAATATTATCAACGGTCAATAAAATTCCATCATTAAGAAACTTTTAAATATTTTAAATTAAAAAAAAATTACTAGCTTAATAAAGATTCAGAGATTAACAAACTAAACTTTAAAAGCATATGACAATGAGGTTGATAAATCTGATATTAAAGACCATTTAAGAAAATTGTTAAATAAGTAACATATTTTATTATGTTTATTCAAATCGTTAGAGCCAATTATCGAGAAAAAAATAAAATTTATAAAAATGGGAATTCAGTTATCCGTGCCGTTCCGTTGTACATAGAAAAAAAAAAAAAAAAAAAAAAACGGAACAGTAATAATACTTTGAATAGCTTGGTTATTTGGATTTAGTTCGCTTGGACTTACTCAACTAAATACTTATTGACACTCCGTAATAAATGGAATCGTATCCAGCCTGCCGACACACAGTTATCGGGAACCTGACTTGGGTGTGAGCCAATCTCCGACTATCATTTTAATACGAACCATCAAACAAATTAACAAATCAATAGCCTAATCTATTATCTTTCAATTATTATTTATGAGAGTAACAGTGGAATTACTTTAAACAGTAGAGGTAAATTACGATAGTTTATACAAATAAAACGGTAAGATAAAAATAGGTGATGTAATCAAGCCGGTTAATTGTAAAGGATTCAATTATAAAGGAACCAGACGGAATAAAATCCCATAAAAAAGGAGAAATAAGTAATGGTAATATTCAAGAATATTAATAATAAAATTGACATTATTTAGATCAATAAATATAGAAAGAAAAGTAGATTCAGTCCCCTAAGAATAAAAGAAAAGAACAGAAACAGAGACTTGTGTCAGAAACAATAACATAAAAGAAATACAAAGTTAAGATATACTTATATATTATTTCCAAAAAAATAAATAAATACGACTACTTAGGGTAATAGGCCGAGAAACTGGATTGAACCACTTTAACTCTACATACCTGTCAGAGATGCTGGAGCGCCTATGGATTTCGAAGATGAATCCAATGAAACATTTCATAAGTCTTTCCAGTCTCATCTCGAATCCGCCTGACAATCAACCGAACACCAGGCAGCCATAGTCGACATGTGGAAAGACGAGGGAGGAAACAAGGAGCCGACGGACTTTGAAAGGCAGTGTATTACGCAATCTTGAGAACAGTTTAAAAGTAGAAATGGAATTGCGAATGATATGGGAAACATGATTATTACAAGAAAGGTTTTGGTCAAAGATGATACCAAGATTTCTAACAGTAGTATGAAAATGGAAAGGTAGTCCGTTAAGGTATAGTAAGGGATAATAAGGAAGGGAATTAAAGAGATGTTTGGAACCTATGATTATTGCCTTAGTTTTATTGACGTTCAGTCTTAAATCATTCATTAATATCCATGCGTTATTATTATCTATGTCTTCCTGCATCTTACAGATCCACTCAAACATCTCGCTTGGAGAAAAAGAAAGGTAGATCTGATGATCATCGGCATATAAATGATATAGTGAATGATGGGTAGAGTTTAGGTAGATCATTTATATATAAACGTTTTGGTAGATGAACGTTCTAAAGATTCTAGAACAGAAAATAAAATTTGAACTAACAATATTAAATTTTGTCTTAAATTACGCGTCGTTAAAAATTAACGGAATGCATATAAATATTATTATTAGATATAACTTTTAAAAATCTAAGTAAACCCGACATGGATTCTAGCACAGTAAAAATTTTCAAAGATTTACAGAAAAAAATATGTTGATATATTGATATTTAGTTTATTATAGTTTTAATTGGTAGTAATCATAAACGAATCTCAAAGTGCAAGCCCATATTTGTTTTTTTACGAAGGAGATGGAAATTAAATTTTTAAAAATACAAAATTAAATTAAATGTCTTTAAAAATCAATATATTTATGCATTTATAAATAGTTTAAGAACGGGGGCAGTGGCGTAGTCCAACCACCATATGACATAAAATAATTACGAGTTCGCGTCTCGACGACAGAGTACTTTTAACTCGAAATTAATCCCCCGCCCTCTCCTCCTGGCCGGAAAACCTCCGTATAGCCTTTAATGGCGAGGTAGGGGTTGAAAAAAAGAATAAATAAATTTTAAACCGATTAGGATAGTCTGACGTTTGTTTTTCGTTCTTTTTATCTACTATCATGAAATTTTCTAATACAAAAGTTCATTATCAGTTTTTACATAAAGATGTTATCTAAAACATCCTACTTAGATGGCAATCCTACTAAGTAGCAAATCTCTACTTGAGTTAATAATTTAGCTTGTTAGAAAAAAATACTTATGAAGTTTTTATGTTACTAAAGAAACATACAGATATCAAAAATCAGATTCATTGCTAGAGATACTCTACAATTAGAGAAGTGAATAATACTTTTTTTAAATCGTTGGGCGTATTCGTAATTAACATGATTTTCATCTATTTGGATAGCGTTAAATTATTAGTAATTATTGTTAAGTTTAACATCATCAACACAACTTTCACCTGGATGGGAAATAAAAGTGAAGAAACACGCTGGAAAGTACTCTGGAATATAGACACAAATCATCATCTCTGAGGGTTACTCGCAGTTACCGGTTAGGAATACGTGCACACATTATTCTACCGGTCGTTTGTCAACAGGCCATGGCGTTTATCGCTTCGACGTGCGACATTCTTCACTAGTCTAATCGCGTTTCAAAACTTTCACACTTATGTCGGCCATAAAAAAAGAGTGAAATATTCAAAAAGTTGCCGTTTTTAAATTTATTTTATTCATATATGTAAAGAGCTTTCTCTACCATCAATAACAAATGTTAAAATCACGAAATGCTTGAGACTCAAAGCATGAAACAAAGAAAACATGGCTTTAGCATCTCTCACAAATTGGGAAAAACAAAAGATCCTGAATATGTCTACCTATATTTTCTCTTCTATCGGTCAGGCAAACCAACGAAACACATGAAAAAAGTATCAGTACATATGATTAATTATTTATTTAACTTCAATTTATGGTACTGTGGCTAATCGGATGATGCTACAGTGGAAGTCCTAAATTTTGCCTAACCCTGTTTAATAAGGATAGGGGGATCTTTAAAGAGTATCGTATCGCACGGGTTCGGGACCACCTGTTTTTCCCCTCCGAATGATCTGCTAGATTTGATTTCGCGACTTTGGTCATAGAAAGGCTGTTATACTTACAACTACACTAGAAGTATCCCCGAAATGCATTTTGTTAAACGGGAGTTAAGGTAAAGTATTGGAGATTGTATCAATGATTCTGTTTTCTCTCTATCATTGAAAAATCCTGGGACCACCTGCGGGTTCAAACCCGTGACATTTGGCTTAGAAGACCGTTATGCTAACTACTATACTATAGTATGTTTGTGGCTATTCCGCCCTAGCTCGGCCTCCACTGGCTTACACCAGTGAAGCGCTGAGTGAGAGGCGCTGGGATCTCTTGGATTCGGCTTCTCCCCCCACTTGTGGAGGGAGCAGCCGAGTCTAGGGTCCTTTTAGCAGATTGTATATATTGTATATAGTTAAGTTTGCTTGTATGATTTTTATTTATTTCCCAACTTGTATTTATCTCTACTACAGGTTGTTGTTTTCATTTGTTTATTGTTGTTTTTATTAATTGTTATTTTCTTGTATATATTTGAATTTATTTATTTCCGATTTTATGTAATTTGACTTTATCATTATTTTCTGTATATATTGCATGAATGTGTACTACATCACTATTACTACTGTACATTATGTAACAAATTGTAATATTTCTCAATAAATAATAAGAAAAAAAAACTATAGGAGATCCCTCAGTATATAAGATTAAAACATCTTATAATTGGGAAAGCTCTTGTCTTGGTCTGGCGCGTTAGTCTACCACCCCAAAGCTAACTGGAGGCCATTTATAAAAATAAGGTCGTAAAGAATAATGTATCTACTCATCAACACATTGAGAATCGCGATGTCAAATCCGCACGGCCAAGCACCCCCTACGGCTTGTAGTGCCATCCGAAACAAATATACATCTAACAGCTACAAGAAACTATTTCATTGAGGTTTCTTTAATATTATTCGATTTATAAATACAGTGCCTCATTTCATGATACTCATGACTTTAATGAAATAAGTGGGGGGGTATCATAAAAACACTGAGTAATTCGTTATATTGCATCTCAATATTTAATTTATACTTCATAAAAATATTCATGAAAATTTTATAGTTACTAGTGAAGTAATATTTCAAATTATACCAGATCTTGTGACTTTTTTTTTATATCTTTGGACATATATTAAATATGGGATATGCTTAACTTATTTTATTTATTCTTTTGTTTTATATCGGCTACTTCTCTTCACCGCTGTATTCTGTTTGATGTAAGATGTAAATGGATATTTTGGATACTCATGATAGATACACATGAGCGTGGCACATAATATTAATTTTATTTTCAATAAGACCCACTTCCATTTCTTCATCCTCGTTCCGTTAATAAAAATCATCAAGCGGTCAGGATATTTTGTAGCTACTATAAAAGAAGACTATCCAATGGATCGCGAGGTGGACCTAGGGCAAACCATAGATAAAATCCAATTATCATTTTACGACCCAACCAATAACTGATCTTTAAATCATAAATGGATAGGAAATATTTCAGCTTCATCTGTCTGTATAAAACTCAAAATTAATTAAAGCATTAAAAGATATAGAATAATGAAGTAAAGTATTGTCTATAGCAAATGGAGCAATAGATCGAAGAAAGATATTATGAATCGAAACTATGCCCGTTTTAAGCAGTTGACATTTTGGAAAAACCGTTTGTTCAGACTTTATTTTTCCCGATATCTAATCAGTAAAGATGGTTTCTATACAAACAAATAATTTAAAACTATTTTTTTACTTTTCACCAACCTATACTGCCGGTCAAAGGTATAAGACCACCTACGCTTTACATCAATAACCTCTATGGGTACCTAAATATAATACAGGTGTTTCATTATTATTTGTATTCTTTAACGAATTGGCTAATTAGGTGTAAAAAAGTTTTGTGACTATTCTGCTTGAAATAGTTTGACAGGGCTTAAACGTAAGTTTTTAGAATTTTTTATCCATAGAATTCTTTTAATTTTGTTTATTTCCAATAGTAACCTTTTCGTGTTGTTAAAATTGAAAAAAATGAGTAAATATAGAATATGAAAGAATTCGATAAACAACAGTTGAAAAAATAAAGAAAAAACATTTCGAGTTAGTTTTTTTCCTTCAAATAAAAATATTAGTACACATCAGCTAGTACTAAATTATTTTCTTCTTATGTTGTCACTCTTTAACTCACTAATTTCTAATTATTATTGTTTGATTTTAATTATGTTAACTGTTTATGTTCTTTTATTGACGAAACACCTTCATTGCATCCTGTTATTTTTGAGCTCTGATGAAGACCCATATCGCGCGAAGAAACATCGGTTAATATATTTGTTTTCTATTCTCTAATATTTTATGACCGCCATCCGAATCATCTCATACTTCATATTTAAAACACGGTCAACTATTTAATATCCAATATAAGATTAATGGTTTATAAAATGTATTCCTAAATATTACAGAAAAAAAACATTACCTAAGATACAATGAAACATAGAGGAGTAAAGAGCGAATCAAATTAGATGATTCTCAAAGAAAATAATTTTCATTTCTCAATTATTTCATCTGAATAAATTAAATAAAGAACTGCAATTAAAAAGTCTTGATTTTCACAACAGAGAGGTAAGTGAATGGCGCATGACATCAATTTTGTTGTTAGATATTTGAAATTACACAAAAGGATCATACTTTTCACAAGTATCTATATCTTGAAGAAGACCAAAGACCAATAAATGAACCGCCGGAATTCAGAGGGAGCTTACAGTAATAAATTGTAATGGACAATTATTTAAATTGGACTAATGAGAGAGGGAAAGTTGATTAAGGCGGGCACGGAGAAGAAAAGAATCAGCCGCTGATTGGCTGAGCAGGAACATCATCAATATAATACTAACATACCTTAACGAAGCTATAACTTCATCAACAATGTTTGCACGCCATGAGCCTTCAATCATCATTTTTTCCCAGGGTCTTATCCCTCCCCAAACAGAGGGAATCGTATTACATATTTATGAGAATTATTTACATCGCATCATTCCTCCGTCAGGCCCTTCGCCACCAGTCCCGTCTGACGGCAAGTCCCGTCCAAAGCGCTCCCGGTTTAATTTAAACAAATGTATTCTTTGAATCGGAACTAATCTCAAGTCTTCCTTTCGGTCAGTCGGTATTCGAATTTGAATATATTCATACTACCCAATAAGAGTACGACCTTAATTTTGCACAGTAGAGTGCTTATCCAAGCAGACTGTGAATGACTAACAAGAAGAGTGTTAAATTGCATACTCTATTTTTACTTTTACTTACCTATATATGAAATATATAGTAAGGGAAAATATTGCGATCGTAAAAATTTTTGAATTTCAATTTTCAACGGAAATAAACGTTTTAGGGTCCCCCGAGTCCAAATAACCAAGTCCCGCAAAAAGGTCTGTGTGTCTGTGTGTAGTAACTCTCGGACGAAAACGAAGAGTCCTATGAAACTGAAATTTCATATTTAAGACAACTATACGCCAGAGACGCTACAAAACGTTTTTCATAAAAATCAGCTCAACAGAACAGCCACTTTAAACTATGCATTTTGAACCTTTTTACGATTTTCTCAAAAATGGCTCTTACGATTTTGATCAAACTGAATATATTGATGTAAAATTTGATGGGCTTTAATATAATGAAGGTTTCATTCTGATTGAAATAGTCTGACAGAGCCTAAATGCCGATATTTGAATTTTCTTCCTTTAAACTACCTTTAATTTTGTACATTACAATATATTAACCATATTATCTTAATGACATTGATGAAGGACGGCTAATATACGAGTTGATCGAATTTGAAAAGCAACTAAAGGAGAAAACTGAAAACAAATTTGTTTTTGAACATAAGAACAGTAATATACATGTATGATATACCGTTGATAAACTAAAGATTTTAGAAAAAAATATTATCTTATACCCAAGCTTTTAAAAGTTGATAGAGAGTGATGAAAAGCCGATAAAACTAAGTGATTATTTTAGATAATAATATAATAGATTTTTTAATAAAACTCCATTTAATTAATTCTTTCATGGTTTACTCATTTTTTCTTTTACTGTATTAAAAAATGATTCAACCGATTTCAAAAACGGAGTTAAGAGAAATTCGTGAGTTGCCCGCACCAGATTTTTATAATCACCGAGGTCACCTAGAAGCTGAGAAAAATTCAGTAAAACACTCATAAAAAGAAAAAAAATGGTACATGACTACGAAAAACTTCATGTGTCATCTACTCAAATCATGCATATAATCTATATTTACAAAATCAATTTACCACTCATGTGTGTTGTCACCGCAGTCTCACAATAATGACTATGTTTTTGAAGCTTAAACCTAAAATGAAGGGTCCTTTTACCATTTAGATGTGCAACAAGGCTGGATTAGATTCATGAAAATTCATTATTGATTGAGAAATTTACTTCGACTGAAATCTTTATCAAAATAATTTTTCGAATAACTCAGATAGATATACATATCCTGAAAAATGATCAACCGCGAACGGGATTAATTCACATTTATGTTTCAAACGACGTGTGATACCACGGTAGCGTTTAAAAGCTAAGACGTATATCTTAGCAATTACAGGTATGCTATTATAAGTTTGAAAGAATAAAAAAAAGGATCTGGCGCTTAAAAAGTAACTATTTATTCGTTGTTCATGAAAAAAAAAAGTTGAAAGAGTAACTGACTGACTGATAGCGAAATTTATGCAAAGCTTCTCTTTTCAATAACACACACACACACACACACACACACACATATATATATATATATATATATATATATATATATATATATATATATATATAGTGATACTGCAGTGACAACACACATGAGTGGTAAATTGATTTTATAAATATAGATTATCTGTATGATTTGAGTAGGTGAGACATGAAGTTGACCGCACGAGAAAAAATGAGTAAACCATGAAAGAATTAATTAAATGGAGTTTTATTAAAAAATATATTATATTATTATCTAAAATAATCACTTAGTTTTATCGGCTTTTCATCACTCTCTATCAACTTTTAAAAGCTTGGGTATAAGATAATATTTTTTTCTAAAATCTTTAGCTTATCAACGGTATATCATACATGTATATTACTGTTCTTATGTTCAAAAACAAATTTGTTTTCAGTTTTCTCCTTTATTTTTTTCCTTCGAAGAACTTGTCTAAATTCCTGAACAGGTGGTAATCTGTTGGAGACAAGTCGGGATAATATGGTGGGTGAGGAAGAATTTCGTAGCCCAGTTCTTTCAATTTTTGCACGGTATGTTTTGAAACATGGGGTCTTGAGATCAGTGAGATCATGAGGTACCCATGTATCGAGAGCTTTTTTACTTTCCCAATACACTTTAAATGTCTGGAAACGGTAGACGCATTTGCATTTAGTTGTGCTGAGAGTCCTTTAGCTGTTTGGTAGGGGTTTTCTTCTACTGTATGTTTGAGGACATGTCTATTACGGACGGAGGTAATAATAAACTTCCTCGGGGCAAGTTTTCCAAGTCGGTATCCCCAGCTGAAAACTTAGCAAACCAACGGCGAATGGTCCGTTCATTAACGTTCCCTTCCCCAAACGCCTTGCAAATAATTCTAGCGGCCTCAGCTGCTGAATGGCCGAGTTTGAACTCGTACAAAAATATTACTCGAAAATCGCGTGTTTCCATGTTCATATTTGGAGGTATACTAAAAAGTGGGTAATTGATTGGGACGCTAATGTTTATAATACAACGGGAGAAGGATTACTAAATGTTTACTTTAAATATGTAAACATTCCGAAGAAAACAACAGAGACCTGCAAAATCCTTTATGTATTTCAGAAACTATAAAAGCGGACATTTCATGTGAAACAACCCAATTAAACCATACGTTTTACTTGTTTCTGTTGTTTTTTTTTATAACCTTAAATAACACCTAAATGATAGACTGAAACGTCGGCAAACATTAAATTTAGATATTTTCATTTTCTTTTCTTTTTTTTCCAGTGAACATACAATTTACTATACAACTTTTTTTTCTTTTGTACATTTTCTAACATTTAATGTTTTTTGATTCACTTCCCAATTACGAAGAGTTTATAAATTTAAATGAAATCTTCAGAAACAGTATCTTCTTTTTAATATTGCAACAATTTACGGTTCGAGGCTTATACGTATAAGAAACGTACGAAGGCTTGTTGTAATAATGAAGGCTTTTTTTTTTTTTACAAAAGACTCATTTACATCACTAATATCAGACCTATTTGGACATATGGAATCGAGCTTTGGGGCTCTAACCATCGAATTCCTCCCGCATACAGTCCTTACAATCCAAAATCCTGAATGCCTCTTATTTTGTCACAAATCAGCTCCTCCATAATGACCTAAACATCCGATTTGTCGCAGAAATAGTCCGTGATAGATACACCTATTTCCATTCTAATCTCCCTGCCCACACAAACCCACTTAGATATCCCTGATAACCCTCTGAGGCGATTGAAAGAAGGTGGCCTCGGGACCTACTGCCTTACAATAGTTAGTGTTACCGTTCTTTCTCAAGACATTTTCATGACTTTTCTTCTTACATCATATTTACTCATTGTGTTTTTTAATACAGTTATAAATTACAATAGATAAAATGAAAAAAAAATATTTTTTTTTTTACGAACAACCTTCATTACAGTTTACAGCCTATATTTAATCCTCAAAAGGACCTTTTAATCTAGCAACTAGATGTTAATGATTCACGTAATAGAAAGATTTGTAACTTATTTTTGCACAAAACTGTGCCAAGAACCAAACATCATAAATATTTTCATGACCTTTCTTCATACTTCATCATATTTAATCATGTGTTTTTAATACAGTTATAAATTACAAAAGATAAAGCAACCAAGAAGCAAACTTCATATACTTTATTCACGAAAACTACATTCCTTATTGACAGTCAGGATCAATACCTTGAATATCACAATCAATCATTTTGTTGAACGTGTTTCTCAGCACCTGAGCCTTAATACAAATGCACTTAACGATCGGAATGAGGGCTGAAAAAAACTGGGTCTTTTCTTAATTAGAAAACAACATAAAACTGAGGACTAGGGTTAAAAGGATCCCTTTGAGAAGAAGAGACTCCCATAATGAATCGAAGAACCAATAGGACAGTTTGGGATACTTGGGCCTCTACAAAGGCGCAGTTCGTTAGCCCCAGGGGCAGTAATCACAATGAACCTCGTTCCTGATGAAGAAAGGAGGAAGGAAGCCTACCTATGCGTCCCCCGTCCTCCATCAATTCTTTTCAAACGATTCCTATATCACAAGATCTTCTGCAGTATCGGAAAGTCTTTGAACAGTGAAAAGAAAAATAATAATGTGAAATGTTACATGTACATTAGGGAGTAATACATAGTATGAATCAGAATACTCATCAAACTTACGTACCTTTGAAGCTTAATTAATGTAATATTATTCATCAAAGTAATTAAATGCAACGTTTGAAACGGTATGAGTCAATAAATTTGATATCGGCCAATTTTAACTAATTTTGCAGTTCAACATTTCTGATTTTCATGATACTTACGATTTATTTTATATCATTTCCTGAATTCGAAACCTTTGATTAAAAAAAAATGTCTGACTTATACTTTTAGTTTGGCAGCTATTTTTAGTCAGCTTTTCGGCTGGAGACATTTGTTGGATTAACCTCAAAAACAAAAACTAACAGTACGATTAGGATGTGCTTTACCTTATTTTTACTCTCAATACATTAACTAAAGAGTGTAGCGAGAAGTTTAAAAAACTCTCGAAAATAACATCAAATGAACCTTTAAGCAAGATTAAAGTTTATAAAGAAAAAAAGACTCAGCTTGGATTAGTTTTACTTATATAATTTAGTGATTTATCTGTTCGTCATAAAAATGTCGATCTTGATAAGTTCCTCATTTTTTTTTTTATCCGTCTGTTCGAACATGACAAGAATCCAGTTTTAGCACATTTGATTACTAAATTGATATTGTTTGATTTCTAATATATAATATTTTTCTTTATCCTGTAGACATTTTAAAAACCTAAATTTTCGGAGAAATACTTAATTGTTTCAATATTATAAATGTAATAATATAATAGCGATGGATTCATCTCAAGTGCTAATAGTAAATATTGTTTATAAGCATGAGTGATTGAAAAAAAAATAGATTTATTGCTATTTACAGCTGTATAATGATATATATCTAGTAAATGAGATACAAGATACAAATGTTATGGATTCACATGGGATACTACCCATTGGCAGCTCTCCAAAAACTATGTTAAACTAGAAGGTCTCAGGGCCATCTTCTTTTCAGACGCCTCGGAGGATTATCAGGGATTGTAGAGGAAGCAAGGATTGAAACTAGTGGGTTAGAGTGGGAATGGAGTTTGTCATGAAAGGAATAGTACCTGGTTTGGGCTAAGTAAGCAATATATCGAATATTACAGTCTTTATGGATAAGGTTATTAGAGAAGGAGCATTGAGGATTGTAAGGATTGGATGCTAGTGGAATTCGATGGTTTATTAGAGCCCCATAGCTCTACTCTTTAAGTCCATATCGTTCTTATGATGGCTATATAAATAAATGAATTTAAAATGATTGATTTCATTCAATTTTTTTCTACTTTTCTTTTATGTGTTACACTAAATATAAATATTATATATATACATAAATGTAAAAAAAATAATATATATATATATATATATATATATATATATATATATATATATATATATAAGTTATGGACCGAGGCGAGTCGGTATCAGCTTAATACCAACTCTTATCATATAAACAATGCAATAGTGTATAAATAGAGGATTTATAGAGAATAAATTCAGTCTTAACACAGTTACCGTGTGAGTCATTTATGCACCCTTTCTCTCATTTATTTTTATTTTTTTTATTTAAGTTATTCGAGTCATCATAACTGGTGCCGAAACCCGGGACCTCAGTTTGTAGTGCTTAAAGTTTTTTTTTTATTATAAGCTTCTTCTTTACGTGCCATTCTTTTTTTTGTTTTTCTTCTTTAAAATCAACGACTAACATGGCAGAAAACGTTTTAAGACCAGCAACCCTCCAAGTACCTGGAGTACCAGTAGAGATGCCAGTGGAGATCCCAGTCCATCCAGTGGAGATGCCTCCGTTACCACGGGAGACTATAGCCGAGGCCCACGCAAACACTTTAGCCTGGCTAAAAGTGAAAGCGGCAAATGCACAAGACCTGAGGATGGCGATTTCGGATGTGGAAAAATTTACTGGGCAAACGGGAGAACTAAACCATTTCCTAAAGAACTGCGACCGCATTATGTCCCGCATCGAGATTAAAGTAGCGGATGGGATACTAGGAGAAGGAGATGCGGAGTCACTGAAAGCCGATCTGGTATGTCGTGTAAAGCGAAGCGTCCTCAACTTTATACAAGCGGACGAGGAGACCCCATGGGCTGCGGTAAAAGAACGGCTCAAGAAAGCTTACGGGGGCGGCAGATGGAGTCCCGAGGAAGACATCTTCCAGATGTTCAGGGAAGTGAAACACCCCCGTCAGTCCAGCGGACAGTACGCAGGAGAGTTGCTCGTGCGGTTCCACAAGATAACAGAGAAGCTACGAGAAATCATGAGCGCAGTAGAGGTGTCAGCTAGAATGGACTTCCTGTCGCCAATTCTTTTAGTGCAATTGGCCAGGGAAACGGGAAGAAAGGACGGTTTCCCCAAAGGTCGTTCCTTCGTAGAGTGCGCCCAAGAGCTAATGGATGCTAGCGCACGAGATGAGGAGACACGGATGGAAGTGGAAGAAAACGGGTGGAGCCGTGTAACCTACAGGAGAGCCAGGCCCAACCCTGGGCCATGGAGGAAGAAGGATCCAGAGTATGAAAGACGGGAGAGGGTCCCTAATGACGGCAGAAGGCAATCTCAGCGGAAGACCAGACCCACTGGAAGGCGCGAGGAAAGACGGTGCCACGGATGTGGGAAGACGGGGCATTTAGTGGCACAATGCCCGAGGACGAAATGCTTTGAATGTGGTACGGAAGGACACATCGCTAGGCAGTGTCCGTACATCTTCCGCCAACGGGATATGGCCAGAGGAGAACCAATGGAGGTAAACGCCCAAAGGATGTGGAAGAGGAGCAGAGAGACAGCAGATTCCACTGACAGTACTGGGACATCCGAGACGGACGATGACGAACCAGGATGCAGCAGCAGAGAAGGACGTAACGGAAGTCGGCGTGGCGAAAGACGGGTGGCGGCAACGGAGAGGAGGGTACGAGCAGATGCCTGAGGAGCGTGTCAGAGGAGCGGCGACCGCACGATAGTAAACCACAACATCAGAAGCGAGTGCGGCGGTCTGCCTATCATTAGAGTCGAAAAAGGTGTGAGATGTCTAGTGGATACAGGGAGTTCCAGCACCATCATGAGTAGGCGAGCAGCGGAGTTGATGTGTTGTGACGGCGGGGCAATCCAGCCACAGGTATGTAGATGTAAATTGATTACCCTGGGTGGGCCGTGCGAGGTAGACGGGGAAGTACGTCTGGGCTTAGAACGGTGGGCGACTGGGGGAGGTGACATTACAGTTCATATGGTCGGAAGCATGCCCGCGAATATGGAGCGATCATAGGTTGTGATTTGTTAGGGAAGGTAGGAGTAAAAATTAGGAACAAGGAGGGGCGTTGGGTAATAAAGATTGGGAAGAGAACCTACCGGTGCAGGGATCTCGTTAGAGACGGGAGGATAGGAGCGGTGAGCAGAGTACGGGACTGGAGGACAGAATTGAGGGAGGAGTATCGAGACATTTTCTTCAACGAAAACGAAATCCTGGGAGCAACCGGGAAAACCGTGCACGAGATTCCCCTGAAACAAGATAGGGTAACATACGTGAAGGAACGGCGATACCCTCAGGCACTCAGGGAGCACATCAGGGAAGAAATTCGGGATCTGAAGAATCAGGGTATCATTGTAGATAGCACGTTCCCGTTTAATAGTCCCCTGTGGATAGTGAAAAAGAAAAGTGCACCGGGAGAAAATAAAGAAAAATATCGATTGGTGGTCGATTTCCGGAAATTAAACGAAAATACGGTGGATGAAAAGTATCCCATTCCCAGATTCGACGAC
The DNA here is from genome assembly GCA_023052935.1 of Piezodorus guildinii. Lineage (NCBI taxonomy): Eukaryota > Metazoa > Arthropoda > Insecta > Hemiptera > Pentatomidae > Piezodorus > Piezodorus guildinii. Next base: position 93,811,094 of record CM041293.1, read on the forward strand.
ATCCTCGACAGGCTAAGCGGGGCTACTATATTTAGTACGCTCGACCTTAAAGCGGGGTACCACCAAATTAAGATGCACCCCAGGGATTGCCACAAGACGGCTTTTACGTTTGAACGCGGACATTACGAATTCCGTAGGATGCCGTTTGGCTTGAAAAACGCGCCGATAACGTTCCAACGATTAATGGACGAGTTTTTGAGGGGGATAGACGAATCGGTCTGTCAAGTGTACATGGACGATTTAGTCGTTTTTAGTCAAACAGAAGCCCAGCATATCGTACACCTGCGGAGCGTATTTGATAGGATAAAGCAGTTTGGCCTTAAGCTGTCCCCGGACAAGTCTTTATTGGGCCAGGAGGAAATTAATTTTTTAGGCCACACTATTTCCAAGCATGGGGTGAGCCCCGATAAGACAAAGGTGGAGGCAATACAAAGGATGGCGGTGCCGCGTGATGTCAAGGGCATACGGCGGTTACTTGGGACTTTGAACTATTATCGGCGGTTCATTCCAGAGATGGCCGCGTACTTGGTGCCCCTTAATAACCTGCTTAAAAAAGGGAAGAAGGTGGTGGTGACGCCCGAGATGGAGACCAACATCAGACGTTGTATGGCAAGGCTGCAGGAAGAGCCCGTGCTTGCCTTCCCCGACTTCTCGCGGTGCTTCAACATCACGACAGATGCCAGTGAATATGCGTTGGGTGCAGTATTATCTCAGGAACAAGTCGAGGGGGACCGCCCTATCGCGTACGCTAGTCGACGTCTCACGGATGCGGAAACGCGGTATAGCGCTCTGGAACGCGAATTGTTGGGAATCGTCTGGGCCATCGAACATTTTCGGCCTTATATTTTCGGCAGAAAATTCAAGGTCCACACGGACCATCGTCCCTTACAATGGGTGGGCACTTTGAAAGAATCTTCGGCGCGGGTCACCCGGTGGAAGGAATTTCTTAGCCAATACAATTTTGAGATTGTGTATAAGCCGGGTCAAGAAAACGTGGTGGCGGACTGGCTTTCCCGGGCCATTGTAGTTAACGCTGTAGGACAAGAAGTGGGTGAACCGTCTGGGGAAATCCAGCGCTTTATCAGGGATTGGACGCCGGACGGGGAGGGCGAGCGTGCCCCTGCAGAGGACGAGGCTACAGAAATCGAAAGTTCGGCGGATGAGAGAGCCCCGCATATGGAAGAGCTGGAAGAAATTATCAACGATAAACCCAGGCAGATCATTTGGAAGACGAGGACGGCGGGGTTGCTCAAGCTTGAATATAGCCAGTTCGGAAAAACCAAAATTACGACGATTTGGTCGCAACCGGGAGTTAGCGAGGAGGGGATTTGCCGTGCTCTTAAGGACGCTTCCAAGCCCGGCCACACGCATTACTTGTATGTCGGGAATAATACCGTGTGGGACAAGATCAAGCGCCTCTGGCGGGAAGAGAAAATTGGGGTGGATAGGTCGTTCATTCGCTGCGCGCTGATGGTGGAATCGATCAGGGACCCAGAGCGCCAACGGGAAGTGACGGTGGCATATCATCAGGGTAAGACGAATCATCGCGGAGTCACCGAGACCTTACAGGCTCTGAAGCGGAGGTATTTCTGGTGGGGCATGCGGAAGACGATTCACGATGTCATCGGGAGTTGCGACGTATGCCTCACTACGAAGTATGATCGTCATCCCCCCCAACCCTTGCAAGAGGAGACGCTTACCGCGGAGGGCCCTTTGCGGGATTTACAGATCGACACGTTTACCTGGCGTGGGTATAAGTGGGTGACGGTTCTGGATACCTTCAGTAAAGTTGCGATGGCGTACTTGGTCCAGCAACGGTCGTCAGAAGCGGTGTTGGAAGCCTTGCGGATGTGGTTCCAATTCTACGGGGTCCCCGAACGGATAGCGTCTGACAGTGGAATGGAGTTCGACAACGCTCGTGTGCGGGCGGAAGCTAAGATCTTGGATTTTACGTGGCACCTCAATACACCGGGGCACCCGAAGGGCAGGGGTGGAATTGAACGGCTCCACAGTACGTTAAGTGACCACTTGCGGGTATATCAGGTGGCCAACGGGTTGGACCCGGATGTAGCTATGGCGAAGGCGGTTGCGGCGTACAATCACTCCGTACATACGGTTACGGGCTTCACGCCGTTCGAAATTCTGTTCGGCTTGCGGGATCGCCAGAGGGACTGGTCGGAGACCGTTGCGGGCGCCGAACCTTTGGATCGGGCAGTTGCTAACCGAGTGCTACTGGTGAAACGTTGGGGCAAGGTCGGGGAGAGGATCGGGGCCGAGAAACGAAGACGGGTTGCTAAACATAACCTGGGTCTCAGAGATATTGCGGGGGACATTAAAATCGGGCTGGTTGTGTACCGTCGGAGGGGTTCGAACCGAGGGAAGGAGTTAGAGAGGTACGAAGGCCCGTTTCGCGTGGTCGCTATTCGTGAACACAACGTGGTCACCCTTGAGAGCCTGAAAAACCCTAGAAAGCGTCGAACCGTGCACCTGGAACAGTTGAAACTTCCACCTTCTGATTCGCCGCATACCTAGTGGCCCGGTTTGCCCCGTCGGCCCGACGTTGCTCAGCGTTTCTTTCTTCATTTCTTTTTCATTTTAGTTCGTTTCACAGTGTTGTGCTTCTTTTTATTTTTATTTTTATATATAGTGTTTTGGTTCCTAGTGATTCAGAGTTGACATATGTATTATACCTTTTGTTTCTTACTACTTGTTATGGAGATTTTCCTTTTTCTTTCTTTGTACTATTGTATCTTATGTTATTTTCAGAGTTTCCTCTTGTTGTATTATTGTATATTATGTTGATTATTATTGTACTAGTGTATCGTATTTTCTTTTCTGAGTTCCTTCTTATTGTATTCTTGTATATCTTTTTGATTCTTATTGTACTGTTGTATATTCTGTTCTTTTTGACGTTTATTCTTTTGTACATTATGTTTTGTTGGCTGACCGATCGCACCGGCTCCCCGCTTGGATCTGTAAGTTTACGAGGGATATTCGTAAACTGGCGGGGGGGAGTTATGGACCGAGGCGAGTCGGTATCAGCTTAATACCAACTCTTATCATATAAACAATGCAATAGTGTATAAATAGAGGATTTATAGAGAATAAAGTCAGTCTTAACACAGTTGCCGTGTGAGTCATTTATGCACCCTTTCTCTCATTTATTTTTATTTTTTTTATTTAAGTTATTCGAGTCATCATAACTTATATATATACATATATATATATATATATATATATATATATATATATATATATATATATATATATTTTTTTTTTTTTTTTTTTTTTTTTTTTAATTTTATAAGGACATTATATAATTTCAATTAAGCTAAAAAAACTAATATCGAAGAAATCATAGATTGCCAAAGATGTAATAAAGTGGAATTTGAAGAATTGGGATTGGTAGCATTCGGAAGTTTTTAATACTATAACTTTACCCCTTTTTAGAAAAAACAAAGCCCGTTATTAAATTATGATTTTTCATTATTTATGAATTCTTAAGAATTAAATCTGAATTGCAATATCATTACAGTGGTAAAGCTATGTAAGGAACAAAACATGATAATGAACAATTCTGCAGGTGTGAGAATTAAGCTCTGCAAATAAGGTGCAGCTCGTTAAAAGAAATAAAGTATATTGGATTAATAAAGTTAATGTTATATTGATTCGAGGTTTACTCCATCTTCATGTAATTTACCTAAAATGAGAGTTTTATCGGATCTACAACACTCAATGCGATATTCCTAAATCCTACTAGTCGTGCTTATATAGAAACTACATTACTACAGTATGGGTAAGTTCTTTATGCAAGGTAGTTACAGCCAATTTATACAAATATTGATAAAATGTTAAAATATGGAATCACAATTTTGTAAAATAAATAAAAAATAAGAACCGCAACGACTTAACCATTAAGGCAATAGTGAAATGAAGATTTAAACGAAACATCAAATTAACAATTTTCAATTAAAGATTTATTTTTCTAAATCGTTCTCAGAAAGGGCAGAGAGAAACAGGACCTTCATTAAAATCCTTCTAAAATGGCTTTGATGATAGAAACTGTTTTCTCCTTTTGGGTTAATCTATCGAACATGACCCCTGAAAAGCGTTCCTCGTCTTTATTAAATCCAAAATACGCAATAAAACTAAGAAATCGTTTCTCTGGTGGGAGCCAAATTAGAAATAGGAAAGCTTCGAGTTTCTCAGATGATACAATTACCGAGCAGCTACTTGAATAAGTAATTAACGGTTCGGAGAAGAACAAATATTCTTAGAACTTGCGAATATCTAATAACTAAGAATGGACAATAGTGGGTGGAACGATATTTTCCCAGCTATATTATTTTTCTTTGTTGTAACTCAAATTATTTTCCTTTTATGCTTTCGGAAATAAATAACAGCCAAAATAAGGTTATGTGAATAATTTCTCTTTAGCCAGTTAAAGGTTAGCGTGGTTAGTCTTAATCCTTAAGTACTGTCATTTTCTAAGCGTCCATTCCTTTATAATAGTAACTATTTTTGACGTAATGCGTCTGCTACTCTAGTAGCGATAATAATTATTAAATACTTTGGGACCAGAAGGTTCAATGCCAGAACAACCTAATGTTGCCTCTAGAGATTCGTCCAATGACCACCGCCCAAGTCCAAGCTCCCGAGATCTGACTTAATCCTCCCTACAAATGTTTCTACCTACCTCTATCAACGCCTTCCGATCGGTTCTTCACTGAGCCTAACGACTTTCAAGCTCATTTAAGCCGAAAAGGACTAATTTACTATTTCAAAGGATATGCCCGATTTTCATATTTTAAGGACTGTTTTAATTTTTGTTTTTTTTTCATTCTAAGTTAACATTGTTTTTTTTTCATTCTAAGTAAAACATCTGTTTACCACACAATAATCTCAACAAAAAAAAAAAACTGGACCTCACAACCATGAAAGGTCTTAGGCTCAGTAAATATAGAGATTCGTACTGTTTCTAGGTCAACGGCCGTGCAATGAGGTGACTAGGCTGAGATCACACTCAACCGCCAAGCTTGAGACTTTATATAGGCTGGATCTAGGGTACTCCATACCCTAGGGTCGCCCCCCGCCCGCAATAACAGGATAAATAATATTCTGAAATTTCATATTTAAGACAGCTACACGCACGAGATGTTACAGAAACTTTTTTTATAAAAATCGATTAATATATGAGTTGAACGAATTCGATGTCTAACTAAAGGAGAAACCCGTAAAAATATTTGTTTAATGATTTTTTTTAACATAAGAACAGTAATATAGATGTATAATATACCGTTAGAAAGCTAACGATTTTTGAAAACATATTATCATATGCACAAGCTTGTAAATCTTAATGGAGGGTGATGAAAAACCGATGAAACAAACTGATTGTCGAAGATAGTATAATAGATTATTTAATAAAGCACATGTTAAGTGAATGTTGTGTGTTGTGAGCACCTGATTTTTTTAAAAACAATTTTTATTCAGATATATTACAACTTCCACTAATAACGGCAATAATGCTTCAAGATATCTAACCGAATGATAACATGCAGCTTTTGCCTTTCACTGCGACTTTAATTCCTCCTGGACTTTGCTTTTAAAAAATAAAAAAAAATAGTTTTAACGAACCCGCAGGTGATTACCGTTATTATGATGAAAGCCAAAGTCCCCGAGATCAGCCTTAACGCAATTCTCCCATCGACGCTTCGGCATACTTTTCTGACGCCTACCAGTCGGTTCTGTGAGTAAATAGTTTTTGAGAATCCGATCTTTACTGAGCCAACAACACTTTACACGTCCATTTGAGCCTCCGCGATGCTGCCACCTCAATTATATTCAAAGGTTACAAGTTCAAGTTGGAACAAATATTTTATGAAGTACCTTATTTTCGAAAACCCTATGAGATGGTTCATTCCTCAAAGTAAACGGCCACGTTTCACATCCATAAAGAACAGTCGGAAGAATAATAGTTTTATAAATTGTAACCTTTAAGTTTTAAGACAGAAGCGGCGAGCTAAGTGATTCCGCTACTGAATAATATCAAGCATTTCCCGCCATTAACCGGGACTTTATTTCCTCCTGGATTTCATTTTTTCTTGTTATTATTGAAACTAAATACTTGAATTTCTTTTGGTTTGAGTTATCATAGAAGCTGCATAGGTAAATTTCTAAAAGTCTAATAACAATTAATCGTTTAATTTAATCCCCTATAAAAATTTCTGTATGATTTACATGTTAAAATGCTAAAGAATATCTGCAAAAACTGAAATGAATAAATCAACCGGATCGCTAACAAAAAAGTGCTGATAACCCTGAGAGGATATATAGGAAGACCTAGAGGGAATGGACCATTTAAGTAGAAAACGACCTGAGAGAAGGCCTATCGGGGAAGAATGTATAAGACTTAGATAAAATGGTGGTGAAGAAGCGGAGCATAGAGCCAGCATGGAGCGCTCTCATCCATTCCCCTCTTCTGACTCACAAATACACTTTCTTCCCCGATTTATCGTCCTGGTAAATATTTATCCCTCGGCTCCTCCCCTATTTAGACAACTCCTAATGTAACCAGCGTTTTCCTCCTTGCTTAGCTAGCTACTTCCCTGGCAATGTAATTTGTGCAAACTCCGATGGTAATAGAGCCCAGAGGTTCATATGTAATCCGGTTTGCCGGCTACCTTTTAATACGATGGGAATAATAAAGGAATGGGTACTTGTAGGCCTGACTATTGTGTTTTAACAATATGGAACGTACATTTCACTAGAAAAGCATCAATTCTGATTTTCGATCCGATTTATCAGTTTTATTATAGCACACGAGTATTGCTCATAGAATCACTATAATCATGGAGTTTAGTTGACCTTTGACAATATTAGATGAGGAAGATAGTTGGTGGTGCGGTCATCAGAGGAAAACACACATTAACAAGTAATACTTATTTTAATTGTGTCTGGACGTTTCGGTCTACATTGTAGGCCTTTATCAGAGTGACTCTGAGACGGTGTCTCAAAGAGTCACCCTGATGAAAGCCAACAATGTAGGCCGAAACGTCGGCACATAATTAAAATAAGTACCACTTGTTAATGTGTGTTTTTTTTCTGATGACCGCACACTCAACCATCTTCCTAATCTAATAGAATCACTAAATTTTTTTGTTAATCAAGGAAAGATCTTAAACTTAAAAAACATAAAACACCAAGAAGAATGGTGTTCAATGGAATCAGTATGGATAATTGTAGAGGATTTTTTTAACCACTATATTTTTAATGAAATTTACAATTGTATATTTTAATACAACAAGTAAATTCCCTGCTAAATGATTAAGTAAACAACAAACGGGAAGGGAAACTGCCCATAGGCAGCACTCTAGTAGTCAATCTAAACAAGAAGGTATCGAGACCATCTTCTTTTCAGATGCTCCGATGGATTATCAGTAATTGAACAGGAAGCAAGGATTAAAAATAGTGAATAAGAGTGGGAATAGAGTTTGTGATAAAAGGAATGATACTTGGAAGAATAATAGTTTTATAAATTTATTTATAAATAACCTTTAAGTTTTTAGATAGAAGCCTTAGATAACTTAGCAACTGAATAATAACACGCATTCCCCACCTTTAACCGGGACTTTATTTCTTCCTGGATTTCATTTTTTCTTGTTATCATTGAACCTAAATACTTGAATTTCTCTACGAGTTCAAAAGTATGCCCTGATATATCAATATCACCAAGATCGCCACCGTTTCTGCTACTAATCATATATTCCGTCTTATCGGTATTTAATTCGAGTCCTATTTCTTTACCGGTTTTTATTAAACCACTTGTATTTAGTTGTATGGTTCCCGTGTCTTCACCTAGCAGTACTAAATCATCGGCATACCCCAAAACCGGAATCTTGTCACCCATATTTAAGCCTTTCTCGGTACACATCACCTTTTCTATGACATATTCTAAAGCTATATTAAATAACACAGGTGAAAGGGAGTCACCCTGTTTCAAACTAGATCGCACCTCAATCTCTCGAAGTAATTATGACCGATTCTAACTTTATGGAAATGTTTTCGACAAACACATCTCTACTAGTTTTACTAACTTTCTAGGTATTCCCTGTTCAATCATGATGTTATATAGCTTCTGACGGTCTATCGAATCATAAGCCTTTTTAAAATCGATATAAAGTTGATGGACTACATGGTTGTATTCCAATTTTCTCTCTAATATTTGACTTAAGGAAAATATTTGATCAATAGTCGAGCGATTCCGTCTAAAACCACATTGGTAGTCTCCGATAATTTCCTCAGCGTATTCCGTGATTCGGCTAGTTAGTATTGACGAGAACATTTTATAGCATACTGGGAGAAGAGAGATCCCACGATAGATTCCGACTTCAAACATTTCAGAATTCACATTTTAAACGAAAATGTATAGCTCTAGATTTTAATCGAAATATCAAAGTCCCGCAAAATGATTTATGAAGTCAGGCTCTACTAAGATTTTGTTTAAACTCTTTAAACAAATGTACAGTAAAATATCAATTATTATCTGTTGGATATTACCTAAAGATTTCTAATCAAATATATTTATTACTTTGAAAACCTTTAATTAATTTAAAATAATAATCCATCCTTTTTTATCTGTATTTGCAAACATCATATTAAATTAAATGTTAGTATTATATTAAATGAATCGATATGAACTTTGAAATAATTTGAAGAGAATACGGCACAAATATTTATTCAGATTGAATAGAAATTATGATACAATTTTGATTAATATTTGGAAAATTAATAGATAGAAACAGCAAAATAATTTTTGAAATAATAATTCTTAAGTAATTTTAGACTATTTCACGAAACAGATGTTTCTCTAGGAAACTAAATGTTGATGCTTCCAATTTATTTAGCCATTTAGGCTATTTTTTATGATTTAACAGAGATTTATGTCTAAATTCCCTCTTAATTATAAAACTATAAACAAAACACAATACACATATAGGCGTCACAATATTTCTTCCAGTCCAAAGCCATAATAAGGCCATACAAACTGTATGATACATGCGCTATCTAGCACAAGGGCTAGTTGCCTTTCAGTATATATTAATTGTTTTTTGTAAAGATTAATAAGAAATTAATGAGCAAGAATATAATAATAAAAAAATATATATTACTAACCTGTCAGCAAACTTGGGGTCAGGTTTGACTGCCGTTCTCCGATGAAGTAGATTCTTTGATTGCCTTTGTACCAAGCGAGTGTAAAGACTTCGCCACATTGGGCCGCGTTGATCGGGCAAGGGAGGGAGACCTTTCGACCGACTTCTGACAATACATCAACACCTGAAAAAATAGAGAATACAAGTTGAAGTAAAGATTGCTTACATCAGTTGATTATAGGATTAAAATACATTTTAATTTAATAATTCTAAAATGAGATAAGAAAAAAATAATTAATTGTATTCGTGAAAAATTAAGACACAACCACTAGGTAATTCAGCGCTTAATTAAAGTCTCACAATTGCCCGTTTAAATCATAAAAGTTTACAAAAAACTTTTAACAAATGATACTCAAGAAATTCCAATGAACCCTCTTGGGTTAAATAGGTTCAGGTAGTTTTATTTTATTTAATTTTTTTTTTCATTTTCACTTTTCTTTAATGAAAGATAAAGTAAAAGAAAGTATTGCGTTCGTGAAAATTTTTAAATCCCAGATTTCAACGGAACCACACAGGAGCTCCTGAGTCCAAATAACCAAGTCCATAAAAAGGTATGTGTGTCTGTGGTAAGTCTAGCACGAAACCGATAAGTTTCAACAAGCAGAAATTTCATATTTTTAAGAGCGTCTATGATTGAAATGTTTCAATAACTTTTCCATAAAAATCAATTCAATCAAGACAACCAGAAGAGCCACTTGATACTATGCATTTTGCAACTGTTTATGATTTTTCAAAACGGCTCTAAGAATTTTGCTTTAACTCGATATATCGATGAAAACGTTATCGGGTTTTAATATGATTTAGGTTTTATTCTGATTGAAATATTCTGTTAGGGCTTAAATGCCGATAGTTTAAATTTTCGTTCTCTAAAGTATCTTCGATTTTATAGATTCGAAAAAAATTAACCATTTCATGTTGTTAGCATTGATCAAAAAAATATATCTAAGTTGGATGAATTTCATAAAACTGATGGTAAAACTGAAAGATAAAAAAGCAAAAGTATTTTTAAATGTAATTTTTATTTTCTTAAATATAAGAACCATAATATACACGTATAATATACCTTTGGGGAGCTAAAGATTTTACAAAAAACATAATCTTATACACAAATTTGCAAAATCTAATAAAGATTGATGGAAAACGGACAAAATTAACTGATTGTAGTGGGATCACCTGTAACAAAGTGGCTAGCATAAGAGCCTTCTATGCCAAAGGTCACGGGTCAAAACTCGCAGGTAGTCCTACAATTTTTTAATGGGAGTAAAAAAACCTCAATTATGCCGTCCTTTGGAGGGGACGTAAAAAGGTGTTCCCCAGCCTGCGCTATGTCAGGTACTCGTTAAAGATCCCTATTCTAATTAAACCTGGATAGGCATAATTTAGGACTCCCACTGTAGCATCGTCCGATTAGCCATAGTAGGATAAAGTGACGTTAAATAAATAAACAAACCAACAAACTGATTGTTGTAAATAACAACTTTATATAGTTAAATTATTCAATCTAAAACGTATGTTTTCAACGAAACTAAATATAATTTTTTAAACCTTTTTGGACCATATTTATGAGTTGTTTAATTGATTTTAACAAGTGATTATAATAAGTGAAAGTCATGTGTGGCCCGCACCAGATTTTATTTTCTAAGCAAAAAGGTGAAGATTGTTTTAAAATAATTATTTATATCAAAATTAATTTTATTATTAAACAGAATTAAAATAACCGTTTACATAAAATTCATACAATTGCATGAACCGTATTTAAAAGGAGCCGAAATACTGGAGTGCTTTTAATTTATTTTCTTTTGAATAAAATGTTTAATTTAATGATAAATAAACGCTCATCAAATGAAATATAATCACGGTAGAGACTGAAACGTATAGATGATATTCATGGTTAACAGTAAATTCAATTGTGTTAGAGATACCTCATTGGTTGATACACAATTCAACCCTCTGTAAGAGACAATTTAGTTGACTGGCAACAACTCATGAGTACAACTAATTTTCAATGCAAATCTGTCACTACGCTATCAGCGCAATCAAATGTATTCACATTCGTGCCACTCAGGCCAATATCAACAATTGGTTATAGGTAGAGTGAATACATAACAAAATAATTTATTATTAATATTTGTTATTATTTATTTATTTCTATAATAATAGAGGATAATGAATTTTTTTTTTCGAAAAAATCTATAAGAGTAGATAAAAAAATATAATTCTAATAAACTTGTATGATCAACCCATAATTTTTAGGTAAATACATTTAAAATTTAAATAAATAATTACAATAAAATAATAAGTCATTTTTCAACCAACAGATATATAGGATATCTAATTGTAAAATAATCATTTATAATTATGTTACAATCGAATAGGCAACTATTAAAAAATAAATAAAATATTTCTTATAACGACTGGAAAAAAAAACTGAGGTAGAAAGTTGGGATTAAAATTAATTAATAAATTGGAAACTTCTGATGGGGAATTAGCAAATATGTTAGATAAAAATCAACCAATCAAATATTATATGAAATGAATTATAACTTATTTTTCAAAATATACCTAATAAAATAATTTGTTGAAGTACCAGATTAAATAAGAAACAGAATTAATTGAAAAGAGAAATATGGTATTACAATATATTAACATGATCAGGGTAAGGTTTTTTGCAATGTATTATTTTCTTAATTTTCACAAAAAGCTCCTCACAGTTAAATTATTTGTCACATACTTTGCGAAAAAAGAATTATAAACAACACAGTCATGTTGAACATATAATAATACTAATTCATGCCATCATTGTGATGGAACCCTCACCATTCGGCATATTTTTCAAGAATGTCTTTTCTATTCATTACACATTGGACTAAACCCAAATATTTCAACAGTACTGGATAATAGAGGGGAAACTATTAAATTAGTTTTTGATTTTCTTAAAGAGCAATCATTGCTATCTAAATTATATGGACAGTAATATTAATTAACTATCAAGTTATACATTCCTGGTCAGTTTTTAATTGATACAAATACATTTTTTTTTTTTCCCTTGACTTTAAGTTGTTTTGTTTTTCTTTTAAGTATTATTATTTTTTTCTTCTATTGTTTACATAATAATCATTTCTTTTTTTCCCAGTCACTTATTACCTAATAGTTCTTTCTTATAAAAGTTAAATATACATATAGTATCTAGTCGTTGATGACCTTAGGGTTTTACGCCTTAAAACCAAAACAAACTAATTCATGCTATATCCAATAAAAGTTTATAATTTTGAGAAAAAAACAACAGAGCCGTAACGATTTCTGAATTTCTAACGAGACGCAGGTTAGTCAAACTATGACACTTTTTATCTCTGCTTTGCACTGATTCGAAAATGTACTTGCCAAAAATATTCTAGAAACATTTTCAAACGTAATAGGCTTGCACTTTATTCTATATACTATGAACTTTACTTTCGTACTTACACAATGCGAACAGGGAAAGACCACACAGCAATAAACATAACCTAACATAAATATAGAACATTAGCAACCATAGTTCAACAGCACACTCCACGTTACCTTCTCTTCAAACCACATACACTTAGGGAAGTTCCCAAGTTCAAAATACCAAAGAGGAAGAAGAAAATTCGATCTAATCTGCAGCCATTAGCAGTAAAGTATTTAGCACCATTATACATATAAAATGGGAAAATATAGTGTTTATAAGATTCAATAAAACACGACAGCGGAAAAATGAAATGATAGTAAGCGTAGGCACGTTGCAAAGTAAGCTTTTATTTTTGTTTTATTTCTTAATTTCGATATTTCAATTAGAATTTTTAAAACACACTTATAATCCAGATGACGAGAGAAGCAATTTATGACCAATTGCTTTCTAACCTTACATTTTATTTTTTCTGATGAAAACATTTTAATAAAATTCTTAATTTGACAATACAACGATTTTGTGGTTATAAAAAAAAAGAAAAAAAAAAGAGGCGAAATAAAAAACATATGATAATTAATTTTCACTACAATGACTTCAGATTATTTAATAAGCTTTAAGGCGTCGATACACGGTATTAATTAGGGTATGTGTAGGTGAGGTGAAATTCTTGATTCGTAGGTTAAAGTGAATATCGCATACTTTCTACATATAATAAAAATTCAATTACCGAATTTTCTATATTACTTTGTTATTTATTTTTTTTACCTTTTATTATAAATAATGTTTAATTTCTAAAAATCGAGTTTCTACATTAAAATACATGTTTTCATGATGTGTATGTTCAGTTTTAGTATCTCTTTAAAAAAATAATATTTAATGATATTATAACATTTTTCTATTAGTAATATTTGATGTCATTATCCAATTTTTTTTTTTTTTTAAATAACTTCCCCTCTCCTGCTACTTTCGTGAACACATACATGCTTTCACCTCACCTACACATACCCTAATTCTCACCGTGTAACGCCGCCTTCATTTCTTAACCATGATCATAGCATATCTTCATAGCATAAATATAAATTAATCTCATGATCAGATGAAGTTTTCCCAATAATAAATTAAAACAATATTTTTTTCTGATCCTAAAAATAAGTCCTCTTATGCTCTCCAAAAAAACAAAAACAAAAAACAAATCGAACATGTTTCTATAGAAAATAGCACAAACAATATAGATAAAAAGTCCAATATGCATGTAACTTACTAGTCAGATGAACGCGATTTTGCTTTCACGTGGTTAGACATTTCATTATCCTTTAAATGAGTGCTTATAATCTATAAATATGTATAGTTTTTAAATTATTTGGAAAAAAACACAGTTTTTCAAGGTTTCAACTTCTATTTTTTTTTTTTTAAGAGATTTTTTACTCAGATATATAATGGTAAGGTATATGAATATTAGAAATAATCTCGTAAAAAAAATTATTTGAAATATTCCGACGATTAAAATATATTCCATATCTAATTGGAGGATGAACTGAGCCTCTGATGATTCGTTTGGATGAAGAAGCCTCGATAGCTGGTTATGTTCTTAAGATTATTTTTATTGATTTAATAACAAAATAAAAACTCCATCAGAAGTAAAAGAAAAACAATCGAAAAAGCTTTTAATCAATGATTTCAGTAATAATAAATCACGGAGCTTCTCCTGCAATAAAGTATTACTCAGACAGAAACTTTGAGGCTGAAAAAAGCTAGAACTAGACCAATAATGGAAGAAACTTTTAGAAGAAAAAGAAGTCTGAAGATAACTTTTTTTGTGATGGATCATGTTTTCTAGCAAATCCTTTATAATAAAACACAAACACACATACCCAGTTTTATATGTATATATATATATATATATATATATATATAATATATATATATATATATAATAATAAACAGTTATATATATGGTAACAGACACAACGCGCGTGAAGGAGGTATTTAAAGTAATGTATTTGGATAGTTGACTGACAGGAAATGGATGTCTGTCAAAGGAGACGAGGAGGATTGAAGTCAAGATTTATTCTGACACATAATAAAAATTCAACCTTATCCCACTTCCCAAAAGCATCTTGAAACGGAGAAAAAGCCTGGCATCAATGAACAAGAAAAACTGAATAATTATAAATTTAAATTAAGTAATATTTATTATTTTTATTGTGTGATTGTTTAAGTAAGGGTTTAATAAATATTTGAAAATTATTAAGTCCCTTTGTTAAAGTTTGGAGAAAATTTTGTGAGACTCAACATTTTATGATAAAGAATTAGTACATTCACTATAAAGTACAATTACTGTAATGGAGAAACGTATTTTGTTGTTAACTATATATATTTTTATGTAATAAAATAATTATGCATTAAATAAAATGTCAATTGTTATTATTTAAACAATTCTTGATTATTTAAAGCGAATTTTGAAACGATCTACATATCTAAAATCTGTTATTTGTGCAAGTATTGTATTTCTATAAAATTATACATAAGATTTAATATCTATTTCATTACTTTATATTTTATCTAACGAGAATGCTAAATGTGAAGTAGAAACTTAATAACAAATTGTATTTTTTTTTTTTTTCTGAATGACGAGTACTTATAAAAATATAATTATAATTACATTATATCATGTATAATTAATTATATTATATAACAGCCTTCGTAAGATTGGAATAATATAATTTTATAATAGTAAATGATTTGATTTGGTAGAGAAGTAGATTTCAGCACTAGTTGTTTTAGGAACGAACATTAAATTTCGCAAGGTCTTGTCATTATCAGTATTTATATTTTTAATTAATGGATAAAATTTAAGATATATTTGCTAATAAGTTATACAATTTATGCATTTCAGTATCAAAGAGAAAATATTTATTGAATATAAAAAAAAATATACGAAAGAAGCCAATAAATAGGAAAAAAAAATCATTTATATAATCGTATAAGTCATCATAAAAAAAAGAAAAAAAAAGTCAGCTGAAATGATTAAAGTTCAAATAAATTCAGTAACATTTTCGTTATGTAAGAGCAGACATTGTAACACAATACAGTTGGGCAGCTAATCTTTAAAATACTTTTAAGTGATTAGAACGTGATTTTAACTGAACGTCCTCGTGATTAGAACATGAGTGTATATACGTTTTTTTGTTACTGTTTATTATTTGTTTATTTTTATATTTATTAGTGTCTATGGTTTATGGTGAATATTATAAATTTAAATTGTTCCAAGACCTTCTAATTGAAATGGACTTGTCAAGTGGGTGTGAATAGAACGTTATCAGCAAGGGGTCTCGAAGAGAACGTCAATGGGACCCTAAGCATACGTCAATGAAACTTCTTATCAGATATAAGTGGTGCCAGATAATGCTAAACACAAAGAGAAAAGTAATAAGTTTGAGATAGAACATGACATGCATAAACTATTGTCTGGATAAAATCAACCAGCACTCAAATAAAGAACGCTTTTGCAAATTTCCAGCTATCTGTGCTTTAGGAAACATTAATCATTCCATTTAATCGTAAACATATGGTTACATTCATTTACCTAAACATGGAATATATAGTATGGGAAAGAATTGCGATCGTGAACATTTTATAATTCTAGTTTTTAACAGAAATACACGTTTTAGGGTCCCCTGATTCCAAATGACCACGTCCCGCAAAAAGGTCAGAGTGTATTAAGTCCAGTGCGAAAACTGAAAGTCCTATGAAACTGAAATTTCATATTTAAGACAAATATATGCCTGAGATGTTACAGCAACATTTTCATCAAAATCAGCTAGCCAGCAGGGCCACTTTATACAAAGCTTTTTGCACCTATATAAGTTTTTCTTAAAAACAACTCAAACGATTTCGATTAAGCTCGTTATGTCGATGTATAATTGAGCGGGCTTTAATATCATGTAGGTTTTATTCTGATTGAAATATTATGAAAGGGCTAAAATTCCAATATTTTAAAATTTCTTCATTTAAAGTACCTCTAATTTTGTAGATTTTATAAAATTGACTATAACATCTGATTAGCATTGCACAGGTAAATATGCAAGTTGAACGAACTCGATACCCAGCTAAAGAAGAAAACTGAAAAATAGTTTTTAATGCAATTTATATTTTTTGAACTTAAGAACAGTAATAAAGATATATGTATGTATAATATACCGTTGGAAAGCTAATGATTTTAGAAAAAAAATATTACATTATACATACTATTGTAAAAGTTAATGGAGAGAAATGGAAAGCTGATAAAACTAACTGATATTTTATATAATAATATAATAGATTATTTAATAAAACGCATGTTTCTATTAAAATCTAATGTAAATAATTCTTTTGTATGTATTTCTTTGTTTCCAGTCGGCTGCGAGAGCCATGGGTTTATTTAAAAAAAAAAGTTATTAGAACTACTATCAATAGACAAAGGAGGGGTATAGTCTCATATAATTCTTTAACAATGTATTTCGTTTGTAAATTTGTTAAACAATTCTTTTTATTAAAATAAAAAACGGAGGCAAGTGAAGGTCGTATGTTGCGCGCACCGGATTTTTACTAAACTTATAGCGTTACCTTTGATTGCTAAGATTTCTGAAACTATAAACATTTTTTTCACTTCTGCTAGTGGTTTAAACTAGATACATCTGTTCAACTGAGTGCTAAAAAACGCTGCAAATTATTACAAAATGGTTTATTATTTCCAAATAACAATATTAGGGTATAACTGTTTATATAATAATAATAATAATAATAATAATTCTTTATTTATTCTGGGACAAGTCCCTTTAGAATAATACAGCAGGAAACATAAAGTGGACTTAAGACTATAGTCTTAGAGTATAATACAATAATTAAAAACAATAGAATTGAACTGATAACCAGAACAAAGAAAATAAATAAAAGATAAATTCTAATAAAAATGCACAAACAAGAGAAATAAATGTATGTTAACATGAGAACAATAAAAAAAAAAAAAAAAAAAGAACTAATTTCTTTTTATATTTTAAAATAAAATATACGGAGAAAAGAAAATTACTATTCTTCAATGTATATTAACGTAAGAACAAAAAATATATAATAAGATTTAAAAAGAACAAAATATTACATATATTTATACATACACACACATACTCATGTACACATATACATACACACACATATACATATATATACACACACATACATACACACATATATATATATATATATCTATATACATACAGTCTTAAAATGAAATATAAGAAGAAGAAAAATTAACAATTCTTCAATGTATGTAAACATAAGAACAAAAAAAAAAAGATAATAAAAAAAAAACTATATGTTTACAGTTCTAAATTAAATTAAAAAAAGAAAAGAAATTACAATTCTTCTGAGTGTTTGTAAAATAATTCAATCTTACGTCTTTTTAAAGATTAAAGAAAAACTTTAAATAATATTTTCTGTTAATGGAAACGAGAAAACGAAAATTGACTAATAAATAAATGTATCTATCTGCTTGATCTTCCCTGAAATTAGCATTTACTGGGATTGTTTGGGAATTGTATTGATAGGAAATGGCTAAATATACGGGCTTTAAATGTTGAGAGAGTTTGGGGTTCCGGATATTAGAAGGAATGGAGTTCCATAAGGATGCGGATCGGATTAAGAATGATTTATCGAAAGCAGTGGATCTATGGGACGCCATATACAGGTCAGAAGGCCGCGAGCGGGTGTCACGGGAACGAACAGAGGATTTGAATTTAAGGAGATCAAAGATGTAAGACGGACACTGGGATTGGATAATCTGGTAGAGGAAGGATGCTAGGAAATACTTACGGCGGAAAGAAGGATAAAGCCACTTCAACTCTTCGTAAAATCGGGTGATAGAGGTGTCTCTAGATATCCCAAAGATGAAACGTATAAAGCAATTAAACATTCGTTTTAGTTTTGCCTCGAGATCTCCAGAGACACCCCCATACACCGTACAACAGTAGTCAAAGTGGGGAAATATTAAGGAGCTAACCAACAGCTTACGGGTTTCGATTGGAAGGAGAGGACGTAGGTAATTCAGAAGTTTTAAGGTGGAGAATATTCGACGGGAGATTTCGGAAACATGATTTTTCCAGGAAAGGCTTTGATCAAGGATGACCCCGAGGTTTTTAACGGATTGATGGAATTTTATTGGATTGTTATTCAGAAACAGAGTAGGAATCGATGGAAGGGCCTTGAGGAGGGGATTGGAACCTATTACAATTGCCTTGGTCTTCTCAGCATTTAAGTTGAGCTTGTTGTCAGCTGCCCAATGGCTGATACGATTCAGATCCTCTTGAAGCTTTTCCGTGGCTAGTAATAGGTCGGAAGGAGGAAAGGATAGATAGATTTGGAAATCATCAGCATAGATATGGTATTGGGAGTGATTGATCTGGAGGGGAAGGTCATTAATATAAACTGCAAATAGTGTAGGAGATAATGATGATCCCTGAGGCACACCACAGGATAGAGGCAGAGTTCTGGAGGGAGGTTGACCTGGGGTCACTACATACTGTGAACGATTAGAGAGGAAGGATTTGAACCAGGTAAGAGCACTGTTTGATAAAGGTATTTTTCGTAGTTTGGCCAGAAGGATATTATGGTCTACTGTATCGAAAGCTTTGGAGAAATCAAGAAGGATGAGGATGGTTAGTTTTTGGTGTTCTATGGCGGATTGGAGATCTTGAGTTATTTTTAGTAGGGCGGATTTAGTTGAATAACCAGGTCGGAAGCCGGATTGGAAAGGGTTGATAAGGGAACGTTCTTCTAAAAAATTTGATAACTGGACTTGTGCCAGGCGTTCCAGGGGTTTGGATAAATTAGAAAGGAGAGAAATAGGACGGAAATCAGAAGGTGAGGTAGGATTTGGAACTTTGTTCAATGGACGAACTAAGGCAGTTTTCCACGAATTAGGAAATATGGAGTTTTGAAAGGAAAAATTGTAAATATGGTAAAGTACTGGTATTAGAACGGGAAGACAGGATTTTATTAGTTTTACGGGAATGTTGTCGGGCCCATAATCATTGGTCTGAGATTTAAGGATAGCTGTTTGTATTTCGCTATAGGAGAGGTGGGAGAAGAAGAAGCTTTCTGGGTTGAAAATCTGATGGTTAATATCGGCGGCAGGAGAAGAAACAGGAGCAAATGATATAAAATGATTGTTGAGATTGTCCGGAGAAACAGAGAGAGGAATGTGGCTATTGGGTTTCAGGATAGATAATTTTCGGATAATTTTCCATTTGGATTTGGAATCAGGAGCATTGGAAAGTGCGTTATGGATGTGGAGGGATTTAGCACGTCGAACCGCGTCCTGGGTTCTATTACGAAGTTGTTTAAAATATTCGTAATCAGACGGCGTACGAGTGCGTCGAAATTTTCTTCTTGCTGCTTCTCTTTTTTTCATCATATCTTTTAGGTCATGAGTTAACCAAGGCGCGGTAGGACGTCGTAACATTCGGGTTTTCAAAGGTGCATGAAGGTCTAGTAAGGTTTTGAGGTATGAGGTAAGAGTGGATATCATATGATCGAGGGAATTAGAGGAATATATAGTATCCCAATGGAGTGATTCCAGGTCGGTTTGAAGGGATTCGTAAGAGAGGAGGTCCAAACTACGATAAGAGATCACTTTGGGAATGAAGGATTTCACGGGTAGGTTGTAAGAGATATGGATAAGATCGTGTGATGAAAGAAACGGAACCGGGTGCTGGGAGGATGAAAGAACCTTTAGAGGAGAGTCAGTAATGTGAAGGTCAAGCCAGGTGTCGGAGAATTGGGTATGATGGGTAGGAAAGTAAGGAACGAGATAAAGATTCATAGAATAGATTAGGTCAACTAGGAAAGATTTATCATAGGATTCCGCAAGCATATTGGTATTAAAATCTCCAGAGATGATAACATTAGTATAACTGGAGACCCATTGGACAAGGGAAGATTCAAACAGGTTATCGAATGGAACATGAGGAGGTCGGTATACCAGGATATATAGAAAAGGAGTTTTATGGGATACAATTTCAACGAATAGGTATTCAAGATGTGGATAATCATAAGATGGAGATTGGAGAAGGATTTTGGCCTCGAGACTATCATGTATATATAGCCCCACACCCCCACCCTGCGATCAGATCTATCGTGGCGAAGGAAGGAATAATTGGTAAGGGATACTTGAGAGGAAGGAATGTAAGGTTTTAGCCAGGTTTCGGATACTGCTATAATATGATAAAAGTTTTCTAGAAAATACTGGTGGAATTCATCATAGTGGGCAAGAAGGGATTGTGCATTGATGTGACAGGATGTTAGGATATTAGTCATAACTAAGGTGGGATATGGAATAGCAGAGAAAAGGTCGGAGGCCAGGAAATAGGTTATAGCAAATTTTAAAGGTATGTATAATTTCAAGGTCAATCTGTATGAAGTTATATAATGATAGATGAAATAAGTAAGTGAGAGTCCTATGAATAATTTGGATGAAATAATTGGAATATTCAACAAAGAATATTATAGCTCCAACAGACAGATAACCGTAATATACTCGAAAAAAAATTAATATAACATGATGATTTAAAAATTCTTGATTTAGAATAATTATAGTTGCTTTCCAATAAAGGAAAGTAACTTTAGTGATGTACCATATAAGAACAAAAATTAACACAAAAAAAATGTCCTCAGTAAAAAAAATGAAAAAAAGTATAAATAAATAAATAATCTTGTGGTGACTTGATCTCATAATTCAACTGAAAACATCTAAGTCAGATGGTTTATTTATTATGATAGCTGGGTAACCATCAGACTTGCGACACCTGACTCTGCCTCCGCTGAACCAGACGTATTTTATGTTTGCAGATACCTTTTTCTGACGGGCTAACCAGTAGAGGTGCCGGTTAGTGGACGTCATCGCGTCGCTGATGTAGATTGGGTGGACACTATTTTCTTCCCAGCCCAAATGACGAGTAGAGAAGTCCCTTTTGATTCTTCGTTGCCGCACGAGGTCATCTCTTACAGTCCGACGGACAAACCGAGCGACGATGGTCCCCGGTTTTCCCGTCTCTCTTGGCCTGAGACGCACCGCGTGGTCCAGATCTTCTGGGCTGAGCTGGATGCCCAGGCCAGCACCGACGCTGATGATAGTTCCCATTACAGTCTCACCTGGTCTCTCCGGAATGCCTCTAATTTCAAGAGTATTATTTAGGTTATTTTGTTCAGTATTATTAAGACGGCCTTCCAGGTCGGAAATTTTAATTTTTAAATTATTATTTTCCTGAGTCAGTTTTTCAACTTGAGCTGTTTGTTGTTGAAGAAGACTTTCTATTTTTTGTAATCTTTCCATGTTTTGATAGGAAAGCTCCGACTGTTTATGCAGCGTTTCTTTGATATCCTTAAGTTCGTCAATTCCCCGTAACCTGGCCTTCATTTCACGAACTTCCTCCGTCAGCGCCCTCAGTAGTTCAATCATTGAACTAGGCTCCGTGACTGGCGATGTCCGTGTTGACGTTTCACATTCAGGACAAATCCATTTTTTAAATGCTTCTGATTCCGCTGAATCTATTTTAATACACTTTGTGTGATATAAATTTTGACAGATACTGCAAGCAACTTTTAATTTGTCATCACGCCCCACAGATTTATTGCATGCTTTACAATTAACCATTTTAATTGATTATATAATGAAATTTACGTAAATAAATATTTAAAAGTTCTCAATATTAACAATAATAACAATACAGTATGTTTTTCTCGGAGTCTGTTGGGATTAGTGCGAGTAAACAGATAGCTCCCCACTACTGCCACACAACGGTTCTGACTTATTGAATTGTTTTGAATGTTTTTCACTGAATATATATATATTTCTTTTTTTTTTTATATGATAGGAATAAAAGCTTGACTATAGCGTTACCTGATTGAGTTTTAGTATAGTTATAGAGAGTTTCACTGGAAACGCCTAAAATTTTCAATAGAAATAAGTAGCACTAATAACAAACACAGGACTAAATAAACACCTTACTGCACCAGAGATACTCTAAGACTGAAGGTATATAGGTATTAATTAGGTAATAAGAAAAGCAATAATTCAAAGGATAATATTATACCACTACTACTGATTTCGAAACGCAATATCTCAGCTATTTCTTAAACAATTTCAATGATTCTTTTTTTTTTTTTTTTTTTCATTTAGTCAAAAATTTAATTCTCTATCAAAAAGTAAAACTGTTGGTATATATTTATTTATTTATTAATTAGGTCAAACGGATTTTTTTTTTGTATTCGTTATTCGGATTCTACGCATCTTGAAACGTAAGCTCTCAAATTTTGAGCAGGGGTAATTTTCTTTTCTTTTTTTTTTTTTTTTGATCGATTACAAATTTTGATTATTGAAAACAATAAACAAAAAATATTTATACAGGACTGCGTTACTATTCTTTTATTTTCATTGGATTTTCATTCGAATAAAATTTCCTGATTCCAGAACACCTTACATTTTATCTTTATCATCAATAATAACCAAGTTATCAGGGAATAACATCTCTTATAAGTCGTGGATTGATCACATATAAGCTCATGACCTTACATACCATGTAAGCTCTCAAATTTTAAGCAGGGATAATTTTTTTTTGGTCGATTTTGAAGGTTGATTATTGAAAATAATAAACCGAAAATTGACTTTACATTTTCCAGAAGTATAGACGGAATTAAATAACTGTGTTAGAAGTTAGTAATGATAAACGAAACCAAAGTCAATTATACAATGGTACTTCAAGAGACAGTCAAGATAAGATTTTTTTTTTCTTCTTAAATTTAGCTAAGGTTAAACAGGAGGGGTAAAGTAGAAAAAAAAAAAAAAAAAAAAAAGCGGAAGGGAAAAGAAACAACTGCAATTGTAATTGAGAACTCATTTCAAAGAGTTAATTGAATTTCACAGAATAAGAAATCAGGGTTCCAATCTAAACGTCACGCGACAAAAACATCCCTACTCAAGGGACATTGGATAAATAACTGCTATAATTTAGTTAGCCCTTCTGGAAGAATGTTAATTTTACAGAAGAAGATGGCGGAGACCCAACGGTGATTGGTTGAGGCGAGTCCTTGCCCTTCAGGAACAGAGCAGGAAGATTAAAGTTGAGAAGGAAACTCATTAAGGAAAGGTAGGCACAACTTTGCCAGCAACATTAGTTTGCCGCGGCGATACGGAAGCTTTACGGCTAATCACTAACACTTTTCCCGAAACCTTCTTGGAAAGGTAAACTTAAAAGTTGCCCCGCGAGTCGTTGAAACATCAAAACGTCCGGACTGATTTCGGCTATCGCAACTTTTACAGGGTTTTCCCTTCCAACTGCGCTTCCCGAAGCGCCTTAATCTCTTTCTAATTATTAGCAGTTTCGAACAACTTAAGAGATAATTCATGAAATTGTCATGAATTGGTTACTTTCTCCCGTGCAATTACACAACAGAACTGAAATTCGAATATCAAGACAAATTAAAATAAAATTAAGTAAAAAAAAACAAAAACAAAATCTTGAATTATTTGACGAAGCATATCAAATAGAGTTATATTATTAAATAAAATTACGAAATGACTTCGCTATCATGAAACAATACCTGAGATTACACGATTCCATTCCTTCTAAAATCCGTCAGATTCTAGACATCTCATCCGCTCAATTTGACTATGGTTTCATCGCTAATGGTGGTCTCTCTGAAAAATTTGACACGAGACTCAAGAGACTAATGAATTATTTTTTATTTTATTTGATTCATATGTTTCATTTCAAGACGCTCTCAAGGATCTAGTAAGTACACGGATTAAACCCGAAGGTGGTCCAAGGATTTTTTAATGAGAGTAAAAAATCCTTGGATATGCCGTCCTTCGGAGGGGACGTTAAAGGCGGTCCCGAGCCTGTGCGATGTCAGGTACTCGTTAAAGATCCCTATTTTAATAAATCCTGGCAGCTTACTCACCTTCCTAATCCCTTGGCAAATTCCCTATCTAGTTTTAAACATCCCTATAATCCTCCTCGTAGGTTAAAGCGGCAGTGGCCCAGAGATCTCTTGTAAATATGTTATTGGAGTGCTGGCAATGGCCAGCTTCTCCACTCATGCCCTGAGTATATGTGGCTGTAGCGTGCCTAGACATCCACTGGTGGATCTTGAGGTTTGTGAACATTGTAAATAGGTATGAATGTGATCAAGATTGTTATTATTATTTTCTTTATAATATTTATTTAATTTTGTGTGTATATATTTTTTTCTTTGATTAATCATTATTTATTTGTTTTTAAATTTTATTTACAATGTACATATGGGATGAATGATTTATTTTATCTGTAATACTCATTGCCCCAGAAGGTGGCAGATTGTATTATCTCTTAATAAAAAAAATTTTTAAAAATAAATAAATCCTGGATAGGCAAAATGCATGACTCCCACAGTAGCATCGTCCGATTATCCACAGTAGCGTAAAGTGAAGTTAAATAAATAAACAAGTACACTATGTTGAAATGGTTCCACCCTTCTTTCCAACGGTAATACTTCCTTGGTATGTTTTTTTCCGATCCTTCAAAACAAAAACAAAAAAAAATCATTATATCCTCGATATGCTCATCACACGTTCCTCAGTCATTCAGTAAACACAAGATCCCAACCAAACTTGAACATACTCACAGATCCGCCTCCAGTAAATAGTGCTACACTATTTTAGAATCCATTCGTAAAGTCTTATCATTAACCACTTTCAAACATCAATTATTTCTTTATCTCCTAAACTATTAATCATCCTAACACAAGTAATATTTGAAGCTATCGATGAAAACTAATCGTTGATACCAAGTCTGGTCCATTTCTGTATTGAAATCTTCAATGACAAAACAAATATCATTTATTTTGCACATTTCAATTATTTTTAGAGGACTATTAGTCCCAGAATAAAATTTATTTTCATTTCATTTTAAATTATGAATAAGCATACAGACACAACTAAAATGTAAACTTGTTAGTAATAACGAATAACCAGGGTTAGTATAAAGTACATTAAATTTCAAAGTCATCAATTATAATAAAATATATCTATGCATTTTAAACCACTTGCGACATTAAAGTGACAAAGATGCCTTACTGAAAGCAATATTGATTAATTAAACATGAACCCGAACATGCCATTATATAATTTTAAAACATATATTATTATTATTAGCTCATTTTAAAAGTGTTTGTAAAATGATCACATTTTGCAAAAATATCTATTGAAGCCATTAGAATCGAAATGGTATAGAAGAGTACAGCAATCCAACCTATATTGTGGAGCCGATTCCACAACCGGCCAACCCGGGTCGCCATTATTCATCTGGGTATGACCTGAAAAAGTTTTCTCCTTGATTCATTATTCATTAGAGGATGATATAGTAGGTGTGATCTATGTCCGTCCTCTCTTCTTTTATTTCCATCCTTTCCTTCTTCCAACTTCTTCGTACAAGTTTCTTTCTCTCATCGCCCTTCTCTTCTATTTAAATCAATAAATTAAAGTGAAGTTTTCGCGCATGCTAAGTTGAAACTGAATCGATGATGACTATACGGGTATGCGTTGTTTCTCAGAAACTCATTTGATTGTATTAACGTTAATACGATTTTTTTTTCAACTTCTTTATTTAAATCAAAATGCAGACATTTTACAGGGCAAGTAGAAGTCACTATCCCACTAAGGCGAGCCCGTGTGTGGGAAAGGAGTTCACCTGCGGCAGTAACACAGTACTCAGTAACATACAATAAAATACTTAAATAATAATAAATAAATTCTATATAATCGAAATTTTATATAATAATAATAAATAAAGTATTGTTTATTATTCTGGGACAAGTACTTTAAGAATCAATTTACGAAAATAAAGAAAATGTGCTACAGAAACTTGGAGCAAATAAATATAAACAAGTTAACTGATACAAATAGAAAAGAAGACATATGCAGATGAAAAAAGTAAATAAAATAAAATAGAACCTTATTCACATTTCTATTGTGACTGGATAATGATGAGATGATTATATAAGCAGCATTTGAAGGTAGTAAGAGAGTTGGAGTGGCGGATATAAAGATAAATAAAATAAAAAAATATAATTGAAGATCGGATAAGAAAAGATCTCTAGAAATGTTTAGATCGGTGGGTCGTTTTGTATAAACCTGAAGGCCTAGAGCGTGTATAGCGAAAAAGGAGACGGATAGATTTGATTTTAGATCGTTAAAAATGCATGATGGACGAGGGAATAACTTATTAAGGGAATGATACAAGGAAATACTTACTTTGGAAGGGTGAAGCTACCTCAACTCGCAATAGAATTGAGAGGACGGTGTGCCTCGGAACAACGAAGATGAAGAAGAAAAAACAATTAATTAATTATTTTATATCAATCACTATTAGAGTATATTATACTATGATCATATCAATTGGAAACGATCTCTTCTTTATTTTGTTCATATGTATTTATTTATTCATACATGTCAAGTGAAGCCTCGAAACGTTGTAAAGTTTGACATGTATGAATAAATAAATACATATGAACAAAATAAAGAAGAGATCGTTTCCAATTGATATGATCATAACCATTAATTAAGCGTTCCATTTTTACAAAGAAATTCCCAGAAACACTACTGTATACTGTACAGCACAATTTGAAGTGGGGAGATATTAGAGAGCTAACAAGGAATTCTCTGGTTTCATACGGGAATAGGCTACGAAGGGGATTTAGTCGTAAACCTTAGGTGGATAAGGTACAACGTAGATCTCGGATATATGGTTTTCGACCAAACGTATGCCAGATTAATGACGGTCGAGTAGAACTCATAGGTTTACTATTAAAGAAAAGAGTCAGGATATATGGGACAGTTTTCAGGAGGTGATGGGGTCCTATTATTGTACAATGTCTTTTATTTTTATACTTAGTAGTACTGCCCATAGACTAATTTGATAAAACACATAATAAATACGGGTAATTCTTAAAGCAATAATTATTCACATGGCCTGAACTTCAGGCAGATGTATCCTTTATCACGAGCTTGATATATGAATGCTTTATAATTGAACAGCAAAAACACTACTTCCACTAATAGAAGTTTCCTAATTTCTAAACTTTTTGAACAAATAAGTAAAGAAAAAAAAGAAGAAGAAACAAAACCAACATTAAAAATTATCTCTAAAAATACAAGAGACCCCCAAAGGTTTACATAGGCCCTATATTTCCCCACAAACGTAGAGGGTGGGTTAGTTGGGCGTCCTGGGAGGGGATTTCAGGTAGGAGAAATAGTACAGGGATTACTTTCCAGGCAGAGATACAAATTTTAGGTTTTGTTTTTTTCTTTTTTTTCGTGGGACATCTATAGCGAGAGAGCTCTAATTGTAACCCAGTGTAGTTAAAAAATCTTGTTTTAAAGATGCCTTTTATACTAAATACACTCTTACGCATTTCGATGGTTAATTTCAGTTGTAGGTACCGATTAGGTTATTAAAGAACTAGTTGTAAGAGATGGAAACTGTTATGTTTTCACGCATATATTTTTAAAAAGCGCATTTTCGATATTAATCACATCAAATTATTAAAATATAAAAAACAAAGTACAGTATATTTCAATGTTAGAACCAAAGATAATTATGAGCTAAGAAAACCATAAATATATTTTACTGATCTCTATTTGAGTCATGAAATCGCACAGTGAAATTAATGTTAAAAAGAAATTTTTTTTAAACATAGTTATCGTTGTTATCGTACCGTTTAACTTTTTTTTCTAATATCTCAAAAAACAAAAACAATCTAAGTATTAGTGAATGATTAACAACTTTTTTTCTTCCTTTTAGGATTAGAAAGTTTATTTATGAATATTTGATTCGCTGAACTTTAAAATCTGTTGAATAGTTTAACTTTACATGTTAATGTATTTTATTTTGAAGTTAAAACTGCTGTTAATACCTTAAACCTAATCCTTTAGCTTAATCCACCAATCCATCAGTATTACTATTGTTCATTCTGAAACAGATTGTAATAATTCTCAATAAATGAATATTTAAAAAAAAAATCCACTAATCATCTTTGATCTTCCGCGAAGGTAGAAACGACAGTGTCTGGATTAACCCCTTAAGTGCTCTATATTTATGGCTATAGCGCCATCAATGAAGTACCGCTGGCGTTTAAGTCAATGGACGAGGCTGAGAGGAATGGGGAGACGCTGGGATCTCCAAGGACGCTTTTCCCTCTAAAGATAGGGAAATAAGCCTTGCACGTTGTTCCCTCGTCTGATAGTAAATATTGTACTTAGGTAAGCGGACCTCTAAAATGTTTATTTGTTTTTAAACTTCGTATAAATGTGTTGATTGATATTTTATTGTATATTTTTTTCTCTCTCTAAATATTGTATGAACGCAGACTCAAAACCCTATGACTCACATCTTTATTCTGACAAATTGTAATATTTCTTAAATAATAAAAATTGTTTACACAAAAATAAAACATAATGACTTAGGGAACGCTCTTTTCTCTATTATTCGAAGCGTTAGACAACGTAAAACACGTTATTAAATATATATATCAAATAATCTATGAACGGCCATTTTAATATTTAGTTATTCATCAACCGTTTTAGTAAAAATAATGAGAGAATGTTTTGGTTTTTATGTAAGTGTAGAGCCTGTTGATGGTGTAAAGCCATAAACTTCAACATTCGCTTAGATCAAACAAAATTTTATTTTCTTAGTTTAATAGTCACATATCGAATTTGTGCGAGATTTCTCTAATAACACTGGGGTCACATATAGCATTGTGGTTACCATAACAGACTCCTATGCCAAAGGTCTTGGGTTCAAACCCGCAGGTGGCCCTAGGATTTTTAATGGCAGTAAACAATCCTTAGTTATGACATCCTTCGGAGGGGACGTTATAACGTAGTCCCGAGCCTGTGCCATGTCCGGTACTCGCTAAAATTCCCTATCCTAATAAAACCTGGATAGGCAAAATTTAGGACTTCCACTGTAGCATCGTCCGATTAGCCATAGTAGCATAAAAAAAATGACGTTAAATAGATAAACAAACGAATCTAGTTACACTGAGCTATCGCCCGCTTTATCGAGGAAAATCGAAATTTCCTGCAACTGAGCAACCGCGGAACAATCGAAGAGATCTGTAGCTGTCGGCAACAGTTTTCCGCTTTAGAAAGGCCCATAGTCCGTTTGTATAGAAAGGGAGGGGTTTCTTTCAAGCTAAAACAAGGAACCAACAAAGAGAAGGCAATTAACAAGAGTAGTAAAGGGGTCAACGGAAAAAATGGACGCCCCATTACTATGAAAGGGAGAACTG
The DNA here is from genome assembly GCA_023052935.1 of Piezodorus guildinii. NCBI lineage: Eukaryota > Metazoa > Arthropoda > Insecta > Hemiptera > Pentatomidae > Piezodorus > Piezodorus guildinii. The sequence continues at coordinate 93,841,091 of CM041293.1, forward strand.
TTAATGTGATTTATGTCGGCTTCCAGCTCATTATTCCCCCGGCTAGGACACAACAAAGCCCTCGCCCTATAGTTGGCGTATTTATAACTGGCCGATAAGGCTCTTAAGAAGCGGAGGGAGGGGATGGTAAAATTGAATAACAAATTAGCGGGAGAAGAAAGGCCGAGAAAAGGATGGTGTCCTCGGATCGTAAATAAAGGAGTAGGCCTGTAGCGGCAACATTTGTCATAGTCGCCCCCCCTCTAGGCGACATTAATTTCTTTCCGATGGCGGACGTTTAACCGCGGTATTGCTACAAGCAATTCTCTATCTTTCTTCGCTAAAATATGGTTTCGGCTTGTTACTTATCGACCGAGGAACTAGACCGTGAAGTGGAACTTAAAAGTGAGATGTTATCACTATTTATGTATTTGTCTTATAAAATTAACTATTGGATGTATAGAACAGTTTGAAGTATCATACCTCAACAGAATTACAAATCTCGCCAATTAGATCAACCATCACCCCTTTATAACCTGAAACATTTTCTAAAAAGAATAACTTCGGGTAATAGGTATTTATTTGTGTTTGAATCCATTTGAATAATCCATTTTTTTTTTTAATCTCTACAATTTTTATTGTCACGGCTTTTTTCCAGTTATTCTCAAAATTCTCAACAAATCGTGGATTTAAATAATTAATGACTACTACTTTTGGAGGAGATGTTAGTTGAGGGTGCAGTCAAATTAACACACATTAAGAAGAAACTTAATTTAATAGTGCCGACGTTTCGGCCTAAATTTTATGCCTTCATCAAGGCGATTGAAGGAGTGAAACCAACAATGCTTATTTGTTTCTAACAATGCTTGCTTGTTTCAACTCAATTTTAAGTTAATTTGACTACACCCTCAACTAACTTCTTCTCTATATACACAAAATCTTTCACTTAACTACTACTTTTAGTTTGGTAGCCATTTTAAGTCAACATAGTGATTGAAAACATGTTTTTGAATAACTTCTCTAGCAATACATATGATATAAAATTTAACATAAAATCTAACAATATGATAAGGGAGTGCTTTACATTTTTTCCCATCACAATTAGTGAAGAAAGTGGTTAAACAAATTCTCGGTGGTTAAAAAAGAAATTTTGATCATGAGAACATAGTTCTTTTTTTATAATATAAATTTTCAAACGTGACAACAAAATACAGTTTTCGAGATAATTAAAGGAAAATATTTCAAAAAGGACTAAGAAGAATATCATGGAGCTAATACATATTACACATTTTTATCATGAGTTCCAGTGATATAGAGTTTGTGACTGAGACTCGGGTGGTTCCCAGGATTTTATAACTTCAGAATTACAAGAGTTAGAAAAGGATTTAGCAACTCATGTTTTTAGCCGCAGAGGTGAATTAAAATGGCTGCTAAACTAAAAGTCTAGATAATTTTTTTTTTCAGTTTCAAATTCCTTAATGCTCCCTATTATGTTTCCAACTGTACCTTACACCACGACATTAATATTCCATTTATTTTAGACCTGGTACCATTCAAATTTTCCAAATTCCATCGGAACCTTCTTCATCATCCTAATCCTTTAGCTCAATACATCTTGAGCTCCACCCACCCCTACAATCCTCCACGAAGATTGAAACGGCAGTGGCTCCGTGACGTTCTGTAAACATTTATAATGGAGTTCTGACACTGGTCAGATCCTCCACTCATGTACTGTATGTTTGTGGCTATTGCGGCCTAACTCAGCCTCTACTGGCTAACACCAGTGATGAGGCTGAGAGATAGGCGCTGGGATCTCCTGGATTCCGCTTTTTTCCCTCTACAAGTGGAGGAAAAAGCCCAATCTGGGGTCTACTTAGCAGTTGTATATATTGTATATAGATACAAATGTTGGATGATGTTTATTTATTTGCAAACTTTTTATTTATCTCAATTATAGGTTGTTGTTTTGTTTTGTTTTTTATTGTATATATATGAAATTATTTATTTTCTATTTTATGTAATTTGACTATTATTGTTATTTTCTGTATATATTGTATGAATGTGGTCTCATATCAGTATTACTATTGTTCATTCTGAAACAGATTGTAATAATTCTCAATAAAAAAATAAATAAATAAATAAAAAAAAAATTTCAAATTCCGGCTAAGATATAGAAAAATATATAAAAATAACATAAAAATAAAACAAAATTGAGCGGCATAGCCCGGACATTTTCTAATGGATTGAGCTTAGTATTTCTCAATTATTTTCTTGTTTTTTTTATAACAATTGGAGGTTGGTAAGTAAAAATAATAAATTAAATGGTGACCAAATATTTTAGAATTTATGCAAAGCGACTTGCGTACATTCTAACATTTTAGCCTTACAATGCCTTTTTACAAAATAATTATAATTGTAGTTGTAATAAGAATTATATTATACAGTGTGCAGTTTTAAGGTTATAATTACATGACATATTTTATGATAAATTAATAAAGATAGAGGGAAAAATGTTGATAACGATATTGACTTTGCGTAATGATGTCACATTTTTTTATTGAACAAACATCAAGGTAAGAAAAATAAATATAAATAAAAATGACATTGAAATACACATGCTCATTTTAATAACAACCAGTATAACTTTGAATAAATGTGAAACCAAAAATACACCACAATAAAAGGAGATCTCCATATTATGAAAGACCTAACTTAATGTTAGCATAACATTCTGATTTATAGTCTAAAATAACCGTACATTTATTTGCATCCTTGTGGTAGCCACTATATTATAGTCTTTCTCAATTAAACGAGTCTTAAATCAATAAAGTTTTACTTTTTATTCTATAGACAGGAAAAACAGGAAACAATTGGCTAGGATATAAATAGAAGATCGCATACATCTACGCTAAATTATATTTAAGCCCCTATGACAGCAGCCGACCTATAGACAGCAGCATTAACTATTAGGTCATTATCTATACAATCATTGAGAATAAAAAATGTAATAATAGCTAATTAAATAACACAAATACGTATACTAAATAAGTAACTATAAGTGAGTTACTGTTATAATTTAACAAGAAAAAATTGAGTAACCTATTTGTTCCGATCCTTACCAAATAACATAAAATAGTTAAAACTCTCTTGGATAGAACCTTTTCTGGAAAAATATAAATAAAATAAAACTGTATGAACTCCTTCCTATTATCACAATAATCATTTCCGATCATCTTTATATAGTGTAAAATGAAGAGATGTTATTATTTTATGTACTATGTCGAAAGAACACTATCGGTGTAATGCTGACCTTTTAATGGCGTTGTAAATGGTATATTTAATTTTTAAGGAATAAAACGAGAAAAAAAGAATAAAAAATGCATTAATGATTTTAGAATTATGCATTGAGGTTTTTAATATAAAAAATAGTGAGGAGAAAGTATTACGTTGTGTAAAGGCAAATCCAACTAAGTTGGACAGAACCACTTAGTCAAAAAAGTGTATCTCTCTCATAACTAAATTAGTATTATTTACCAGATAAAGATATTAAACTTCAATTTTTTTGAAGGTTATTATTAAAAGGATATCCAATTATAACAGTTACACGTGGTTGTCATCCAACGGGTAAGAAAGGTATGAAAAGGAAACTGAAAAATAAGATAAACTACGAAAGAAGATTTCTTTAAGTGGGTGATGTTTAATAGCCAGATTAATTAGCAAATAAGTCTAAAATTGATGAGATTACCAATTTACAAAAATCTTAGACTAATATTACGTTTCTAGAGCTACAAAGGCTAAGGCCTGTATTTGAAGTAGGCTATTTGCAATACGATTCTAATTTTAGACAAAATAACCACCCGACACTTTTTCAGCCCTTTTATTTTTATTGTCAAAGCTAAGTGTTTTATAACTTTTACAAAACAAGTCGTAGTCCCTGAATTTCCTTCCTTTAATTTTCAATGGGCGAGACCCCCTGAATGGAGCCACTTGAATACTCCGCCTCTTTGCCCTCAATGCTTCCTATTTCAGAGGATCTCAGAGGGGGAAAAAATCCTTTCCCGTCCGACACCTTAGGAGAGACCCGCCTTGATTTGAAGAAAAGCAATTAAATGTCTTTAGACTGAAATAAAAATCAACAGTAATGTATATTATGTGTTCATATATGATATGCAATATACAAATACAGTATTATTAATGCCTTGAAATGGTTGAGATTTGAAATTATTAACATTTTAAGAATACTCATATAGAACTCACATATTATATATATATATATATATATATAATATATATATATATATATATATATATATTATATATATAATAAATATATTCATATTTTTCCATTCACTCATGTCAGCAGCAATATGTGGAAATGAGCAAATGTGCTATATACAACATAATATGCGGACATGATAGGTATAAGGAAAGAAAGTGCCCAGCGGCACTCCTATCTAGGCTTTACTATATTTAGGTCTCTCATCCAGCTTATTTTTAGCCTTCTTTTAACAGGATTTTCAGCAATTCACATGTCGTTTATAAGTCTATTGTCGCGTCCGTGCAGTTTCCTATGAAAACGTGAATAGAGAGTTTGTAAGTGTTTGCCAACTGTTGGTTATTGTAAGTCTGTATCTAGAATTTTGTTATTTACGTACCGTCTTGATACTTGTTACGTACATTACTTGTTCTGGATGTAGGAACTGTTGTCATAAGTCTAAAATATCTTATTGAAACGATTGCAGTTTTTGCATGTGAGTCTTTTTAGCTGACCCATAAGTCTTTGAAGCGTAAGTTCATATGGATTTAAGTAGGTATGCATATTTATTTAGTTTCTGTATAATTTTTAGTTTTGATTATGTAGTTGGAAGAGATTATAGTGACTGAATGCTGGTTGAAAGTCTTTCTTATTATCTGTTTGATGGAAAAGTAGTTTTCGTATATTAAGTATTTAAGTGTGAACGTTACATGTTTTGACTTGTCGTGATTTAATCGAATTTTCCATAGAGACTGCCGATTTTGTAGGAGCATTAAATTATTTAGTACCATTAGCAGTCAATGAGCCAGAGTTGGTTGGTGTGTGTACCACATACAATGGATAGGAGAGGAGCAAGTATCGATCCTTGCGGTACTCATGCCAAAATTAGTCGAATTGAAGACATTTTAGAGCCCTGTCGAAATAAGAAAAGCATCTCGAAAAGGAAGGATTGAATAACGAAATAGTGCGTGCGAAAAAGTTCATGAGTTTGAAGAGAAGCCCCTTCAGCAAGATTTCATCAAACGCCTTAGCAACATCCGAAAACACCCCAGTTGCTCATTGTTTTTTTTTTCTAGTGCTCCAGCAATGTACTCAGTAATTCTGTGTAATTGATGAGTCGTTGAGTGTGACAAGTGAAAACCGAATGGTTGGTTGGGTATTATTCTTTGTACAGTCACCATGTCAACCAATCTTTTATAGATTAATTATTTGAAACATATTAGATATATGATATGGCATATCAGATTTAGAAAACAAAAGTTAAATCGGATATCAGGTTTAACAGAAAATTTAAATTTTTAGTCGACAAGACAATTCTGTAAATTTTCTGGTCCTATGAGTTTGAATTTAAAATTCTGATAAGCTAAATTCGATATCAAAATCAACATAAAAATAACTTAGGTTTCTTTTATCTTTTCAAGTTTTCCAAACAGTAGTCTATGCTCCATAATATGGAACCAATACTATTCAACTTCATGACATTAATTTTGTATTTATTTTAGAATTTATTTACTCTAATCTTCCAAAGTTCTTCAGATCCTTAAGTATTATCCTAGTTATGTAGCTTTATCAAACCCTACAATCCTCCGCGAATGTTGACCCCGAACTATCTGGTAAACACGTATAATGGAGCTTAAGTAATGACCAGATCCCCCAATTAAGTTTGTGATTTCTCGTCTCTATCAGCCTCCACGGGCTTTCAATGCCAGCGATGCGTTCTAGAGAAAGAAAAGCTAGGATCTAATGGGTCCTGATTTATCCTCCAGATCTAGAAAACGAAAGTTTATTCGAGACTGCCCTGGCTGATTGTAAATATTTTATTTAAACGAGGGCTAGATTTACTTTATACCGTCAAAGTTCATATCGAGACAAATTGCAATGCATTTTAATAAAAATTGTTCATTTTGTTTTTCAATATTTTCGTTTTCCGTAAATATTGTAAGAATGAAGAGATCACGATTACCAACGGCACATAAAATTTTACAGAACTAAATAAAAAAATATTATTGAATTATTGAAAACTTAGATGCCGTAAGTTCAATAATGAAAGTAACCAAATAACAAAGAGTCAATGTCATCAGTGTAAAGGGGTTGATGTGCCCTGTTATTCGAAGCAGAAACTCTTCCTCGCCTGGTTTAATAGACCCAGGAGCTTTATGTTGGATTACAACCTACAGAGTTTAGTTGAGTGGGAATCCTCTAAAACCATTGTTCCCTCGTTTCGACCCAACAAACGTTGCTCTGGATTAGCAATGTATTTCCCCACGTGTCATTTAGTCGTAATTCTAAATGCACCTAAGTATTGGTACAATCAAAATGAATACACGGTCAAAACTAGTTCCGTATTTATTATAAATTAATCCTTCATCATGTATACAATCCAAAATCCTGAATGCTCCTTATTTTTCCTCATATCAACTCCTCCATAATGACCTAAACATCCCATTTGTTGCAAGCATAGCCCGTGACAGATACACCTCTTTTCATTCTAAACTCCCTGCCCACACAAACCCACTTGTCCGAAATTTATCTTCCGTAGATATCCCTGATAACCCTGCGAGGCGATTGAAAAGAAGGTGGTCTCAGGATCTACTGCCTTAAAATAGTTAAGTGCTACTACTGGGTAGTTCTTCATCGACATTTACATGACTTTTCTTCATTCTGCATATTTACTTATTGTGTTGTTTAATACAGTTGTAAATCACAATGAATATTTATTTTTTTTTAATATGATGGGCGCATGACACAACTTTATGTCGAATATAGTTTATATATTTAAACTTAAAAGCAACAGTAGTACTGCTCGTTTCAGTGAACTTTGTTCTTAGCTTTCATAAAAATAATCTAAAAGTAACAACGATTAAATATAACAACAATAGAGAGTTTATGGACTTAACGTCACTCTCCTGTAATTGCAAGTTTATTACATTTTAACTTTTATAAATCCTTAGGTTTCCCATAATACAACATGTATGTTACTACGATTCTCGGACTCATGTTCTTAATCGTGAAAGATTATTCTTCTTAATTATTTCATAGTTTGTATTCGTACATCTATTATTACTAATAATGAGAAACGGTCATCAAAAAAACAAAATAATAAGACAAACGTATTTTATTTGTGCGGTAACATTCCGACCTACATTATGGTCTTCAAGCAGGTGTAAGAAAAAAAAACAAGATATTAATCAATATAATATTAATAAGTTAGGTACAGTACTAAGATAACAGTAATTTTCATATGTTATTTATAATAGTTGTATTGGTTGTTATCTTGTTTTTCTTAGCACAGATGAAGGCCCACAATACAGGCCAAAGCATCGGCATAAAAATAAAATAAGTTAGTCTTATTACAATACTTGATGGCCTCACCCCAACCAACTTCTCTATAATATATTACAACATTATACATCACACGGTCAACTATGACTTCATTAATAATAAAAAAATCAGTTAATAGGTTTAAATTTAGCAGTTACATTATAACGAACTACTTATTACGAACTATATTATATTATTACCAACTACTTCAATGACGATAAAACAAACTTGATATAAAAAATGATTCCAACATACACTAATGTAACGAGTTTAATCAAATTTCTAGAGGCGATTTCAAGATAATAATAATAAGCATAAATAGCACTTTCGTTTACATCAGTTGTTGTTTTGGACTGGCCTTACAATACAATGTTCATTTCGTGACAACTGGTTGTTCGCACTCAAGAGATCATAAAGTGGTATTACTAATTCGAAAAGTATCACGACTTCAATGCGTTTCTTTATGAGTTATTTCAAAGTAAAATATAATAAACAGCAAACTGAAAACTAACTGCGTATATCGAAAGGGTATAAGCAATTATTACTTAGCCGTAGCATATGCCCCAAGGGATGCGGAAACAGAATGACGACCGAAGGCCATAGAACACAGCCACCAACCTCAATCGCAGGCACAAACAATATCCAAGGAACCTCCCAGCTGTGTTTTATGTCCCACCACTAACTGCCCCCTCCGCTAATGAAACGCTCGCCTCCACCTTCATTACCTGGCCCTAACTTCCCCTCTCCCGCCTCACTTCCAATTCCGAAGCCCTTCAAAATAAGAATTTCGTTCAGCATTTAGCCCTATCTAATACAGCCCCATTAATGGAATATGACAGTTAAAGGGTTTTTATAATCGTGGCTGTGTTTTATAGGCGGAACGGAACGCGAGAATAATGTAATCACATGGCGGGGCGTTCCGGTTCCGCTCTGAGCTTTCGGATTCCGCATTTTTTTTTTTGTTCCGTAAGCAATAATAGAAGTGAAATATTTGATAAAAAAAAAAAAAAAAATTAAAATTCAACCGGCATACCAACTAAATATCATAATATGTGTGCATTCCACTATATATATATATATATATATATATATATATATATATATATATATATATGTGGGTATGTGTGTAAATTATAATCATAATTTAGTTGTAGATAGAGTCGCCATTTATCATAGTGACAAAGGAGATCACAAGCGTTTTTAAACATTGGATAGGTTTCATGTGATCTCTGACGGTCAGCTTCTAGATGGAGTAGAAAGGGACTTTTTATTCAATTTGTAATTATTAAAGAAAGTAGACTTTAGACGATTCTGAAATAGTAGTTTATTATTGATAACAATATACAAAAGTAGATACATACAAACAGAATGAACATATAAACAAGTTACCTAAAATAGTAGCATTGAATAAAAAGTATGTATATATATATATATATATATACTAGCTGACCCGACAGACGATTTCCTGTTTAAACTATGTCTTAACGAAGTCGGTAAAGACGTTCACGCGCCGTGATGCGATAACCAAGGAAACGTGGGATTCATTTTTATATAAATATATAATATATATATATAATAATATTATATAGATAATATATTATATATATATATATATATATATATATATATATATATATATAGAGAGAGAGAGAGAGAGAGAGAGAGAGAGCTATTATTATTGCCTTTAAAATATTTTTAATAAACTATTTACCAAAGTAACTTTTCTCTTTTTTTCTTCCATAAGATCCTTTTCCTGACTCTTATAAACGTAACAAAAAAAGAATTAGAGAAATCGGTCAAGCCGTTTATGTCTAATGCTATGACCACGGGAAAAGCCGATTCATATATTTTAATCTTAATGTTTCATTCTCTTTTGAATAGCCTGAAAGATTCAGAGTGCCGATATTTGCAATATAGAGTTAGAAAACTAAACATTTTAGCAAAAATGTTACCTTGAACATGTTACAACGTAAAGTTGTATTAGGTAATGGAGAGTAATGGAAAGCGGATAAGTCTAAAGAGATTGTTGTAGATAATAATAGATGATTTAATTAAAAACGCATGTTTGCATTGAAACTTTATGGAATTCTTAAACCTTTTTTAACTCTAACTTCATTTAAAATTTCTTAAATTTATTTTCAAAAAGTAGGCAAGTGAAAGTCGTGTATTTTGCTTATCAGATTTTCTTTTTTTTTTTTTTTTCATTTTTTTGTTTGTTTGAATTTTATTATAGCAACACGACAATACTACAAAATATTCAAAGAACATTCATCTGATATGTTACAACAATAATAAATAGGTTCTACTTTAAGACTATTAAATATAATCTTCCCATGCTAAATTAAATAGAAATTTAATACAAATAATTAATATAACTCCCCTCTTCCGTGTCAGATGACAGGAGCTAAGGAAGGGTTAGCTCTAAAAGTTCTTGATGAAGCCCTCAGGAGATTCCTTGTTACGAAATCATCAGCTGATGCGGAAGACCCTCTGGGCAACATACCAGATTATCTAGAAACAGGAGAGAAAAGAAGGGAGAAATTTATATCTTACACTACTCTGAGGAGTCATTCTTTTTGAAAGTTTTGCGCTAAATGATTTGGCTATACTTGGTTTCTGTTAACCCTATAATTACACGCTAATCCCCCTCAATTTTATTTTATTGTTCCTAAAGGTCTATATGCACACTTAATGGAATCAAGTTTTTCTTAAGATAGAAAAATTTAATTTCCTGTAATCCCGTTCAAGCTCATGCGGTTAATATGCAACTAAATTGACTTGTGGCACCCGGGATTACTCTTCAAGCTCAAAAACCATTTACTCCAATCCTTATACCTAATCCTCCGATCCTATCTATCAAACCGCTCCTTCCGAGTTTGCTGTGGTGCAGAATATTCCAATTATTATCCAGTCGAATCCGGTGTTCCTCAAGGCAGTGTCCTTGGTCCTATCCTCTACAATATACACACGGCTGATATTCCTGTTTGCCCTAATACCTTCTTTGCAACGTGATGACACAGCCATCCTATCCTCTCACTTGGATCCCGAAATTGCATCCATAGGCCTCCAAACGCACCTTTCTCAAATTGAAGATTGGTGTTACAACTGGAGAATCAAAGTCAATCAATCCAAATACAAACATGTCACCTTCACCCTTCGAAGACAATCCTGCCCTCCTGTTCTCTTGAACTCCATTCCGCTCCCTTTTTCTGACACAGCCCGGTATCTTGGCTTCCTTCTAGACAAAAGACTAACTTGGAACCCACATACTAGATTTAAACGACAAAAACTTAAACCACGATTTGGCCATTATACAGACTACTGAAAAGAAATTCTAAACTATCTATAGAAATCAAACTGCTATTATACAAGACAGTACTGAAACCTATCTGGACCTACGGACTTGAAGTGTGGGGGGCTGCCAAATTTTTTTATTTCATAACATCAAACGCATTCAAAGTCCTCCGAACTATAGTTAATGCTCCATATTATGTCACCAACCTTACCTTACATCGGGACCTAAATATTCCGTTTATTTTAGACCTTCAAAATTATCTAAATTCCATCAGAACATTATCCATCACCCTAATCCGTTAGCTCAATTCCTATCCAGCTCCACATATCCTTACCATCCCCCTAGAAAGTTGAAACGGCAGTGGCCTCCAGAACTCTTGTAAACATGTATATTAGAGTTCTAGCATTGGGTATCTTCTCCACTCAAGTGCTGTATGCTTGAGGATTTTATATAGGTATTGTACATATTCTTATTGATTCTTTTTTGTATATATGTATATTGTATTATTATTTTGTAAATTTATTGTTTTGTATATATTGTGTGAATGTAGTATGAATGTTGTAATTTATCACTATTAAAAATGTCCTAATAAGGACAGACTGTAATATTACTCAATAAAAATTGTTTCTAAAAAAAAATAATAATAAAAAAAATATGCAACTTAGCTCTATTGCATGGACAACTGTATGTATTCTTAGTATCTGTATGTATTTATTTAACATCACTTTATGCTACTGTGTTTAATGCCAGCGGAAATATTAAATTTTGTCATTGGTTAAATTAGAATAGGGATCCTTAACGAGAAACCTAAATCGCACAAATTCAGGATAACCTTTTTACCTTAGAAGAATCTACTGGGTTTTAACCCGCGACTTTGGGCATAAAAAGATGCTGATGTTTTCTTTCAGGAATGATCCATTTATTACAGATATGTTTTTTAAGTCTCAAATTAAAAAAAAAAAATCTAGAATTATTTTACTTTATTCTTTTGAAAGAAATAATACACATTAAACGCGGAAGATTTTTCTTTTTTACGATCTACAGACATGAAACATGTTATGCTAATGACAATTTATGCTGGAGCCCTGGACATCTTTACCACATACCAATCTCAGTCAACACAATGCAAGACCGTACTACATTTTCTAATCCCTCTGGATTGGCTTTTAAGATAAAATATTCAGTAAACGAGGCGTTAGATAGTGCAATTACTATTGAGAATTGATTTAGTTTAATTATCAGTTTTTCTTTGTGTGCCTTCAATACATGCGCTGGTGATGAGAATAATACGATTTCCTTGAAACCAAAATTAAACCTTTCTAAAATAGCCCTTTGTCTGAAGGAAAAACTGAACAATAAGAGTGAAGCGAACCACTGGAGAAAAATAAAATTCCAATCCCTCCCTCCCCTTCCCTTCTGGCATAAAACTTTTGAGCTGTAAACCTCAGAACGAAAACTTTCTCTTTAATTAAAGGATATTAAGAACTGAAGGTTGAATCACCTTGAAGAATAAAATAATTTCTCGATTAATGGAGGGGTCAGAAAGACAATCAATCAAGCAGAAACCCCCCAGCATTTTCTTTAAAGACAGGATGAAAAAATGATATAATATTCATTCTGGTAAAGAAACCAATTTTTAATAGCAGTCACTTGTGATGTAGTTGAATTCAGACTCGATAGATAGCCCTATGATTTTTTATGGAAGTAAAACATTCCCCTAGATATTCCGACCTTTTGAGGAGACGTAAAAAGGTGGTCCCGAGGCTGTACGATGTCAGGACTCGTTAGACATTAATGATCCAATGGTCATTAATGATAGAAACAATCTAGGACTCCCACCGTAGCATCGTCCGATTAGCCGCAGTACCATTAAGTAACGCTAAATAAATAAAACAACTAACCATTATTTAATTTTGTATTTATACAAAAATATGTTTTCGTTAGCTTTTATAAATGAATTCATTAAATTGTCTACTATGATAAAAAATAAAAAAACCCTGATGCGCGCAACACACGATTTTCACTTAATTACAAAGGGATCACTTGTAGCTGAGTGGCTAGCGTAACAGCCTCCCATGCCAAAGGTCACGGGTTCAAATCCGCAGGTGGTCCTAGGATTTTTTAATGGGAGTAAAAAATCCTTAGTTACGCCGTCCTTCGGAGGGGACGTTAAAAGGTGGTCCCGAGCCTGTGCGATGTCAGGTACTCGTTAAAGATCCCTATCCTAATAAAACCTGGATAGGCAAAATTTAGGATTCCCATTGTAGCATCGTCCGATTAGCCATAGTAGCATAAAGTGACGTTAAACAAATAAACAAACTTAATTACAAAATAAATTGTAAAAGAATTCATAACCTACAGTTTCAATGGAAACATGTGTTTTATCAAATGATCTATTATATTATTATCTACGACGGTCAATCAGATTTATCGGCTTTTAATTACTCTCCGTTAACTGTTATAATCTATAAGATAATATTTTTTTTTTTTTTTTTTTTTTTTTTTTTAATCTTTGGCTTTCCAACGGTATATTATACATCTATATTATTTTTTATATGTTTTAAAAAACAAAAATTGCATGAAAAAATATTTTTGCTCTTTTCTTCTTTCGTTGGATATCGAATTCATTCAACTTATATATTTAACCATTTTTCATCAATATTGACAATATTATAAGGTTGATTTATTTAAATCTGAGATATAAAAGGTACTTCAGAGGAAGACAATTTAAACTATCGGCATTTCATCCCTGTCAAACTAAACCTATATCGCATTAAAGCCTGTTAAATTTTACAATGATGCAGCGGGTTAAATCAAAATCATTGGAGTCTTTTTTGAGAAAATCGTAAAAAGTTGCAAAATGATTTTTTTGGGACTGGATTATTTAAACTCCGATGACCCTAAAACGTGTATTTCCGTTGAAAATTGGAATCAGAAAATTTTCACGATCGCAATTCTTAGCCTTATTATATATTTTTCATATAGGTAAGTAAAAGTAAATGTTATAACATAGCGATCATATGAGATTTTTACGAATACTATTTCATTATTAGGTTTAAGAACTGTAGGCATTGCAATTAAAGGATGTTATTTTGGTTCATAATAGATTCATCAAAACCTCCAATGTAAAATTATAATTAACCTTTTCAAACCACTTTCGAACTGCTAGTTAGTTTTTTCAATACACTAAAAAAAAATAAATATGTTTATGTTTATGTATAATATATATATATATATATATATATACATATACAAGAAATTAATTCATCTACCCTTTTATATTATAATTTTGTTTGAAATAATTCGGGTTTTAGGTCAGTAAACTGTAACACACATTTAATAGACATTTATAATAAAAGATCTTTGTTTTACCAACATCCATGTAAAAAAGTGATTACGCCAATCACAGGCTATATCAGTCACAAGAATTTTCCCCAATTTTCGGTACCCACTATGTAATGGATGGGTAAGTTCTATGAGGATGTCCTTACACGGATGAAATAAAACCATAAATATTCATCTTTTTTTATAAATTTATGAAATACATATGACTTATTTTATTTTAAGGAGTAAATTTATAATCAATACACTAGCTTATCAACTCAGTAGATGAGCAGATGTATAAACAGATATAATTGAATATGAATTCGCAATCATATGAAAATTTAGATTAATCAAAGCGATTTTGGAACTAAGCAGGGTTGAATATACGATATTCAGATATCCACACAAAAGGGATTAAAGGATTAAGAAACAATAATTTAATTTACGAATAGTCTAACTGATGAGTGTAAACAAAGTTTAATTGCAATTATATGTCCACAATATCAATAATTTGAAGGAGGTTTACAATAACACCTATGTACCATACGTGCCACTGATATTCACAAATTTAATGATAGCCTAAGCATATTTTTATTATACCTTTAATTGAATTTTGAAAACAAAAAAAATAATGTTTCTTATTTCTATAAAAAAGTTATCCTACTGCATAATACATATTCTACATTGATCATGTTTTATTTTATGTTAGTTTATCCTTATAAACAATTCAACTGTTACAGAAATGTTAACAATTTATAGTTTTCGAGTTTCCTTGAAAAATGCAGGACATATTTTTTCTTAAACAAACATGGATACTTAGGGATCATTTGTAGCTGGGTGGTTAGCATGACAGCCTCCTATGCCAAAGGTCACGGGTTCAAACCCGCAAGTGGTGCTAGGATTTTTTAATGGGAGTAAAAAATCCTTAGTTATGCCGTCCTTCGGAAAGGACGTTAAAAGGTGGTTCCGTGCCTGTGCGATGTCAGGTACTCGTTAAAGATTCCTATCCTAATAAAACCTGGATAGGCAAAATTTAGGATTCCGACCGTAGCATCGTCCGATTATCCATAGTAGTAAAAAGTGACGTTAAATAAATAAACAAACAAACATGGATACTACTAATACACAGCCGCAAATATGGTTTAGCTATTATTGGTCCGATTTAGATAATTGTTTGTTCGAGAATTAATATAATTATCTTCCAAGTAATTAAAAGTTACTTTATAACATCTGTAACTCTGAGCTAATCGCAGTTTATAGTTTCATTTTATATCCTCTACACATACAAATATAAATTTACATTGTTTGAATAGTTCTAAACTAAGTTTATCCTCCATTTTTTGTTTTACTTTGTTTACCCTTATTTACTTTGTATAAATAAAATTACTTATAAAATATTTACAAATGTTAATAAAAAAATAGGCGTAGTGACTGCTGTTGTTCGTCTACTTTTTTTCGTGGAGTAATTTTCAATATTTGTTGATAATTAGGATTTAAAGGTTTTGCATTTTCTTTACTTCTGTGTGATTTATCTATACAATTATTATAAAGCTGAATAGTTTGTTAGTTTGAACTCGCTAATCTCAGAAACTACTGGTTCGAATTAAAAATTATTTTTGTTTATGATAGTCCATTTATCGAGGAAGGCTTTAGGCTATATAACTTCACGCTGCGACGAATAGGAGTGAAGAATCAGTGGTAAGCCTGGAAAAAACAAGGAAAATTAACCTCACATCGCAGTGATTTCAAATGACTTACCTTATAATTTTAAAATAATTCAATATCCCGTTAGTTTTTCTTTTGCCGTATCAATTAGTAAATCACCGTGTTTAATGACTCGCCGTTATAGGTTCTGCTATGGGGTAAACTATAGCAGGAGATTACTGTCAGAGTTAACCCTCTCTTAACCCCGGCACCGAGAAGTGAACTCGTAATTATTTTACGCCGAACACCGCTTGGTTATATAATAAATAATATTGGCTAAATGATAATTCGTATTGTTTATAGGTCGAGGTCACACTCGGCAACCAGGTTTTCCGCCAATTTTTGGGTATACACTTGACAGAAGATAGTAGTGCTCCAGGAGAGTATCCATACCCCAGAAATAAAAGAACATACAAAATGTTTTTTCTGCCACAGCCGTGATTTGGACCCGGAGAATAGCCATCTAATATATGTATACATAAACATAGAATTTTTTTTTTCTCAAACACTTCTGATAAAATACAATTAATTGTTGAGGGAACTATTGTGTATATCTACCAGAATGTATGTTTTTATAAATCAAAAAATAAACAAACTTTCTATAAGTGTTTAAATCGAAAAGTTAACCTAATAAAGGGCTTACTGGCCTTATAGTTAGTGATTGTACTCATCGGCAAAGGACATGTTAGAAAAGCAATTAATAATAAGTTGGGCGGTTGGTATAAGTGCCAATTGGGGTAGCTATTGGCCAACTTTCCTTCCTCTAATCTAATTGGCCACTTAAGTATGGTACAATACGTTCACCCCCACCCTTATCCCAGCCTCACTTAACCACCCAATCGATATTACATTATACTGATATTGTATCTAAGATATAATAGAGATAAAGCACACAATTTATCTCTATATTACTTATTAAATTCAATATGGTTACAATTTAAAAAACAAAAAAAAAAAAAAAAATCGTGCGAATTACTATAAAATGGTTTATTATTTTCAAAAATTTATGTAATAAAATTTAAAGTTGTCATCTACGTCATATATATCACTTTAGAATGCGTGAGCAATTAATGGTAGGTACATTTAAACGGATAAAACATATTCAATCTTATACATTTAGTAGATTATACAGTTTTCTAATATTAAAATAACTAAAGAAAGCCCAATCAATTTCAATATCATTACAAGAAGGAAAATTTATAAATCAAAAATAGGAAGTCATCCACATCTGTGGCAATATATCCCCATAATATTTCAATGGTCTACCCTTATGCATACTTATCGAAATTATGCATAATTACATACTTTAATACCATTCTTTCTTAATCATATTTGCATATAATATTTGTTATATATAACAATTATCATTTTTTTTCTTAATTGAAATTTACAAATTATTACAACAAGAAACGTATAGTTTATATGGTATGATAATGGTTTGTGAAGGAATTAATCATCCAAAAGTACTTACTACACATAATAAATAAAACCCTATATAGATAGTGCATTAACTCGACGGTTAAACACATAATAGGTCAAATTTTTAATTTTTATTTTGTTTTGTTTTTTTATTCCTTCAAGAAAAGATTTCATGTCTTGACAGTTTAAAACAGTCACTTAAACGTGATACTGGCCACACCACCTCACGGGATTTGAAGGTTATCCCGTGCAGGTTCTTTATTAATTTCTAAATAAAAGCATCTTTATATCCTACACGTGTTGAGAATATATTAACAAAAAAAAATTACTATCTAAAATCTGAGGAATAAAGCTCAGAAAAAAACATAATATAAATTTACTATTAGATGTATTACCCGTTTGTATTTTTTTAAATATCATATTCTACTAAAAAAATATCCTGTAATTGTACAACTACTGAAGGAATAACAGGTATGTATTATAAGATGCCGAAATGAAATTGTTATTTCTAATTTAATGTGAAAACAGCTGCTGCAGTTATAAAATATAGATTCGAAGTTATTTATATTGCGTCCATTTCTGAGTGGAGCCATTACTTGCTGAATATCCAGAGCAACTGCCGAGTTGGATATCACTTCAGAACAGTCTTGAAAACATCACCAGGCTTCAGGATAACAACAACAGTAAATATTGGAGCAAACAACGGTAAGTTGGACTACAATTTGCACCGTAAAGTGAATGCTGAGTCACCTCTTCATATCAGCTGATTGCCAATAGCTAGGCAAGGCTGGTCTTGCTTAACTTTTCTTAAGTTATTATTTTTTCCCCCAACATCTGGTTATTATTTAATTATTTTCCTTACATGAAATGCGATATTATCATCAAGTAATGTCCTTCAAAGCTTCAACTAAAAGATCTAGATCTAGTGGTTCAATCCCGTCTCCTACGAAACAAAGACCTCGCCGTGATACTAATAAAAGATTACAAGCAACCCCTTCGGGTACTAATTCAGAATCTGAACCACAACCTGGCACATCGTCACAAGGGATGACTGACGAATCACCGTTTTTCACCCCAAATCCTTTTCAGATTTTACATAACGAAAAAGAAAACATGGAATCTGACCCTATACCTAGTGAACCACGACCCCCTCCAATATTTGTCAAAAATATTAAAAATTTCCAGTTGTTGTGTACACAATTGAACAAAATTACCGATTCTACCAGCTACTACTGTATGAGTAGAATTAATGACACCAAAATATCTCCTACTACTGCCGAGACATATAGAAAAATAGTGACCAGTAGTACCCCTCGACACCAGTTGAAGCTATTAAAGAAGAATTAACGGAGATAGGCTATAAAGTGCGGCAAGTCACTAATGTCCTAAAGGACAAAATTCCACTACCTCTCTTTTTCGTGGACTTGGAGCCATCGGAAGGAGTTGAACAAATCTATGACCTCAATAGATTGTACTATACCAGCGTAAGAGTTGAAAACCTTACATAAAAAAGGAGATAGTTCAGTGCCATAACTGTCAAGCATATGGTCATACTAAAAGTTATTGTCATCACATACCTCGATGCGTGAAATGCGGTGAACAGCACAAGTCTGTGGAATGTACAAAACCAAAATCAACACCAGCTGTATGTGCTCATTGCCTCAAGGACCACCCAGCCAACTATAAAGGATGCCAAATTTATAAGGAACTGAGGACCAGGTTTCAAAAACCTCAAGTACTGGATGAAACAGCAAGACAAGTAAGAAACAGAAGAGAACCCTCAAAACTTATTGATGCCAATGTATCATTTGCCCACCTACTTGGAGGTGGGAATCAAAGTACTGAAGCCGTGGCCCTGCCGGAACTACAGAATGTACCTCAATCCATTCCACATATACCTCTTCCTCAAAATGTAACCAATCCTAAAAATCCTAATCAACCACAAATCTCTCATATCCCTCCTCCTTCAAATGCCACAGACCTTACCAGTTTGATGACATCCTTTATCTCCGAAATTAAATCCCTTGTTATGCCCCTAATATCACTCCTTACTAATCTCGTATCAAATCTCATTCCTGCCTTAAAAAAACCATAAATGACCTCACCTAATTCCTTATCCATTCTCTTTTGGAATGCGAATGGTGTTAGAACTCACACTGACGAACTTACAGCCTTACTGCAAGACAAAAACATTGATGTTGCACTCATTACTGAAACTAGACTAACCACTAAACAGTACTTTAAAATACCAGGATACACGACATACCGGACAGACCATCCAGACGGCAAAGCCCATGCCGGTACTGCTGTCATAGTCCGCCGATCCCTCACCCATCACTTACACCCAATTTCCGCCCACGATTACCTACAAGCAACTTCCATTGTTATCAAAACCTTTTCCTTTCCGCTTATCATCGCATCAGCATACTGCCCTCCTAAACATCCCATTTCCTCTGCCCAATTTGAATCCTTTCTCAACTACTTGGGTAATCACTTTATTTTGGGTGCAGACTTAAACGCTAAGAACCAACAGTGGGGTTCTAGAACCACCAATTCTCGTGGACGGACATTGCAGTCTGCACTCAACTCCCGACGCTTTCATCTCCTACCTCCCGATTCTCCTACCTACTGGCCAACAGATCCTAACCGTAATCCTGACATCCTCGACTTCTTCATCCACAGCGGATTAGGCTCTCTTAATTTTTCCATAGCTCGCCTTGATGAACTATCCTCTGATCATAGTCCATTGATTCTAAATGTATCCATAACACCTATTCCTAAACCTATCCCACCGTCATTCATTAGAGGCCCTGTCAACTGGAACCTCTTCCGCGAAATCCTCACTAATGGTATTGACCTCAGAGTGATTCTCAAAACCCCAAATGACCTTGACGACGCCGTATATTCGTTTACAACCACTATTCAACAAGCCGCCTGGACTGCCTCCTCTCCCAAACAATCCCAAATAATTCCTTATAAAAGCCATTTACCACAACACCTGACAGACCTCATCAACAGCAAACGCCGAGCCAGAACATTATGGCAACGCACCTGCCACCCAGAGGATCGCCGCTCCTATAACTTTTTTTGTAGAAAATTAAAGCGGGAGTTGGCGATCTTCCGATCCCAATCCTACAATACCTACCTCTCCTCTCTCTCTCGACTCGTGACAATTCCCTGTTGAATGTCACGAAGAGAATCCTAAAATCCCCCCTGATATCCCATCCTCTCCGGCGTAGTGATAATTCCTGGGCTGCTTCTGACAAAGATAGGGCCCAGGAATTTGCACTACGCCTTTCCAAGGTATTCACTCCTCATTCTGATCTCAATCCAACCCATACCGCAATAGTTGAAGAGTTCCTTACGTCACCGATACCAATTTCCTTACCACCTAAAGCAATCAATCCCTCTGAGGTCAAATATCTGCTTCAAAAGCTTCCTCTCCGTAAATCCCCTGGATACGATCTCCTTACTCCTCAAATCCTAAGACAACTTCCACCTAAAGCCATTACATTCCTTACATACATCTATAACTGTATCCTACGCACTACCTATTTCCCTCTGTTGTGGAAACACTCGACTATCATCCTTTTCCTAAAACCAGGCAAACCATCCAACTGTACGTCATCCTACAGACCTATTAGCCTTCTTCCAATCCTCTCCAAAATCTTCGAAAAACTCCTATTAAAACGAATCCTAGCCAAATTTCACAATTTTCCTTCACACCAGTTTGGATTCCGTCCTCAACATTCCACGGTTCAGCAAGGACTCCGAGTTGTAGACCACATTTCCTCCGCCCTTGAGTGCAAGGAGTATTGTTCGGGTGCCTTTCTGGACATAGCTCAAGCTTTTGACCGGGTGTGGCACCCGGGACTGCTCTTTAAGCTCAAAACCCATTTACCTCAATCCTTATACCTAATTCTCCGATCCTATTTATCCAACCGCTCCTTCCGAGTTCGCTGTGGTTCCGAATTTTCCGAACAATATACTGTTGAGGCCGGTGTTCCTCAAGGCAGCGTCTTAGGACCCGTCCTCTACATCCTCTTCACTGCCGATATCCCTACCGATCCCAATACCTTTCTGGCAACATTTGCTGATGACACAGCCATTTTATCATCCAATTCCGATCCTGAAGCAGCATCGCTAAATCTCCAAAAGCACCTTTCCCTTGTCGAAGACTGGTGCAATGCTTGGCGCATTAAAATGAACGAAAGCAAATGCACTCACGTCACATTCACCCTTCGACGCAAATCCTGTCCAACGGTTAATTTCAATTCCATACCGCTTCCTTCCTCAGACACAGTCCGGTATCTCGGCTTTTTACTAGACAAAAGACTGACGTGGAACCCACATACAAGACTAAAAAGAAAAGAACTCAACCGCAGATTCGGCCAGTTATACAGACTACTAAACAGAAAATCTCATCTTACAGTTGACAACAAATTACTAATATACAAGACAGTACTGAAACCTATATGGACCTACGGACTTGAACTGTGGGGGACAGCTAAACATTCTAACATCAAACGCATCCAATCCTTCCAATCCAAAGTCCTCCGAACAATAGTTAATGCTCCTTATTACGTTACCAACTGTACCCTACACCATGACCTTAATATTTCGTTTGTTTTAGACCTGGTACCATCCAAATTTTCCAAATTTCATCAGAACCTTAGTCATCATCCTAACCCTCTAGCGCAATCCCTATCCAGCACCACCCATCCCTACAAACCTCCTCGAAGATTGAAACGGCAGTGGCCACGAGACCTATTGTAAACATTTAAACTGGAGTTCTGACAATGGTCAGATCCTCCACTCATGTACGGTATGTTTGTGGCTACAGCGCTCTAACTCGGCCTCCACTGGCTCAGACCAGTGATGCGGCTGAGATAGAGGCGCTGGGATCTCTTGGATTCCGCTTTTTCCTCCACAAGTGGAGGGAAAAGCGCTTGCTGGGGTCCCTTTAGCAATTGTATATATTGTATATAGTTATGATTGTGTGTAAGATGTTTATTTATTTGCCAACTTTTTATTTATCTCAATAATAGGTTTTTGTTTCGATTTGTTTTGTTTTTTATTTATTATTATTATTTTATTGTATATATATGAATTTATTTATGTTCTATTTTATGTAATTTGACCATTATTATTATTTTCTGTATATATAGTATGAATGTGGTCTCTTATCAATATTATTATTGTTCATTTTGTAACAAATTGTAATATATCTCAATAAAAATAATAAAAAAAAAAAAAAAAAAAAAATTTAATGTAAGTATTTATCAAACAACACAATTTATACAGAAAACACAACACAAATTATGTATAGAACAATATCAAGTTTAAGTTAAATAACATAACTTCTTATTATTTATAAAGCATTCTTATAAATTTCTGTCTTGATTTAAAAAAAAATTTATGAACATGAGTCCTTATCCATTTTGTATTTTAAAATATTCAGAATGCAATGTTTCTGGTAAGGACTGTACTTTTTTTAAATTCTTTATAATCATAACTAGATCTTCAAAAAATAAAAAAAATGCATAGCTCAAAATAGAAGTCGATGTTATAAAGAAAATTTAATTCTTAATAATTCATATCTAAAAAACTTGATGATGTCAATATCAGCTGGTTCTTTTTAAAATGCCGGCCGATTAAAATTTATTTAATTCAATAACTCAGTTATTTTTTAAGATACAGAAAATATTTATTAGTATTTTTTTTTAACAAAAAAACGCGAATAACTATTAAAAAAACGCGAAAAACCAAAAAAAAAAAAAAACGCGAATAACTATAAAAAAGAGAAAAAAGAACAAAAAATTTGTTTCCATAAATACGCCCATAACTCAGTTATTTTTGATGATAGAGAAAAATATGAGTAGATTTTTTCAATCAGTCAAGCGCGATAAACAAATGGAAAAACGAAAAAATTGAAAATTTTCAGCCTATATATACGATTGAACATCGGTTATTTTGGAATACATAGAAAAAAGTATTAGTGGTTAAAAAAACAAACAAAAAAAAACGCGGATAGTAAGAAAAAATAGGGAAAAATATATTCCCCATAAATACACCCATGACTCAGTTATTTGTGAAGATAGACAACAAACTTATTAGTTTTTTTTTTAATCAAAACACCGTGAATAATAAAAAAAAATTTTTTTTTTTTTTTTTTTTTTTTTTTTTTTTTTTTATTGAGATATATTACAATTTGTTACAAAATGAACAATAATAATATTGATAAGAGACCACATTCATACTATATATACAGAAAATAATAATAATGGTCAAATTACATAAAATAGAACATAAATAAATTCATATATATACAATAAAATAATAATAATAAATTAAAAACAAAACAAATCGAAACAAAAACCTATTATTGAGATAAATAAAAAGTTGGCAAATAAATAAACATCTTACACACAATCATAACTATATACAATGTATACAATTGCTAAAGGGACCCCAGCAAGCGCTTTTCCCTCCACTTGTGGAGGAAAAAGCGGAATCCAAGAGATCCCAGCGCCTCTATCTCAGCCGCATCACTGGTCTGAGCCAGTGTAGGCTGAGTTAGGGCGCTGTAGCCACAAACATACCGTACATGAGTGGAGGATCTGACCATTGTCAGAACTCCAGTTTAAATGTTTACAATAGGTCTCGTGGCCACTGCCGTTTCAATCTTCGAGGAGGATTGTAGGGATGGGTGGTGCTGGATAGGGATTGCGCTAGAGGGTCAGGATGATGACTAAGGTTCTGATGAAATTTGGAAAATTTGGATGGTACCAGGTCTAAAACAAACGAAATATTAAGGTCATGGTGTAGGGTACAGTTGGTAACGTAATAAGGAGCATTAACTATTGTTCGGAGGACTTTGGATTGGAAGGATTGGATGCGTTTGATGTTAGAATGTTTAGCTGTCCCCCACAGTTCAAGTCCGTAGGTCCATATAGGTTTCAGTACTGTCTTGTATATTAGTAATTTGTTGTCAACTGTAAGATGAGATTTTCTGTTTAGTAGTCTGTATAACTGGCCGAATCTGCGGTTGAGTTCTTTTCTTTTTAGTCTTGTATGTGGGTTCCACGTCAGTCTTTTGTCTAGTAAAAAGCCGAGATACCGGACTGTGTCTGAGGAAGGAAGCGGTATGGAATTGAAATTAACCGTTGGACAGGATTTGCGTCGAAGGGTGAATGTGACGTGAGTGCATTTGCTTTCGTTCACCTTAATGCGCCAAGCATTGCACCAGTCTTCGACAAGGGAAAGGTGCTTTTGGAGATTTAGCGATGCTGCTTCAGGATCGGAATTGGATGATAAAATGGCTGTGTCATCAGCAAATGTTGCCAGAAAGGTATTGGGATCGGTAGGGATATCGGCGGTGAAGAGGATGTAGAGGACGGGTCCTAAGACGCTGCCTTGAGGAACACCGGCCTCAACAGTATATTGTTCGGAAAATTCGGAACCACAGCGAACTCGGAAGGAGCGGTTGGATAAATAGGATCGGAGGATTAGGTATAAGGATTGAGGTAAATGGGTTTTGAGCTTATAGAGCAGTCCCGGGTGCCACACCCGGTCAAAAGCTTGAGCTATGTCCAGAAAGGCACCCGAACAATACTCCTTGCACTCAAGGGCGGAGGAAATGTGGTCTACAACTCGGAGTCCTTGCTGAACCGTGGAATGTTGAGGACGGAATCCAAACTGGTGTGAGGGAAAATTGTGAAATTTGGCTAGGATTCGTTTTAATAGGAGTTTTTCGAAGATTTTGGAGAGGATTGGAAGAAGGCTAATAGGTCTGTAGGATGACGTACAGTTGGATGGTTTGCCTGGTTTTAGGAAAAGGATGATAGTCGAGTGTTTCCACAACAGAGGGAAATAGGTAGTGCGTAGGATACAGTTATAGATGTATGTAAGGAATGTAATGGCTTTAGGTGGAAGTTGTCTTAGGATTTGAGGAGTAAGGAGATCGTATCCAGGGGATTTACGGAGAGGAAGCTTTTGAAGCAGATATTTGACCTCAGAGGGATTGATTGCTTTAGGTGGTAAGGAAATTGGTATCGGTGACGTAAGGAACTCGTCAACTATTGCGGTATGGGTTGGATTGAGATCAGAATGAGGAGTGAATACCTTGGAAAGGTGTAGTGCAAATTCCTGGGCCCTATCTTTGTCAGAAGCAGCCCAGGAATTATCACTACGCCGGAGAGGATGGGATATCAGGGGGGATTTTAGGATTCTCTTCGTGACATTCCACAGGGAATTGTCACGAGTCGAGAGAGAGGAGAGGTAGGTATTGTAGGATTGGGATCGGAAGATCGCCACCTCCCGCTTTAATTTTCTACAAAAAAAGTTATAGGAGCGGCGATCCTCTGGGTGGCGGGTGCGTTGCCATAATGTTCTGGCTCGGCGTTTGCTGTTGATGAGGTCTGTCAGGTGTTGTGGTATATGGCTTTTATAAGGAATTATTTGGAATTGTTTGGGAGAGGAGGCAGTCCAGGCGGCTTGTTGAATAGCGGTTGTAAAGGAATATACGGCGTCGTCAAGGTCATTTGGGGTTTTGAGAATCACTCTGAGGTCAATATCATTAGTGAGGATTTTGCGGAAGAGGTTCCAGTTGACAGGGCCTCTAATGAATGACGGTGGGATAGGTTTAGGAATAGGTGTTATGGATACATTTAGAATCAATGGACTATGATCAGAGGATAGTTCATCAAGGCGAGCTATGGAAAAATTGAGAGAGCCTAATCCGCTGTGGATGAAGAAGTCGAGGATGTCAGGATTACGGTTAGGATCTGTTGGCCAGTAGGTAGGAGAATCGGGAGGTAGGAGATGAAAGCGTCGGGAGTTGAGTGCAGACTGCAATGTCCGTCCACGAGAATTGGTGGTTCTAGAACCCCACTGTTGGTTCTTAGCGTTTAAGTCTGCACCCAAAATGAAGTGATTACCCAAGGAGTTGAGGAAGGATCCAAATTGGGCAGAGGAAATGGGATGTTTAGGAGGGCAGTATGCTGATGCGATGATAAGCGGAAACGAAAAGGTTTTGATAACGATGGAAGTTGCTTGTAGGTAATCGTGGGCGGAAATTGGGTGTAAGTGATGAGTGAGGGATCGGCGGACTATGACAGCAGTACCGGCATGGGCTTTGCCGTCTGGATGGTCTGTCCGGTATGTCGTGTATCCTGGTATTTTAAAGTACTGTTTAGTGGTTAGTCTAGTTTCAGTAATGAGTGCAACATCAATGTTTTTGTCTTGCAGTAAGGCTGTAAGTTCGTCAGTGTGAGTTCTAACACCATTCGCATTCCAAAGGAGAATGGATAAGGTATTAGGTGAGGTCATTTATGGTTTTTTTAAGGCAGGAATGAGATTTGATACGAGATTCGTAAGGAGTGATATTAGAGGCATAACAAGGGATTTAATTTCGGAGATAAAGGATGTCATCAACTGGTAAGGTCTGTGGCATTTGAAGGAGGAGGGATATGAGAGATTTGTGGTTGATTAGGATTTTTAGGATTGGTTACATTTTGAGGAAGAGGTATATGTGGAATGGATTGAGGTACATTCTGTAGTTCCGGCAGGGCCACGGCTTCAGTACTTTGATTCCCACCTCCAAGTAGGTGGGCAAATGATACATTGGCATCAATAAGTTTTGAGGGTTCTCTTCTGTTTCTTACTTGTCTTGCTGTTTCATCCGGTACTTGAGGTTTTTGAAACCTGGTCCTCAGTTCCTTATAAATTTGGCATCCTTTATTGTTGGCTGGGTGGTCCTTGAGGCAATGAGCACATACAGCTGGTGTTGATTTTGGTTTTGTACACTCCACAGACTTGTGCTGTTCACCGCATTTCACGCATCGAGGTATGTGATGACAATAACTTTTAGTATGACCATATGCTTGACAGTTATGGCACTAAACTATCTCCTTCTTTATGTAAGGTTTCTCAACTCTTACGCTGGTATAGTACAATCTATTGAGGTCATAGATTTGTTCAACTCCTTCCGATGGCTCCAAGTCCACGAAAAAGAGAGGTAGTGGAATTTTGTCCTTTAGGACATTAGTGACTTGCCGCACTTTATAGCCTATCTCCGTTAATTCTTCTTTAATAGCTTCAACTGGTGTCGAGGGGTGTAAGTTTCTGATTACAACCCTTAAAGCTCTCTCTTGGCGTAACTGGTAGGTATGAAAATCCGCTTTGGTATCAGTTAGATAAAAAAAAAAAAAAAAAAAAAAAAAAAAAAAAAAAAAAAAAAAAAAAAAGTAGAAAAAATTTAAAGTTTACCCGTATTTAAAATTATAACTCAGTAATTTTTGATGATATAGAAAAATATTTACAGCATATGAGAATCACTTAAGCAAGATTAAAAAAATATAAAATAAAAAATAGAAGGTTATATGCAATTTTTATTTAAATTATTTATTGCTTTTCACATTAGTTTATGGCCTGTTAACAGCTATGTGAACGATTATATCCAAATATAGTTATTTAGTAATAATAAACAATTTCGTAATAATTTATAACGTTTTTAAGAAGAAATTTAAAGTTTAAAAAAATGACTGTTCTTTCCCAAAACAAACAAGGAGATACGTTGGGTAAATCAAGAACAAGATAACAACCGTTCTATGGGACTGCACTCATCCAAATTGAATCAAGGGATTAATAGATTGATAAACAACATTTCTGTTTATTGTGACAACAATCGATAGAAAGGAAAAAAAAAAAGTCAGTCTATATAAATAGCTTTGTAAATAAAGGGTACATAACATAAAGGGTAAACAACGAAAAAAATCATGGGGCATTTTCAGTTCAAATCTGCTTTTGTGAAGTACATGATAAATGAAGGGAGAATGCCTGAAACAATTAATTGGAGAGATTAATGGCGAGAAAATAGCTGATATATATTTCACCCTGAATATTTCAAATTAGGGACATATATAATAAATTATGTTTATCCTATTTGATTTATTCATTAAAATTAATTTAGATGATATTTTTTTTTATTTTCAGGAAGTAAATATCTCAATTTAAGAATTTTAATGATTTGTATGTTTTTATCTACTAAAGTACAGAGTACTATAAATTCTTCTCTATAATGGTAAATTCTTAACTTCAATAATTATTCAGTGTTGAACGTAACAACGATACAGCTTAAAATAAAAAAGAAGGAATAGACATACAGAATAAGAAATGGAATGTTTCAAATATAGAGAAATAATTGCTAGTCCTTAAGAAATTGCATCATTCATATTTTGCAAAAATAATTGCATCATCATATTTTTTAGTAATAGTTATTACCAAAATATAACTGTTAATATTTTACAGTGTTCCCTGTGTATTTACTTTTTTAATTTATTTATTTTAATGCAAACATTTTTTACATATCATAATTTATATATAAGATAAATAACGAAATTAATACGTGAAAAGACATTAGCTCCAATTATGTCAACTGTCAAACTATTGAACCGGAGTTCGTAACAGTTGCAAAGAGATAAAAAAAAACCTTAACTAAGCAATGTTCCTGTGTCCACTTATCTAATATTAATAATAACATAGTATCCATAATTAACCACTATGAAATTTTATGCTGTACTTCCGAACCTTGGTGGGGTCAAAAACATATATAATTATATTTTAATTTAAAAAAAGTATAAAATATATATATATATTTATATAATAATATATATATATATAATATATATATATATATATATATATATATATATATATATATATATATAGTAAATCCTCCATAAAATGGCTTAATATTCAGCTCTCAACCATCCATGAAACGCAATGTTTGTTGTTTTATATTTTAGCCTTCATCGAACGTACATAAACGTGGTATTGTATGAGTTTTGAAACTTAATAACGTAAAACTGTAAGAAATTTAAAAAAATAAATAAAATTTCAAAAAAAAATTAGGGTTGGAATAGAGTATAAATAAACGAAGTTTTGACCAAACCTGAAAGTGGAGTCAAGTTAAGCGCTATGTTGGTTAGACATGGAAAGAACCTTATCAGGAACATATGTTTACCTAAGGATACTATCCAATCAAGAAGCTAGAACGATATAAGTTTTATTTATTTATATTTTTTAAGAATCGTATACTCATAGTCCACTGGCTCACGCCGGTGACGCGGCTGAGAGAGAGGCGCTGGGATCTCTTGGATTCCGCTTTTTCATCTACAAGTGAAGGAAAATTCCCAGTCTGGGGTTCCTTTAGCAGATTGTAATTATTGCACATAGTTACGATTTGTGTATGATGTTAGTTTATTTCTCACTCTGTAATTATCTCAATTTTAATTACCTCAGTTTTTTTTTTGTTTTTTTTGTATATATTATATTTTATGTAATTTGACTTCATCATTATTTTCTGTATATATTGTGTAATTGTGGTCTTATATCACTATTACTACTGTTCATTTAGAAAACAAATTGTAATATATCTTAATAAATATTAATAAAAAAAAAAATGAAAGAATCATAAAAAGGCTTAATATAGTATGTGAGAATAATTATATCTAAAATCTTCGATAAATTTCTTATATTCAAGTTTTAATTTAACGTACCTTATTTTATTATTTGACTTTCTTTTTCTATTATTTCATTATCTAATATGTTTATCTTTAGATATCCAGATAACTATTAAATATATTGCCTAGTGAACATCTGAAAGTAGTAACTTTTTAAAACTATAAATTAAACAAAACAAACAATCTAAATCTCTCAAAACCGCTGCTGTTAGAACAAAAATTTTGCCTTCAGTTGTCATGTTTGGAAACGTAACTGATTACATTTCTGTTTTGGACTCGCTAACGACTGAAACATCCCGTAAACTACGGCGAGGTGAAAAACTATGCCAGAGTTCTAGAAGCGGGGCACCTGCTGTAAGAAGTCCCGTTTGGTAATTAGTATATTGGGTAGGCGTGGAGACTTGAGGAATTCCGGGAAGCTACTGAATGTTCGACGGGAGTGAAGTATGCGGTTCGTATGAGACAGAGGACGAGGGAGGGAGTGAGGAGTGTGGAGGGAGGAGCGAGGAGGGAGTTCTATCCATCATGTGTGGTAGCCATTAATCCTAGGGCTCTACCTTCCTCCACAGTTTGCTCTGTCTCCTTCATTAGACCAATGGCACGTAAAAACCAGGTGCAACTTCCCGGCCCCGATACAACAACCAACTTGCTTTTCCAACTAACAGCAAAACTTTTCTCGCTGATAATGGGGAACGTGAAAACTCGACATCTTTTTCTCTTTAATGGCTCTAGTAATACTGTCAATACTCTTGTCTGCTTATTTGAACAAATAAAAAGTAAAAATAACCGGTATATAGATACACGTATGTACTTTTCTTATCTAGGTAAATATGTATAGGCAATCTCTAGGCCAATATTGATCGGATCATAATGGAGTTTTTGTATACTTTGAGTTTTTGTTAGTAAAAATTAAAAGAATGTTCCTATGAGTTAGAAACGGGTATCCTCATATTACTTACCCATTAAAGGAAAAGTAATTGTACCTCTCCAATTCTTGAAGAGTCTTGGATTCGTAAACGGCCGTCCAAGAAGGATATTATGGCAATATCACTCTCAGCCACTAAATTTCACTCCATATTTTTTGTATCTTTAAGGGAAATCATTCGGAAAAGCAGCCGAAATTTGACTAAGTGGCGTAATCAAATAGAAATGTAGTTAACGTTCTGAATAAAACAAAACAAAAAAGTAATAATAAAGGAATTAAATAATCCGCCGAAGTTAAACCTGTTTTATATATAATATTTTTATATTTGAACAAAAAATTAAATAAGATAATATTTAAACTAATACCGATCAAAACATGGTACAGTATAATAAATATATTTAGAGATGCGACTGGGTATTTCAAATTCTGTGAGGGTTCTCATTCTCAGAGACCGAAAAATTAATTAATTTTTTGGTAGTTGATTCCTAAAATCTCTGAAAAAAACTATTTTCAGGATGAAATTTAACTGTGGATAACTTTTCCATCTTTATTAAATCAGAGATACATTGCTTGTGGTTAGAAAAGATTATGAAACCGGACCATGATGAGATTTCTATATTGGAAAAATGTTTTATTTTATGTTTTAAAACAATAATATCAGCCCCGTTACGGTAACATCAAAAACCAATGGTGATATCAGCATAAATTAACAGTAATATCTCTAAAATCCATCGGGATCAGTAATCGGGAAAAAAAAAGAAAGAAATTATTTAGTATTACAAGATATTAAAGTGGGGTTAAGAAAATGGAAAAAAATAAACAAAAATGAGAAATATAACAATAAAATAAAAAAAATTGAATTAAGTAAACAAAAAAAAATACATTAACTTATCATATTCATAAATATATTTAATACCTACATATAACATTAGAAAACTACAATTTAAGCATGTTCTACTCGGGAGGAGCAAAACAGAACCCCAGGAGTTCCCAGCGGCTCTCACTTAACCGTGTCAATGGCATCGAAAGCCAAAAGAGACTGAGTGAAGGAAGTTCGAAAAATGAGTGCAAATTATATTTAGTAATTGAGGATAAAGATAGATATGAATCAATATATTAAAAACTTTCTAGGGTAACGAAAGTTTGTTTGTTTTGTTTTGTTTTAGGGCATAGAACATCTAGGTCATCAACGCCCGATGGTTTGTTATTGATTGTTGATTGATTCTTCAAAGAAGGTTATTTTTAGTTCAAGTGAGATTAAGAATAAGAAAAAAAAAATAATTAAAATAAGTAAAGGATACAGATTAAAAAATAAATAAAAATAAACTAATAACAACAGAAATTAGACATTAATAGGATAATAAATTAAACAGATACATAATAAGGAGGGTATGTCTTCGATAGACGTGTTGGATAGTCAGAGGCTATTTAACAGTTTGCCCCTTGCTAGAAACTTAATTACGGCATTTATTATGGGCTCATCGTCCCGCAGAGCCATTCTTATATTGGGCGGTATACCCAGCTGGTGTAATATTGTACGATTATAAGAACATTCTTCAAATACGAACGAAAGTTATTGATGTCTGGGTAACGAAAGTTATTGATATCTGTCTGATAACGGGATATAATTATAAGCTACTAATTGAGATAAATAAGACCAGACTGACAGATTACCGTCTGATGGGACAATAGGAAGCGGGATCTTTATGATAAGGACAACTTGAACTGAAGACGTATTCTGGGGGAGGAGATGGTGGGGGTTGAATTATTGCGGAACAGATAAGATTGATTAGGAGGGTGAGGGCACACTCAGCCCAGCTGCTCAGCTATTAGCGACCCAATGACCCTTGAGTATCCTTTCACCGGACCCCTTTGTTAGGTTTGTCAATTCCCCGCTAAAAGGGTCATGACGAATGGTCCCTTAATGAATGGTCTCGAGTTGTCCTTTGGTCTCCGGGACCAAGATCTTCGAATACCAGGGACTCTACAACCACCACGTTTAGAAGTAGACTAATGCGATAAGTTTAAACATTAAAAACACAAAGGAAAGAGAATTTAAGACAATCAGGAGTAAGACCAGCTGACGACACTATAAGTTTTAATATTAAATTAGTGGATTACTATTATGATGAATTTGAATTTCCTAATTAATTACTTTAAGCTAAACTCGAAAGTAAGCCTTTAAAGTTAGAAATCTGAATGTATATAAAACACTAATTCTCGACAGTTAATCCGATTAAAAAAAAATCATAAAATTAAATTTGAAGTGTATTAATATTTATACAAGTAAATTTGAGTAGAATATAAAACGATGGCACGATAGACATGTGTAGAAACTACCCATTGTTTGTATTCCATGAAATGTACTTAATCAGAAGGTCTCACGACCATCTTATTTTAAGACGCATCGGAAGATTATCAGGAATGGGAATGAAGTCTGTCATGAAAGGAACAGTACCTGGTTCGAGGTATATCAGCAACATAAGAAACATTAAGGTCATTATAGATGAGTTTATTCGTGAGTGTTGAGAATTTTACGAAGAATTTTAGTTTAGATACATGAAAAATTCATTTATAAAAATAAAATAAAATTACTTAAGGAAATGGATAAAGTATAAGAAAATATTTTATATTTTACGTAAGCCTAGCTTCACAGACTTCCTTTTTTATGTTTGAAAAACAATCCCCAATTCTTTATTTATCAAATGTGTCATAACATTGAACTATTAAAGCATTAACCTTGGTTAAATCTAATATACGAATATAAAATTCTCGTGACACACTGTTAGTTACCATACTCCTCTGAAAAGGCTAGACCGATTTTTATAAAATTTTATATATATATTCAATAGGTCTGAGACTTGGCTACTATACCCCCGCGTGATAAGGGTTGTCCACCCTATTTTTTTATAATGCTGCATTAAAAAATACATACAACCCTAAATTTTCACCCTTCAATCACCAACCCCAATTTAATAGTCATTTTAGTAATTTATTAATTTTTCATCTCGCTCGATAACTGATCACTTATCACTTGATAAGTTATACCCACCAGTGGTCTACCGGTGTCACACACAGCCCGCTAACAGACTGAAGTCGGTCTCCTGTTTCTCAGACAATAAACCTCCTCTGACCCTTAACAGTTTTCGGCCCTTTTATTGTTTGTGCATCAAGCGTAGTAGGTAACCTTTACGATTATCATTTTACTATCTCAGTGTAACTCATGTTTTTTCACACGGAAAATTATATGTGGTATGCTCTCGAGTGGATAAACCATATAGTTTGTTTGTGTTAGCTAAATACGGGCTAACAAAAAAAAATTGTTCACGCCATGGCGCCATAGCATTAAGAGATTGATATTGTTTTTAAGTGTTTCTGTCGTAATTAATTTATGATATACATATAATTTTAAGGAATAAATTATGATAAAAAAAATAATGTTTGGTGTTATGTTATTTTTATATTCCCTCATCGTTCACAGCGCTCCATGCCTCTTTCACTCATACACCACACCCTTACGCACTTACAATAAGTTTTTTTTGTTTTTTTTTCTACATTAGAAATATGCTAGAAATAATTTATATGGCAAAACAACGTTTGCCGGGTCAGCTAGTATGTTAATAAAATAATCTTGATATGTAACTTATTTTAAATCGAAATTGTTTGAAGCAAATACTAAGGCACAGTCTGTATATGTTTTACCAGTCATTCAGTAACGGTAATTTTAAAATTAAAGGTAATAACTTCAAGTAACTTCTAGCGGTATAATGCTTTTACCTGAAAACGAATTCAGGTAAGGCCTTTAGGATTAGGAACGTATAAAACGAGATTGTTGAAGAAGTTGCATGAGTTTAGTAAAGTTTTGGGAGCAGACAAGTTGGCAGATACTGGAAGATGTACAGCCACCCTTGACCCTATTCTTTCCCCCGGTGCTCCGCCGAAGGGCAACTCTTAAGCCGCCTTGATGGCTATTTCCTATGACTTTATAACACGTTAAGGGGCCTCTATAGCCCTCCAGTATCTCCAGAAGAGGAATTTGCATTGTTTATTTCTAAACCTCTTTAACTTATCTCCAGGCCATTCCATGAATACTGCATTCCAACTGTTACTTCTTCCACTCGGAACTTCTGCGATACTTAAATGGAAATGACTTAAATAAAGACTCAAATGACTAAGATAACCATTTCAGATTCGTAATACTTTATTTTATTTTTTATTGAAAGTTACAACAAAATTTTATTGAAGCTATAACTCGCGATATTTTTGTATTAATATAAACCTATCTCTCTATATATATACAAAAGTTATAGAATGAGACTTAACTAATAATTAATAACTTTCTTTTCTATTCCTAAGACCCATAAACCAGCTACCTAGAAAGGACTGACCAAGTACCGACAAAGAACACATACCTATACTTAGGACACAGTACCCAACACCTGGAAGCCCTTGCTTTGTGGTGCTCATGCCGCCTCCTCATCCCTCTACAATCCCTGGCTATATATACCCTAGGATCCTTAAGACTCATCACTCTGGTTGTAACATTACTTGTGTCACACTCATAGAAGGAGACCTCGGAATGTACACTTTTTATCACCCAAATTCCTCAGCACAGTGTATTGTATTCAGAATGTGTATTATGTTCTCATAATAAAAACAGTATTTTAATATCTTCACTGTGTGTGTGATTCATTAACTAAAGATATCGCGACTTGGTTCCCGCAAACTTCTTCTGATATACACGACGGATTTAGATACGGTTTTTACCATAATTTAGGCCATTCTACCGCGAAGGTTTATAAGTAAAATCCATTGAAATTAAGCTTTTCTTTAGAAGGGAAAATTAAACGTTCTGTTATTAAGCCATTAAAAATGTTTGCTAAAATATGAGCAGTAATATAAGCAAGACGCATAATAAACCATTAAACTGGGTAAGATTTTAGAAAAGTTAAAATGCAATAAAAAAAAGTATAAAGTTATTATAAGCCCACAAACTTATGAAAATGAATTAATTTGTAATATTGTAATGAGTGATGTTGTGGTGATTCATTGTTACCTCAGTACAATACAATAACTAGCAGTAATGACAAAAAGTTCACGACATCTAAGATCATTTACAATCAGCTAAAGAAAATCCGGGAAAAGGTCTTTCCCTCAACATGGGTAGGTAAAAGCAGAAACTAAGAGATCCCATCGCCTCTCTCTTAGCCGGGTCACTGGTAGGAGCCATTGGAGAATGAGTTAGGGCGCAATAGGTACTAACATGCAGTATGTGAGAGGAGAATCTGACCAGTGTAAGAACTCCAGTATCTGGTAAATGTTTACCAAACGTCTCATGGTCACTGCCGTTTCAATCTTCGTTGAAGAATGTAGCGGTGGGTGGAACTGAAGGTCAGGATGATTAATAAGTTTTAAATGGAATTCGGAAAATTGTTATGGTACCAGGTCAAGAATAAATGTAATATTAAAGTCGTGGTGTAAGGTACAATCGGTAACATAATAAGGAGCATTAACCATTGTTCTGAGGACTTTGGATTGGAAGAATTGGATACTTTTGGTGTTAAAATATTTAGCTGCTCCCCACAGTTCAAGTCGTACGGATAATTAACTGATTGTAATATCGACATCCATACAAAGATTTATAAAAATCTGGTGCACGCTACACATGACTTTCACCTTATTACTATAATAAGGTGTTATTATTGCTTATAAAATTTTGCTGATCTTTTTTATTATATCCAAAGCGGATCCATTTTTGTTCTTTTTTTTTAGAGGAATACTTTTCTTTTTGGAAGGATGCACAATGTTCATATGTATTCAAATCAAGACAAATAGGGTGAGTTCACCACAACATTACCGATTTTTTCTAGCCAGGGTGGGAAAGTCGGAATTCTTTCTTTAAGACTGCCATGTAAAACATTTACAAACAAGAAGAACCATAAATCAGAATATAATGGAATGCATGATTATTGATAAATGCTTCGGCATGCTTCACTTTCATGAATAGATATCTCATTAATCTTAAGCGTTAAGTATCTCATCAAGAAATTGAGTCAAACCTTATTAATACATCATTAATTTAGGTATCACATATTGAAAAACATCACTAATCAGCTAATAGAACTTCCTCTTTGTTTTTAAAAATAATTCGAATCAGGTGCTTAAAAAAAAAAAAAAAAAAAAAAAAAAAAAAAAAAAAAAAAAAAAAAAAGGAAAGGAGACTAAGATATTAAGACAGTATTAAGAGAAACATTAGAATTAGCTCTCATAAATAAGAATAAACTAATAGTCTGGATTGAGAGATTGAAAATACTCTGAACATAGCCGGGGGGAGGGAGCAGATTGTTAATTAAAACCCTTAAGCTCCTAGAAAATAAATTCGAAATACAGGTTTTCGTTTTAGGGAGGGAAACCAGATATCTGTCAGGAGATTAAAAAAAGATTTTTTACTCCAGATTACCTCTCTTGGGAAGGGCCTTTAAAGCCTGGGTTTGGGCACTTATCCGTTTTATTGTCCTAAGTGGATTATTCAAGTAATAAAATTTATTTATTGCTTTTTTAGTACTTTCTTAAATTGAACTGATGGTGATTTCCTTCGGATTCTTACACGACAATTTACTATGTTTTTACGACACTTATCGATGTCTGCAACTTTTTTTTTATTTATTTGTATTATTTTTTTTAAATGAGAAATAATGAAACATAAAGAACTGATTCGAATGCCGCCACTGTTACGTACGGAGAGTGGACTGTTTCTGTTAAATCCGTACCATAAATCGCCTGTTCAACGGAGCCAAAATCTGCGCTCGTTGGCCAAAATAAGGGTCCATCATTCTTCTCCCTGGCTCCCTCCGAAGTTTTATTACCTCTTAAATCAGGTCACTGTTCCGAAAGTCGAAATCAAAATGATAGGAAATATAACACTAGACAACTATTTTAGTTTTATATGGAAAAATTAAACAGCTTTATATTCAGATAATTTATCCATTCCTTAAAAAAGTGGCAATCATCGTACGAAGAACAGAATGATTTTTTTAAATTTTAAATCTCGGGTAGTTATGTTATTTTTTATTTAATTGGAAAACTCCTATTGACTAGACTACTAATAGGACATTTGTGCACAGTGTAACTAACCTATCACCATAAAACCATATTATTTAATATTTTTTTCTTATGTACTATTTATATCAAAATTAAATTATGTTTGTCACTCCATTATTAGCCTTGTTCATACATCAACTATGAACTCTTATTAATATTTATTTTTAAATAGCAATATTACACGTTGGGAAATATTAATATGTTTGTGGATTGCCGGTATCAATCAATAAAGTAAATAAATAACTAATTTTTTATTTATTTTTTATTTTATGAAACTCTACCTCACCTTGGTTGGCTAGAAGGTTGTTTTTGGGCCAGGAGGAGAGGTGGGAGATCAAGCTTATTAAAGTTCCCTGATACCGAGACGCGAACTTTTGCTCATTATATATATTCGTATCGAAGTGGCAATACGTTCATCAAAAAGTATGTTGTCAGGTCGCACAACCTTCTTATTCCTTCATTAAAAAAAAAAAAATGATGAAAAAAGAGTATCAACAGTATAAACCGCGTAATTTTATTCATTTATTTTATTCAAGTTCTTTCTATCTGAGTCCGAAGAAACATAAAATAAATTTTACACTACAGCCAGGCTCGTGCCAGAGACCGGGAGTAAGGGATTGCAGCAAACTGAACCGCGCCACTCAAGCGAGTAAATAAAAGGAATAATAATAAGATCAATACTTTCTTTGTATCTTATATTATTGTTTGAAGATAAAATAATTAAAAATTTAATGAATAAAATCAAGTTAAACAAATAAACATAACTCTGTCATTGTTTTTAATTTTCTTTAATCGTTCATGATAAACAGAATTTTGGATATTTTTAAGATACAATTTTCTTTTATACAT
Source organism: Piezodorus guildinii (assembly GCA_023052935.1). Classification (NCBI taxonomy): domain Eukaryota; kingdom Metazoa; phylum Arthropoda; class Insecta; order Hemiptera; family Pentatomidae; genus Piezodorus; species Piezodorus guildinii. Next base: position 93,879,787 of record CM041293.1, read on the forward strand.
ATAAAGTGATTTATTTTAGTTCAAGTTTGATGAAGTCTGCATAAAACATAAATTACATATTTATGATTCCTCATATTGTATTGGAACATTTTTTTTCAAAAACCGACCTACTAAAAGTGACCGCTTTATATAAATATTAAATTTCATAATTTTTACAATAGGAAAGCGGCGTTGACTAGAGGATAGAGCACTCGACTTCTATTCTCCTTCCACGTTGGAACTCAAAATGTGGTAGAATTTATTATTCATCCGTGGAGCAGCTCTGGCCTATATAAGTGGGAAACCAAAAATTGAGGAAATACTTTGTCCTAATCACCAACTTACCTGGCCTGGAAATTATTTGTACTGAACCTGAAATCCTTCATAGTATTTTAAAGCAGTTTGTTGAAATTTTCAAGAACGATAACAATTAAATAGATAGCCTTATAGTAGGTATAATTAGGGTTAGGGTTAGGGTATTGGAATAGGTGCTCAACCTCTGGTTATTAGCACCGAATATATTTACATTGACAAATTTGTTTTTGTAACAAGTTTAAAATGATAAAACCACAATTTTTAATTTATCTATACTTGAAAAATTTAATTATTCCAATTTTTATTCCTCTTTTTATATATTTTTCCTTTTTGCTATTAATTTTTTTTATTATTATTTTTTCATTTATTTATTTATTTTTCTTATAGTTCCTGGAGCAGATGACATTCTTTAATGAACCTCAGTAGTTAACTAATTGTTTCACTAGAGTCTTTCAAGCTTTCACACAGCGATCTAGCTAGGTGACATTTGTCCATTAGTACATGGAGTTTGGGGCAGTTCTCATTTATATGTTCTATTGATAGAGGCACTCTGCACATATCACACATTGGTTCAGGCTGCTTGAGGATAAGATAGAGATGTGTGAGCCTGCTATGTCCTATGCGAAGTCTCGCCAAAGCAGTTTCCTCGAGGCGATCACTTCGCAATGATGTCTTTCATGGATAAGATGATGGCTTGATTTTCCTTAATTTATTTGTGCTGTCAACTTCTGACCGATTCTGTTTCCAAGCTTGAGGTATTTTCATGCAGTTTAATTCATTGCACTTTTTTTTTATATCTTTCTTGATGTAAGTTGGGTGGAATTGGATATTTGATAGTGCAGCTTCTTTCGCAGCTCTGTCCTCTTCTTCATTTCCATCAATGCCCACGTGGGATGGAATCCACAAGAACACAAGTTCTTTTTTTAGTAATTTTCAAGTCTCCCAAATATTTTCTTATCTTATTAATAAGTGGATGATCAACGCAGATGTTATGAAGGCTCTTTTGGGCAGAAGGGAATCAGTGCATAGAATGTGACATAATATGACAAGAATAATGTGACTCATAACGTGACATAATGAATTCAACTGCATTTGATATTGCTACAAGTTCCGCAGTATATATGTTACTTAGGTTAGGCAGTTTAAACATGAGGGTACTTTCCGGTGTAATAATAGATGAACCAACTTGATCATATACTTTGGACCCATCTGTGAATATTTTTGTATGATCTGAATGATTACATATAATTTCACTGTATTTGTCTCCTAGTATATAGTGCGGCGTGTCATTTTATTAATCATAGTAGGTATAATTAATAATGATAATATTCTGATTAAAGGTCCATTATTATTTTAATATTAGCTGGACTTTATCCTTATTAAAATAATCTCACAAGGTCTTTATGTTTCCATTACAAGTTTACAAGACTTAAAGATTTGACTTTAATTTTGTTCATTTAAAATAATTTAGAGTCCCTCATTGTTAATAAGATATAAACCACAGATTCAGATTATCAGACAAAAAACAGATTCTCGAAAACAAGAGTTGTAATGAACTTGAATGTTGCCATCACAGATTCGTCCAATGATCACCGTCGTACCACCTCTCGAATAATATACTACATATATATACTTAATACAACATTGCACCAAAGAAAATATAATATTATGCCATTAATATTACTCCACTTATAAACTCGACGGTTTATCAAGTGTGATGTAAACGACAACAAAAATATTGTAGAAGAAGTGGTCACTGAGAGATTAAGACATCTTGGCAACCTTAATGTTATAAGGGACCTTTTGAATCCGGCCTAGATTGTTAATTTTTTTTTTCGAGGCGGACCCATGTAATGCTTCTCGACCTTCCCAATCCGGTAAAGCTATCTCTAGAATAACAGGTAATATTTGCCTTAAATGAAATAGGAAACGCTGTTATACACCATTCGAAAATTCTTCAAACATAACTAAATTACGGGCGTATATATAGGTAATTTTTTTTTCTTCTAATTTATAATTAATCACAGGGTCCTGATTCTAAAACTCTGTACATATTTTTCTGAGTTACAAGCGTTAATAAAAGTATTTTTTATTTATTTTTTTAAATATATTTTTAAATAATTAATCGAGATAAGCTGATTAGAAAACTCTTTGAAACATATTTCTATCTTCAAAAATAACTGAGTCATTTAATTAAAAACCTATTTAATAACTAATCGGCTAATATGATCGTCGAGATGCCAAGATCATGGTTCAGATTGAGGTTGAACGGATCTTAAAATATAAAACCTCAAATTCTTAGAGGGGAGCTGTTTTTATTTTTTCTTGGTCTATTACAAAGGTTCAGTATTGAAAATAAGCCGAAATTATTTTTGTGATTTTTAATAATTTCCATTAGATTTTTTTTTCAAATTATTGCTATGATTTGAAATAAATGAAATTTCTGTGGTGCTCGCACTGGATTTTTAGAATAGTTCTGTAGACACGTTAGTCCCCAAAAAAAAAAAAAAAAAAAAAAAAATTATAAAATCAGCAATCAAGGAAATTCAAACGCTGATAGAGATAAGCTGGCAACCGGTGAATAAAATTCCAGAATGGATGACAGAGCCTAGCGAGGCATCAGTCAGGGCAAAGCCTTGTAATGTTTCCTATTGTGCTCCGAGGCCTCCGCCCGTCTTATCTCCGTTCCGACTCTACAGATAATCCCGCTGCAACGGATTTACTGCAAATCTGATCCATAGTCTGCACCATCACAGCTCCATTCATGGAGAGCTATTCTCCAGCATCAATTCAAACTTTATGTAGCGCTATCTATCCACGTATCTCTGTATCTATCTACGAACAATCAACAATCGTGGAAAAGATTTATCAGTCTTACTTTTATTTATAAAAAAACACGATATTTAATTTTATAAATTTTAAGTAGTTATTAGAATACAAAACCAATAAAAGACTTGGATACCTAAAGGTTTGATACCATTGTCACCAATTATTTATTTTATATTTTTCCTTGCCTTCTTGTTTTCTTGCCATACAGCCTCAAGTAGGCTTATTTTTCGCCATCTCTTATCCAGCTAATACAGGACTATTGGAAAAGTAAATCTGACCAAACTGTAAGGATTGATTAGTTAACTAAGTTTAGGATCTGGAATACGGTGAGCGACAAAGCGGTAATTTAAAACCATATCCTAGCTATTTATTCACACCTACATATCAAATGATAGTTTCATTGTCCTTCTGACAAAATCTACAACTCAGTGAGACTAATAAAATCGATGTATCGGGGAGGTGCTTGTTAATCTGACAGTGTCCTGTGTACTGTCCACTTTCACCAATAATTATCTGCATAATTCTATTCACTGGTCACCGTCCTAGAAAAAATCAGTAAAAAACGTGGAGAACCGAATGAAACGTTCTTAGATCCATAAAGAAACAATACATGATGCTTTTGGTTGTGTTAGCTATTGTTGTAAAGTGTTCCATTGTACGCGCTCTATACATATATATATACATAGTAAGCTGTAATTAACTTTTCTAGACCAAATCAGATTTTATTGACAACTGCTACATATATTATGATACAAGAAGACATATTAAAGAAAAAGCGATGATTTCTTTTATTATTATTTTAAAGCCTATATATTATGTTCAAAAATTTAAATGATGGATATAATTAGTTGACGTTAAGAATTACTACTGGAAGGAAAAGTCCGGAAGTAAATAGTTTTATTTACTGACCGCCACCTGGACTAATTCCTTCCGGTAAAAAATTCAATGATTTTTTTTTAATATGAGAATAAAAAACTTCATCTAAAAAGAACACAAAAAAGTAAACTTAGACCATCCCCCCACCTGAAATAGCTAAAAAGTTTAAAGAAAACTGCGCGGTTTACAGTCAAAACTAACCGCACAGCTCAGTGACAATCGCAACTATTTTTAACCTCTAAAGAAATTTAAGGCCGTCTATGCTTTAGTCTGTGAGTCATCAAATTGCTTATTTACTGTTTACAGATGGGTAATGCAAGCCCAAAAGTAACGTATGTCTAGGTCACCTGGGTTATTTGGGTTCACGGGGTGGAGGTTGCACCTTTAATTAATACTTCTCCAGAATCATACTTTTTCTGACTAAATTTCTATTTGTTTTATTTTATTAGCATAAAACGACATCGTCATCAGTCCCAGATATATTTATTCTAGAAAATAAAGCGAAAAAAGAAAAAGCATCACAGCACTGTTATTGATTCTACCATTTCCTAAAGTAACCGCGACATTGCAATTGAGGTTACACAACTTACAATTACCGAGTTGCACGTATATATATATATATATATATATATATATATATATATATATATATATATATATAATATTTATGCTACGTTAAATATAAAAAGATCTATAAAAAGTTAATAAAAATTGACCAAATTTTCATCAAAGACGCGAAGGAGTTGTTTTTCCTTCAAAGTTAACGAAGTTTCACACCTGTATGTACAATAACATTGTTTTGCATATCATAACTTTCAAGTTTGTTGCTTGGTTAAAATTTCGTTGTTTATTTTATCAAATAACCTAAATACTTAAATTTCTCTAATGTTTAAAGCGTATAGCTTGGTATAAATGAAACCTTTTCCGTTACAAACGTTTCATAAAAAAATTGGACCTATTAGAATACTACAATATCATTAGAAAATGCACTTACAGTTTTTCATGTTTTCTCTTAAATTCTGGAGATGCTCAGAATACAGAATCAGTGACTAATTAACGGCGTTTCTTCTGAAAGCTTTCTTTAAAGGTTTCCAACATAAAAAAGAGTTTGTCGTAAAACCTTAGGGGGAAGTTGCCGGGTTAGGAAAACCTCAGCAAGTAGCAGGTCCTGGAACAGCAGGTTAGGGAAGGGGTGATGGGAGGAGGAAGTTGGGCTGAGGAATAATGCCAGCTATTAATCGAGACCCAGGCATCTGCTAGATGTGGCCACCCTAAGGCGGAAAAATTGAGGCTATTTACTTTTTCACGACATGGCCACTGAACGCCCTACACGATCTCTAATGTCTCTTTCATCCCCTCGCATTCTACCTCATTCTCAACACTTCCACTCTCAAAGCATGCTTTACGAAGAGGGCGTTAAATTGTAATGCAATTATATTAAACAAATCTATTTTATGATTAGCATATAGGGAAAGATAGTAGGAATAGAAAAATATTATTTCTTGGGCTATGCTTATGAAGAAGTCGATGTGTTCATGATCCACGCACAGAGACCAGATTGTCTCCTGCAATTAACAAAATCACGGAGGAGCCATCCACTTAATAAGAGTCACAAGTGCCCCAGTTTTGGTCTTCCAACTCCTGAGTCATCCAAGGCCATTTTGTCGCTGAATGAATCCTCTACAAGTAGTTTTAGAATTCATATAAGTACGATACTTGGATTACTATGCCTTGATCACTGAGATATCCCACTCCAAATTAATGTTTATCCATTTTTCAAGAATAGAATTTAACTTAAACCCCATTTTTATCACACAATATTAGACGAAGAAAGATAAACAATTTCATTCATTTACTATAAGACTGTTCTCATAATGAAACGAATAATTAGCGGGTTGACACGGGTTAGTAAGATATTTCATATCAACCTTATAATGTTTCTAGAGCTTCATAGTGATATTTCCTGTAATATCTTTATATATGCACTCTTGAAAGTTTTTTTACATTGAAAGGCATAGACTCACATATCTTTATTATGATAATATAGGATGAATACCTAGCTCCAGAAATTCACGGTGAAATAGTCAATCTATGCTCTCAAATTTGTATTAAAAATAAATAAAGCCTAAATACACTAAAACATTATCAAACATAGGTTATTCTTTAAAGTGGTTCTTTTCAAGACTCAGCACTGAATCAATTAACGAAATGAAGGATCATACTAGATAATAGATATCAATATAATTACTTAATTAAAGTACTTCTGAATGATTTTCACGAGAAATTGTTGGATTTAATTAATTAGTAAAGTAATTAATATAATTTCAAAATACCCCCAGCTTCGTAGGCGATTTAAAATAGTTCATCCAACCAGTCTAGAACAATAGTAAACACTATGAATAAAAAATATGTAAGATTTTAATCTTAATTTTTAATTTTCTTCCTGATTTTATGAAAAGGTCATTTCTTGTATTACAACCCAATAAAAACAGTAGTCAGTATTGCTTGAATCTAAGGATTATGAATGCAAAACATAATTTACGAGAAAGTTTGCAACATTGGAATGGATCGGAAAACAGACATTGGAGTTTTATAAGACATTGACATATTGTAGGACTGGTTCTTCTCTTTGTTTAAAATTGTTCATTGTTTATCATTTATGATATAATTTCAATTTGCGAAGAAATCAATCAAAAAGAGGAAAAATACGTCCTCTGTACGGAGTTCAGCTACAATTTGTTGTAGTACGTTTTATCAACATGAATATCTAGGAAAAAATCCATAATAATGTCCTTTTGTCACGGTCTTAATATTGCGCTAAGGAACGGTTGCCGACCCTGGGAATAAAGCTGTTAAGGATTAAACATAACCTGGCCTACTCAAAGATTGAAGTATTCGTGAACAGAATAATTTATTGGCGGGCCCTGTCTTGCCTAGGAGAGAACTAGTTCCAAGATAATTATTCTTGTTTGAAACCTAGCCCAAGAACGGTTTATTGTCTAGCAGGCGGATAGATTGGAATTAGTTAAGTGATTAATTAGTTATTTATTGCATCTTCATCTTTCCTTACACTCATATTTTACGATTTGTACATCCAATATCGTAATTAAATTTCGCAAGTAACAGAAGAAAAATAAGCAACGTATTTTGATAATTCATTGACGAAAAGTATTGTTTGAATGAATTACAAAAAAAAAACGCACTCATCAACACAAAATAGTAAACAACTATGAAAATAAATCATTTATTAGATTAAAATTTTATAATGAAAGTGTATCGAAAAAAACTAAAAAGGGAAAGAATATACTTATCATATCTGCCGTATTATGTAAGTTATCAGAACCATATGCATCATAAAGAAATTAGCAAAAAGTATATACTAAAAGTTTACATAACTTCTATAATACATCATTTGTACTTACAGATACAACATTGAATAATCAGATAAAAATTAAAAGTTTTGTTTTATATTTTTCACGAATCTACAAATATAAGAATTGACTTTTAAAAAATTATTTCTTGATTTTTTTAAATATTTATCATAATAGATGATGTCATATCCTTCATTAAACATAATCAGTAACTACATCTTATGCAGATAGTAGTGTTACATATAAATGGAGTAAGAATGTAAAATAATACTTAAATATAAAATTATACAGAAAATGATGAAATCCTGTAATTTATTATAAATTTACTACAAACTGAGAAAAGTCCTACTAGCTAATAAAAACGCCATTAATGGATTTCTGTAGTACCTCGAGGTCTAAGCCGTAGAATGTATATATTAGTTATAATAGTACTGTATATACATAGGTTTAGTATGTAAGTATGTATTTATTATAAATAAAGTCAGAGAATAAGAAAAAAGACCCTGTATAAACTAAGTGCAATAACTGTTGTGAGAGGATCACAATAAAAAAATATTTAATCATACTCCTATATGAATAAATCGAAACAATAAGTAAAACTCAATCATATTTCAACATTATTACCTTATAGAAATTAAAGGTGAGTCCGATATAAGATAGCAACAGCCCGGTCTAAATGCAAATAGTCATTTCATGGTTTCCTATTTTTTCTATTTTATTTATTTAACGTCACTTTATGCTACTATGGCTAATCGGACGATGCTACAATGGAGTCCTAAATTTTGCCTATCCAGGTTTTATTAGGATAGGGATCTTTAACGAGTACCTGACATCGCACAGGCTCGGACCACCTCTTAACGTCCTCTCCGAAGGACGCCGTAACTAAGGATTTTTTACTCCCATTAAAAATCCTAGGACCACCTCGGGTTTGAACCTGTGACCTTTAGCATGGGAGGATGTTACGCTAGCCCCCAGCTACAAGTGATCCCCATGGTTTCCTAGGTATAGGGTAAGAAAAAAAAAAAAAAATGTAATCATACGAAAACTTACTGGTACCAAACATAACTTTGTAGAAACCAATATAAAAAACGAAAAAGAAGGAACCCCCTAGCATACAATCCTAGGTTGTTACAGGTCGCGTGACCATTTTCATTTCCAGCGCCTAGGAGCATTATCAGCAATCGTTATGGAAGTTATGTTGAAGCCTAACGTCTTTCAGTGAATATGTAGTTTATCATGAAAGCAAGGGCATCTTTATCTCGTTAACAAAGTGAAGCGGTCGATATCAATATAAAAATTGTACCTGGAAATATTTCTCCATACAAACTTTAGTTTATGTTTTTTCTAATGTTCATAATATTTTCTGTACCATTTCACGACTCAAGGCAATATTTTTCGGGGAAAAAATATCCCAGTAAAATTAGAATAATTTTCTGTGACTGTTATTTGAACCAGTTTAATTTAGACTTCTTAATATCTAAACAGTTAAAAACATAGACTCCACAAAAATCAATCTTTGTAATTGAAGCTTTCCATAGCTTACTAAAATTTTGGAAAGTCTTATGATACCAACCAATTTACGCTTGGAAAATATACTCAGAATAATTTAATAGGAGTAAGAATAAAAAATCCATGTTATCGAAGTATGGAATACAACTATTTATCTCTGTTCAGCAGACATACCATATCACAGAGAGAAGGTGACGAACCTTATGGAAAAAAAAGTAACATGTGAAATTAACAGAAATAAATAAACGGGAGAAGTTGGTTCAGGGTGCAGTCAATAGAACACACAATTAAGTATAAACTTAATTTATTAGTGCCGACGTTTCGGCATAAATTATAGGTCTTCTTCAGGGTAATTGAATGAGCTGAGCGGGCGTCACAACAATCAACTTCTCCCATATATATATACACAGTCAACCATTGTCACTTCATGAAAATAAATAAACAACAATATATACTTTAGAGGCTCTTTTTTTATTTAACTCATTCAGTAACTGATAAAAACGTTCGGAGCTCAGAATCTTCAGAAAAAAATAATTTGTTTTACTTCTAGGCAAACAAAGCAACTATGTAAATCCATTTATTCTTCAATGATACTAGTTCAGGTAGGAAGATATACTTGTACACAGTTAACACATGCGAAAATAGGTGAACGATCTTATAAGTTCTGTCGGGGATAAACATGGCGATGTCCCCCGAGCACAGAGAGGTAGTCAAATATGATATAAATCTGACGAACTGAGTCTTGTTTATTCGAAGTAAATGAAAGTAAAATTCTTGCTGAATCTATAATAAATTATACGCTATAATTATGAGGTTTAGATTAGACAAATTAAACAAGCAGAGATAAAGAATTTTGCGAGGAGAAAATATCCAGTGGAAAGGCACATTTTCCAGTAAGGACCGTCAGGGCTGGTCACACACGTTACTCTATTACCTACTGGGCGAGGAGGGAGAATTTTTTGTCAGACAATCCATCACCGGCATCCATCATCCGATGAACAATTACTAGCCGTGTTGCGGGGAAAAGGATTCCAGTGGGAAGGGGAATGAGTTTCCCGCAGCTAGGTCTAAACAGTCTTCATCTGTTAAGATTATTCATTTAAGGAGAAAATAAATGATAGTATAAAAATTACTTAACAGAGTTTATTAATTTAGGTGCATGTTTTATTTCTACATTGATATGTTATTTTTTACTTTATTGGTACAGTCAATCCACAACAATGGTAATGTTTGCCGCCGTAAAATATTGGCTATTTCAAAGATATTACTAATAACAGTTCATAGATGAATGCAAATAAATGAAGTGACAGACTTAATTTTGATATAAATAATAAGGGAGAAATAAAACTAATTAGAATAAATAATTCATAATAAAATAACTAAAAGTATAATTGGGTAGCTTTAGATCGATTTATATAATTTAACTTGTTTTAAATGATTAAATAAATTTGGGATATACGTTCTATTGTCATTTAATGAGGTATCCAAATGATATGGAAGGTCAACACCTATCAGTAAGGTCTTGGTGTTCCAGTTAGTGAATGTCGATAGGTTAGTCGTGAGTGTCCTATTCAGAGTCTTGTTAATAAGACTTCCTTTTTTCTGTTGTTCTGGATTGATGATTAAGAGGGAGATAATGTTTCTTTTATTTCTCTAAGTTTTTTATCTCTCGTTTTTGTCCAATTTAGCTGTCATTTATCTATAATTATTAATTTCATAGGCCTATAAAGATCATTATGTGGAATGTTTAAACTATCGAACAGTGGAATCCATGATGCCGCTTTAGCCACTTCTCATATGCTTGGCAATTGCCAGTTATTCCAGCGTGAACAGGGATCCAAAAAAATTACATTGATCCAATTTAGCATATAAACCAATTAAATAATAAGGATAATAAGGGATGTGTTGTATATACGTTTTTTTTAGGAAAAGTAATGAGCACAAGGAATCAGTAAAGAGCACAATGTCGGTTTTACCCTCTCTGTAATAAGCTTCACTAAGCCCCAGGTATGTCGCAGTTAGTTCTGCTGTGAAGGAACTGCATTCAGGAGGAAGGTTAGTTTGAATCAAGAAGTAATCAACTATTACTGTGGATCCAACACAATAGCGTTTTTGGATCCATCATTGAAAACTATATTGTTTCCTGTATATCTTTTTATGAACTCATAAAAGTTGGTTTTTGTGGTAGTAGTTCCTCTTGAATAATGACAGAATTTGTAATTATTATTGATATGTTAATCAGTAGTTAATATTACATTTCAGCCTTGTTTTCTCAGAATGTATAATAAAGTAATATTTTTATAAATAAATCTTATTCAAGTTTAAAATACCAAGGACTTTATCTTATGTTGCATTTCATTCATTTTTAGATTTACAATTAATAAATATAGGCTTTTCCCTTTGAAGACAAACACACTCGTTTGTTATAAGAAATGTAAAACATCAAAAACTTAATTCAAAAGCATTATTAACTGTAATATAGTTAAAAAAAAAAAAAACTACAAAATGTTTCTGTACTTTGATAAAACCTCTAAACTTAGCTCTATAAACAAACTTATCCTTTATAAAACAATAACCAGATCACACCTTACTTATGCCTCACCCATATGGAGTTCCCCCAGTCTTACTAATTACAAAAATCTGGAAAGAATTTAAAACCTATGTATGAGAATCATTAACAATTACCCCCGTTATACAAAATATCCTCAATGATTGTAGATCTGAAACTTCCCTCGATACAAGAATTAGTTTTATCTCAAACTATGACATACTTTAAGAAAAATTCTGGCTCTCTGAACCCACTAATAAAAGAAATAGGCAACTACAACAAACGCCCAGGACTAAACACTTACCGTTAAGTTAAAAATGTTTTTTCTACCCTATAATAAATTATAACTTGATAATATTTTAGGTATACTAGTAAATATATTTCTTTTTTTTTACTATTATCTTATTATTATGTTTCATTCTTTCTATATTATTATAATCGTTAATATTTCAGTTCATTTATTTTATTTATTACTTATGTATTCACTTTTATTTTATTTTTTACTTAATGTATTTTATTTCAGTTTATTATTATGTAATGTATTGAGGATACTGAGGGGAGTTCATTATTAAATAATTTTAATTCAAACAATTAATGATAACGAACCTTTGTCGGTAAAACATCAAAAGTTGTTTACCTAGCCCCCTAGATTTCCCATCGGTATGGGCCCCCCCCGCGGTACCAGAAACCTCTGGTAGTTTCCCCCCAGCGGCGGCCAACAAGAATATTAAGAGTGGTGGAAAGATAAGAAAATTAGCACAAAGGCTATACCGCCAACCGGGGCACTTCCCAATCGGCCCACCCGAGGTGACGAGAACGAGAGAGAAGAACCGAAGAGTTAGTCAAGTTTGATCCTCAAGAAGAGTGAGTCGGGTTCCATCTACAAGAAGAGGAGGTGGCCGTCGGGGTTCTGAGAGCAGCTGGAGGATGATGCCGAGAAAGGGGACCTAAGACTGATTTCACCTTCGCCAGCCGGTTAAGTGTTTTAAAGGTATCTCGTTATTTGTAAAATTGTATAGCAAAGGTAGTAGTTAAAATGTCCCTCAGTATTCTCATTCAGAGTTCTAGGCAATGTGTTAATGAAATGGATATGTGTAATTTAATAATTATAGTAATGTATTGATTGAATCTGGTTTACTTTAATCTTACCCTGCATGCCACCTATTGGATTGGTAAACACGATACCTTTGGAAAGGAGATCCAATGGTATCATTAAATATAGTTTATATATTGACTAAATATAGTAAGTAAGCTAGTTTTTGAGGCTACCGCTGCCTTAGAAAAGCAGCCGGTCAAAAACATAGCAATTATCATTATCATTATATTTTTATTATTTCTTAATTTTATTTTATTATTATTATTATCATTCTATTTATTTATTTTTATTGTATTTATTGGTTTATTTATTATATATTTTTTTCTTTTTAGTAGGTTTTTGTCTATTGTTGCTAGTATCACAAATACCTTCCAACATACATTTAATTAGTCTCTAGAAGAAAAATCCTAAATTGTTGATTTTAAGGATCACCGAAATCATGTAGAGATGTAATTAACAAACTATTCTTTATTGTAAATAAACTTTTCTATCTACCTATCTAAACTTTATAAAATATGTCACTTAAATATTTTAAATCCTTATTAATAGATTTGAAACATCATAACCACAAATAGAGTTGCTGAAGAAGGGACCAGGAAGGCTGATAAAGATTCCAAGCAAGGAGATAAACGTAAACACTCGAGAGGTAAACGGCTGAGCCCCTGAGTCGTAATGAGCAAAAGTTGATTGCTTTTCTTCTTCCCTCCTTCCCCGAGTGGACTTGGAATTGGGTAATGCCTTAAATGAGTCCATTGATGGAAGTAGCGGTTTTGAGCTACTACTGTTAGCATTTAATAGACCTCTTTAAAACATAATCTACGGTTCGCATGCTATTAAATAATTAGTAATTCACAAATCAAATAAATAACACGAAACTTCATCTCAGTCACAAATAATTTTATTTGTCTATTATTTCCAATGACATTAGCCACCTTTATGGGCAGATATCAAGTGCTAGATCAATAGAAGAAAGCTTTATGAGAATATCTCTTTAGATATTCTGTTCTTTAACAGGCTGGCTTTCGCGAGAATAGGTCATACATTAATAATCTAATTATTCAAAAGTAAATAATTTAAAATAAAAATCTAGCGCGCGCAACACACGACTTTCACATACCTCCGTTTTGAAAATAATTTAAGATTTTTTTAATAAATAAATTAAAAAAAAAATCAAAGAATTAATTTCATAAAGGTTCGATAGAAACATGTGTTTTATTAAATGATCTATTATATTTTTATCTTCAAGAATTAGGTTCCCATATATTAAAAGTATTAGATAAGTGAGTCCAGGAGAGAGCATTAAGGGTCGTAATCAGAAACCTACATTCCTCAACACCCGTTGAAGCTATCAAAGAAGAACTGACAGAATTAGGATTCCAAGTGAGGCAAGTCACCAACGTTCTAAAAGATAAAAGTCCACTGCCTCTATTCTTTGTGGACTTGGAACCATCAGCAGGAGTCGAAAAAATCTATGACCTCAGTAGACTATACTATACCCGTGTAAAAGTTGAAAAACCTTACACAAAGAGGGAAATAGTTCAGTGTCATAACTGTCAGGCATATGGTCATACCAAAAGTTATTGCCATCACATACCACGCTGTGTGAAATGCGGTGAACAGCATAAAACAGAAGAATGTACAAGGTCAAGATCTACACCCGCTGTATGTGCTCTGTGCCTCAAGGACCACCCGGCTAACTACAAGGGATGTGAAATCTACAAGAAACTCAGAACCAGATACCAAAAACCTCAGGATCCGAATGAAACAGCTGTACCAACCAGAAGCAGAAGAGAACCATCTAAACTTGTAAATTCAAACGTATCATTTGCCCACTTGCTTGGAGGTGGAAACCAGAATCATGAAGTCGAGGCACTGCCGGAACAACTTTTTCCTCAACTTTCTCAATCTATTGTACAACAATCTATCCCTCAAAGTTTACCTAATCTTCAAAAAACTCCTCAACATCAAATTTCTCATATCCCTCCACCATCAAACGTCACAGATCTTACCAGTCTAATGACATCGTTCATCTCCGAAATCAAATCTCTTGTTATGCCGCTTATATCACTCCTTACAAATCTAGTATCAAATCTAATCCCTGCCTTAAAAAATCCTTAAATGAATTCACTTAACTCCTTATCCATTCTCCTTTGGAATGCGAATGGTGTTAGAAATCATACTGACGAACTGACAGCGTTGTTGCAAGACAAAACAATCGATGTTGCACTTATAACTGAAACAAGACTAACGACTAAACAGTACTTCAAAATACCGCAATACATGACATACCGTACTGACCACCCAGACGGCAAAGCCCATGCCGGTTCTGCTATCATTGTCCACCAATCCCTCTCTCATCATTTACTCCCACTTCCCACCTATGATTTCCTACAAGCCACAGCCATAGTAATCAAGACTTTTTCCTTTCCGGTAACCCTCACATCTGCATACTGTCCTCCTAAACATTCCATTTCCAATTCCGAATTTGTATCCTTCCTGGATTCCTTAGGAAATCGTTTCATTCTGGGTGCAGACTTAAACGCCAAGCATCAGCAGTGGGGTTCCAGAACCACGAACTCTCGGGGACGAAATTTGCAGTCTGCACTCAACTCCCGAAATTTTAATATCCTGCCTCCTGACTCCCCTACCTACTGGCCAACCGATCCTAACCGCAATCCTGACATCCTCGACTTCTTTATCCACAGCGGATTAGGCTCCCTCAACTTTTCTGTAACTCGCCTTGATGAACTATCCTCAGACCATAGTCCACTGATCCTAAAAGTATCTCTCACTCCAATTCCAAAACCCATTCCACCATCATTCATCCGAGGCCCTGTCAACTGGAACCTTTTCCGCCAAATCCTGACCGATAATATTGACCTCAGAGTAACCCTCAAAACCCCAGATGACCTAGATAATTCCGTCTATTCCTTTACCACCGCCATCCAACAAGCTGTCTGGACTGCCTCCTCTCCTAAACACCCCAATATAAATCCTCACCAAAATCATTTTCCACAACATATTATAGACCTCATCCATACCAAACGCCGAGCAAGATCATTATGGCAGCGCACCCGACACCCAACAGATCGCCGCTCCTATAACTTCTATTGTAGACAATTGAAGAGGGAGTTGGCGACCTTCCGTTCCCAGTCCTTTAATTCCTACCTCTCCTCTCTGTCAGCTCGTGATAATTCCCTGTGGAATGTCACGAAAAAGATCCTAAAATACCATAAAGTTTCCCATCCTCTCCGACGTGGTGATGACTCCTGGGCTGCGTCTGATGAAGATAAAGCCGAGGAATTCGCCACACACCTCTCCAAAGTTTTCACTCCTCACCCGGAATCCCACGCCAATCACACCGCAACAGTGCAAGACTTTCTTATGTCACCAATTCCACTTTCCCTACCTCCTAAAGCTATTAATCCCTTTGAGGTCAAATATCTTCTCCAAAAACTTACCCTCCGTAAATCTCCTGGATACGATCTCCTTACTCCCCAGATCCTCCGACAACTTCCGCAGAAAGCTATTATATTCCTTACTTATATTTACAACTGCATCCTACGCACCACCTATTTTCCTCTGTTATGGAAACATTCCACTATCATTCTTTTTCTAAAACCAGGCAAACCTTCCAACAACACTTCATCCTACAGGCCTATTAGTCTACTCCCCATCCTCTCAAAAATCTTCGAAAGGCTTCTTCTTAAACGTATCCTACCCATATTAGAATCTCAAAATCTTCCTTCCCATCAGTTTGGATTCCGTCCTCAGCATTCCACAGTTCAACAGGGGCTCCGAGTTGTAGACCATATTTCCTCAGCTCTTGAATGCAAAGAGTATTGTTCTGGTGCGTTTCTGGACATTGCGCAAGCTTTTGACCGGGTATGGCACACTGGATTACTCTTCAAGCTGAAAACCCATTTACCCCAGTCTCTATACCTCATTCTCCGATCCTATCTCTCAAACCGTTCCTTCCGCGTTCGCTGTGGTGTAGAATTTTCTAACCTTTATCCCGTTGAGGCCGGTGTTCCTCAAGGCAGCGTCTTGGGACCCGTCCTCTACATCCTTTACACTGCTGATATTCCTACACATCCTGATACCTTTCTGGCAACTTTTGCAGACGACACCGCCATCCTATCATCCAGTTCCAATCCTGAAACAGCATCCTTAAACCTGCAAAGACACCTTTCTCTTATCGAAGACTGGTGTAATGCTTGGCGCATAAAGGTGAACGAAGCCAAATGCAAACACGTAACCTTCACTCTTCGACGAAATTCCTGTCCGCCAGTTTACTTCAATTCCATTCCAATTCCTCCTTCAGATACAGTCCGGTATCTTGGCTTACTATTAGACAAAAGATTGACTTGGAACCCACATACAAGACTTAAAAGACAAGAACTCAACCGACGATTCGGACAGTTATACCGACTACTCAACAGAAAATCTGAACTTACAGTTGACAACAAATTATTAATCTACAGGACAATACTGAAGCCCATCTGGACCTACGGACTTGAACTGTGGGGGACAGCTAAACGTACTAACATCAAACGCATTCAATCCTTTCAATCCAAAGTCCTCCGTACAATAGTAAATGCTCCTTATTATGTTTCCAACAATACCTTGCACCACGACCTTAATGTTCCTTTAATTTCAGACCTGATTCCATCCAAATTTTCCAAATTCCACCAGAATCTCATTCATCATCCTAATCCTCTAGCTCAATCCCTATCCAGCCCCACCCATCCATACAACCCACCTAGAAGGTTGAAACGGCAGTGGCCTCGTGACCTCTTATAACATGTATATTGGAGTTCTAGCATTGGCTAGATTCTCCACTCACGTGCTGTATGCTTGTGAATTGTATATAGGTATGAGTGACTATTGTATAT
Organism: Piezodorus guildinii; assembly: GCA_023052935.1. Classification (NCBI taxonomy): domain Eukaryota; kingdom Metazoa; phylum Arthropoda; class Insecta; order Hemiptera; family Pentatomidae; genus Piezodorus; species Piezodorus guildinii. The sequence goes on from CM041293.1 coordinate 93,897,205, forward strand.
ATTTTTATTGATTTTATTTTGTATATATGTATATTTTATTATTATTATTATATAAATTTATAGTTTTGTATATATCGTGTGAATGTAGTATGAATGTTGTACTTTATCACTATTAAAAATGTCCTGAATTGGACAGATTGTAATATTGCTCATATAAAAAAAAAAAAAAAAAAAAAAAAAAAAAAAGAATAAGTGAGTAGATTATTCATCTATACTACTATTCTAATGTTCAAAAATACAAAAATTGCATTAAAAAATATGCTTGCCCTTTTTTCCTTTATTTGTTTATAATACGATCAACTTGATTTAGGCGTAATTTATCAATGCTAATAAGATGATATGGTTAATTTTTTGTAAATATAGAAAATTAATGTTACGCGAGAGGAAGAAATTATCAGGATATAATCCTGTTATCAACATATTTGATGATTAATTTTTCTGAATGCTTAATTCGTACATTTGTAACTGTTTTTATATATTTTTATCATGATATATATTTCTTTTTAGTATTTTTCAGTGTAATAGAATAAAATTTACTTAATATAAAGTAAATTTAGTGATGCTGGATCTAAGAGTTTCTTTATAATTCTAATCATGAGCGTTGATTTGCATTGGAAAATATTTTCCCATCCACTGACTTTACGATCTTTTGAATTAAATTTCAACTATTAGACTCAAGTGCCGTAGTTAGGAGACTCATTCTGCTCCTAACCTCCAAGCTAATCTCCTTTAGTCCCATAATTTCTTATTATTGTCTCCGTTAATTTTTTATTTCTTCATCTTCCTAGAAGTCTGAAGAAAATCTATTATTAAAAGGATGTAAAGAAATTGGTTTGAATAAATACCACTTTTGTAATCTTTATAAAATTTAGTGATGAAAATTTAATTCTGGAATATTAATTCTGGAAGCTATTCTTTTTGATTTTTTATTTAAAAAGATGTTATCTTGCACACGAAATTGTAAAAGGTAATGGCGACTAATGAAAATTTGATATAACCAAGTGATCATGTAGATAATAATATAATAGATTATTTAATCTAACAGACATGTTTCCATCGAAACTTAGTGTAATTATTAGCTTTTAATCATCTCTAACTTTATATAAAGTTCTTAAATTGATTTTAACAACGTAGTTAAGTAAAAATCTTGAAGTACGCGTACCATTATTTTTATTATGACATAGTAAACAATGCCATCTTTTTACAATGAGAAAAAGTGATTCTGTCAGAATTTTGATAATCAGTTTTATAAAGTGTTGAGAATAAATGGTAGATAGAGACTTTACGAGAAAGAGCTAAATTTCTAGAACAATTTTCTTTCAGAAGAGGGGGTGGCACAAACCGGGGCTTCTTCAGTAATCAGGAGGGGGCGCCAGATGTTCAAGAACGATTCTTAAACTCGGCGAAGGGAGATAACTGCAAAAAACTATAAATAAGGAATATTAAAAAAAATAACACGCGGCGCATTAGCATACAAACATCCCTAGTCCTCTAGTGCGGCTTAAGACATTAAATCATGGGCACATCTCCTATTAGAACCCTGTAATGTTAAATTTGGAAGTTGCCATCCCACACACGCCCCGCGGATGCAGATGACATTAGGTGAAGAATGAACCCACACGAGATGGAAAAAACATATTTTAATAACAGATGAAGGGGAAAGGAGAGAGGCGAGGGGTTGGGATCTGCAAGAAGGAACCCCTGGAGGAGACTGAACGATAACTAACATTAACTGGAAGGAAGTTGACACCGGAGAAGGGAGTGCTACTTGATTCTGAATCCTGGGGCAGGAGAGGCCCTGACAACTGTCAGCCTGGAGTGGGCTAATGGTCCTCGGGGGCCGGGGGAAAGTGATCTGGACAGCTTTATAAACTCCCGTCCGGTCCTTCTGTGTCTTTCGATGTTACACAGGCCCGCAGGATATCCTTCACTCTAGCTCTAGTGTGTAGAGCGGCCACTACTCCGCTTTAGGGTGCACAGTATTAATTACATACTCTTAAAAAACTTCTTCATTTTTAAAACTAGCTTGAATAATAATTTCGGTGTAGCGAAAGAGGAAAACATGGAAAATTAAAAAAAAAAAAAAAATTACATGATAACTGACCACTTTTTTTATGAATGGAATAATTAGAACTTTCTCTTTTCTTTTATTAAATATTTTTATTTATTATAACATAAATAAAACTTTAATGACGTTTCGAGGTATTTCTGTGCCTCCTTTATTCTCCTTTATTTACATGCAGTATAAATGTTGACACAATTTTAGTTTATGTAAGAGTGAAATATAAAAAAAAAAATCATTTACGAAATGATTTCTATATAAATGATATATATATATATATATATATATATATATATATATATATATATATATATATATATATATAAATAAAGAGATCATGATATATAAGACCGATATTTTGTCCAACATGGACATATTTATATTTATTAGATAATCTGAAGATGAGGCAAAGAAATACCTTGAAACGTCATTAAAGTTTTATTTATGTTATAATAAATAAAAATATTTAAAAATAGAGAACAGAAAGTTCCAATTATTTCATTCATAATTATATTTACTCTTCTATTATAATAATTGACATTAAACTATTTTTTTATTAAGTGTATCATGAATTAACATACTTTTTTTCAGTTGGCGCGATATGCCTTGGAAACCACAACCTGCGCGGTATGGTTTCCTAAGATTTCACACCGCGATTCTCGATAATATTTTACAGTATAGGGTCGTCACTCACAATGCCTATTTTTGTGAGTAGCCACCGTTGGCTGACGGGTCTCATATATCTGGGAGGATGTTGTAAGTGAATTCCCATTTAATTACTCGGTTTAAAAAGTTCTCCTAGGACTGGGATTCGAACTCACAACCTTTGGCGTGGTTATCTAGCGCGACCACACACCGGAATTGTAAAATTACAGATTTTTTAAAAATCTTAATATTTTTTTATTTACATCTGTCATGCAGTTGACAAGCTGTAAAAGTGACGAGATGACCAGCAGCACCTCTTTCTGGTGGAATTCTTTGCATTTATGTCAGGAGGTACCTCATCAAACTTCTGCCTTCTCCGAAAGTTCTGAGGCATGTGTGTAGTGGCTATGATTTGTATTAAAGTGTTGATTAGTCCATGTAAGTTGTCGTTAAAACGTTTGTAGAGGAATCAGTTCAATGGCTGTTAGCGTGCTTATGTGGAGTAATGTCGATAACATACCATGGAAAATTATTATAGTTCTGGATGATACTTAAAATTATAAATAGAAATAGACTGCTTATTGCATTATAATTATTTGATTTTATATTTAAAACTTGCTTACTGTAAAAAAAAAAAATTAAATAATAATACTTATAAGAATCAATACATTGTAATCAATCTACTGTAATTATTGAAGTACTGTTTTAGCGTACTACTACGTAAATATGGCTGCTTTTAGAAAATTAATATCAGTTGAAGAATTAATAGAAATGGTATTCTATAACTTTTAGATAGTATCGTATTCTCCTATTGGATCTCCTATCCGCTCTATGGAATAGCAAACACGATCGAACTGTCAAGATAGCGAATGTAAATTTTACATTGAATGCGTAAATTGAAGAGACTCGGAACAGCACATTGAATTAAGCTTCGAGAGCCATAAATGTAAATATTTCTTTATAGTACAGTTTAGAAATATATAATTATAATTTAAATAGTACAAAATATTAGTAATATATAATATATAATTTGTATTAAATTTATTTAATATAAATAAAGTAATATATTGTCGGAGAAATAATACCTTGTAGCTGATGAAAAGCATAATTTATTAATGATAACATTAATATCATGAGCCTTAAGTCACCTTCTTTGTCCATAAAAAAATAATAATAATAATTAATGAATGAATACATTATCTGCTGAGTAATTTTTTTTTTTATATAACATTATATCAATACGCGAAAGATTTTGATCGCGAAGGAGGTATTTTTTTTCTTCATTCAAATTAGCCATTTTGTATTTACTGACGTACGGTTGAATCACTTATGGTTTTTCGATATCTTTCCTCATATTTCTAAAAATTATTTTATCTACAGTTTAAAAGGTCGAAAAAATGTATTTACCTTTTATGGTAGATTTTATTTTAGTAAAAAACTTTTACTGTAAATGTCGAACTGCCGAAAACTAATGTTTAGAAAAAAATTGCATGCTTTTGTGTATGTCGTGTAAGCATATTTGCATTATGTTATTTTAACGTTTGAAGAAGCATTAGAAACGAGAAATAAGCAATCAAATTAGAATCGCACTTCGAACCGGTTTTGTACAATGAAAAATAATAATACAATGAACGATGTGTGTGTGTTAAAAAAATATGGCCAGAAAAAGTCATACTCAATATTCGTTGCGGTTTCTTTTTTTCTCAATCAAAAAACAGGTAATATATTTAGTTAAAATAATGAATAAATTTATTTAGAATCATAATCTTATCTTGTGCGGAACCTCTAATGTATTCTTTCTAACTTATCAATTATATTCGTAACGAAACTAAAACTCTAGAGGACACATTTGGACCAGAGGAGTACAATAGAAGAATACTACACCAAAGGGAATATGTACATTGAGTTGATTGGATGGGAAAGCAAAATAACCAGATGGTGTCACGTTTCCAACCATGGTCTGCACCCTCCTCCAAACGTAGCAGTAGTAATCATCCACATGTTTTTCTATTTATAATCTAATCAACTTGCAATGCATCACCACACTATGTATCATATTTTTTTTTTCATGTCTATCTTTCAATGACTCTGATGAGGAATGTCCGTGCCATTATGTTTGCTATCAATATTTAATATAAAATTCTAAACGATTGTAACTGCATATAAACAAGAAAATACATAAAAAATATGAAGAGCGACTTGAATGAAAAATAATTTTTATTTTGGGACATGTGGTCCCTATACAGTGAACAGAGAAAGTCCAATTTATCTGGCTTGATTTGATAAAGAATTTTTTAGTTAAATAGTAAAAGTTTAAAGTTAATATATAATAAAATAGATAACAACATCGAATGAGTATAGTTATGTATTATCATAGTCAATTATTATTACATAAGTGAGGAAGACTGATTTTTGAAGAGGTGGATAAATAATTGGTGTTCGAAAGTGGTTTTGTATGACACTATACGGAGGTAGATAAGTAAAGAGTTCTAAAGTATGGTAGCACGGATGATAAAGGACTTTTTAAAGTGTTGCTGTTCTATGAGAGGCCAGCAATAGATCGGTAGGATGAGGTCTTGTATTTAGCGCGTGCACGGAAGAGCGCGGAGTAAGGAAGTCAAAGATATGGGAAGGTTTTCTGGCTTGCAAGGATTGGAATAGGAAAATGCCAAGAAGGCATTTTCTTCGGGATTCGTGATAGAGCCACCTTTGACAAGAATACAAGTGAGATATGTGTGACTGTTTGGAGAGGCCGTACTTATATCTTATAAACCTATTCATTAATTTTTTTTAGTCTAACTCGTATTCGTCACTGTGTCCCTCATATACTAGGCATCCATAGTCAAGGTGGGGGAGATGAGTAAAGGCACTAAGAGATGACGGGAACTTCTAGGAAGTAAATTATACAACGTCTAGTAGAAAAAATATACTCGCCTGCTCAATTGTATATTCTTAATAATGATTAATTTTAAATATTTTAGAAAATCTATAACCTAACATTTTAAACGATACTAAAATTACACCTAACCCTACAAATTTCATAACTAACACATTCACAAATCGCAAATTTTGAGGCGTTACCTTCGGTCTGATAAATATCTCAAGACTCATCATGTATATTGTTCTGTATATTATTAACGCCTCCTCGAAATACATTGGATTCCTCGGACTGCCTGGAAACTTGCTAGTCCGCAGAAACAGCTCTGATAGTCTAGCTGATCGAAATGGATCTGAGGACGAATTAGAAGTTGTAAGGCGTAAGATCGTTAAGGGAATCAATTGTAAGGAGTGATTCTGATTTTGATAAGGGAAAAATTAGTGAGAAATATATAATATCAATAAGGTAATAAAACCGGAAGCGCTATACGCAGCGGAAACGTTAACCTTGGGAAAGAGAAAACTGGAAGACTTGGATACAAACGAAAAAAAAATCTTAAGGAAAATCATGGGACCAGCCAAGAACAGACTAAGAAGCAACGAAGAAATTCACCGGAACAATGAGCCAATAGATGAAACCATTAGAAAGAGAAGATTAAAATAAGAAATTGAAATGTGCTTCAAATTAGTCGACCATCGTGATCTCTAAATGGTCAAATCGAATAATAATAATAATATCAATAACTTTCTAAGACGAACTTTGATTAGCTTTAGAAGAAACTTAGAAACTTTTCATTTTTAACTAACTGGAGCTAAATGATATATAAAAAAATAAATAAATAATAATAATGTTATAACATGATATTAATGAACAGCAACAGAACTATTGTAAATATAATATGAAAATAAAGAACTGAGGCAGCACATTGCATATCAAAGCAGTAACACAATACGTTACTTCAACACAGCTCATCGTGTACATTTTGCAAGCTAGTTTTTAAGTAATAACGCATGCTATACAGGGTATAAATTAAATTGCTCTAAAATAAGGACGGAATGGACTATGAGCTCCCCGACAATCCTGTGATTTGCTTTAACATACTTCAGCCAGCATAATCTTGGTATTCCGCCTGGATGTCACATCATAACCTCTTAAAATTTCTATTTATTCTTTGCACATCAGACAACCATCTCATCCATCTTTTTTTTTACGGTGTACAGTGGGCAAAATCACCAATTTAGGTGGACAAAAGTTTGGAATTTTCCAGTGCTTTACCTTTTTATTATGAGTTGGCTAGACCCTTCATACTAATATATCCCGTCATACCGTGTTTACAAATAAATAGTAAATGAATGAATCATTCCTGTTCACAAAAGTGCCTAATAACCGACAGTGGGATTATCTTTATTGGATGGTCATTTAATCTGTTCAAGGTGTATTTAGAGCAAAGTTTTTTTGCTTTTATTTAACAATGGACATTGCTGAGACTGGTAAGACATTTCCAAATTCGTTATTGAATATACATTGCAATCTCACCTGTAGTGTTAATTTAGCAATTTGTAAATGTATGCTCTTATTCAAAAACGAAAAACTATATAACCCCCAAGTTGTTTGTAGGGTTTGTTTTACCAATCCTTCTAGTCTTTAGATATTACAAAAAAAATTTTCGATTTTTTTTGCGTTTTGAGTGATACATAATTTTTTTCAGAACAACACTCCAAATCAAAAGTTTTAAAATCTATAATTTCAAGAATTTCCTAAATCATTTAAAATACATCAATTAGCAGGTTTTATCAACTCCGAGTCATAATTAGATTTTTCGTATAATTTTTCCCGTATTCTGGGACTTCAAACGTAAAATATAGGGAAGTTTTAGATTTTAGCTTAAAAAATAAATGTTTGACCACTGTGCATTCGCCAATCATGACAATAAATTAATTAGTTTTTATAATTTTTTCTCATAATATTTTAAAATATTTTTTTCCGTAATCTGGGACCCCTAAGGTTAAATATAGACAAATTTCAGAATTTTGTCCACCTAAATCGGTCATATTGTCCACTGCGCGGTGTTTCTAATGTTTGGCAAAGTACCTGTTTCTGAATTAATTTTCATTTTGCAGTTATTCCATTTTCGATTTGGGGCAGTTATCCTACGCAGAATCTTTCCGCTAATAAGCTATAATAATATTTGAATAAAAGTAGGATGACTTTGGAGTTCCATATGCTCAGAGGTAGTCCATATTTCGCTGGAATTTGTTTTTTAAAAATGATTTATACCTAAAAGTGGCGACGTAAAGTGCTATGATTGTGCAATAAGATGCGAGGGCGTAATGTATTCAAGCAATTCCACACGTGACTCAGTGACTCGCATTACCCCCAGAGAGCCTGGAGCGCTCACTAACCACCCCCACCCCGACTCAGTGGGCCGTATCCTCCTACTCGCCTAGATTGCGGACCCTCCCCTACCTAGTCCAGGCATCTATTGTATCTCGAGGGCCTGCTTAACGGCAACGTGGCAGCCGGCTTCTCACGCTTTAATTAGTCTTCATGTCCTGGCGGGTTTAATCTTCCACAGCAGGGTCCAAATTGAAAACATAATACTGTCTTCTATAACCGGAAGACATTAAACTAGTAATATTATATTCGATGATAGATGAGCACACATCAACTATATATAAACTCCTAAACCACACGCAATTCACCTTTTTTTTTTTTTTCATCACACAAGGAAAAAGAGGACCCTTACCGCGCCAACAAGATGGTAGAAAATAGTGCATTATTATTCCTTAACAAAGAGTATCGCGTGTTCCACCTCTTTTTATGTTTCGTAAGGGGATGAATTGCTTCAGAATAAAAAGAATTTCTCGCGTAACGTAAAAGTATAGCCATCAGGTTTAGCTGAACGTGGTGCTTATTCTCTGCTTAGAGAAGTTATTGTTAAAAATAACATAACTAATGATGTGGTAATACATTTATGATAGTATATATCATAATTACTTAATATATGTCGTTTTCAAAATGGATTTAGGCGAAGAGACTATTATATTACCCGGAAAAACATTCAAAATTAGCGTGGCTTTCGTCATGAAATAAGTCAAATTTTTAATTTTAGCTGATTTTAATTACTAATAAATTCAATTATGAAATCAGTTCAAAACAAGTAAATCAGGATATAATACGTTTCTCATTCTAATGCTCTGAATGTAGTATGACCACAACCTAAAACATGCTGGAATACACATATACAATAAACATACTTCAAGTTTCCTTTATGTGTTTATTTAACATCTCTTTATGCTACGGTTGGCAATCTGAATTTTTCTTATTAAGGTTTATAGGAAATGGAATTTCATCGAGTACCTGTATCGCAATACTCGGTACCACTATTTTACGTTCCCTCCAAAAGACGGGATAACCAAGAATTTTTCACTCCCTTCAAAAAATTCTAGGGCCATCTGCTGGGTTTGTACCCTCGACATTGTAAATAAAAGGCTTTTGCTAGTCACCCCGCTACAGGGGACACTACATACGTCCAGTTATTATAATGCGTGATAGACAGATAATTAAGTTTTTAAAAAGTGTAAATAATACGTAATATTACAGATATTTACAGTGAAAGACAGATATTGCACCCACAACTGTAAAGATACAATTTATCCGATAATAACTGACGAAATGCCTATTTGGCCTAACCTCAAGTTCTGTAATTTATGGATATTGTGGGGCAAAATCCCCTAACCCATTTAGCGCTTACGGGTTATCAGTCCCTGCATAACTCATAGCTAGTGACTGTAGCAGTTATTGGATTGATATAAGATTATTGACTGTATGTTAACACCTACCTCAGGATCGGGTTTGGCGAGCATTGACAAATGATTGACAGGTCGCTATGATTGGCAGAAAGGCAATTTTGTCGTCGCTTAACCGCCTTTCGAATTTTTATGGATCTGAGGTATGCATTCAAAATTCCATAAGCTATTTTCATTCAAACAGAAAGGTATCATTTAAAACTATATATAGGGACATTTTAAATGTCGACCCCTCTGTTTAGTTCAATACCAACTAAGCTTATTAGCATTATTCGGATCATGTATTTCTCTATATTCAGTAATTATGAATAATTAATTAGTATTTATCATTTGTTGTTGAGATGTTTATTAGCAACGACATCTATCTTCAACAGAACGTGTCTTAATTAAACGCCTACAATATTACTGGTTATTTAAAATGATGAAGGTAAATTAATATGATGTAAATTAAAAAATAAATCAAGATAATTTTCTATGAAAGAATAAGAAAATAAACACTAAATATCAGAATTACATAAATCCGATTTCAGAGTAGAGGTCGTCAAGATGCGAAACAATTTAAAAGATATTTTGGAGAAACAGACGGTGTATATTTCATTATTTAAACCATGCAGCGTTTATCAATAAATATACATATTAGTTTATATGAACTAATAATTTATAAATCTCTACTGAACGTATACACGATGTGCCTGGTAATTTAGCTTTATAAAAAAAAATAGTTCTTGTTTAGAAAAAAATTATATTTTTTACTATATTATTTCCCCACTCTACTCACACTTTTTTTTTTTAAATTTGTATCCTTCATGGATATGAAAACGATCAAAACACTATAGATTTATAAAATAGTAACCCAAATGTTACACTTAGACTATTACATGTCATGATGCTTCAATATCGAAATCTTTTTTAATTTTAAGGGAAATAACCGTGAAATGTAAACAGTTAAAAGCTATTAAGATTATAATTAATACTAACAATTGTTAATATTAAGTAATTATTTCACACTCCTCAGTTGTCTCTGAAAGAAAGGCTGTTGTTTGACCACAGGAGATCCCAACGCGTGACAGGTAGTGAAAGCCAATGTGGCCGAGTGAGAGCCATGAAGCCACAGACGTTCACAACTCGATTAAACCAGCTGGCCACTACCGATCAATTTGGACTAAGTTGTTGATGAGCACTGTCGACCAAACATTAGAGAAGGAATATCAGGGTTTACATGTTCCTAAATTATATGAATAAACACAAATTGAATGTAAAATGTTTAATGTACTACCAAAAATTGACACAAAGTTCATTAACAAGACAATGACTCATAATCTAATTTACTGTTCATAAAACCAGCATAATAACTATTTACAAAGCAATATACTTTCACATATAAATTCATAAAATATAATCTTTTGATTAGAGTTTTCAGTTAAATTAAAATAGAAAAAAAATATGAATACCATTTTTTAATTAACGGATAATCAATAAAAATCTATAAGTGTTATTATTGATATGAGAAATGAACTAAACTAAAGGGAAGAGCAAAAACAAAAATAAAAGTGTAAAAATTGTTAAAAAGTTTTCAAAATGCAAGTATCTATAAATTTTAAACCAGAGAAAACTCGATCATTTTTTTTTTTTTTTTGGAAAAAATGTGGATTACGATGTTAAATTCATTTAATTAAGTCAGCTAGACAACTGTACTTGATAGAATTAATATTAAAATAGACGTGATATAACGGAAATTCTATACACAAAGTCTATTCAATTTCCTAAATAATAGATGAACAACTAATCGCTCTATTTGGTCAAAGATTTTTTTTGAGCACCATCTGAAAGAAAAATTACATTTAACCGCTATTAACATACATCTACTATATCTTAAATCAGGCGTTTTTAACAAGCGCTCCTATAGGAAATGTCACTAAATACAAAAGTTACTAGGTAAAATAAATTGAAAAAAAATCTTTAACAACACAACAAACAACAAAAAGATAAAAAGTGATTTTCTACTCCTGATTTTCAAGAGACGACAAGTTAAAAAATCAAGAACAATATAAAAGTTAGTTTATTAGTATGTGTAAGAACTCAACCGAAGACTCGGACAGTTATATCGACTACTTAACTGAAAATCTAGGCTTACAGTTGACAACAAATTATTAATCTACAAGACGATACTGAAGCCTATCTGGACCTACGGACTAGAACTGTGGGGGACAGCTAAACGTTCTTACATCAAACGCATTCAAACTTTCAATCCAAAGTCCCCCGAATAACAGTAAATGCTCCTTATTATGTCTCCAACTATACCTTGCACCACAACCTTAATGTTCCATTTATTTTAGACCTTATTCCTTCCAAATTCCATCAGAACCTCTCATTCATCATCTTAATCCTGTAGCGCAATCCCTATCCAGCTCTATCATCCATACAACCCTCCTAGAAGTTTGAAACGGCAGAGGCCCCGAGACGATTTGTAAATATCTATTCTGGAGTTCTGACACTGATCAGATTCTTCTCTCATGTCCGTTGAGTTTGTGGCTCTCCCATGCCCTCACTCAGCTTCCGCTGGCTCTGACCAGTGATGCGGCTGACAAGGAGGCGCTGGGATCCCCCGGATTATAATGCTTGACCTCCACAGGGGGAGGGGGGGGGGGGAGGAGGGAGAGGAGGCGGACTCCGTCCGTGGTTCTCCAGCAAATTGTATATAAGTATGAGTGTGATCATGTTTTGTTTATTTATTTGTTAATCTAATATTTAGTTGATTTATAAATTTTGTGATTATATACCTTTATTAATTTTAGTTTCATTTTATGTAATTTGACTTTTCTTGTGTTTATATTGTAAATATTGTATGACTTATCATGTAGCAATATTATTGTTGTCCATTGTGACAGATGTCATATATCTGAATAAATAAATATATTATCCATTAGTTTGTGTAATTGTGTGACATTGGAAAGAGCAACAAGTGGGAATTTTAAATTTAATTTCAATAAACAGCCAAGGTATTTCCATAACATATAATATTCGAAAGCTCATAGGATTATGCATAATAATCCCCTGAAGCGTCAGAAAAGGAGTTGGCCACAAGACCTTGTTTAAATCACCTACTGGAGCTTTGCCAGTGGGCAGTTTCTTCACACGTATAATATACCATATTTACTTGTTTTATTATCTAATACAGCTTTAAATAAAATTAAAAGTTCAGAACACGTCGAAATAGACACATTTTACCAGTTTTGCAAAAACAGCCAATTCATTAACTTTAAAATATTAATTTCCAGTTAACAGTTTTTTTAAGTTTCAAGGAAAATAGACTTAGAGACTGAAATTAAATATTTACAACTGTGAGAAAACAGCTTGTTGTTTAAATAGCTTTTTCCAGTTAACAGAGAAATCTTTTTGCAATCAAGATCTGTCCGAAGCAAAGCATTGTACACCAAGGAGTTGTAAATAAGTGTTTGTTAAAAAATAAACAGGATAGAAGTAAATGTCAAAACAATTTTATTCGAGTAAATTAATGAAATTTATTTGCGTCAAATCACCAAGGTGGTAAATACCAATTCTTTTTTATGATAAAAACACTTAGCAGCTATTAAATTAATATTAAACAAATTATATAATATTAAATTAATCAGCTTAAATGATCACTAAACCTCTGTGCCAAATGTACTTTGGCAGAGCACAGAATTGAATACTACTCTTGTCATTTAATTTTTAAATTGTAAAGTCACTAAAAACAATCATTCCGGGAAAGTTTTTGATAGTTTAAAATAAAACTAAAATTACTTTTTGAATCTGTTCAATAGCAGAAGTACGCACTTATTATTAAGAAATTAAAAAACTACAAAGAAATTGCAAACATAAACGTTAAAAAAATATATATATCGCTACAAATGAAGCTATTTGACTACTTTATTGTACAAAATTAACTAAATATAGCAATACTGTTGACTTCTATATAAACAAATAAGCTGAAGATATTAGAAGTCCGTCTTATTTTAATATTACCAGGGGCGTTTCTCTTTTGTTTATTTTCCTTCTTTAGTAAAGCTTATATTTATTTGATAATGGATAAAATTGAAAGACTATAAGTATCAAAGGCCGTTGAATTTATTTAATTTTATGTATATTTTCGGTGTTGTTGTTGTCGGTGTTCGGTTTCTAAAGATTTCAACTTAGGACGCGTTTCCGAAATAATTTTTGTATGTTTTTTCTTTAAATAATCATGAATATGTGTTACTTTTGAAATAAAATATGTTGGATATAATTTATATAAATCCTGTCAAGTACTTAGAAACGATCATTTGTATAAGAAAAACTGAACTAAGGCATTTAGTTATACTATAGTTAAAAATACATAATTGTGTCAAACAATTTTTTTCTTCATACTAAATATATTATATAAATAATAACTACCTAAAACAGTAATATAAAATCAATAATTTTGATGCGATAGCAATGTTTTTAACACCGTGATGCTGAGAAGAGGAGACGTGAATAGCGACTATTGTAATTGCCCCGCTATTAGGTCAAGTACTGGTGAGATTAGGCTAGCATTCGGTCGAATGATTTGCCCCGGGCCAGGTGTATGCCTCCGCCCAAAGCGGTTACACCAAGATAACAATCTGACTTAATAGTCATCAATAACAGCCAATGTGTATCTAATTAGTTGACTTACAATTAATAGGTATAGAAAGTGGAATGCTAACCAATAAAAAAAAATTGGTACAAGCGGCACACGACTTTCACTTACCTCGGTTGCTAAAATCGACTTATTTTATCTTTAATTTTAGTTAATACTTAACTAAATTTAAAGGTAAAATTAGTAAAAGTAAACGAGTTAAACAAATTTTACTAAAGATAAGATAAGATAAGTATTTTATAGTCGATTAAAGTTAAATAAAACTTAAAAGTACACAAGATATAAACAATGGTGTTTCAGGCCGACTATTATTAGAATACTAATTTATAATTTAACAAATAAGAAAAATAATAGAGAGAAAATTAACAAAAAACCCTCTAAAGAGACAGATGTAGACAAAAGAATATAAACAAATAAATGAATTCAATAATCATAAATAAAATCTTTTTTTTTTTTTTTTTTTTTTTAATTTACAACTGTATATTATAATACATCAAGTTAATATGCTGATAAAAGATAGTGTACACAAATAACATGAAACGAAAATGCCCATTGTCAGCACTCAAGTAATCAATCTAAACAAGAAGGTCTCGAGGCCATCTTCTTTTCAGACGCCTCGGAGGATTGTCAGGAATGGAAGAGGAAGAAGGATTGAAACTGGTGTGTTAGAGTGGGAGTGGAGTTTGTCATGGAAGGATTGATACCTGGTTCGGGCCAAATCAGCTACAAAGGGAATATTAAGGTCTTTATGGATGAGCTTATTCGTGACAGAATAAGGAGTATTGAGGATTTTTAGAAGGATTGTAGATTCTAAGGATTGAAGACGGGAAAATAAAAAGTTTTTTTTTTTTTTTTTTTTTTTTTTTTTTTTTTTTTTTTTTTTATTGAGATATATTACAATTTGTTACAAAATGAACAATAATAATATTGATAAGAGACCACATTCATACTATATATACAGAAAATAATAATAATGGTCAAATTTCATAAAATATAACATAAATTCAAATATATACAATAAAATAATAATAATAAATAAAAAACAAAACAAATCGAAACATAAACCTATTATTGAGATAAATAAAAAGTTGGCAAATAAATAAACATCTTACACACAATCATAACTATATACCATATATACAATTGCTAAAGGGACCCCAGCAAGCGCTTTTCCCTCCACTTGTGGAGGAAAAAGCGGAATCCAAGAGATCCCAGCACCTCTATCTCAGCCGCATCACTGGTCTGAGCCAGTGGAGGCTGAGTTAGGGCGCTGTAGCCACAAACATACCGTACATGAGTGGAGGATCTGACCATTGTCAGAACTCCAGTTTAAATGTTTACAATAGGTCTCGTGGCCACTGCCGTTTCAATCTTCGAGGAGGATTGTAGGGATGGGTGGTGCTGGATAGGGATTGTGCTAGAGGGTTAGGATGATGACTAAGGTTCTGATGAAATTTGGAAAATTTGGATGGTACCAGGTCTAAAACAAACGGAATATTAAGGTCATGGTGTAGGGTACAGTTGGTAACGTAATAAGGAGCATTAACTATTGTTCGGAGGACTTTGGATTGGAAGGATTGGATGCGTTTAATGTTAGAATGTTTAGCTGTCCCCCACAGTTCAAGTCCGTAGGTCCATATAGGTTTCAGTACTGTCTTGTATATTAGTAATTTGTTGTCAACTGTAAGATGAGATTTTCTGTTTAGTAGTCTGTATAACTGGCCGAATCTGCGGTTGAGTTCTTTTCTTTTTAGTCTTGTATGTGGGTTCCACGTCAGTCTTTTGTCTAGTAAAAAGCCGAGATACCGGACTGTGTCTGAGGAAGGAAGCGGTATAGAATTGAAATTAACCGTTGGACAGGATTTGCGTCGAAGGGTGAATGTGACGTGAGTGCATTTGCTTTCGTTCACCTTAATGCGCCAAGCATTGCACCAGTCTTCGACAAGGGAAAGGTGCTTTTGGAGATTTAGCGATGCTGCTTCAGGATCGGAATTGGATGATAAAATGGCTGTGTCATCAGCAAATGTTGCCAGAAAGGTATTGGGGTCGGTAGGGATATCGGCGGTCGGGGTCCTAAGACGGGTCCTAAGACGCTGCCTTGAGGAACACCGGCCTCAACAGTATATTGTTCGGAAAATTCGGAACCACAGCGAACTCGGAAGGAGCGGTTGGATAAATAGGATCGGAGGATTAGGTATAAGGATTGAGGTAAATGGGTTTTGAGCTTAAAGAGCAGTCCCGGGTGCCACACCCGGTCAAAAGCTTGAGCTATGTCCAGAAAGGCACCCGAACAATACTCCTTGCACTCAAGGGCGGAGGAAATGTGGTCTACAACTCGGAGTCCTTGCTGAACCGTGGAATGTTGAGGACGAAATCCGAACTGATGTGAAGGAAAATTTTGAAATTTGGCTAGGATTCGTTTTAGTAGGAGCTTTTCGAAAATTTTTGAGAGGATC
Organism: Piezodorus guildinii; assembly: GCA_023052935.1. Taxonomy (NCBI): domain Eukaryota; kingdom Metazoa; phylum Arthropoda; class Insecta; order Hemiptera; family Pentatomidae; genus Piezodorus; species Piezodorus guildinii. Next base: position 93,913,694 of record CM041293.1, read on the forward strand.
GGAAGTAGGCTGATAGGTCTGTAAGATGACGTGTTGTTAGAAGGTTTGCCTGGTTTTAGGAAAAGGATCATAGTTGAATGTTTCCATAAGAGAGGAAAATAGGTAGTGCGTAGGATACAGTTATAGAGATATGTAAGGAATGTAATGGCTTTAGGTGGAAGTTGTCTTAAGATTTGGGGAGTAAGGAGATCGTATCCAGGAGATTTGCGGAGAGGAAGCTTTTTAAGAAGATATCTGACCTCAGAGGGATTAACTGCTTTAGGTGGTAAGGATAGTGGTATTGGTGACGTGAGGAACTCTTCAACTGCTGCAGTATGGGTTGGATTAAGCTCTGGATGAGGAGTAAAAACTTTGGAAAGGTGCTGTGCGAATTCCTCGGCCTTATGCTTGTCAGAAGCAGCCCAGGAACCATCACAGCGCCGGAGAGGATGGGAAATGGTGTGGGATTTTAGGATTCTCTTCGTGACATTCCACAGGGAATTGTCACGAGTCGAGAGAGAGGAAAGGTAGGTATTGTAGGATTGGGAACGGAAGATCGCCAACTCCCGCTTTAATTTTCTACAAAAAAAAATTATAGGAGCGGCGATCTTCTGGGTGGCGGGTGCGTTGCCATAATGTTCTAGCTCGACGTTTGCTGTTGATGAGGTCTGTCAGGTGTTGTGGTAAATGGCTTTTGTAAGGAATTATTTGGGATTGTTTGGGAGAGGAGGCAGTCCAGGCGGCTTGTTGAATAGCGGTTGTAAAGGAATATACGGCGTCGTCAAGGTCATTTGGGGTTTTGAGAATCACTCTGAGGTCAATATCATTAGTGAGAATTTCGCGGAAGAGGTTCCAGTTGACAGGGCCCCTAATGAATGACGGTGGGATAGGTTTAGGAATAGGTGTTATGGATAGATTTAGAATCAATAGACTATGATCAGAGGATAGTTCATCAAGGCGAGCTATGGAAAAATTCAGAGAGCCTAATCCGCTGTGGATGAAGAAGTCGAGGATGTCAGGATTACGGTTAGGATCTGTTGGCCAGTAGGTAGGAGAATCGGGAGGTAGGAGATGAAAGCGTCGGGAGTTGAGTGCAGACTGCAATGTCCGTCCACGAGAATTGGTGGTTCTAGAACCCCACTGTTGGTTCTTAGCGTTTAAGTCTGCACCCAAAATGAAGTGATTACCCAAGGAGTTGAGGAAGGATCCAAATTGGGCAGAGGAAATGGGATGTTTAGGAGGGCAGTATGCTGATGCGATGATAAGCGAAAAGGAAAAGGTTTTGATAACGATGGAAGTTGCTTGTAGGTAATCGTGGGCGGAAATTGGGTGTAAGTGATGGGTGAGGGATCGGCGGACTATGACAGCAGTACCGGCATGGGCTTTGCCGTCTGGATGGTCTGTCCGGTATGTCGTGTATCCTGGTATTTTAAAGTACTGTTTAGTGGTTAGTCTAGTTTCAGTAATGAGTGCAACATCAATGTTTTTGTCCTGCAGTACGGCTGTAAGTTCGTCAGTGTGAGTTCTAACACCATTCGCATTCCAAAGGAGAAGGGATAAGGAATTAGGTGAGGTCATTTATGGTTTTTTTAAGGCAGGAATGAGATTTGTTACGAGATTCGTAAGGAGTGATATTAGGGGCATAACAAGGGATTTAATTTCGGAAATAAAGGATGTATCAAACTGGTAAGGTCTGTGGCGTTTGAAGGAGGAGGAATATGAGAGATTTGTGGTGGATTAGGATTCTTAGGATTGGTTACATTTTGAGAAAGAGGTATATGTGGAATGGATTGAGGTACATTTTGTAGTTCCGGCAGGGCCACGGCTTCAGTACTTTGATTCCCACCTCCAAGTAAGTGGGCAAATGATAAATTGGCATCAATAAGTTTTGAGGGTTCTCTTCTGTTTCTTACTTGTCTTGCTGTTTCATCCAGTACTTGAGGTTTTTGAAACCTGGTCCTCAGCTCCTTATAGATTTGGCATCCTTTATAGTTGGCCGGGTGGTCCTTCAGGCAATGAGCACATACAGCTGGTGTTGATTTTGGTTTTGTACACTCCACAGACTTGTGCTGTTCACCGCATTTCACGCATCGAGGTATGTGATGACAATAACTTTTAGTATGACCATATGCTTGACAATTATGGCACTGAATTATCTCTCTCTTTGTGTAAGGTTTTTCAACTCTTACACTGGAATAGTACAATCTATTGAGGTCATAGATTTTTTCAACTCCTTCAGCTGGTTCCAAATCCACAAAAAAGAGAGGTAGAGGAATTTTATCCTTTAGGACGTTAGTGACTTGCCGCACTTTATAGCCCATCTCCGTTAGTTCTTCTTTAATAGCTTCAACTGGTGTCGAGGGGTGTAAGTTTCTGATTACAACCCTTAAAGCTCTCTCTTGGCGTAGCTGATAGGTATGGAAATCTGCTTTGGTTTCAGTTAGGTATTTCACTATTTTTCTATATGTCTCGGCAGTAGTAGGAGATATTTTGGTATCATTGATTCTACTCATACAGTAGTAGCTGGTAGATTCGGTAATTTTGTTCAATTGCGCACACAACAACTGGAAATTTCTAATATTTTTGACAAATATTGGAGGAGGCCGTGGTTCACTAGGTATAGGAGTAGATTCCATGTTTTCTTTTTCATTATGTAAAATCTGAAAAGGATTTGGGGTGAAAAACGGCGATTCGTCAGTCATCCCTTGTGACGATGTGCCAGGTTGTGGTTCAGATTCTGAATTAGTACCGGAAGGGGTTGCTTGTAGATTTAATCTTTTATTAGTATCACGGCGGGGTCTTTGTTTTTTAGGTGACGGGATTGAACCACTAGATCTAGATCTTTTAGTTGAAGCTTTGGAGGACATTACTTGATGATAATATCGCATTTCATGTATAGAAAGTAATTAAATAATAACCAGATGTGGGAAAAAAACAATAACTTAAAAAAAGTTAAGCAAGACCAGCCTTGCCGGGCTATTGGCAATCAGCTGATATGAAGAGGTGACTCAGCATTCACTTTACACTGTAAATTATATCACAACTTACCGCTGTTTGCTCCAATAATAACTGTTGTTGTTATCCTGAAGTCTGATGATGTTTTCAAGACTGTGCTGAAGTGAAATCCAACTGTAAAAGCAAGAAATCCGAGAGCCGACTTGAAATATGACTGCTATACTCACGCGCATGCGCAGAACTTGAAAATATAAAAAGTAAAAAAATAAATCAATAATATAGAAAAATATGCTTTAGCATCACATGCTTAAAAATTTTATACGTTATATCACCTTTGGAATAATTTACAATGTCTCTAATTACAATGCCCCTGATGCTCACTGTTTTCACAAGCTTTGAAACAATCTGTAGTTAACATGTAAATGAAAGTTAATATACTAGGCACATTCAAACAGTAATGCATGAGGTCAATTGGTGTCCATTTCGGATAGCCACCAACCAACTCGTCTCAAGCATTTATTCTGCAATATTTGCAATTTTTTAGTTTGTTTTGCAAGTGTTTGACCATACGGGACAAGCATAATATATAATAGGTCTGATATAAAGATAACAAATTAACTTTAGCATGGCCCTAATAGCTTTATTAATCTGCATGTTAATGTAGTTTGTAAAATCCAACTTTGAATCTAGTAGGACACCTAAATAAGAAACAGATTTAGCCCATGGTAAGAATTTACCATCAATTTTTACATATCTGTCTATTATAGGTCGACGATTAGTAACAAGGTTTTGAGGTGGTTTGGTTTAATTTTTCACTTATGAAAGTATTTAAAATATTTTGATAATGCTATAGAGAGGTGGGTAGCTATTGTGTCTCTCATACAGGAGGGAATAAAGATGCAAGCATCATTTGCAAAGAGGGCAATGTTTTTTTTTTTAGGTTTGATTTTGGTTATATCATATATATAAAGATTAAAAAGTGTGGGTCCAAGGACCGATCCCTGCGGTACACCAGCTTGAATTAAATCATATAACAATATAAAATTTTTATTCACAATAACCATAGAAGCTTAAACCGCATTCGACACTTTAAATTACCTTCCATACGTTTGTGTATAAGATAATTTTTTTCATAAAATCTTCACCTTTTCAATGGTATATTACATATCTATATTACTGTTCTTATGTTCGGAAAAAAAATTACCTAAATAAAAACATTTTTCCTTTTCTCTCCTCTATTAGGTTATCAAATTCCATTAATTTTTATATATAGTCGGTTTTTATCAAGGCTAATTAAAATGAAATTTCAATTTTTTTGAATATAGAAAATAAAAGGTAATTAGAAAATTTGGCATTTAAGCCCAGTCAGACTATTTCAATCATACTGAAACCTATTATATTGAAGTTTATTAAATTTTACATCGATGTAGCGAGTCTGATCAGATAAATATAGATGACTGTAATATTACGTAGAACACAAGTTAATGTGACAAAATTTTCGATAGCAAAAATACTCTATTCTAATTTAAAAAGCGCAGATGTGGTTTTCTTGGGATAAAGAAAAATATTGATAGAACAAAACTGTAAATACTAAAGTATAAACGCGTAAACCGTTTTCCCGGACATATATAGGAGTTATCTTCAACACCTTCTTAAGATCTGCGGAGAGGGGAAGAAGAGGAGAACGGATTCTATGTCAAATGCTATTTCCTCTGCCAATTGCCCGGAGCCAATTCGATCTAAAGGATCGCACCCTAGAGGGTTACAGTTCCGCCCAACTTCACGGATCAAGAGGTGAGAGTGAAAACTGTAAAAAGATAAACCGTAAAAAGAAACGAGAGGAATTCCTTCATTCCCGGGGAAGAAAAGTGTAATTATAAATTAGGGAGGAGTGATATAAACAAGGAACGTCTGAAGGGGACAAGGGAAAAAAATATGACACAATGTGGGTGACAAACCGGTCGGAAAATTACAGAGAAAATAAAATTTCTTCAGAGCGAGACAAAGTATTATGTCACCAACATAAAGGCTCACTTCTCCCGGCATAGGGTCTGGGGAAAAACACCAGACAAAGACCTTTTGTTATCCCTTTCTTGAAAAACACAAAACAATGAATATTGATTCCGGTTTAATTACTTCGCGTAAACACAAAACAAATTCCTTAATCATTTATTTTAGAACACCTTTGTTCAAACGCTTTGTTTTATTTAATTATTTTTGTATACATAAGCTGAAATTAAGACAACTGCTAGGTCAACGTATACTTTTTAATATTTATTTATTAATCAAATATTTATATTTGTACTAATATTTTTAATGTTAGCTAGAAAAATATTTAGAAAGCATAACAAACTGCGTAAAAGTAATGATTCTGAAACGTCGTCATAAGTAAAGAAAGTCAATAAGGAAATGAAGAAGGCAGTAAATTATTGCACAATGGTTTACTGTTTTGGAATAATTTATATATCCCATTCAACTTGCCTTTTAAGGCGATTCTGGATTTTCTCAAGCCAGGCAGGGAGTGAGGGTAGAGATTAACACCCAAGTTCAAAGCCTCCGGAACCAACACAATCTCTCTTATATCACCAACCAATTTCACTAATTATTTTTCGTTTGGTAGAGAATTTAATTTTTAAATTATTTATCTTAATTATAGGTTTTTTTTTTTTTTTGCATATACATTATATTTTATGCAATATGCCTCTATCATTGTTTTCTGTATATATTGTGTAAATGTGGTATAATATCACTATTATTAATGTTCATTTACAAACAAATTGTAATATATTTCAATAAATATTATTATAAACCTTGAAAAAAAATTTTAATTGTTAAAAACGAATCGGTAATTATTTTATAAAATCGTACGTCGGACGGATATTTTTACTGGATTCTACGTAAATTGACGAGACCTCAATTTTGATGTTGAGAAAGAGGAGGTTATTTTATTTTTTTTTTTCCTGGGCCGAATACAAAGGTTCTTTTTAAAAATTATAAATAAAAAATTAATGTTTTTGTCACTAATTATTAAAAATCACATTAATCTTTCTAATGATGAAAATATTTTTAATGAAAAAAGATACATAATTTAATTTTCCTAAGAAGAAAACAAAAAAAATCTTGAAACTTTAATCTCCTTCGCAAACAGACATGATGAAGGAGTCACCAGTTCAGAACAGTTCACATAGCTTCACAACAGATTCAAAAATATTAATAAAGTAATAGTACAATATGTATTATTATTATTATTGGAAATAATCAATAAATGTCAAGATATTCAATGACTGATATGTTCATTAAGTGTTGTATAATTGGACAAGTATAAAATAAAAAGCACCGATAAACATTTTATAGAGCACTCATATCGTTTGTTTGGAAATTCTAGATCATAAAACCGTTACCATAAAAAAACTAGAAATGTGAAAATAACTAATATTTTAGGAGTGTAGTAAAAAAAGTGATGAGGTAAATTAATTAACAAAATAACATCCATTCATCTCAGGTACACGGAAGAATATAATCGTTCTTTTCTATTTCATATTCGTTATTTAAGTATAATAACGACAATATGTTTTACTTATTAATATAATGCGTAAAATCTGAAGTAGTATTATTTTTGATATCATGATTATCTATTTCACTAGACTATCCACTAGACTTTTTATCATAGAGAATTAATTTTCAAAAATATAATGTATTATAATAAAAGAAATTAATTTTTTTAATAAAAATATAACTATAAGCATAATCTTGTATATCTGGCATATCATATATATCTTGTAATTTGACTACTTTTTTAGGCTTTGTTTGGTTCTTTAATAACGCTAACTAAGAGAACACCGAAATATGTTTACTAAGGCTTAAAGGTGTAAAATCCGAGGTCGACAACGGTCGTAAAGGAATATCTGTAATCTTCTTACGACCTTGTCGGGCTTCGGAAAATATTTGGTTTGAGTCTGTCAAGAAAATGAGACAAATAGTTAGAGAATGCAGTAGACGCCTCAGAATTTTTCTATTCTAAAACAAAACACGCTTGTGAGACACAATTGAACTCTGATCTAATTCACCAAGTGCAAAAAAGTCTAAAAGCGGTTTCTGTATCCAGCAATAAACTACTAACCTATATTACAGTATGGTACAACCTGAGAACCTATTCCTTCTTTTAGTCGTCACTTCCATACTCTTCTAAACTACAAATTCTGTGTTTAATCACTTTCTTTACACCCAATTAACTCTCCTACCACCTCTCTCCCTCTCCTCCACCCCTCAAAAAAACCTCTTAATATATTTGCATTTTTAAAAAAAAAAAAAAAATTCAGTAATAAAAACCAAAGAAAAACGATTATAATATTTTATTTTGCGACGTATTTACTGCACATTTATCTATACCGTTTCACTAAAATTTCACATATATTTCTTTAATGAAAATCGTATTTTGTTCCTTGTCCAGTTAGCATTCTAATTTATTATTTAAGTTTCCTCTTAGTTTATTACCCTCAATCTTTTTAATTCGTTACTTCTACTGTTTTTTCCTCCAAAACACTGAACTTCTCTTTTAATTTTCCTGTCATATTATTCTAAAGGGACGTTCCAGATATATATAGTTATTTTTATAGAATCTACAGATTTAAATGTACTTTAGAAGAAGAGAATTTAAAATATCGGCATTTAAGCCCTGTCGTACTATTTCAATCAGAATGAAACCTACATCATATTAAAGCCCATTAAATGTTACATCGATATAGGGAGTTTAATCAAAATCATTTGAGCTGTCTTTGAGAAAATCGTAAAAAGGAGCAAAATGCATGGTATAAAGTGGCTCTTCTGGTAAGCTGATTTTGATAAAAAAAGTTTATGTAACGGTCTCGGGCGTATATATGTCATAAATATGAAATTTCAGTTTCATAGGACTTTTCGTTTTCGCCCAGGAGTTACCATACACAGACACAAACCTTTTTGCAGGACTTGGTCATTTGGACTCAGGGGACCCTAAAATGTCTATTTCTGTCGAAAACTTGAATTCGAAAATTTTTAAGATCGCAATACTTTCCCTTACTATGTATTTCATATATATATATATATATATATATATATATATATATATATATATAATATTAATATTATATATATTATGAGAGAGAGAGAGAGAGAGAGAGAGAGAGAGGCCTACACATTAGTAGAAAACCATTTTATTTTTATTTATCTAAAGATAAAAATTTTTATTTAATCAAGTTTTTTATGTTTTTTTTTTTGCAATTTTAATAAAAAAGATGTTAGTAAATTATTTAAAAAGTTGTATACAATATTTGGTCACATTGTTTTTTTTACTTACATCAATTATTAAAGTGTTTTTTAATAAAAATAAATATTATTAAACTTATGTACCAACAAAATGTAAATATGTGTAAATAAAGCTTATCTTATCTTATCTTATATATATTATATATATATATATATAAATATTTATATAATTTATATATATAAATATATAATTATATATTGTAATAATATATTGTAAAAGGGAGGAAGATTAGCATTACAGGTAGAAATTACGGCATCGCTTATTACTTATTAGTTTCGACATATAGGTAAGTGGAAATAAAAAATAATTGTAAACGAAGGCGGTACGTCAATTGAAAAAATTAAAATTGAAACTATTTTGGGTTTATAACATAAACGAATATCTGCCACACAATATGCTGACACTTTTTGATCTAAAAGGCTTAGCTGAGTAGAATTTTCATCAATTACCTTCTTAGTCAATAAGCTTAACATATATACACTTCAATCACAAGACATGACCAAATCTATTTTTCACTGGGCCTTTTAACTATTATTCAATATTTCGCAAAATTCTTTCAAAAAGAATTAACAAGACAAGAGGGAAATATGCGAAACCTAGCGGGTGCTGGTTAGCGGAGTACAATGGAGGATGATTGTCCAACTGTAGGGAGCTTTATAAGACGGGCACTCACTCGGAACTGACTGATAACAGGTAAGGCCCGAAAATGACCCAGAATTTGAAACGTGACGAGATTCCCTATTACTTCTCAGCCATTCCGTGTAAGTTATATCCTAGGGGAGGGAGAGTATTATGAGATATAATCATTTCTAAACCCATTAGGTGCCTGGATAATGCTAATGCTTATACGATTAAGAATAACCGCTGATTACATCAACTAACAATTGAGACGTTTAGTTTCAAAAGGTACTTTATCCACTTCAGACAATTTTGCGGGAACCGCGAAAATCTGTCATTTATTTATTACTAGACTAATTTACTTGATTCTTTTTTTTTTTTTAAATCTAAATTTGATTTTTTACAATATTAACAACTCATTTTTCCAAATTACTGCAATTTTCAAAACTATTGCTATTTTGGCTAAACCAACATTAAGGTCAGGATCATACATTTAATTTCCAAAAAATCCTTAGTAGATTTAAAAATATAAGGCAAAATAAGCAAACTGGAACGTTTATTTGAATTCTGTATTGTATACCTTATATTAAGTAGAAAAATTATATTTGTAATTATAGTTTGTTAGATAATAATCCGTAGTTTATTTATCTATAAATTAATTTAATTTACAAATTGTTTTATTAAAATCTCAAAGTATTATGAACTTCGTTTTATATCGAAACATATTTTACCAATTTTCTTCTTCTTTTTCCTGCATTTTGTTCGTAAATTATTTTAAAACATAAATATTGAGTGAAAAATCTGGTCACAATTATTTTTAAAAAACCTATAACTATATTTTTATTTCATGTAATATTACCCTTAAGGGACTATCACCTGACCTCTCTCCTACAGACTTCCACTTTTTCAGGCATCTGGACTTCTTTTTGAGGGAGAAAAATTTTCAAAACCAGGACGACATTGAAAATTCTTTTCGTGATTTCATTGAGTCCAGGGATTCGGATTTTTTTTCTGGTGGAATAAGAAAGCTTGTTGAACGTTGGCAAAAGTGCATTGATTCAGATGGAAATTATTTTGATTAAATATATATGGTTAAAGTAAAGATATGGCGTATTTACAATACCTACTAAAAACCTGCATTAATTTTGCATCAACCCAATATATATTCTTCGTATGAGACACAAAATATATTTTTAAATTATCAGGCTTAAGGGAATGCGGGGGGCAATAGGTAAAAACTTAAGATTCTATCTGCATAGAAGAAAATTTACAAAACCATTCACATTTCGAACCATTGAATAGATAGACAATCGTATTTCATTGGACTGTTATTGACCGATAACCATTTATCAAGTCCTTAAAACGTTTGGCAATACTACTATTATCTAATGAACGAAAGTTCCTAAAAATCCTCACGAGTATTGGGATAAAAAGGTGTATTTTAAGCTATGCATAATTTTATTTTTTCTATGATTCATCGCCCTTCTTATCTCCTTATTTGCGATCATGCAGTCTTAAAGAAATATATATATATATATATATATATATATATATTGTAAAAAGGGGGGAAGATTAGCATTACAGGTAGAAATTACGGCATCGCTTATTACTTATTAAGTTTCGACATATAACTTTTGGGTATATATTGGGTTGTGTCGCATGAAATGTCTGTTTTCAAGGTAAAGGATTTTTATTTAAAATACGATATGGAAACAAGATAATTTTATTCGAAGTATTTACCGTCTTTTTCTACACATTTTTCCCAACGTGACACCAACTTTTTTTATCCCCGAACTGAAAAACTCTGAGCTTTGAAGTGAATCAAAATCTGAAAACGCACTTTTCACTTGATCATCATTTTCAAAAAGTTTTCCTTTGACGAAGTTGTCTAAATTCCTAAAAATCGGGAGAATATGGTAGGTGCGGAAGAACTCGTAGCCCAGTTCTTTCAATTTTTGCACGGTATGTTCTGAAAAATGCCGCTCAGTGAGATCATGAGGTACCCATGTATCGAACTTTTTTACTTTCCCAATACACTTTAAGTGTCTGGAAACGGTAGATGCACTTGCATTTAGTTGTGCTGAGAGTCCTTTAACTGTTTGGTGGGGGTTTCCTTCTACTATATGTTTGAGGACATTGTTGTCTATTACGGACGGAGGTCTTCCTCAGGGCAAGTTTTCCAAGTCGGTATCACCAGCTGAAAACTTAGAAAACCAACGGCGAATGGGCCGTTCATTAACAATCCCTTCCCCAAACGCCTTGCAAATATTTATAGCGGCCTCAGCTGCTGAATGTCCAAGTTTAAACTCGTACAAAAATATTACTCGAAAATCGCGTGTTTCCATGTTCATATTTGGAGGTATACTAAAAATTTGGTAAATGATTAGGAAGCTAATGTTTAAAATACAAAGGTAGAGGATTAGTAACTGTTTACTTTAAATATGTAAACATTCGGAAGAAAACAACAGAGACCTGCAAAATCCTATATGTATTTCAGAAACTATAAAAACGGACATTTCATGTGAAACAACCCAATACATACATAAATGAAACAGAACGGACTGATTCTGATAGCTGGATCATTATGTTTTGCGTAATTATGTTATATCATTCCTATAAGTACATTTAGTTGCTGTAAACAAAGCTTATTTGAATAAATACATTAATTATTTGAATGCGTCAGCCGATGGGCACATTCTAATGACAAAAGAACCATAATATGGAACATAACAGAGAAATCAAGGAAGTGGTGACGGGGAAACCCTCAGCTATATACCTCACAACTTTAGGGAAGCCTCTCTGTTCTGGGGGCCTATTGTTTGCCTAACAAGATTTAGGCATTAACTGATATTGATTCAGCTCACTATAAACAGTTCTAAAAGAGAATCCAATTTGAGAATTTGTCTTCTTTCCTATTAAATTGTTTTCTACATCAGGGGTACTCACTACGTTTGCTATAGCATGCTATTTGTATTATTTTGCTAAACCCGTCGGGTTTCTACAGTTATTTCCTGTATAAAATTGATGGGTTTAGCACAATTGCACAAATAGCATGCTATAGCAAACGTAGTGAGTACCCCCTATAACACGCATTTGTTTTGTGCCAACATTACCTACTTCTTGAGTTTCCCCACATTTAATTAAAATTTAATAATAAAATAGCCTTAGGAAACACGAAAGTACTCTGCTGATGCAACTAATCCTTATCACTTATCAAGGTCAAGCCCTCTGGATTCGACATACACCATTCTCCAGCCTACGCCTCGGCATGCCCATTTTCAACGCATATTATTAACTTTTTTAGGAATTCGTTCTCCAATAAACCTAACAACTTTGCATGCAGATTTGGGCGCCGTGATACTACAACTTCATTTATACCAAAGGGGTACAAGCTCTGTAATTCTGTGTTGTTCAGCCTTCTAAATTCTCCAGTGACCTCATTCCTCTCCGGACCAAAAATTGTACGTAACAACTTTTCTCGAAAACCTTGATAACTAAAAGAATTATATAATAATCTAGTTATTATTTACAATACTTTCAGTCACGTTTATATAAGAGTAAGGTGAACTGTTGGTACTATAGCGAATATGAAATTTTCAAATCCATATTTCACCAGAAAAAAACTTTTCTTAAAATCTTTTCAGTTCATAATGGTCTGGGTGGGTATTTAATTGGACTAGTTTAGAAATGGAAAGTCACGGGAAACCGCAATTACAATATTTTAAGATTTACTTAAATTACTAATATACATGGTACAACAGAAAGTTCTCAAAATTCTCATAAAACTCTTATTTGGTTTTTCCTTCCTTTTTTTTTTAAATAGTTTAGTTAGTTTTTCGGTTTTCCAGAAGTTCGCTAGTTCCAGTCTCTTCTGGGGTAAAGAAGTTAAACGGTTTCCAAACGTAGCGAACCTTTTCCTGTGTTTGCACAGCAATAAAGTTTTTTAGAGCATAGGTTATGGCACACATGTCGAGCCGGCGTCACATAAAACTTTTCTTGTTATAGCAACTTCATTATTCGACGAGTGGAATTGAATAATAAAACCTACCGGGAAAATGACATTCGAGTTCCTAATATGTATTGGTTGGGAAAATACGATCGATCGAAAGCAAATTTCAAGCTACCAGAATCTTATTCCAGTTTTTATATCGTAACTTGTCGGCTGTGAATCTCTCTGAGTGAAGAGAAAACTTTATTACCTTGAGAAAAAAATTAAATAAAAAAAAAAAAAAAGATGTGAAAACCCACTCACGGACCAAAAGTATTTAAAAAGTAAATACAATTCATGCATATAAACAATAATATAATAATAATAATAAAAGCAGAGGATGGGTTAAATTAAGAAAACATAGTTCTAAATAATATTAATAAGCAAAATGAAGTTAAAATATCTCGTTTCTTTTTAGCATGTAACAGTTAATACCGAAGTACAAATACCTAAGTTCTTATCTGAAATGATGAAAGTTATGTACCGAAAGAATAATATGGATTAACTAGAGTAAAATACTCTCTACACCTATATAAAAAGGTATTCCCAAATACAGCCTTCCCCTTATTTATTTATTATTAATATGTCCCTACCATACTAATAAAAAGTTCAAATTTATCAAGATTATGTCCTCAATAATATTTTCTCAATTTAATAACGCAAGGTTTAGTACCTTTGATGCCATCTTCTGCACGATCCATACATCTGAAATACGAATCCATCTCATCACATCTTCATTTCTTAGACTGATGAAACTTGTGTGTTATCCTTGAATAATGACCCGACGAAGCATTTCTAACCCTTTAGTCACACACAACAGATAACATATACACTCTATTGTAAACTTGTAACTTCCTGTCCCTTTGATAATAGTAAGCTAATTTCTGTCGCATAGGTTCGGTATTTTGTGCTCTTGCGTTCCTGAAAAAATAATATATCTACAAGAAACTGCTTGTAGATACTGATTTTTAAAATACCTTCACGTGAAATACTTCGTAATTCCAATATATAAACAAAATATTCGTAATATCACCATTATTAGACTTCTTCGGACATATGAATTACAGCGTTGAGGTTAACTAAAACACCTAATTCCTCCCGCATCCCATTCTGATTAATCTTCTTTTTCTTTCTTTCATCTTCAGTGCCTTTCAGTGCGGATGCACCTCGCTCTGAAAATTCCATTATTCTCGTTCCCTCACCAATGACCTCATAGAATCAAATAGCTTTCCTCATTTCTCGCCTATTCGAGGTACATTATCGTGCCACGACATCCTTTGCCTACATTATTGTTTTTTTACCAGCTTAGATGATCATACTCGGTCCACCATCTTCATTCGCCACATATGTCCGAACCACTTCAATTGCCCCCTCTCAAGAATTCCAGTTAGTTTTTTCTCCCTTCTCTCTGACCGCAAGATTTTAAAAAGTTATTATCCGATAAAATATCGTTCGTTATAAGCCCATGAACTTATGAACATATGTTATTTGTAAATTTAGTAACGAGGGAGGTTATGTGACTCAGTGTTGCCACCGTACAGCATCCAACAAGTTATATTCTTCAAAATTTTAAAACCATATTATCGAAATCCTAAGTAAGTAATTAAAATAAATGGAAAGTCCATATAAAATCCATAAACTGAGATTTATATTTATTATTTCTACGTTAAAGATTATTTTAAGAAAACTGGTGTTTCGCTTTAAATATTCATAGAAAATAAAATAAACTTTTAGTATGCATTTAAAATAGTTCATTAAAAAAAAAAAAATTGAATAAATAGGCACCGTTGGTTTTTTTATTCCTCGTTGATGTCAGAAGGCATATTTTTTTGTTTCATCATTTTGCTCATTTGATCCTTCTAAATGTAAGCTAATTTATTAAATTTAGTCTTGAACATTCCTCCTTTTTAGTGACTTTTTCTCTTCTTGGCTTCTGCAATAAACTCTTGATCGGTAAAACAGTTCATTATTAAGCATAAATTACACTACATTCAAACTGCACTCAAGCGAAGGAGGGGCTACGCATTAATTCAGTAATAAATGTTATTTACTTTTTTATTTCTGCTGGATATTTCTTGATGTATTTTTGTATTGTATGACCTGATATAATAATAATAATAGTAGGCTCACCGAATCCGAAGGTTAGATGCCAATACTACTAAATTCCGCATACACAGACTCGTCAAATGATCACCGTTCAAGCCCAACCCCCCGATATCAGCCTTAACGCAATACTCCCATCGACGCTTCGGCCTACCTTTCGGACGCCTACTCGTCGGTTCAGCGAATACCAACTTTCTCAGAATCCTTTCCTCACCGAGTCAAACAACTATACACGCCCATCTGAGTCTCCGCGATGCTATCAACTCAAATTTTACTCAATATTTTACGCATTACCTTATTTTCGAAAACCTTAAGCTGTTGTTCATCCTTCAAAGTAAGATGCCACGTTTTTACACCCGTAAAGGGCCGTTGGAAGAATAATAGTTTTATAACGACCTGATATACCTTAGTTTAATCCTTCACTATCCCAACCTTAGAGGACATAATCCTCAGAAGCAACTAAAAATAAGATGGCCACAAGACCTTTTAGCTCAATTTAGTCGCTGAAGTAGTATCAATTTGTAATTTATGTTTATAATGCCTTTATTAATCTTATTACGAATAAAATAATATATTGTTACAGATACAGGCTATTTTAAATCCTCCATAGAAGACGACAGGCCGGCTGACCATGGAAGGCGAAGGGTATTGGAAGACCCAGCTGTTGTAAGGTGGCTATTATTTATAGGGTTTGGGAGTGGAAGTTGGAACGGCTCAGGTGCAGCCATGGGCCATGACTCTTGTAGGCTGTGGAGTCACCCATTCCCAGCCCCTCCCCCTTTATTATATCATTTCTCTGTCACAGCTCTCCTCCCAACTCCTCTATAGTTCCGATATTGTCCGCTTTTACCAAGTTCGGATCGTAAACTCCATGGGATACATGGCAACTATACAGCCAACTTTCTCAAGATGCAAGAACTTCAGAGTTAAACTTGACATAACCAGTGGAATTACAATTATTAGGAGAGATGGATAGTAAAAATACCAAAGTGACATATTGCAATGTGAGTGATAATTAACTGGCAAACTAACAGAAGTAAAGAAGATGGAATAGCATAAAATTGAAAAAAAAAAAAAATATATCTCTAAACCTCTAAATCCCAGAAAAAAATACAGATATCCTTACTTCATCTATGATTTTCTTATTTTTTGTGACCCGCGTCGCCTCAAGCATACGAATCCTTTTTTTTTTTTGCTAAGCATTGCCAATGAATAAAGCATTTATCTCTTTACTTAAGATTATAATTACGTAATCTATAAGAAGGTACTATTACTATCTAACTATTAACCATTTGCACCCGGCACTGTTTCGCATGCTACTTTTTCGCAAAAACGTGCAGACTGGAATCGTGATATGTGTGAAACTTTAGGAAAAAGTAATGTATTGTAATACAAGTTGGTTTATATGTATCAGTGGTCATTAAAGAACACACGCAAACTAAAAGTTTTTTTTTTTATGATTTCTTACAATATGATAAATTCTGAAGCAATTCCTAATATGAACAACATATTAAAGTTTGGATGTATAATGTTGAATAAAATCTGAATGTTCCACAAATTCTACATATTGCTCAAATTATTAGGGAAGGTGCACTTCGCATTTGTTTATTATGCATAATAATATTGTTATCATAATTGATCCTTTTTTTGTGCTATTTTAACAGGAAAGCTACAGGAAAATATGTATTTCTAATAAAAATTAAAAAGATGTATCTAATTTCATTCTACATACTCGCTAATCAAATTTAATGTCCCCTCAGAGAAGACAACCGAGAGCAAACGGTTAAATATTGTATTATTTTATCATGCATTGTTAAGAGAAGTATGACTTGGGTGCTGCCATCTCTGGGCAGCCAGAGAAAATAAATGTAGAAAATAAAAACAAGAAAACTGGACAGGTATGATGCAAGTGACGTTAAGAAGTGACCCAAGAGACAAGTGCCTTTATATATATTTTTTTTTTGCTAAACCAAACAGAATATAAACGGGTGAACTAGAAAAATGAAATGGCGGAAAAAATGATAGAGAGAAGTCAACGAAGAAGGATAAAGAAACATGACAAAGACAAGTTAATGACGAAGCAAGCAATTACAAATAACAAGGGCCGTCCATCTGAACCATAAAAATTCAGGAATATTAATTGTAACCCTTAATTCATTATAATAGTATAATTTAATTTATATTTTATTTACAGCCCATCTAAACCTAACAAGCGAAACCAATTTTTAAATTTTTGTGTTTATTAATATCTCTACTGGAACGAGTATACTAAAAATATGTAGTTTTAATTTACTTTTTGAAATAAATATAACTTATTATAGTTTTGTATCTACATTTTAATAACGCTCAGAGCCAGTTTTACGTGGTTCCCAAGCAGTTTTTTGGACATGTTTTCTGAAAATGATTTCTGACAGGGCTTAAATAACAAATTTTAAAAATTTATAATCTAAAAGAAATAAATGTATTGTAATATAGTTTCAATTTTATACTTTTCTGGGGAGATGGGGCCTAACAGATAATAAAAAAAATAGTTATAAGAAAGATCTCGAAGCTAAAACTAATAATCTTTCGTAATGATTAGTTTTTTTATAGAATCAAGCAGTAAAAAAAATCGCGGTATATATTAATATATAGCATTCGTATTACCATTATATTTATTTCATTGATAAAAAGAAATTAAATTTAAATAATAAAATTGTAAGACATTAATGGGGAAAAAATCATACGTCATTTATGATTCCAGAAAGAGATTTCTCAGTTACTTTTTCATTTAATTTTTTTCTCCAGTTTTTTTCCTAATTTATTTATATACTTGCCATTAAAGAAGCATATATTATAGTATCAACAACTAAATAAAACTATAACATATTCTAAACAAAATAAAAAAATCTGAGCTTAAGGACGAGATAGAGGTAAGGGACACAGGAAGGGACAGAACCTACGACCCCAGGGCCAGCCCGGAATATTATACCCCGCCCCGCCGGCGATAAGGGAAAGAGCGGCCCTATGAGTGATAGACGATCGGCCCTTAGTGATTGGCAACATTTATACTCTCTAAAGGCCCTCATATTTCAGGACCACTTATCGCTTCTCTCCCCTGGATTTATACCTCGCCGAAACTCTCTCTGCTCCCAAAACTTGTCCGAAATGGATTTGCGACCAATGGCCAAAAAAAGAACTATAGTGTCCATTTATTGAAGGAGGTTTAAGACATAAAAAAATTTGAGCCCAAGATGTACTTACTTAAATTCTAATTTAAAATATTCAGTTAGATACCTTTAAGAAATTAAATTCTTCTTCATACATTAAAAAACTCCAATTAAAAAAAAAAAAAAAACTTGCTAGCTCTTGGAAAGCTTTAGAATAGACTACTGGATTTCCGAAAGTCGACAACCAAAAATACATTACCAACGAACCAAAATGGGTGTAATTAATAATCACCTGTGGCTATGGCGCCCTTCGTACAAACCCTCGGCCAAGACAGAGTAAAACTATCTGACTGGACTAACTCAAACAACTAGTGAGCCCCATCGCGAGACATGATTGAAGAACCTTGAAACATGATTGAAGAATCTTCAGTCCCATACCCACACATCAGAACCCTCTTAAAGTACATAATATGCAGCAGAAGAGGAATCAGAAAATCAAATTTAACCTAAAGCATTTTTATGGGTATAAGAAAAACAAATCAAATAGTACAGAATAAACAAACAATGAAAATTATCTGTGGTAAATAAAATAAACAAATGGTGGCGACAAACCTTCTAAGAATCTATGAGATCCTAAGATTTAATTTCCTTTTATTACACTCTAAAAATCTAAGGGGAACAGATAGAAAACCTACGGGTTCGACTCGACAAATGTTAAACTTGGAATCCGCACACAAGACTGAGACGACAAGAAACTGATGACCGTTTTCGTCTACACCAAGACTTATTAGACAAACGCTGAAACCTTAATTTTAACAACTAACGGTTCATCTACATGACTGTCGAAAAGCCAACATGGACTTTTGGAGTTGAGCTGTGGGATCCTATCTTTAAAATTCACTTTTTTTTTTTTTTAAATCCTTGAAGCTCCTAACTTAGTTACGAATAAACTCATCCATAAAGACCTTTATGTTCCGTACGTTGCTGATTTTGCCAAAATAAAGGTAAAAATATGGTGAAAAACTATCTACACTCTAACTAACTAGTTTTTATCCTTGCTTTCTCTTCAATTCCTAATAATCCTCAGAAATGTCTGAAAAGCAGATGGTCTCGAGACCTTCTGATTTAGAATATATCTTGGTGGGATATCGATGGCGGGGAGAGGGGAGAGGTAGTTTCTATACATGTTAATCAAGATTTTGTTTACTATTTTCTCTCATATTTACTGAATGTATTTATTACAATAATTACAATTGAAAATTTCAATTAAAAAAAAAATGTCTAAAAAACACAAGAGCTAAGTGGGGTAAAAAAAATATCTTTCCAATAAACAAGGTTACCAAAATGATTAAGCAGCAAAATTAAAATTTATTTCTTTGATAAATATTATTTGTTGTACCATTCGCCAGTGGGATGACAAATAATGATTATTGATCAGTATTTATTTGACCTGAAATATTTTGTCTTTATCCAAAACCACCGTGTTCGCAGAATATTTTGCATTGAACTATTCAGAGTCAGTTATTCATTTCATGTAAAATGTAACAGGCTTAATAAATTAAAACCCAAACCCATTCATTTGAAAAAAATGACATTTTTTTGTTCATTAATTCGCATGTATAATTTAGTGTGTACTTTGTTTTATTTTTAACAAGAAAACCACCATGCACATGATGATAAAAAAACAAAACAGATGCGTATACATGGGTAAATAAATAAGAATGATTTTCAAAAGTAAATCAATTATTTTAAAAGAAGTTTTACTTCAGTTGTTCCAAACATGTTTATACTTACAATATAAATTATAATAATTAATCCACATTATTTGTGTTTCATTAAAATTAACTACGACGAAATGTAGGGTCGATAACACAAACAGATACAAGGTTGTAAAATTCGACTAAAAAAATAGAAAAGAGCGGCGCTAACCAGGACAACAAACTACAAACATTTATCTATGCCTCAGTTTTGTTTTGTTTCGGTTTCTGTTTCAATACGTCCCTTTTCCTAGTAATAATATCTGTCCCGTTTCATAAAGTAAGGTAGAATATTTTTGATTACATATAAAGCCCTATTCAAAAGAAACGTACTGAAAGATACACTGAAGCTTTGGATAATATTTAGCTATCTTCAAAGTCAACCAAATGAAAAAACCGAAAAATGAACAAAAAAAAAATCATCAACCTATTTTCGGTGTTTTAATCATCGATTTCATCAAAAAAACAAATGTCTTTAATTTTATAAAATAAACATCATTTGGAAATTCATTATTCATTATAATAAACATTAAAAACATAAGAAAAAGATTTAAATCTAAAAAAAAAAAAAAATAGAGACTTTAGACCATTAATTAAATTAAATACTTTAAATGAAGGTGTAGATAAATTAAATAAAAGTTCCTAAAATCTGTATACTGTTAAAAAAAAATTTTGGAAAATGTTTGTATTTTACATAGATAGTCAAATCTAAAAAGTTCAATTGTAATTTGCTTGTGACAGATCACTCTTTCACTAAACCAAAAAAAAATCTGTTTGAATCCCGGGTTTGAGGCAATTTGAGGCACGGTTATTTATTTCGGTTATGGAGCAACCCTGCGGTATGGAGACCCTTCTTGAAGACAGCCAGCCTCTATGTAGTTAGTATCCAAAGTTTGAGGGGAAAAATAACGGCTGAGCGTGATCTAGTCCTAATCACCTTGCACGGTCGTTTGCTATGAAACATTACCAATCTCTATAAATACTGAGCCCCAAGACCCTTCATGAATTGAGAGGCATAGTTGTTTATTTTTTGTTGTTTTTTTGTCGTACCGCTGGAATTAGCCAAATATATTCAAGTAAAAAATAAATACGTTTTCAGACATTACAAATATCATGTTCTATAAGCTTTGAGTGGAAAGGGCAAAATATAAATAGGTAGTTCTTTCTCTTTCCTATCACCTTTATTGCTAGAATTAATTTTTGGTGAGTTAAATCTGGTTCGCACAACACACGACTTTCACTTACAATACCTGAATAAATAAATAACTGAATTTTTTAGAAAAAAAAATTATTTAAATTAAAACATTTATTTTAGATTAAATAATATAACAATAGAAATTATTTGCAACAATCCGTTTGTTGATCCGGTTTCCATCATTATCCACTACCTTCTAGAACTGTAAGGCTTTCTAAAATCTTTAGCATACCAATGATATATTATTCTTATATTCAGTATTAAAAAGAAATTCCATTTCAGTTCGTAATTATTTCTTTCATTCTGTATTTTAACCAGTTTTTTATCAATATTAACAACATGAAATGGTTAATTTTTTACGAATATAAAAAAATAATGGTGATTTTAAGGAATATTATAAGTCAAGCTCAATCAGAATGAAACTTACATGATATTAAAGCCCATTAAATTTTATATCGATAGAATGAGTAAAATTAAAATCATTAGAGCTGTTTTCGAGAAAATGGTAAATGCATGGTATAAATTGATTCTTCTGTTTCCTTAATTTTATAAAATACGCTGCTGTAAAATATCAGGCATATACGCTCCAAAAATATAAAATTTAATTTATATACAACAGATAGTTTTCGAGCTAAACTGAGTATATACACATAACTACCTTTTTTTTGTATTTAGGAAACCTTAAAACGTATATTTCCGGTGAAAAGTTCAGCAATATTCATGATCGCAACAGTTTTCCTTGTTATATATGTACATATATATATTTATTACATATATATATATATATATATATATATATATATATATATATTATATATATATATATATATATAAGAAAGTGAAAGCAAAAATGAACTAAAGCACTTTCTAATGAATAGCAATTGACAACTTTATATTTAATTCACTCTGATATATTATAAATGAGAAAAGCATTACTTCAAAAATTGGTTCCGATGGTTTGTTTATGAATTTAAAATTAAAAAAAAAAATTAAAAATTGAACCGCAGACTGAATCTAGGTGAGGAAAGGATTTGTTTTAGGCAAGGGAAGCTAACCCAATTTCCGGGGTTTCCCCTGGAGCTATCCCAAGCCAGGGTTTAGTTTTTTCATAAGGTACAGCCCTGCCTATATCCCAACTCGGAACGTGCATTTGCGATAGAAAGGGCCAATCCACCCAGATATAGAGAGGATAAATTCTGCAATTCGCTTTTGATCTTCTACCAATCTGGGTGCTTTGAATATTATAATTGCTCAAACAACTATCCATAAAAAAACAACAGAAAAATGAAATTATTCGAATAACACATATACAAAGTAAAATACAAAAACATATAGTATATATAAAAAACGAAGAAAGTATAAGCAAATATTTAAAATAGTAGAATATTAAAAAGTTGAAATGAATGTGAAATGTTCGGGTGACGGTTGGTTGTTATATTTTAGTGGCACAAAACATCTCGGTCATCAGTGCCAGACACTCATTTTAGAAATCAATTTTAGGTTAATTAATGAACAATAATTTTACATAAAAAACATATAACAACAAATAGTTGAAAACAATTAACTATAAGAATAATCACTAGTAAGAATAAACATCACATTATTAGTAAAAGAAAAATATATATCAGGTTAAATAAAAAATAAATAAATTAAAAAAAAAATATATATATATATATATATATATATATATATATATTAAATATTTAACAAAAATAAAATAATAAATAAAAAAAAAGTAAATAAAAAAAAAAATTATATATATATATATATATATATATATATATGTATGTATGTGTATAAATAAAGTTAAAAATAAAATATATTAATTAATTTATAAAATTTAAAAATAATAATAATAATTTTAAAAATAATAATAATAGTAAAATAAAATTTTCAAATCTTAAATCAACCGCGACATTGATTGTTATTCCTCTTTGGTTCAATTTTCTTGTGTAGAAGAGACATTCTTCGAAAATGTAATTGTTAGGGTTCCCCTACAATGTTGACATCTTGGGGGCAAATCCTTAGATATTAAGTGAACATGGGTTAACCTTGTATGTCCGATTCTCAGGCGGGCCAGGACCACGGACATTTGCGGTTTGTTTAGTTCCGGTAATTTTGACTCGGAAGACGCAAAGCGCTCCGTCGGTTGGTCGTCCTTCAACTGTTGATAATGGCGACATTCTCATATAGGTCGACCGATTTAATACCAAATATTATAAAAATATTTTATTGTCTAAAATTTTAAATGATTGTTTTCCCTCGGTCTACCAAACCCGAGAAGTAGACAGAGAAATATTTTTGTCAATAGTTACTTTGTGAATTCTAGGAATAAATTATTGGGTTTTAAGAAAATAAATTTTAAATTATATGTATATTAAATGAATAATACAAAATAATGAAAGTTTAAAAAATATCATATAAATAAGTTAAGATTAAGTACATAAAATTGACATGTCAAGAGGGTCTTAAAAATACATTAATAAAATAACTAAAAAACTATGTGAAAAGGTTTTTTTTTTCTAGAAGCATTCCCCGTAACATGCTACAAAGAAGATCGCAAGAAAAACTAAATGGCTAACTTGTTTTACTTCCCAGGATAAGGAAAACATTGGTGAGGACCGGAAGAAAACACGAGGAGGTTGTAAAAAAAAGGAAGACCAAGTTGACCAACATCGTCATAGGTAAGCCCCTACCGCTAAGGATTAAACCGAATTACAAAGAACAGTTATTGAGTCATAATTTTTTTAGTGTTATTTAAATATTTACAATGTTATTTACAGTTTTGAATAATCCAGATTTATTATGGTTTTTAAATTATGAATACGGTTTATCGACAGTCATAGGTCATCTTATACGCGCCAATACGAACATTATAGTGAATTGAAAAATCTACAATACACATATTAATTAAAAAATAAATATATAAGTAATCATAAAAACTTTTTCATTTAGTTTACAAGCGAGATGGATTATGAGGTAGAGATCGGTTTTCCATGATTTTGCAAGTTTAATTTACTTGCGTGGATCATGTTCAAACACGGACAGATATCATGTTCAAGTATTAAAGAATAACATGTCAGACTAACCAGAATAAAACGTAAATGATATTTATTAAGAGCCGTTCTTGAGAAATTCGTGAAAAGGTGTAAATTGAATGGCTCAGCTCTGACATATTCTCTCCTAAAATATGTAATTGTTTTTTTTAATCTCGTAATACTTCACCGATTTACGATTTAAAAAAAAATAACATCAACTAATAATAATTATATAAAATATAATTTTATAAGACCTATTATATGCTTATTAAACCGCGCTGGATTCCAGATTTATTTATTATATCTAAAATTTTGTACCAAGTGGAGATACTTCATACTCAGAAAATAAATTTATGCGGAGAACCTAAAGAATCGTTTGCTATTAATGAAATAAATAAGGTAAGTTCCTAATTGAAAATTAATACATCGGTTACATCAAGAACCTTGAAAGAGTTTTTGAGAGAACCGATGTACAAAATTGAATAAAAATGATGGAGGTTAAGTGAAAATGATAGCCTTCCCTCCAAGTATATTCATTTATGAGATATAACTAATGAGACTCGTTTAGAGTTAGGGAAGACATAGGGCCTAATCTGAAACCACGGCTCACCCCTGTCCATCTGTTACTTAGCATTAGTAGAGGCGTGACGTAGCCCTTCCGGGGGCCGACCCTTCTAATCCTTCATCAAGTGCTTCCAGATTTCATTAACAATAAATTACTTTTTGTGTTTCAGATCCCTTGTGCATTAAGTATACATACGTGAAGGATTGAGTCCTGTGAACTCATGTATCTCACTGTTTTTTTGTTTTGTTTTTAGTATAGAATGTAAGTGATTCAGGGAAATCTGAATGATGAAAGAATTAAAATATAAATGATGACGATCATCATCATCATAATTAGATTCTTTAGCCCGAATACTGCAGTGTACTCTGGGCTACAGTCTATAGCGATTAAGCCAACTCTCTTCTCTTGCATCAATACTCCTGACGCCTCTTGAATATTGTCTCCTCCCCTCCACCGGCTCTTCCTGGCCGTTCACATTTGATCCATCCTAAGGAGATATCCGAATCACATTAGCTTGTGCTCTTCTGAGATGGCATCAGCCGTTTTGACATCGAGGCCTGCCAGAATAGTTGTGTTTCCCTCTATTCTAACCTTTCCCTCGAATTTCCGTGTTTCGAGGTGAGGGTCAATGATTTAGAGGAGAACGAAAGGGTAAGGAGAAATGTTGATTTATAAACTGCCAATTGAGTTTGCTAGAATTTCTCTCTTCTGATCAGAAGCCTCCTCTGAAGCAAACAGAACATTCTGCCAGCTGCTCTTATTCTTCTACTCACCTTTTCATCAACATAACCATATGTTAAAATTTTATTTTTCGAATTTATATTTAACTTTATAAAATTTCCCAAATTCTTAAATTTTACATTAAAATATCAAAACACAGTTTTTTATAGAAAAGGGTTAGTGCTAAAGCATGGTAGAAGTTAATATTAATGTATCTACCTTGACATATCCTGATGGATCTTTGAACTCGTTTGTGCTGCTTCTTCCATAAAGTTGTATAATTATTGCTTGTTAAGGAGGCAGGAGGCGGAAGGCTAGATAATA
This sequence comes from Piezodorus guildinii, assembly GCA_023052935.1. Taxonomy (NCBI): domain Eukaryota; kingdom Metazoa; phylum Arthropoda; class Insecta; order Hemiptera; family Pentatomidae; genus Piezodorus; species Piezodorus guildinii. The sequence goes on from CM041293.1 coordinate 93,939,387, forward strand.
TTATGTTAAATCAGTCATCAGTTTGGGGAGTTGAGGGAAGCGATGGCATTAGCTAATTGTGTGAGATTGGGAAAGACTACGTCAGCAGGGAGGTTGGCCCGGTGCCAACGCCGTGATTACCTGCCCACCGTGTTTTATTACCGGCCGGTCTCCGTTCATCATTCCTCTCCTCCCAATCAGGAGCAGGCCTTCCATCCTAGCCTACCATTCCTTCCTCTCTTTGTCTTCATCATCGGCCCTCTGTCATTGCCACCTTCAGTCACATGCACTTGACACGTTTAGAAGAAAAAAAATAGCGTAGGGTTTGAGCAACTGTAGGATAATATTCCTGAAATATTGGATTCTACGGCAAATAAAGTTGAATTAGGGGTTTAAAAGAATACAAATGTATACTTGTTATTACTTAAAATATTCTCCATTATGCTAAATACATTTCTGCGAACAGTTTGGTAGATTTCCATACACTCTGAATAGAGTTTGGAATCCTTGAATTTATAAATTCAGAAAACCCACATTGTAAGGCTTTTTTTTGTCGAAAGTAGCTTATGTTTCTAAAAAATTTTAATTCGGTCTGAAGTGTGGCTGTGTTCCATAGCCAAGATCCAGTAACTATTGTGACGAAACCGCTGAGACATGAACGGTCTCTTCCGAATAAATAAGGATTGATTATATATAATTTCTGATTAATTACCTTAATTTGGTTACAATAAAGTCATTATATAGTCATATCGTTTCGCTTCAAAGAGTTGTGTCTAATACAAACCAAATGAAGCCCACCAAACAGTGACCATCACCTTATTATGATGGATTGGGGGCTTTGGAAAAAGCTTTGCTGCTTCTTTGTCGAGCCACTGTCCAGAACGGCTGCTGTTCTGAATGTCTTACTTTCCACTACTATTAACAATTCTGAACAGAAGCGGATCGTTGTTTTATCGAAGAAATGAGACACAAATTTCATAACGCTATTTTTTATGTTCGGTCACTGCATGAGTGATGAACCTATCTTTCGAGTTTTTTCTCCTTTTCAACCGATCTCTCGAACTGTTTTTTTCTAGGGCTTACATCCATCAAAACATCTTCACCAATGGCAGACGTAATTTCAGGATCTTATTTTTCTCTAAATTTTTTTAACCATTGTTGGACGGTTTACTCGCTAATACTGCCGTCGCTCCACACTCCGGCGATGTTCCTGATTTGGGCTTCATCCTGGCCCAGATTGAACTCATAAACTATAATTATACGAAAATCAAACTTTGACATTTTAGTAAAGACGGCATTATTTCTACTCAAAGAAATGATAAAGAGTTAAACAAACATTTTCCTTTGGGAGAAGATTGAAAAGTGCTAGCGTCCAAAAAAATGAAAAATCCATTTTTAATATATGGGTTTTTTAACACATGGATAACTGTTAACAGTATAATATATAGAGGGACATTTCAGAAAACCCTGCATTATATTCTGGAAAACCACATAATAATGATTTCAAGATATAAATTACCAAAAAAATGAAATAAAAAAAGCTTTTTGTTAGAAGTTAGAGGTGCAGAATGTCAAAGGTATCTTAGATTCACATTATTAATTGTTTAACAAAGTTTCTAGAAAATTGCTTTATAGACATAACAATGTATAATAAAGCATTGTTTGATATCAGGTAGGTTTTATCTTTATTAGAATAGTCTGATAGATCATCAGAAGGTACATATGATAATATAATACAGATAACCCATCAGCTCACTATCTCACATATCCTGATGGATTGTTTGCGAACAAAGTGGAGAAAATAAAAGTTGGAATCAACATAGACATTACGAAACTACTGAAAAACACCCTGAAGTCGCCAAAAACTATTGCATTACCTAAAATAACTTTCATAATTGTAAAATAAATACATAACTGTTACCTTATCAATTATCTTTATAACTGTTATCTATATTTTATAACTACCATCATAATTTTGTTTGCTTCCATACTTTATAACTGTCATCTTATTATCTTTTTACATTTAATTTTATGCTTGTATCCATATTATATTACTGTCACCTTATCATTATTATATACCTGACGCATTATTAATTCTATAATTACATTGGTTAATTATTGATTGATTGATTATTATTAGCCCTAATGAAGGCCCACAATGTAGACCGAAACGTTGGCACATAATAAAAATAGCACTATGTTATGATGTGTGTTTCGTTCTGATGACCGCACTCTAAACCATCTTCCTCATCTAAAATAAATTTACTTTTTTTTTACAAAATAAAAAACTTGATGTTTTGTATTTTGAATTCAGTGATAGGATAGGTTGAAGGGCCTAAACGTTAATCAAAATATTAATAAAAGTTCTAAAATTTATTTTAACAAAAGAGGAAAAAGTCATATGTTGCACTCACCAGATTTTCTATAATACCTATTGAGTCAGTGATTTTTATCAGGAAAAATTAAACAAAAATTTAAGCTATCAATTCAACAATATACATATTATTTGATATAATCAAATATTTTCCATTTCCTAAGAGATTGAATAGGCAGCTTTTCAAAAATGAAAATTCGGGAATAAAAGGTTCAGTGAGAGAGAGAGAGGCGGACCAAGAGACCGATTGACACAGATTGGACCCGTTAATATAATTCGAAGGAGGGTGGGGTTAAATTTCCTGAGACGAGCCGGTTAGGGCAAAGGAGGAGGCATTTGACGGGAGCAGAAGAAACATTTCGAGAAAGAAGAGGCACCTGATTAATGTGCGATAGCAATCAAACCATTTCATCCACCCGCCGCATCCCTCCCCTAATTCTCCCTCTTCCTTATACCGCCCTCTCATATCTCACTCCTGCATAAATAATGGACACAATTTAGAAAGACCTCCCCTCCCTAAATAGATATCCACGGAAATGTACCTGTCTCCTTCATCGCATTCCTTTCATTTAAATATATATTTGTTCTCTTTCCTTTCCAGCGTCATTTTTCCGCAGTTCCAGAAAAGAAAAACTAAAAGAATCAATGGAAAACAATAGGAAGAATTGACGAATATTATCTAGGAAAAAAACAAAAAACACCTGTACCTGCAATGCCCAAATTTGGGCTCAGTAAATAAAAATATATATTATATTATATTATTAGACAGAGATCCTACCCAGCCGCCAGATTTTTCCCTATTTTCGAGTACCTACATTATAGAGGCTGGGTGTGCCCCAGGAGGGTCTTCATAACTCGGACATGCTTGATGGCTGAAAGAACAGAATAGATAATATTCGGCCAAAGTCGAGATTCGAATCTCGAAAAAAAAAAAAAAATAATAATAATAATTACTCCCCTACTATTCTTTACTATGGTAGCGGCGCGGTCAAGTGGGTAGAGCACTAGTAGTAGTAGCACTACTTTTCTCCAGGTCCCAGATTCGAATCTCGTTAATATATAGCATTTCCAAGTCAATTGTAACCTTTTCCAAGTCAAATGTAACTTTTTCCAAGTCAAATGTAACCTTTTCCAAGTCAAATGTAACCCTTTCCATTTCAAATGTCACCTTTTCCAAGTCAAATGTAACCATTTCCATTTCAAATGTCACCTTTTCCATTTCAAATGCTACCTTTTCCAAGTCAAATGTCACCTTTTTCTTCACTTCTAGCCTTAAATATTCCGTTTTAATTATTTATTTATTGAAAAATAATTACTTTAATTAAAATTATGACTTATTTAAAAATTTTGGCATATCATATCACTGTTTTTTTGTTTTATTTTTAGATATTTGATATCAAATTCTGTTTTTTACGAACTAATATTAAAAAAAATATTTAGTTTTAAAATAGTTGTTGATTTTGAATTTTTAGAGGGGAGGGATGGTTTTTGGGAATAATTAATGTGTTTTCGGGTATTATAATTACGTTTTTCGAGATGTCGTTTTTATCGCTCGCGTGCATATTAACTCGCATTTACTTTTAATGTTTTTTATTGATATAGGGATTAATTAATGTGTTTTCGGGTATTATAATTACGTTTTTCGAGCTGTATTTTTTATCGCTCGCGTGTATATTAACTCGCATTTACTTTTAATGTTTTTTATTGATATAAGGATTAATTAATGTGTTTTCGGGTATTATAATTACGTTTTTCGAGCTGTATTTTTTATCGCTCGCGTGCATATTAACTCGCATTTACTTTTAATGTTTTTTATTGATATAGGGATTAATTAATGTGCTTTCGGGTGGTTATGATTACGTTTTTTGAGCTCTATCTTTTATAGCTCATGGGTATTTCAACTCGCATTTACATTTTATGTTTTTTATTAATATAGGGATTAATTAATGTGCTTTCGGGTGGTTATGATTACGTTTTTTTGAGCTCTATCTTTTATCGCTCATGTGTATTTCAACTTGCATTTACTTTTAATGTTTTTTATTGATATGGGCATTAATTGTTGTGCTTTCGGGTGGTTATGATTACGTTTTTCGAACTGTATTTTTTATTGCTCATGGGTATTTCAACTCGCATTTACTTTTTATGTTTTTTATTGATATAGGGATTAATTAATGTGTTTTCGGGTATTATAATTACGTTTTTCGAGATGTATTTTTTATCACTCGCGTGCAAATTAATTCGCATTTATTTTTAATGATTTTTATTGATTTAAGGATTGATTAATGTGCTTTCGGGTGGTTATGATTACGTTTTTCGAGCTGTATTTTTTATCGCTCATGCGTATTTCAACACGCATTCCTTTTAATGTTTTTTATTGATATAGGGATTAATTAATGTGCTTTCGGGTGGTTATGATTACGTTTTTTGAGCTCTATCTTTTATAGCTCATGGGTATTTCAACTCGCATTTACATTTTATGTTTTTTATTAATATAGGGATTAATTAATGTGCTTTCGGGTGGTTATGATTACGTTTTTTGAGCTCTATCTTTTATAGCTCATGGGTATTTCAACTCGCATTCACATTTTATGTTTTTTATTGATATAGGGATTAATTAATGTGCTTTCGGGTGGTTATGATTACGTTTTTTGAGCTCTATCTTTTATCGCTCATGTGTATTTCAACTTGCATTTACTTTTAATGTTTTTTATTGATATGGGCATTAATTGTTGTGCTTTCGGGTGGTTATGATTACGTTTTTCGAGATGTATTTTTTATCGCTCGCGTGCAAATTAATTCGCATTTATTTTTAATGATTTTTATTGATTTAAGGATTGATTAATGTGCTTTCGGGTGGTTATGATTACGTTTTTCGAGCTGTATTTTTTATCGCTCATGCGTATTTCAACACGCATTTACTTTTAATGTTTTTTATTGATATAGGGATTAATTAATGTGCTTTCGGGTGGTTATGATTACGTTTTTGGAGCTGTATTTTTTATCGCTCATGGACATTTCAACTCGTATTTACTTTTTATGTATTTTATTGATTTAGGGATTAATTATTGTGCTTTCGGGTGGTCATGATTATGTTTTTGATTGATATTGGGATTGTTTTTTTAACGTTGCTGGAATATACATTATTTAGTTTATTCATTTATTTTTATTTAAAATTGTTATTATTATTTTTTTATAAAAGGATCAGTTATAGTTCTATTTTTAGCTTCCTGAGTAAATTTTTTCAACTAAATATTTTATAATGGACTCACTTCCTCACTTGTTCTTACAATTATTTAATAATTTAATTGTGGAATCGTTTTTCTATTTTCGGGTGTTCTTATAACATTATTTGAACCTTATTTGTTATCGCTTTTACTCATTTTAAGTTACTGTTCCTATTTCATAAATATTTGATAGATGGATCGTTTATAGTGTTTTGGGGAATACTATTAGAGTTTATGACTTTTTTTTATAGCTAGTGCACATTTTAACTTAAATAAAAAGTGATCTAGAACAATGAGCAATTGCGATGTAACATCCAGTTAAAAAAAGTAATCAGAACGAGCAAAAACACAACAAATAATTTTTACTTCAAATTATAACATAATATCTACGGTATGTAGATATTCCCAAGCGCATAAAAGAATAATATTCAAAACACGTAATCAGAATCCCCTAAAACAAAACAAAGAAAGACCACTCTATCAAAATATAAAATGATATTAGCACTAAGTTTAAAGGCGCGCGCTATAGAATAAGCAGTCCAAAAAAAGTTTTTTCATAACCACCCAAAAACACAAGTATAGATCCCTATAACGATAAAAAGATTAGAAGTAAATGCAAGTTGAAATGCGAACAAGCGACAATAAATACAGCTCAAAAAACGTAATTACAAGACCCGCAAAGACAATTATATCAATAAAAAACATTAAAAGTAAATGGGAGTTAAAATACGCATGAGCGATAAAATATATAGATCGAAAAATGTAATCATAACCAGCCAAAAGCACAATAATTAATCACTATATCAATAAAAAACATTAACAGTAAATGCAAGTTGAAATACGCATGAGCGATAAAAGATAGAGCTCAAAAACGTAATCATAACCACCCGAATGCACAATAATTCATCCCTATATCAATAAAAAACATAAAATGTGAATGCGAGTTGAAATACGCATGAGCGATAAAAAGTAAAGCTTGAAAAACGTAATTACAAGACCCGCAAAGACAATTAATAACCTATATATCAATAAGAAACATTAACAGTAATTGCAAGTTGAATTACTTAAAGCGATAAAAGATAGAGCTCAAAAAACGTAATCATAACCACCCGAATGCATGATAATTCATTCCTATATCAATAAAAAACTTTAAAAGTAAATGCGCGTTGAAATACGCATGAGCGATAAAAAATACAGCTCGAAAAACGTAATCATAACCACCCGAAAGCACAACAATTAATGCCCATATCAATAAAAATCATTAAAAATAAATGCGAATTAATATGCACGCGAGCGATAAAAAATACATCTCGAAAAACGTAATTATAATACCCGAAAGCACATTAATTAATCCCTATATCAATAAAAAACATAAAAAGTAAATGCGAGTTGAAATACCTATGAGCAATAAAAAATACAGTTCGAAAAACGTAATCATAACCACCCGAAAGCACAACAATTAATGCCCATATCAATAAAAAACATTAAAAGTAAATGCAAGTTGAAATACGCATGAGCGATAAAAGATAGAGCTCAAAAAACGTAATCATAACCACCCGAAAGCACATTAATTAATCCCTATGTCAATAAAAAACATTAAAAGTAAATGCGAGTTAATATGCACGCGAGCGATAAAAAATACAGCTCGAAAAACGTAATTATAATACCCGAAAACACATTAATTAATCCCTATATCAATAAAAAACATTAAAAGTAAATGCGAGTTGAAATACCCATGAGCTATAAAAGATAGAGCTCAAAAAACGTAATCATAACCACCCGAAAGCACATTAATTAATCCCTATATCAATAAAAAACATTAAAAGTAAATGCGAGTTAATATGCACGCGAGCGATAAGAAAGACATCTCGAAAACCGTAATTATAATACCCGAAAACACATTAATTATTCCCAAAAACCATCCCTCCCCTCTAAAAATTCAAAATCAACAACTATTTTAAAACTAAATATTTTTTTTAATATTAGTTCGTAAAAAACAGAATTTGATATCAAATATCTAAAAACAAAACAAAAAAAACAGTGATATGATATGCCAAATTTTTAAAAAAGTCATAATTTTAATTAAAGTAATTATTTTTCAATAAAAAAATAATTAAAACGGAATATTTAAGCCTAGAAGTGAAGAAAAAGGTGACATTTGACTTGGAAAAGGTAACATTTGAAATGGAAAAGGTGACATTTGAAATGGAAATGGTTACATTTGACTTGGAAAAGGTGACATTTGAAATGGAAAGGGTTACATTTGACTTGGAAAAGGTTACATTTGACTTGGAAAAAGTTACATTTGACTTGGAAAAGGTTACAATTGACTTGGAAATGCTATAAAAATAATAATAGTAATATACATTAAAATTTGTGATCACTTACTAGAAAAAGGTATAGTAAGTGATCACAAATTTTAATGTATATTACTATTATTATTTTTATATTAACGAGATTCGAATCTGGGACCTGCAGAAAAGTAGTGCTACTACTACTAGTGCTCTACACACTTGACCACGCCGCTACAATAGTAAAGAATATTAGGGGAGTAATTAATTTTTTTTTTTAATTTAAAAATCACAAAAGCAGTCAGTACTCAACCAATATACCGTGCCTTAACAATACGGCGTTGTATTCGACCATTGAATTGGTCAGATATTTAGTATTGTTTTAATTTAACGTCACTTTATGCTACTATGGTTAATCAAACGATGCTCCTGAGGGAGTCCTAAATTTTGCCTATCCAGGTTTTATTAGGATAGAGATCTTTAATGAGTACTCATCGACGGCTCACTTTCCGAAGGACGGCATAACTAAGAACCAGGGACCAACTGCGGGTTTGAACACGTTACCTATGGATAGGAAGCTGTAATGAGCCACCCTGCTACCGGTGATCCCTGGTCAGATAATATAATAGATGAAAAAAAAAAATATAAATGTTCATTGAAAGTTTTGACCTGTAGAAATGGAAAAAAAATCATGGAAATGATCATCCTCGGATGTGTGTTCAAAAATAATTTTCGAAATATCCTTATATTTACGTTAAGAATGCAATATTCTAAAAACATTAATACAAACGAAATCCATTTAGGGTTTATAGTAATCGCTTTTTATATTCTAAGGATTTTAGCAGGAATTAGTAATACGATTATTCAGCTAAAAACAGATTTGATTTTAAATAGATGACTGGTGGATAGTAATAAAAAAGTTGTGAAAATATAACTATTTTACATTTTTTACCTCCACCCGAAACCCTGAATGAAAACCTGAAATGAAATTTTAGTTATTTTTTTAGATCTCAGTGTTTTAATAGTAATACACTTCTCAGTGTGGACTTATTCACTTAAAATAGAAAGAAAAAAAAAATTATTCTGGGACTAGATCCTCTAAGAATAACAGTTATGTACAATTGAAATATATAATATGTCTAGCCAATAGACAAAATAAACATGATTAATTATTATTTAAAATGGTAAAATAAAGTGAAATACTATACATAAAAAACAACAAAGAAATTAAAAAAATAAAATCTTATTTTAACAAAATGAAAAATAAATGAAATTAAAAGCAAATTAAAATTGGGCGTTCAGTTCTCATTCATTCAATGTAGATTTCTAGATAGAATTGACATATCACATTTGCTGATCGTCTTTGGGATGACAGAGGGTATAGGAAATTGGGATTTGAATGTGGATAAAGAAGCACCATTGTTGGTTGTAGAGAATTCCATAGTTTTTTTTTTTGTTTTTTTTTTCATACCCTCTGGTTTTATTTAAACAAAATACAAATACAAATATGATATGTACACATGTCACATTTTGTCCTATTACCCGGAGGTATTTTAAGGAGGATTGCTATATGCGCTGCATGCACTATTAAAACTTTCAAGAGCTTCTATGCCTTTATTTATCAATTACAAAATGAGAGGGACCATTCTTCAGACATTCCATAGTGTAGTAAAGCAAGAAATAAAGGAATGGTCAAAAGTTTCAGTTCTGTTGGTAGGCACGTAAGGGTCAGAATGTCGCGATATAGTTTCAAGTGAGTGGAATAAGGATTTAAATTGAAGGAGAATGTGGATGTAGGAAGGATGCAGGGAGTTAATAGTTTAGTAAAAGTATGATCTAAGAAAATATTGTATACGCATGGAGGGGAGGAGCCACTTTAATTCACCGTATAAGTGAACTTACTTCAAACTTTCAAAGCACAAACCAAGAACAACATATTTTCTTCTGATTCATATAAGGTATGTGAAACAATTATTTCTTTATCATACTTTTAAGACATTATTTATTTTAAAAGTGTTGTATAAGTTGACAATTTCGTATCTTCTACTCTTACTAAATTACTTATCTTCTACTAAAAAAAAATTATTCTCCGAAAATATTTTATAAAAAAAAATAAAAAAAAACAACAAAAACAAATAATATTTACTGAAAGAATTCAACCTTCTATTTTTCATAAATGGACAATGGGACCAACTAAACCACTAATCGGTTTTATTTTACGGCAAAACGAGTATTAAATGATTGTTTAATAGCTGAATGTAGATTTTCAATTTTTTTTTTTGTTTTGTTTGAAATTTTCGTTTTACTACAACAAGAGGAATGTATAAGGAATTCATAACGTATACATAGAACACTGAGATCTTCTTCGATAAATAATAAAGGTGAGGGGACTCTGAATTGTTCTATAATTTCATTTACATAATAAAGAGCTTTCTGTGGGTGTGATTAAAATTAAATTAATATCTGTCACTCTTTTAGTATTATTAATAAGATAAAATTAGAATATACAGTGCCTAAGTTATACCAATAAAATCCCCAATGTTAAAACAATCCAGAAGGAAAACAGGAAAAGTAAATTTATAATTCAGAACAAAGTTGCCGAAACTTAGAGGCAATTAGGTTCCCTAGTTCAAAAATTTCATTAAAGCTCTACCTGAACTACCATTACCCGCACCAGCTGTTCCGCAATTCTGCACCGATTGTTTCGAGTAATTGCTGCAGTCGACAAAGAAATTCTAGAGAAATTTAATTTATAATAGTATTTCTCAAAAATTAATGCAAAAATAACTTTCATTTGAACTTTGCAAACAATCAAACATTTTTCACATACTAAGAAAATTTTCGGTAATCTAACGATCTAATAAGTGGCCAAGTAGAAAAATATTGTTTTCCGGATTCCAAACTCTACTGACTGCTAGAAGAACAAAACATATTTTTTAACTTAGTTATCAAACTAAGTATGATGATCATTATGATTATATCTGAAAATGAGATTGATAAAACTTTCTTTAATACCTTTTGCAACAACGAATAAATTATTAGAAAAGGATGGGGAAATTCTTAGGAAAAATTATATTCAAAATCAAATTAATAGGGCAATTAAATATGTTTAATCCAAAAGATTAACTTCAAGATTTCCTAGACTAAAACAGCCTAAGGTTTTCAGAAATATTCTAAAATCAAAATATTTTACTTCAATGAGTAAAATATTAATGCAATATCATAATTATTAGGAAATTGTGGCCAGGAAGGGAACACGCAGTAAACAATTACAAAGTGAAATTTGCAATATATTTCTTGGGGAACGGAAAAACAAAAAAAAAAAACCTTAAGCTTTTTTCCGTTTAAAAGCATAGAATCCGGAAATTGAAACTACATGACTATCAATTAGATACTTTATTCCCTCAAAACTCTTACAAACTTACAATTTATCGCCCTAAAACACCTTACCTACCTACCTGAATCTGTGACCCAGTTTTTGTAAATAGTAATTAGTATTAAACAGTGAAACTTTCAACAAAACTAAAACATCAAATTAATGTATATAATAATAGAAATCAAGACTAGTTATCCAACTAGTTTTTAATTTTCATTTCATTAGTTTTTATAATTACTGCTAGAATAGTAAAAAAAAAATAAAATAGTCTATGGCTCAAATTATTTTTCGCTAGTCCGATACCTAATAAAATCTCAAGACTTGAAATAAACTTTCCTTTTTTTCGTTCTGAGCCTGCAAATATGAAACGTTTCCTGTGAGAGTTCACTCGATATGTAGCTGGTTTCTATCTTAAAAGCAAGAAATGTAAGAGAGTGATTGACAATGTAGCTATCTTAGTTAAAATATAAGAGAATCTTAGAATATAACAATAATTACAAGAGCCAATCGTATTAAGATTAAATTTCGTTGAAATATTTAGTACCCAAATATAACACATAATAATGATAAATAGATTATTCATGAAAAATGCACACCATTGGAAAATAAATTAGTTAACAAAAGCTTGCACGTAATAACTTATTAGCGGCCATCACCATACAATTAGGGAAATAAGCAATTTGAATAAATATGAAGAATGTAAAGAAAAGAGAACGAACAAAGCGAAGAGGTTGAACAGGAATTCCGGGGAGGCACAAAAACTGTTTAGTTAAGAGAAGTGCCTTCATCCTTTAGGTGTTTAATCCCCACTCTAGACCTCAGTCCTTAATTATCTTATACAATGCTATGTGTGTATATGTTTATTCAATTCATTTTAAAATTAAGTAAACTGTAAAAAGAAAAGATTGTATATTGATAGATCATGCACGACACACAGTGCAGTATTTTATTTTTAATCTGTGGTGCATTGTCTCACAACTATCCATTAAAATGAAACAAAAACCTTAAATAATATTTTCAATACTCTATAAATCATCTTTTTCTACAAAAATATCTCATAGATACAGACTAATATAACACACAAACACCTAAACCATCCACTTAATCTGAGAGCTGTAGCTATAAATTTCTCCCTACTTTCTAAGATAGGAAAACAAAGCAGCAGAAAGTTGACAAGTCATTTTTCATGGGAAGGTGCTGGTAGGAGCAGAAAGAAAACACCTATGAGGGATGGGGCAGACCCTCAGTAATGCATCTATTCGAATTTACAAGGGTCTTTTATCCATCCACTCTCTTTCAGCACTTCTAGCAACCAATACACATATATTTTCACCTTAACTATTGATAAAAAAAATTAAAAATTATTTAATTATTTTTTGTCAACCCATGAAAATAGTCTAGAAATGGAAGAAATGGACGATTAAAATAAATATATCATGTTAATGAGTCCAACGCAACTTTATGAGCTCAATATGGGGGTTTTGTTTCTTTAATTTGTTATAACATATATACAACATTTCAGTCACACTGTTTTCTAATCTAAAATATTGTGTATCGAATTCCAATTATCTGTTTAAAGTGGCAGTTACAGTAAATTACAAAATATTTTAATTTACAAAAAAAAAAAAAATTATAATTTGTAATTTAACCGATAGTTAATTTAAGTACTGTGGCAAACACGTATTGACCATATAGGATTTGGTGTCAAGTCTTGACGGTCACTTGTACATAATAATAATAATAAGTTAATTTAAGTGATCATAAGATTTTTTAATTTTTTTCCCCCTGGCGAGGCAGGCCATGTAGACTCTTGGCCGCGTGATGTCTCAACGAACCCGATGTTAGTTATAGGATTAGATTATCTCTCCTTAAACAAGTTTGGTAGTTGCAACCAGCTGGCTGACGAGATTTCGGTAATTCCCTTTAATAATTATGCTTAAAAAAGTCCGAGTGTTGCTGGGATTCACATATTTTGGCGTGGTGAGTATGTCTACAACCAGTATTTTTTAAGTAATTAAAATATAGGATATTGGAAAGTGAAGAAATGTCCTATGGCTCTTGATGTAAGAAGGCACAACACATTTACTTATTATTATACAGGGGTAAACCTTGAGGTATCTCCGTCAATATTTAATTTAATATTTTTTTCGTTTTAGGAACTATTTTTCAAACATCAAAACAGAAAAATATTTTTGACAAATGAATAAAAAGTTGTAGTTTGAAAAAAAAAAAAAAAACGACTAAAGATTGGCACTATTTCTAACAGTCAATATTTTGCATCTGGTACTTCTAGAAATTATGATTTTTGTTACTTTCAATGTTTTTAATCACAAGAAAATCGTTAACTATTAAATGCTATATAATCGCAAAGTTTATTTTCAAGTCGAGCAGAAAGGATTTAAAAATGGTTTACTTTATATGTTAAGCTGGTGCTATTTTCTGTATAATCAATCAATTTTAAGTTTAATATTTGAGGAATGTAGGTCAGTTTATAACCGCTAGCAGTTAAGAGTTTTAATTCAATTGAAATGTTTTAATTAAACTTTTCCCCCAAAACCCTGTGTTTAAAATACTTTAAATAGGAACATTTACCACTTAACGTAGGATAATTATTGTTTAAAAATAATTATAGCCTTGTGTGTGAGTTCTGATCGGATCTGATTGCTGAAGGAATTGTAATTGTTTAATCAACTGTGAACTCCCGTCGCGGGTGAACAAACAGTTGATGGAGTGTGTTAGGACCTCTGGTGCCGTATTTTATTTAAATGTTGTCTTTTTACATCTTAGGTATCTTATGGTGATTCCTAAATATATTTTCAGAGTTAATTTATGGCTTTTACTTCTTTCTTTTTTTTTCATTAGTATTTTTATCTTCAAGTCTACAACATTATATAAACGTATAATTAAATTGTACAAATAAAGTTCATAATATAACTCAATGAATAATTTCAAACACTTGTAATAAAAGAATATATGAGTCTCTTCAATGAAACCGGAAGAAAATCATAACAATAAATAATCTATACGTTTATTGATTTATAAGATTTCTTCTGATCGTCATCTGTAATCAAACGATAATAAAATAGAGAAATACTTTCAGCCTTTTTTATTTATTTTTAAAATTTTAGAAATGTATTACCAATATTTGCAATTTTTCTTTTTGATAGTCTGAGTCAAATCCTAAATCCTTAACATCAGCAATTTGACCCTTTATTAGGTTTGCTTATATTTATTTATAGTCTAATTCATTGTCCACCTATTTTATTAATTAAGCATCTCTATGACATTTTAACGTTTAGATGTTCTTATCATTTGATGTTATATTTATAGATAAATTGTTAGCCAATTTACCATACATAGTTACGTTTAATAATTATCCATGGTTTTAATCCATCACAATATAATTATATATAATGATTTTGGGGTAGAAAAATAGGCGAACAATTCTATCTATTTAAGTGTAATATGGATTAATATTGTGATGCAAGTATTAAAAAAAAAAAATGGATATTGCAGTTGAGGTCAAATCATATTAGTATCATTATCATATAAAAATTGAATAAAATAATTGATAAATAACAATTGATTAAGCTGAATTAAGAGAAAACCTGGATTTTTTTCGTTTTCAGTTTTTAGGATTTTGAGTTTTCGAGATGGTATTTTTAATATACATTTCCTAGCACTTTATCGCAAAGTATAAAATCTTGTAACCGTCGTTTACATAACAACAGCTGCAATAGTTAAACAAAAAAACAAAAATTTAAAACACTATTAAACAGAACACACGCGCACTAAAATATAAACATTTGCACAAAAAAGACTTTTAAAATTAATCAAGCTATCAAAAGAAAAATTATGTATTGAATACCAAACAAATAAGAAAGTGATTTTCCTGGCAATATCATAATTTAAATTAAGATATACACAGATGAGAGAGCGCATGTGCATTGGTATGGATTCGTGTAATATATAGTGGGGTATATACGATCCTATATCTCAAAATTATTGTCGATAATAATTGTAAATTAACATCTGGCAGTAGTAGGCCGACCATTCATACTGTCATATTGTAGAACACACGTGTATAGCCTGTCAAAGGCTTTATCTTATAGGTTTCGGTTTATTAATAGCAAGTTAATCAAATCTGATCGCATTAAATGGTTAAATTAACGAATGATGATTAGTATTTAATTAATAATAGTGTGCAATTGATTAGTGAGTAACTGATGAAATTAATTTAGTCACTTATTACCAGCCTAAGTTAATTGACAAAATCCGAGTCGGTTGTATGCATAAATATTTTTGAAAACAGTGAATATTTCTGATCGGAAATCAGCATTCAGAATTATATACGTGATTTAGGTTGTTAGCTTTCGGATTAATATAGTTAAAAGTATTTTCATTTATACAATATCAGCTTATTTACTTATTGTATTTATTATAATTACAGTTTTATATATCAATAAAATGTTTAATAAAAAATATATATGCAATTTACAACATCTCTTTGAGTTGACTGACCTTCCATTTCATTCACACTTTCTTTTATATTTTAGATTATTTCACATTTTTAATCATGACTATCATGAAAAAATATATATTTTTTTAAATAACAACTTGAAGGTAGATCCATTCTGACCTTTAAATTCCAACCCATAGAACTACAAATTTTGATCATTCCTTTATAACTGATCTGCAGCCCTCTGGAATTCCCTATATACTTATATTCGTTATGCTTCATCCCTTTTTCCATTTCAATTTATCTTTTCCAACACATTCTAGCTTCCCAAACAGGATCCCATCAAATGTGAAATTGCAGATCAATTATTCTACTTTCATGGTAGACATAATTATTTATATTACACAAATTATAGCCTTGTAGAAAAATTCATTTTAAATTTCTACAACTCTAGTATCTTTTAGGAGATTTGTTTTGTTTTTTCTTCTTTTTTATAAGGTTTTTGCATAGGTTTTTTGTAAATAAAAAATAATATTAGGTCTATCGAACAGACATATTTTATAAAGTGTCCATTTACTTACTGTACATCATTGTTATTCTTAAGGGTCATTTGTCACTAATATATACAATATAAATTGGTCAGTATCATTAAGTACCTGATTATATTAATAATTATGAGGCATTACATATCTTAAAAAAGCATAATTCTAAATTTCTGTCAGAAATTTCACAAGACCCATGTTCTTCCCAATGACCCATGATCCCAAATCTTCAAACATTCGATTTAAGCAGTAGAATACACCTCCTTTGCTAATGGTCATATCATTATTTTATTATTATTAAAAATATACTGGTTGTAAATACTATTACTAAATGTAAATGTAAACACGATAGATCATTTTTAAAAAAAATAACTGTTTACAAGCTTGTTTCGCAAAAACGGTTGGCAAGAAAACAAAAATATCTAAATCTTTTAGTTTTATTATCGGAAGATTTACTTTGGATATAAAATATATAGATTTAAAACTTCTTTGAGCAAAACCTAATAAAGGTAGGTGGACGGATGATTATATAAACACAAAACTAAAAATAGGTTTTCTTATAAGTCTTAAATATGATAGGAAAATTGCTTTGAAGCTGATAGACAAATCTTATTCATTTATTTATTAAGTCTGAAAAAGCCATCTTTGAGAAGACAAATTTCCCAAAATAAAAACCTCAAAGCTAAAAATACTTTCCGATGAAAAGCTTTGCTCTATCACCCGCTGGAACAACCTGTAAATGAAATCAGTTTTGAGGTCAGGACCACAAAGGAGCGAGAAGACTCCAAACCGAGCCTTAACCGAATAAGACAATGATCCTTCGAGAAAGGAAACTTTTACTCAGCCAATCCAGAAACAATATCACGGGCACGCTCAACTAAAATACAAATATTTTATTCTTTTAAAAACTTTGTTCAAGCGGTTGGATACACTCAGGCATTGTAGCGGGAGAGAAAAACCATCGGAGCAGAAGATGAAAAGATAGGGAAACAGTATTCATTCTTTGTATCTATACCAGTTTTTAAAAAACCTTCATGATATTAAAGGATCTAATATTTCTTTATTAGATTAACTGGCAATGAGTAATGATGATAATGTGATTAAAAATATAGTTTATAATTTATCCATAGGAGAAAAATATTGTAAAATTACAAATATTATCTCCCCCCCTCCCTCTTGAGAATAGATGCTTCTCATGGGCAGTAACATATTTGTCATTGTATCAAATATATTTATATTTGTTTGTTCATTTTATATTTATTTCAGACCCGTTTTTATTTCTTCTTTTATTTATCATCATTACTCTATTTCGATTATGCATTAATAAAACTTTTATGGTAATAGAACAATACTTCCATGAGATATCTAACTTTTTTTTATCCAGTTTTTATTAAGATGTGGATCTTTAACAAGTACAAGTACATATAAGGATATCGCCCAGTTCGGTACCACAATTATACGTCCTCTCTGAAGGACAGTATAATTATAGATTATTTACAACAAATAAAAACTCCTAGGGTCACCTGCCAGGTCTTAACCCGCTACCTAGAACATAGGAGGCTGTAATGATAGCCACTACACAATAGGCGACATGATATTTCTTTATTGTTTTTGTCTGTGCTGTAAACTAATTTTTAAAAATTAGTTTTGGTGATACTTACGACTTAAAAATTGTTAAAGGACTCAAACTGGATTATCTTAATTACAACATAATACGATACAAGAAACTCTATTATCTCTCGTTGAAAAAAATAAAACATCCGAATCTCTTTTACACTAATAAAAAAAATGTTGGGTACCGAAATATGTCATTTCAGTTTTATGGTTCATTTTAGATGGAATCTTATAACTCTAAACTAACTGTTACCATTTAATTCGGTCTTTACATAACTCTAAAAATAAAGAAATAAGACATTAAGAAAATAGAAGAAATATTAGAACAGTACGTTGCAGACTGAAATAAATGCTATGCCTACTATCCAAGCTTTTATATCACTTTGAAAAAAAAACAATAAGAAAGAGCGAACGGGTATAAGTTCTCCAAAACATGATTAATTAGCTATTTGATAGCTCGAAAACTATTTATTTTCGTAAAAATATTATAAAAAATCATCATCTGCATTAAATAAAAAAAAAATAAAAAACTGAAGTATTATTACAATATTAAAAAAATATAGTTTATAGTACTGGAATCCTGGGACAAAAAATATAGAATAGAAACAGAATACATTTTTTTTATAAATAAATATTATTGTGTTTATGCGCATTTAAATATGTATGTAATTGGAAAAAATAAAGTAAAACAATCCGCAGCAAATTTTTGAAAAATATTGCTCTTCCCAATTGTGTTCTTAATTGAATATAATTTCTTAGATAATCTTATAAATTATTCAGGAAACACATAAACAGCATCTGCGATATCTTTTTTTTTTTTTCATCGATCAACACTGGGATTGAAATAATTCCTATCCAAAGTTCCAAATTTTATAATGGCTTTTTGATGTTCTTTCAAGTGGGAGCCTTACCCGCCTGAGTGCTTCTCAGAGTTTCCGGCTTTGTCTTTTAGGACCGTTGACCTATCCCAAAATGTACGACTATTTCTAATATATATAATATATAACATTTTTAAACAATAACTTATAGGGTTAATTAATTGGTAAAAAAAAAGAATATATATATATATATATATATATATATATATATATATATATATATATATTTGGCTCACCTCTTTTGTTGAAAAAAAAGCTATAACCTCTCAGAAATATAAAACCTAATAAAGAATGATATTTCAGTTTGATAAAATCAGTTTGATTTTGGGGTTAGGCTAGCCACATACACAGACCTTTTAGGGAATTTTGGTAAAATCACGAATTTCTGTATTTTTAAGATCGCAATGCTTTTTTTTATATTTATATATGTCATAGCAAAAAAGAAACGTTTATGATAGGAAGAATAACCTGATTTTTTTTTTAAATTCCTAATTAAAATATTTGTAAATATAACATTTATTAGGACAAACAGGAATTTGAATGATTAAATGATAGTGAATAAGGGTTTATTTATTAAAGAATTGAAATTGATTACAACAGAATGTGAGGAATGTTAATTGGATTTTCTATTTCCTTTATTTAATGAGAAAACCACCGTATATAATTTTTAAAATGAAATAATCTGACCAGAACCAAATGATTTAAGGAGCAACCTAACCATTTACATCTAATAATTGCATTTCGTGTCAACAGGAAAATTTTTCAAAGTAAACTAATGAACTGGAATGAAGATGTAGAGAAAATTGTCGTTCATTTATTGTTTATGAGTAGCTATGTGATTATTATAGGCGAATTACAGCCCTATTGTGTAACATAAATTTAGAATTGTACTACTGAATGTTATTACATTTTTACTACAATAGTTCTATATTGGTTTTTATGATTTATTATAATTGTTACAATCTGATTTGTGATGCGATTTTTTTTTTTTTTTTTTTTTTTGTAAGTTTACTAAGTATATTACTTGGTTTAAAATAATTTTTTTTTTTATAATTTAATGAAAGCTAAAAATTGAGAGATTTTAAAACGAAAATGAACAAATGATGCTGGTTTAGATGAATTAAATTATACAGCATACAAGTATTTTATAGCTACTCGACCGAGGCACTTATGCCGTTATTCAACATAAAATGGAAACATTTCGATTCAAATAAATATGAAAAAAAAAACTTTTCCCCCACTTACAACTCTTCTTTCATTATTAAATTTGTATTTATGCTATTCAGAAAATAGGATTTCCTGAATAAGCCATACAAGGTAATGACATATACTACAAGAGAGGGGGCCAGGGGAGTGCTCTTTGCAGATGTTAATGAAGGACAGCGAACAAATGCGATCCCCTCCCAGGCGGAAGTGGTGGGTCGGCAAAAAAACCAGGGCCCTGGAGAGCGGTAAGTACCTTGAGGATGTAAGTTAGGAGTGGCATCGGGCGAGTATAATTAACATGGAAACTGGGAATACTTGAGTCGCTAGCTAATTGCAGCCTCCACTAATTGTACAATACTCTCATCCAACTCTGCGCAGATTTTTTTTTTTTTTTTAAACTGATTCTGCCCTTCCGCGGTTCAGTGCTTTCCAAATATTGTTCCACTTTTCTTTTCCGCGATTATACCAGCTCTTTTCCCGCTCTGGTTGTTTATTTAACCTCATTTGTAGCTGGAAAGAATGTAGCGAATTAGGAGGATTTTGAAATGATCCGAAATATTCTTAGTAACACTGGAAAGACAAAATCAAAAGCAACTGACTGAGATACACTTGGTAATAATAATTCCCAAAGAATTTTTATGTAATCCTTCTCTTTTGTAATCAATAGTAGTGTTAACCAAAACAGATTATTCAAAATGAATCATAGTTACCATCATGATGTTTCCATGAAAACCCAGAGATTAATGAGGTAT
Source organism: Piezodorus guildinii (assembly GCA_023052935.1). NCBI lineage: Eukaryota > Metazoa > Arthropoda > Insecta > Hemiptera > Pentatomidae > Piezodorus > Piezodorus guildinii. Next base: position 93,960,082 of record CM041293.1, read on the forward strand.
AATGAGAAGAACTAGGAGCATTTTTATCATCATAAATGTAACCACCTGCTTCCTAAATTTAGGTATTGACAGAAGGAGACAATGCCTCAAATTTAACTAAACTAATAACTTTATTAAAAACTAGCGGACTGTTCAACAAAATTAAAGCATTAAACAAATAATAAATCAGGAACGTGTACAGAAATATACAGGAAATAAAGCAGATAATTATTCTTTGGAAAACGACAGAAAGTCAAGATTTAAAGAAGGCAACCTAATTGGACTAAGAACTAGACATGGGGTTCAGAAATTCACTCCAGGCTACTTGATGAACCTTCGACCACTAATAATATGTAACAGGCTTGTGACAAACTAGACTCATATTCCAAATGTAAACACAACATACCCTCCACAGTGATTACAACACAATTTTTTAAAACAGGACACTAATGGCCTTAGATGTTGTGTGCCCATAAAATATATAACATAACCTAACCGACCTAAAGGTAAGAGCAATAAATAATATTACCTTTTTAAATTCAAAATCTGATATTTGACATAAAACGTCATTGCTGTTGAGCATCTGTTTGGGAATACAGGAGGTATTGGAACAGTTGGAACTTGAATGATGACAGAAAAGAAGCATGACGGATATGAGTTGGTAGGGAATTCCAGAGATTAGCAGAACGGACAAGAAAGGAATGATCAAAAATTGTTATTTAAGGGTAGAAATGTAAAAGTCAGAATTTACTTTATTTTTATTGTTGTTTCCTGTCCTAATTCCTATTCGTGTCTTTACTCTAAGTCTCTGTTTAGTGGCAAATCTTTATATTAAATAATCCTATATTATCTACTAATGGCGGTTGCTTCTTTTCTTATACATTTTTTTTCCCTGCTAGATTATAGATAGAAGACGAGGCATTGTATGCTAAAATGACCCCGCAAAGGAGAGACAAGACTGACATCTAAGACAGTGAGGGATAATTCTAAGACTTGATGAATATGTAAGGCTGTTAATGAGATGTTAATAGATGAAGAGAGTTGAAATGTTACTAACAGACAAGAGATATAGTTTGATAATTGATTATTCATCAGAGAGCCGCTCTGATTAATGGTTATCGTGTCGCCCTTCCTCTGCTTTCACTTCATATTCATGGTATCCTTACTGGGCTTTCCCGTAGATCTTAATGTCATAGAATTAAATTAATTCATATGTCACTGTAGTCAGAATCATTGCTTTTTTCAAATATTAAACTTCTGAAAAATAAACGGAACGGAGAGGGTACGTCGCTGGCAAAGCTTCTTAACGTCAGATTAGTTACTCAATTCATTTTACAAATTATATGTCCATAATTATGAACTTTAAACAGCATTTAGTAATTGATGTAATTGTCAAGTTATCAAGTTAACATTTCCATTGTATCTTGAATTAATATTTCTAATCCATGAAACTCATCAAGAAAGTTACAGGTTATGCTGTTATGCTTCGAACTCAGGTTTCCAAGGTAACTCCAAGCTGTGCTTTCCAACTGCCGTACATTTGGGTTCAAAGACAGTGACAAATTGGTCTAGATCCAGGTATAATGGCTGTTCTGGCTGAGTAGCCGCACGAGGAACAGTATTTCTTTACTAAAAGTCGTTGGTCCCAATACTCAGATTTTAAGGCGGCTATTGGATGCCTCAGGAAACTAAACTGGAATTCTCGATTAAATTATATTTGTGGCGGTCGTGAATAAGTGGTTAAGTAAAAATCTTTCATTTTACAGGTGAGCGACTTAAAGCTTTACATAATACCAAAAAAGAGTTATTAATTATAGTTTTCTTTCACCAAGAAATTTCTTTAAACAATTTAACACGACGTAGGAGAAGGTCTGAGGGAGCGATATGCGAAGTTATATCATTTTTGATATAACTCGAGTTATCTAGTTTTTCACGACCGCCACAGATATGAAATATGATCATCACTACACGAGAGTTGACTCCAGTAGCATGGTGAATCCTGCATACACGAGAAAGTGGAATTCTGAGTTGAGATAAGATCTTACAAGTGTTCGGATAATATGGAAAGGACTTTGTAATCGTAATGCCCAGCTCATGAAATAAACATACCTTATATAGGGAAATTTTTATATTTTATTTTATACGATTATACTATTGTATAGAATAAAACGTAATAATATCGTATTAGAATTTACCATGTGATTTATTATATTTTATATATTAATTTACAAATATATGAAATATATTAAGGAAAGTATTGCGAAAGTAAAAATTTTCGAATTCTATGTCAATGGAAATACACGTTTTAGGATCCCTCAAGTTCAAATAAACACATCACGCAAAAATTTTTGTGTTGCCATTTGTGTGGTAGGTATAGCTTAAAACTTAAATTTCATATTCGATACAACTGTATGCCCTAGATATTACACCGAATTTTTGTGCAAACCTAATATCGAGTCGAAGATCATCGTTGTTAAGTGTTAGTATTTTATATTTAGAAACTCCTAACAATCCTAGCCGAGTTCAACAGTACAGCTACATTTATAACAGCTGTAGATTGGCCCAGCCGCTCAGTGGCTTCTACAGTGGACTTCGGCATCAGGCCATTGCTGGTACTAAATGAGGTCTAGAATGTTCTGCAGGTAGTTAAATTAAATTTAATGATCCACTTGCTATTTTTGTACTTTTACAGTACACTTTTTCCATTATTTAACATTAATTAAAGACTGAACCACAGAAGAAACATTTCAAAGTAAAAACTAAAACGATTGTGACTAAACTTCACTCACACACAATTCATATTCCTAGCCATACAACTTGAAAAAGTTGTATAAAACGATATTCTATGAACAGAGAGTAATTGAATTGAAAATTATTAAAGGTCAAAAGAAAAACATGACTGTATTTGAAAGGTCAAATATACGAAAAAGGTTGGTCCAATACGAAATATATATATTTTTTTAATCTTTTCTACTGAAATGTTTTCAAATAAGCTAACAATCAAACCGTCATTCAATTATAAATTTTTTTTTTTGCTTTTTTAATACAACAATTAAATTATTAATGTTCAAAATAATATAACTGAATATGGGATATTGAAAATTGTGAATATGTTTTTTTATTTTTTTGGATATAATTCCACAACAGTTAGCGACTTTTTCTATCAATAACTGTTCTTATAATTTTATTGATTAGTAAATAATATTTTACCGGTTATAATATTTTTTTATCTGTTTTCAGTTGAAGGAGCATGATCCCTTAAATCAATAGTGTTATTAAAGGGTAAAAAAAGAAATAATAGCAGACTTTTAAGACTTTTTGTAGGATGTGAGATACTCGATTTTTTTTATTTTAGAACAAGAAAACTTGGCAACCATAAAAAAACAAAAAAAACAATCAAAACTTTGTACCGGTATTTCAAAATTTAGAAGTTTGATAAAAATATAATAATAAAGCTTTTAATATCCACTCTATTGACGTCACAAAGAAGCTTTTCTATAATTTGATTCTAACATTAAATTATATTAAAAAAGTGCTTTCAGCACATCGAACATGAAAGATTTTTTGAAAGAACTGTAACCTTTACGTTCTAGACAAAAAAAAACCTGTACGTTTACAACCCATGAAGGATACTGGCCTCAGTACAGTAGTGATTCGTTCTGTTCTCTGCCAACGGCTATGCAATGATGTAATTAGGACTTGGTTAAGCTCAGCCGCCAGGTATTTCCCCATTTTTGGGTACCTACTTTATAGAGGCTGGGTCTGCCCCAGGAGGCTGCTTTCCATACCCCAGTGTCGCTCCCCGACAGAAAACAGTATAAATAATATATTGTCACAGCCGGGATTTGAAATCTAGACCCGGAAAAAACTAGACCAGTGATCTATTCATCTATCCCACCCCCACGTTCTATAACTGAAAACATTTAAATAAAGACTTAAAACACACTTAAAATAATGTATTAAGGATTTGTAATGTCTGTCTTAATCTAATCTACAGTACAGTCGGAATAGTTCTTCTATACGAGGTTTGTCTGAGCTCGTACAGATGCTGTGCAATATGTTTATCTCAAAATACTCCAAATGAGAGGAATATATACATTGTAAAAACAAAATAATGAAATTAAAAGTCACCCCTCCCTGTGTCTTTCCCTTCGTAGCATCAGTTGAGAACATTTAAATTCACGAAGGGGTCTTTCAACCGACAAATCGATTTATTCCGTCCATTATCTTGCTAAGAAGCGATCCAGACTTTAATAATGAAGTTGCCAGGAAACTCATTAAGCATTTGCAGAGATGGAGCAGATATACTCAATGAATCAGCATCATAATGAAATGGTTCATGTGAATTGAGAAATTAAACCGCAGCTGAATGAGAAGGCATTCAATTGAATGATCAGAGATATCTCGATCTTTTATTGTATAATTGAAAAACAGATTGTGTATAAATTGACAGGAATATCAGCAGCGTTCGTTCAACTGTATGAACTATATTACCGGAATATAAACGATTGTTCTCAAGGTAAATTAAGCCATTACAAAGATTTGTTTTAAATTTATTAATTAATTATCAGATTATTTTCGGGATGGATTATGTATTTTAACCTCTTTTAGACTTATATATATTCGATATCCGACAAACAACGAAGGATGAAAAAAATTGTATTAGTTACATCTAAAATAGAAAAACTTTGGGTTTAAAATGATTAAGTATTTTTTAAAAAAATTATTTCGCCTATAGTTGCTTTTAGAACCAATAGAAATACGTGGGGAAGAAAGGGTCTGTAAGGACACTGTTTGGTTTTCTACTGACGGGTGAGAAAGAGATTCGATTTAAGGGCCCTCAAACTGAATTTAAATATTAAAAATTAGTATGGACGGAATTTTGTGCTTTTATTATACCTACAACTATTCCTAGTAATATTATTATTCAGTGTTATTTATTAGTACTCCTTTATAAAAAAAAATATATTTGGCGTGATATTATAACTATAAATATACGTACAAAGTATAAATAAATAAAACAAAAGAATTCCATACTGTCCTTGTGATATCCGTTTCATTTGAATGGAGCTTATCAGATAAAAGCAGATTAGTCCCGAAATATCTAATTACCTGTAACAAAAAAAATGATATATTAGAAATTGATAATTGAATACATACAGTAATTTAGTATAATAATAATTATTTTACTAGATCAACAGTTTACATGAGGTAAGAATCTTAATTAGATAAGTAATAGACTTTGATAATGTCAATATTGCACACACATTCTTAATGACGAACTATTACTATCATAATTTTCTCAATTAGTCTAGATAAATTATAAATTTGGCGCATAACAGTTATAGCGACGGATTTAACAGTATCAATTATGAATACATTATACATTTTTACTCCTCATTAACTAAATATATATATTCATTTCCACTATGTTTAGTAATGGAAAATGTAATTTACATTCTAAAAATAACACTAATATTTCTTTTTTATTTATGAAAAAAAATTACCCTAAGTTAATACTTCTTCACCGCTAAGTGGTAAAGCTGGAGAAGATAATGTAAAAAGTAACCGGACTTTCATTTAAAAAAAATATAATATAGCATGAGCCGCAAGGCGAACCTCACCTCATTGCCTCACAAGTCCTAATCGGGAAGCGAATCAGATTCAAATGTAAATAAAGGAATCAGTGTTATACATATCGATAAATAAATACACTCAACAACAAAATATAGAAAATTACTGATAAAACTTTTCCAGAAACTGAATTAGGAAACAATATGTGTATTACGTTCCAATCAATACTTTCTTCATATCACAAGGAACAGCATTAAAAAATCCCAAAAAAAAACCTGAATCTGATTCGAAAATTTGAATAAAATGATGGATTTATTAGCAGTCAGGAATGGCTGGAAATGAAAACAGCAATTTCCATACATTTGCACCCGTAATTGTCTTTGCCTTTTCCATCAAAACTTTTCCCCAACTATCGGATTTTAGTTTCGGTTTTGAATCACAACAGTCCTTTTTGGTAGTTAAAATACAGATAAGATGCCTAGAATTTTTAAATGAATACGCCAATGGCGAGTATGAAGCCAAAAAGGAATGAAATGATTTTGATCAGTTAGGTAGTACTAAATTTGATTCATTATTCCATTTACGCTTTATCCGGCTTTGATGCCAACACGGATATAAGCAACAGGCGGATTCTGATAATATGAGTCGTTTTTGAGAAAATCCTAAAAAGGTGCAAAATGCATGGTTTAAAGTGGCTCTTCTGGTTAGCTGATTTTGATTAAAACATTTTTGTAACATCTCGAGCGTATAGTTGTCTTAAACATGAAATTTCAGTTTCATAGGAATTTTCTTTTTTGCCCTTCATATATAGGTAAGTGAAAGTAAAACGGTATATAATCAATATTAATAAATTAGTATATACACAGCATACCTTACCGTTTCTACTAAACAACACAGTGTACATAGCAACAAAGAAATAATATAAAAATAAATCTAAAAAAAAGTATAGAGATGATAGTTAGGACAGAACACTAGAGACTTTCTTGAATAGGGACACTCCAAACATACAAGGCCTTGGCCGGGAGACCCAGTTGCTTACTACAACCCCCTCGGGAGGCTGATACGGTTAAGGGGACTACAATTAATTTTTTCCTAGAACCCGGTCCCAAGGGAGGAGCGTGAGCTAATGCATACAGAATGAAGATAGAAGATAGCCGCGGAATTTCACAAGTAATTAGCACGAAATTGCGGGGGAATCCTACGGGAATTATTAACGAGTCTGGGACCCCTTCAATATTTCAGCTTATGGCCGGAGCGTGTGTGACTATCCGAACAGTTCCATATCTGGAGCGGGCTAGCCCGCGGGGGAGGGCAGGATATATTGGAGTCCCCGTCCTCGATCCTCATCCCTTCAGTAATTAACCGAGTCCCGTTCGGGCGGGAAATATTTAACTATTCTATTCGTTATTCGCTGATTGCTAGGATGCTCGATTAAAAATAAAAATGGTAATATAATGTTTATATATAAATTATAGTGTTAGGTACTATGTAAAGGGCGTTTATAAAAGCGTTAATTATTACTTCTTCAGATATAAAACGTCATCAATCAAAAAAATGTGTCACCACCATTTAGAATTCAGCATTTCCCTTTTCATAATAAAAACCTGGTATATCAAAAATTAATGGGAGTTAGAATATGACGACTCGCCTGCAAAAATAATCAATAAAAGGTGATAAATTTCACATATTTGGAATGACAGAAGATGCAAGAGAGCACTTTTCTATCCACCACTGACAATAATCTGACAATAAGAATCACTGTCAGATATCCTACATTTTAATTTCTGAATTAGTTCTCATAATATTGCTTCCGTATACATAATTATATAAAATAAATTATAAAAAAATATAGAAACTATCTAAAAAAATATATGGAAGCTTATCCACAGGAACAAGTTGGCGTGTTTTCTTTTTTCATTAGGTGTCTAGAAGGGGGAGGCATGTAGGGCCTCACCGCCTCTTCACTTCTCTTAGGGTCGGGTCAGCATTCAATTTCTCTTTGGACGTTTTATAATTAATAATTATATAAAATATAGAAATAAATATGCTTCTTATTAATTAACTTACTTACCTCCACAATCAGTCTAGTCAAATTAGACAGGTTTAAGGATCTGATAATTGTAGTTTTAAAAATTGCACTAGTGGGTAAAATGAGATACATATTTTTTTTTTGGTTATATCTCATCATATATTATTATTATTTCCTTTATTATTTTCCATTTTTAATTTCGATTGATAGTCGAAAGGCTTTAATAATTCATAATTTGCAATAAATATTTTAAATTTTTGAGATATCTTTGTTCGAGTAAATATGTGAATGACAACTTTCGCAATAATATTAAGCTCTATTTCATAATGTCCGGTGCTGGAAACCTTTCGGATTTGTATTATATATATATATATATATATATATATATATATATATATATATATATATATATATATATATATATATATATATTATTCCTAACAATCCTCTGTCTTCCTTTCTTGCCTCTTCGGCAGGTGTGGCCCAGGGCTCAAGCATATCACCTCTCCTTTTTAATATCTATATCAATGATCTTCCCAATTCCATCCATCACTGCTCCCACCATCTATACGCTGATGACTTTCAGATCTACTTATCTATCTCTCCTTCCGAGTCAGTAGTAGCATTTGCCAAAACTCAGGAAGACCTGGATAGAATCTGTGCCTGGGCAACCCTCAATTAACTAAGGTCGAATGCTATGAAAATTCAGACCATAGTTATAGGTTCCAGTTCCCTCCTCAGATCAAACAATACATTTCCGAATCTAATCCTAAATCATCATCCAACCACCTACAGCGCCTCAGTCAAAAACCCCGGGTATTACCATTGACTAAACCCTTTCGTGGAAACCCCATTTTGCCCAAATTTCACGCAGAACAATAAGTATCCTCAAATACTTTCATCGTCCCCCTCATCTTCTTCCACTATCCATCCGTAATCTCCTTATATCCGCACTTATTTTCACCCACTTTGACTATTGCTGCTTAGTATATGGTGGTCTCCCGACAGTGCTTGAGGACAGGCAAAAGCGAATTATAAACATATTTTAAAGATTTGTCCTCAACACTCCGAAGCGGTCTCATGTGACCCAATTATTCGGCGAGTTAAAGTGGCTCCTCCCTCCAATTCGTAGACAATATTTCCTAGGATCATTCCTTTACCAAACCATTAACACCCACCTCCCTCCTTATATCCACAGTCTATATACAATTTAAATCATCAATCCACACCCTTGAAACAAGGTCTCGTCATTCTGACCTTTACATTCCTACCCATAGAACAAAAACTTTTGATTATTCCTTTCTTGTCCGCTCTGATAATATCTGGAATTCCCTACCTACTCATATCCGCCATCCTTCTCTATCATCATTCAAGTCGCAAATGTTTCAATACCTCCTGTATTCCCAAACAGACCCTCAACAGTAATCACGTTTTATATGAAACATCAGATTTTGAATGTAAAAAGGAAATATTATTTATTTCTCATACCTAACTTAATTTATTGATGTTTTTAAATTTAGTTTTGTTCAGCAAATGTATGCATCTGAAGAAGTTTATTAACTTTACTCTATTGTTTTATTGTATAGATATATTTCTTTTTTTATTTTATTACTTCTTACACCATTGTAAATAAGAATTAATCATGATCATTTGGTCTTTTGGCCAGATACACTGTATACCTTAATTGTACATATTTGTTGTTTTTAAGGGACTAAGTCCCAGAATAAAGATTATTTTCTATTCTATTCCATTCTATTCTATTCTATATATATATATATATATATATATATATATATATATATATATATATATATATATATATAATATATATATTAATATATAATATATATATTTACATTATTATATATATTGAACAGTGAACATATATATATATATATATATAAAATATTTGAGTATAATTTTGAAAGCAGTCTCAAAAACTTAGTAAAATTAGGAGTTTTGTAGGAATTGATTCAGGCAAAGCTGGAAATAGTTTTAATGGTTCTAAATACAATTAATATGAGTTTGCACCATCGCTGGTGATAAGCCTAATTTTTGGTAGCCAAAAAACTCCAATTTTGCGCTCTTTTCTCAGGTTCTCATATTTAAAAAAAAAAAAAAAAATCCTACAGAAAATATCTCCCTAACCCGAATGAAAGAGTGTTACATTTCCTAACCAAAATATTCATTAGTCATTGAATTCCATTCAGTAATATCGTTGTTGAAAAACCCATTTAGATCACTAATAGTCAGCTGCAACTTTGAAAAAAACAATCCAATTCGAAAAAAAGTCATAGAATGAAAGTTGCTAAGTCGGAAAGGCTCTATAAATTTTAAATGTATTTGCTAAGATCATTCAAAAAATTGTTTTTCGATTTTTCTTTACACGCGTCCACAAGTGCTAGCGGGAAATTTGTTCCTTAAGTCGCACTAAACACATTTTTTCGTGTTTAATGCCGTAGTTTTACTAGGATTAACGATATATGAAAGTTAAATCGTATCATTAAAAAGCCAATTGGCATCTTGTTTCCGATTGGTTAGTGATTTCACTTTTAATAGCCCGTTTTAGAATATAAGCTAGCTTTGAAAGTTTATAAGAAAGTAAATTTATCGCCCTTTTATTTCAGACAGAAGCAAGCATATTTTCGGTAGGATGCACCGTCCTCAAGTTATAGATGTAAACGTAAAAAGTAGAGCTTTTTTAGCTGCCAAAAGTTAAGCTCACCTCTTGCAATGTGGCAAACTTAGATGTCTAGTACTTAGGACAAGAAAAAAGTATTAAAACGATTTCCAGCTTTGTCTAAATTGATTCCTTCTTATTGTATGAATTTTATCTAATAGCATTATTATTGTTGTCCGTTTGAGACAAAGTGTAATATACATGGAATAAAAAAATTTCTAAAAGATAAAAAAAAAAATCCTACAAATCGTGAAGTTTAGCTCTATTTCACTGGACTATTACGGGGAGGATGGGTATATGTGACCCAATAATTCGTCAAGTTCATCCAGTATATCTACTACATAGTAGCACTATAGACAAACTAAGTTGATATCCTGAAAGGATGGAAGTGTCGGTTAGTGAACAGATCTAGGACACTCCGCCAACTTCTGATGAGCTTAACCAGTATTAGATGTCCGCTGGGGTTCACCTGTCCTCTTATAGGGGTAATGGCTATTGATTATATTCCGCAATGTAGCCAGAGCCTCTCTTGACAGCGGTGGCATATTACAATGAAGGATTACATCAACTCAGTTCAATATGTGCATAATTAATCTAAAATTGGATTTATAGGGATGGAAATAAAAAAAACCTTCCACCAAAGTAAACTGTGAGAAAAAAATAGCTATTTATAACATAAATTTTAAAACAGGAGCGACAAAAACTAGGGAAATAAATATAATATAATATAAATAACTAATGGTTTGAAGAATATTTATTATTTAAAGAAAATTTCATACATTATTATCAGTGTGATATTTAAAATATAATTTTCTTATTTTAGTGTGCAGTAAAATCAAATCAAACCTTAAAAGAGTTTTGTGATTATTCTGAATCTTTCAACATCTCAAGAACGATGTTTTTCTTAACCTATGATATTACCTACAATACATACCATATTAACACAGAAAATCAGATATTTCTCTGATATCAGACACCTGCCAAATAATATTTTAATAACTTCCACAAAAAAATTAAAATAAAAAATGGTACCATAACCAAACAGGGCTCGATGGACCGAGATGGCAACTCCAGGTTTAGAGGCACACAGAAAGAAGAAGAAGAAGCAAAAACAAATGCTTACTATAAAAATTCATTTTGTAACTAATAAGTAAATGAATGATAAAATTCAAAAAAGGAAAGACTAGGTAACTGTGCATCATTTAATGACAGAAGCAAATATTATCTATTAGTAAAACAAGAATTTGTATAAAAATGATTTGAGAACCATTAGATTTTTATGTCAAATCCAAAAGTTCGAATTCACTAATGCTAATTTAGCTTGTACTTTGAAAATTGAAAATTTAAAGCACATTCTTATTAATGATCGGCGGAACCTTTATAATAAATCTTGACGAGCATATCGGTTAATATTTGGGAAATTTAAGAAACTGAAATGAACATGGCTCCTAATCACATATATCATGAGGGGAGGATAAATACGGGATATATCAAACAACTGAACTTAAGATGGAAACGATAGATTTCTTGGACAAACATAATAATGAATGTCCATAAGGATTATAAATTGTAAGATATATGTTATATAATGTGATAATTATCTATTATATAAAATAATAACGGAATCAGTATGCTAGAACTTATACACTCTAAGGTACAAAGAAACGCTACGGAATCATATTTATCCAGAGTTTAATGGATGCTAAAATGAATTTAAAACTGCTTTAATCGTATTATTATTAAACTTCTTAATAATCCGCATTAAGCGTGTCGAAAATTAATACATCGATGTCTCGAAATCTCTTAATATATATATATATATATATAATACAAATCCGAAAGGTTTCCAGCACCGGACATTATGAAATAGAGCTTAATATTATTGCGAAAGTTGTCATTCACATATTTACTCGAACAAAGATATCTCAAAAATTTAAAATATTTATTGCAAATTATGAATTATTAAAGCCTTTCGACTATTAATCGAAATTAAAAATGGAAAATAATAAAGGGCTGTTGTATTACGGTTGAATGAAAGAATTTCTCAGAGACTCCGTGATAGACTAGAATTAGAATTAAATGAGAGAGCTCGGGGACGAATAACGGAGATTAAAGGAAATAGTCCCAGTCTTTTGGCCCTCTCCCCTCCCCCACCACCCGGAATATCCAAATTGAACAAAAGGGACACTTAAGGACGTTCATTCCGAAAATGGATGACAACGCCAACTCTATAACACTCTAATTTATAATGAAATGGATTAAGTTGCCTCTACAAAAGCGGAAAGGGCCGATGTTATCCCATCCCTTCTATTGTTACCGCTACACAATAAGTTTTTTAATTGGGGAAATTCACGACTTTTCTGACGTCCAATTGAGTTACAAAAAGCTCGATTTTTAGCCGGAAAAGATATTGCCGTCCGGTTTAGAAAACAGAAAGGAAAAACAACCCAGCAATGATAAATGAAAGGAAGATCCATTAGAATAAAAAGTAATCGAGGATGATTCCTTCAGAAGAAAAATCATTTAAAAATTTAGAGGATGGATGGTGATCACAGGTATACAACTAAAGTCGCATTACGGATAATCAATTAAATAACATCACAATTATTTAAAAAATATCAAATGTACTAATTAAAATTATTATGATTACCATTTTACGTTAAAATTCACCCTCACATAAGACTTAAACGACAAGATACCGATTACTACAACACTTACTTGACAAAGGTTCAAAGCTTCTAGTGTATTAAAAAAAGACTCATTTACATCATATTTTCAGACCTATGGAAAAACGAGCTTTGGGGCTCTACTAAACCATCAAATTCCTCCCACATCCATTCCTTACAATCCAAAATCCTTCAAAAAATCCTGAGTGCCCCCTATTTTGTCACAAATCCACTCCTCCATAATAACCTAAGCATCCCATTTGTTGCAGACAAAGCCCGTGATGGATAAACCTCTTTTCATTCTAAACTCCAGCCCACACAAATCCACTTGTCCGTAATTTATCTTCCTTAGATATCCCTGATAACCCTCAGAGGCGATTAAAAAGAAGGTGGCCCCGGGACCTACTGCCTTAAAATAGTTAGTGAAGTGCTACCACTGGGTAGTTCTTACTCAAGATATTTTAATAACTTTTCTTCATTCTGCATATTTACTCATTGTGTAGTTTAATAAAGTTGAAAATTACAAACAAAAAAAAAAAATGTTAAAATTTTTATGTTATTTACAGCGTAAAAATTAAGGATGGATATGTTGGAATAAGCTATGCAAAGCGAACTTCTTTATGGTTACTTAACTTAGTAAGAATTTCGTAAAAAAAATTCTTTAAACCTCTACAAAGTACTGTCTGTAAATGTTCCACTGCCTTATTCTACATAACTTCCCTAGGTAAGAAAGGTATTCTACAACTAAATACACGTGTTACACTAATTTCTTGTACATGATCATAAATCTGGTGTTAATTAATTTACTCAAGTACAATGACCATCTAGTAACGTACTGCTGTATTAATGGTAATTTTTAGTGCATGTGTTTTCGTTTTTTCATTTTAGTGGTTCAAAAATAATATGTTATGTATAAGTGTACATAATAGGTGCCTGAAGAGGTTTTAGTGAATGAGTATATACATTGAGTTTCTATACTACATTTAGAGTGTATCATTTGCAACGAGAATTACAAGTTAATTTAATTTTGAAACATATGATTGATCTACAATTTATAAGTCCTAATTTTTTAATCATCTAAAGAGCCAGCTTGTTGAGATATTTCGTTGTATTTTCCGATATAATTCCTAAACTTAAACAATGCATGTTGAAACAGCGTCTGTGAGACAAGCCAGGAATAGATAGGTAGGGAGAATTGGAGACTTTCCTGTTTGGCAGTTGAAGGATACCTTGTGGTAAATATCATGCATAAGAAGAAGAATATAACTAAAAGGCATTTCAACCTTCATTATTGGTGTGCTATAATACATAAATATACCTAATATATAAATTAGATCCAATTTTATCAGTCACAGAGGTAAATATAAAATATTCCATTCAGCCCTCTCTTATGATTCTTAAAAAAACAATATGGTGCTTGCATAAAAATAATTTTACTATTCCCTTTTTAAAATAAAATTGATAAGTTTGAAAAAAAAAATCTAAAACATAAATAAACAAAAAATGTTGAAAAATATAAATACAAATATATTTATAGAAATTATGATTTACGATTAAGATTATGCGTTCCTCAACTGTCTTCACAATCATAAAATATTTTTTGTGCAATATGTTTTATGAAGGAGGAAATTCCAACTTGGATCTGCTGCTCAACTTCACTGAGTTGCTACAGTACACAGCATACCGCATCAATCCCGAAGACAATCTTAAAGAAGAAAAAAGATAGAGAGAGATTCCGCCAAATAGGAAATACATATATTTTACTAATTTTGAAATCGATCATGGACATCCGAAAATCCAGACCAGCCTCAATATATATGGTGATGCAGGATTCCCAGTGAGTCCAAGATTATGGTCTCCGCCATGTTTTGCATCTCATTTCTTCCGAGTCCATAATTCTTAAAAATAATGCAGTGGCTACTGGGATGGTTCCTCTGCTTCCGAACCAAAGTCCCACGACTTTAAATTCCCTTTCGCCGAAACTCCTCACGAAATTTTTCCCTCAGGTATGGAATACATTAATTAAATGGTATCTTTTACAGCTATATTAATTTTCTTATTTTAATAGCCTCTTATTCCGTTTCTTTGAGGATGCTCGATTATTCTCCTTCGTCTGCATATTTACAATTGAAGGTATTACATTAATTCATTATAATTTCTAAAGGTTTATATGTTTGAAGAAACAAATCTGTTGATGGAGCTCACCTTTTAGGATGAAGTGGAGAAAACTTAAAATTTCATCGTCGAAAAATTTTCGTTATCAATGGGGTACTCTAAGAGGTGTACATGACAAGTTAGAGATATGTTATAATTTTCATTTATTTTTTTTGTTTTACTCTCTGTAAAGTAATCATGGGTTGTAAGTATTTTTAATTCTTCGTGATCCTAGATTTCTAAGCTCTTTGAAATCTTGTCCCTAAATCCACTATCGAGAAAAATAGAAAACTCAGATTTAAGCCCTGCTCAAAGTCTTAAATGAAACTGAAGTCTAATTTAAATTGTATAACGTGTTTTGCTAATTAATGCAACGTGACTAACAGATTCGTTCGGGGGATTGATAGTGACAATCCCGGTAAGTCGATTTGGCTAAAATCGCTAGTAATATGGTAAGCTTATAACTGCCTCAAAAATTTAATATACTATGTTTTGTACCACTTTCCGTTTTTGATTTACAGATAAATTTTGATTTATTGTGTTAAAAAATGAATAAGATAAAACATCTACAAGAACTATACAAATTAATCTCATATAAGCTAAATCCTGTATAAAGCACACGTTTCACACATCATCCACACGCAATTCCTTATTTATGACTGGTTTGAAAGTAATAAAAAACTGTGGAGTCGTGAAGTTTCGCTACGGCACCAGCTAAGTGCTAGAA
Organism: Piezodorus guildinii; assembly: GCA_023052935.1. Classification (NCBI taxonomy): domain Eukaryota; kingdom Metazoa; phylum Arthropoda; class Insecta; order Hemiptera; family Pentatomidae; genus Piezodorus; species Piezodorus guildinii. The sequence goes on from CM041293.1 coordinate 93,975,891, forward strand.
TTAATTTTGAACCGGCTAATTCCGACGGCCTTTAATCCAGGTTAATAAGAGGAGCTAGGTTTTTAATTTACCCGCCTCTCTCGCATGGCAGGCCTCAGGCAAATACACGTTACCCAGTCTGATGAACCACCTCCAGTATTCGCGCTTTTTATTTTTTTTTTAGAAATGTAGTACAAAATATTATCGAACAATCTGTTATATAAAAAAAAAAAAAATAACTGGAGTAAAATAATTACAGAAAGAATCAATTTTCGGAGCCGAATTAATGATTAATTAAATAAAATAGATTATGTTGATTTGATTACAAAAACTTTATTTAAGTTAAGAAACTTTTTATTTTAACGAAACATTGGAAATTATAGGATATTTTTACGCCGTAAAAATAAAAAAATAATTATATATATATATAAATTTTTAAATTTGATAGAATAGGTGAGTAAATCGATAGTATCCACAGATGCAAAGATTTCACATCTACATAGACATGTAGACCATAACAACATAACATGTAGACCAAATAATCCAACCTATAGTGAGTTTGAAGAATGAAGATGCCTAACATCAAAAATTTAAAATATTTATATTCCAAACGAAGTTGGTAGACTACCTGAGCAAAATAATTTCCAAAGTAGCTCTTCTTAACGTTTAGAAGAAAAACAAAATCGTAAAAATAGAAATAGAATTAGGGAGAAGATACAAGTTATACCTCAAAAACCCTCCCTCTCTCCAATATAAATAAAAAAATAAATAAAAAACAAATTCGCCGCCCATACAAAATTATGTATGATAGAATTAAAACCATTTACAAAATACCCAATACAAAATATTATTACTAATCAAAAACTATGTATTCACTTGGATTTAATTAAATAATAATTTCAAATCAAATAAATATATGTTAAATAAAATGGAGACAAAGTAATAATTAATTGACGTTTTCGAATTCATGTTATATATTGAAAATGTATTGATAATAATCATAATTTAGTGAGCATAATAACAGGAAAATACGTAGATAACGAAGAGGTTTGAGAGCTTCCCACGAACCCAAACAAAACCATAAAAGTGCACTAACAAAAACATTCAGCCCAGGTATACTATGGTCTGACTTTCTTTAAAAAATCCCTCATTACTAAATTAAATATTTAGTTGGTTTAATTCAGCTGTTTATATCTATAATAGTTCTATACCAAGTGTCCGATTGAATTTTGCCTTGTGCTGCCTAAAGAATTCTATAGTAAGTTGATTGTATATTAATGTTAGTATGTTTTCGTCATAATTTTTTATCCACACCAAATTCAATGCATTAGATTAGTAACTAGAAATTCAGCACAAAAATACAACGTAAGCATTGTATTCAAAAATCCATGTTAATAGATTGTTTTATTTTGTTTTTTTTTTTTTTTTTTTTTTGATTCGTTGAAAAAACTTTAACGTTTCAATAAATCTCTGTGAGTCTTTTTTCGGAAAATCCTTTAGCAACCCTTGCATGTGATGCATCAAACAAAAAAATATATTATCATTCTATATAAAACTTTTCTCTATGTTTCCAGAAAAAAAAATCTTGTAAAATTTTAAAAGTTCTACGTGAAATAGATTAGTACCAGAAATGATACAAAAGAGTTTTTTCGCAACATGCCACCAACCAGTAAATATAAAAATGTATACATTTTACCACTGAATGGAAAATAATTCTATACCACGAAAACTAAATTTGATGTATTGAGAACAAATAAAATATTTTATTTTATTATTAATCTTGCTGGGAGATGATTTATGAATCAATTTGATTGAACATTTTTAAGCAGTCAGAATGTGAATTTTGTAAAATTAGAAGTTAAAAAAACCGAAAAAGATGTACGTTTGTTAGTTTCAAAACTCGCAGCACAATTCGAATAAAAATAAGACGACAATGGGATCTTTTAACTTGGCAAGTTCTCAGCTGATAGTTCAATCACAAGTCAGAGCCATGTCTCATTAAGATTGAAATTTAAAAGTAAAATTTTGTTAAACTAATGTAAATTCATTGTGATTCTGTTTTGAATTTTCAATAGTCGATAGAGAAAATAAGACCATAATGATTCGGTTTTTTATTACTTTAATAATGCTATTGTTTAAAAAAGAAGACAAAGAATGAAACCGGAGATAAGTTTATTTTTTATTCATCATACCCACGCCTTTTATCTGCAAAGGGAAGCGAAAATTATCAAGAAGGGTCTTGTGTCTCACAAATGTACTTTATTTTCTCAGTTACATTTGGGGTTTATAGGCTTCGAACGGCTCTCGGCCCAATAAAAAAAGGAAAAAAAAAGTTTTCCCAGAGCTTTTCTCGTCAAATAGAAGAAAAAATGTTAACGGTCTTGTCCTTAGGAGGGCTCAATGGGTAAATAAAACAGGGAAAATTGCTTTTGAAGTCGAACCGGGGTCTGGTTTAAGTGAAATAGGGATACCAGCCAGGGCGCAATGCCGATTCCCTCCTTACGTGAGTGTGCTTCGGGACTGTAGCAACCGCGCCGTATTTTCTCAGCTTATTTTTATTTTCTTCAGTAACAGAATCTATTTATGTAGATCATTTTTTTTTCAAATAATAAAAAAAAAACTGATGTACAAAATATATTTTAATAAATAAAATGCGCATTGTAATTGAATTCCAATCAATGTTTTATAACTGTGCAGATGTATTCTATGCGAATAAAGATTTAATGCATAAAAAAAAATTAGATTAAATTAAAACAGGGAAGTATTTTTCTACTTTATTTTTCTGACTATCGTAGTAAAAGAATTTTATAAAATATTAAAGTATATTGTATATTGTATTTAAATTCACTGAAGTAATGTAAAATTAAACAAGAAACTATTTTTTTTAACTATGACACAATATCATGACTAACTCGTAGAAAACATTTGAACATTTATTCCATTCATCGTTTATATTTTAACCTATTATAAAATATTTCGGTTTATCTATTGCTGTCTAATCAATTTATACATCTTAGTGCATATAAAAAAAATCTACTTACCTCCTTAATCGAGTTGCGAGTGTTGTTTTAAAATTGTTAATTTATATTTTGAATACCTTTTAATAATACAACCATACACCCCGATTCTACATTAAACTTAATATACATAAATACTTTGCTATTAAATTAACCATCTAATATTGCAGTTTTTAAAGTAAAGATAGATAATTTTAAACTTAAATACATCATTATTTACGTTTAAACAAAATTGATAACGTTTTTAATTGATTTTTAAAATATATCATTAAATCATATTTTATGCAACATGAATGTAATTGGAAAACATCACAGACTAACTCCTGAATAATTAAAAGCTTCCTTAACCCATTTCTCTCAACTATAAACCATATTAGACCGCAATTTCTCTGAGCATTAAATGTCACATGAATGGTTATTGTAATTAAGTAGTGATAAAGCTTTAATTATAGCCATTAATCGAGAAGGAATTTAATATTTAACAATGCATTTATTTATTTATTTTTTTTACTTAAGTAAAAGTATGTATACTAATAAAAAAATAAATAAAAAAAACAATCCCATGCCTAATTAAATTATTTATTTTAATTAAATAAAATATAATAACGCCATTGAATAAAAAGGCACACTTGATCATCAGTAAAACATTCCCTGCAGAATAAGCTTTATTTTTTTATCACCTCCGATCCTTATAGCGGATAGTCAATAGCAGATTTTGTTACCCCGGCTGAAACGAGAGAAAATTGATTCTGAATGGTACAGAGGCAGACAAGAGCCCTGAGAGGAGAAATGCAATCAACGCTAAACCATGTAAATATTTGATAGCCATATTCGAGCTGGCGCTACCACGGCTCTCCTGTGTTACAGCCCAAGTGTATCATGTCACACTCTCCTATTTCCCAATCAAAACGAAAAACAATGCAGCTGTACATTACGTCTTCTATTCTAGTGCCAAGTGTGCAGTTCGATTGAATAACGCATTCGGAAATACCGCATTTTCATTTCAACAAAATCATAACTTAATAACCTGAACTATACTGAAGAAAAAACAAAACAAACATTTTACTGTATGTGACGTTTTAGTTGCCTGAATTTCAGATTGCACACCTTCGGTCATCCAATAAAATGTTTTAAAAATATATAATAATCAAAGAAATATGATATTGATGACACCTAGTTCGAAAGTGTTTTTTTAAATTTATTTATTGAATAAATTTAAAATTGTATATAATCAATACAACAGGTAAAGAGGATTGATATATGGTTAGAACACATGGTAGTCTTGTGAAGAAACTACCCGTCGGTAGTTCTAATGTCTAATTTATGGAAAGAGGTCTCTTGGCCATCTTCTTTTAAGGCGCCTTGGTGGATTGTCGGGAATAGATATGGAGGAGAGGTCACAGATAAGCGGGTTTGAGTGAACAGGGAGTTCGGAATGAAAAGAGGTATATCTGTAACGGGCCAAGCCTTCAACAAATGGGATATTTAGGTTTTTATGGATGATTTTATTGGTAACAAAGTAAGGAGCATTAAGGATTTTGGATTGCAAGGATTGGATGCGAGAGGAATTTGATGGCTTAATAGACCCCTAAACCTCAATGCCGTTGATCCAAATAGGCCTGATGATGGTTATATAAATGAGATTTTTGCAGTAAATATGAAGTTTTGAGCATCTGTCGAGTAAGTTTTGTTGTAATTTGTATTTACGAGCAGTTTCCTTTCGTTTTAGTCTAGTATGAGGATTCCATGTTAGGCGTTTGTCAAGGCGGAGTTCTAAGGACCGGATCTGTTCAACAGGAGTAAGTAGGATATTGTTACTGGATACGGTAGGGGCTAGAGGTCATAGGTTCCAAAGTTTAATTTAGAACTTTAAACAAATATAAAGTTCTTCTCGTCCAAGGATCAGTTTAAACTTTTGTATCAACAATCTGAATATTTAATTTATTCTTTTACGTCTTACTTAGGTATAAACAATAATGTCCAAATTTTTAAAGTTTGTCCATTTTTGTTATAAATCTATCATTTTTTTGAGTATTTAAAATAAACGTTGCTCCTATACATTTTGAAAAATATTTTTAGTTAATTTAGAACCTTTAAATGTGGCTGTCGACACCGTGAACCCTCACATCAAAGCTTGGGGACCAGATACAATCAACGAAGATGAGGTACCTAAGTAAAGTTGAATAGGGGACTAGAAGAGATAAGATCCGGAATATGACAGGTCAAACCTTGAGTTACAACAGCTGAAAACCATTCTAGAGGAAAATAAATTGAGATGATTCGGCCACAATCATATAATAAATCCGAGTAGGACTGCTAGGATGACTTATGAGACACAAGTATAAGAAAAAGCCCTCGGACCACCTGGGAAGAAGGTGTAAATGAGGTATTTAGGAAGCGTGGGCTGGATTGGAAGAGGAAAAGATAACTGGTTGTGGTGGTGGAACTGGGAGAGGGATATGTGGTCCAAGCTCTACAGAGGACATCTTCACGCTGCGCAGCGGTAAAGAGGACAAGACTTCGATGATAAAATGTGCAGTTTTTCCTAGATAAGCTGCCAATAGAGTCGACAAGTTCTGGGGAAAATGGAATAATAGTCGGTGCAAAACACGGTTTACTCAACGCCTTGTTTGAACTGTAATGGCCATGAAACTTTAGATGCTAATTCTACAAGTCGAGGAAAAAACATAAAATTATACGAACAACGTGATTATTCACAGAAGGAAAGATAAAATTATTCTTTCTTTTTTTAATAAATTTCATTTTTATTTTCGAGAAGCTGTTTTTATGATATAGTATTTCAGACAAACATAAACAATGAACATATTTATAATATTTATACAGCGTGTTATATCCGAGAGTCTTTTTCCTAATAATTAAAGTAAAAAAAACGATCTTTTTAATTTTTAAGGATATTATTGGTGTCAAATGACAAAATATTTAAAAAAAGCATATAGATAATAAAATTTCAAATCGGCATCCATATATACATTGTGTTTGTGAATCAGAATACATTAAGATTGAGGTAACAGCTGCCTGTTTCGTGTTTCCTCTAATGGTATTTCATAAATGGCGAGTTTTCACGAAAACTCCGAGTTCACCCTCGCCTTATGATGGAGGAGGAATCCTAACAACAGGAAAAATGAGCGTGGTCATGAATATAAGCCGGTGTATGGATGATGAATAGTGGGTGGATGATGATAAGATGGCCGCAGCATCACCAACACCATCTCAACACAACTCTTTGCCGACTTAATGAATAGCCACTCTGCCAACATCAATCTTTCCAGCCCCTCTTCCCGATAAATCTCTCTCAGATGTTTTTAAATTTATTTCTACAGAGCGCCCGGTATCGTCGATCATCTGTGGCCTGCATAATCCTATACAACCTCCCTATTCTTAGGCGTTAAAAGAGTGCTCCCTGGAAGAATCTCAGTTATCTCTTGTACACCGAATAGCACATTCTTAATTTCCAATAAACCATTTTTAAATATTCCAGTAAATTTAATGGTGAAAAAGGAAACAAAATAAGTGACAATGGTTAGCAAAATCATAGAATAACAATTTACTGTTGGATTACTAACTCTCATTATAAAGTTAATTATAACATCAGAGTCTACAGTGAGCCACTGGATGTTTCTTCATTGAAGAGTCAGGTAACTACAATGCAATGTCTGACTGAATTCTAATTCAGTAATTAAAATAATGCTGCTACCTGCAACATAATCTGTTAATGTTAACATTAAAATAGTTTAAAGTTAATAAATAACCTTGGTTATACCGTCGTTCGGATGAGAAACAAGGTGGTGATGTGATGTAAGGTACTGGTTAAAGATCTCTATCTTGTTCATTGAATTTAGAAAAATTAAGGACTCCTACTGTAGCATCATCCGATTATAAACAGCAGCATGAAATTGTGTTAAATGAGAAAACAAATAAAATGAAATAGTTGACAATTTTGCTCAGTATTTTGCAACTAAAAATCGAGGGAAAAATAGCTATGATTTGTAAAAGGCTAACTACAGCATTAAGGAGGAATACTCTATATTTAATTACAGCTCATTAAATAATAGAATATTCTTGTATTGTTCCTTGAGGTAAAAGCTTGTTTACACTCAATACTAAATTCCTAGTAATTCAAAATGAGGGAAAAAATAAATCGAAAAAAATAACCGATTGTGTGCGATGTTTATTTGAATGAATTTCGAGCAACATTTTTTGATAAAATTAAGTGAATATTTCTTTTTTTTTTTTTTTTTTAGCAACAGACTCTTTTTTTTGGTTGTTTCCTTGACTTCAAATGAACAGTAAGTACTGTTATAAAAGGACAAAATAAGAGCCGAAGGTTTAACTATTCAAAATCTTATGTAATAATAGTTTTTATATTCTCAGTGTAATGAATATTTATTTATTCACAAGAGCGCAAACAATTTTATTGCTATAAGATGGAAAGTATTGTTGTTTTTTTCTAACTGCAGTATAATAATTGCGAAATTACAGTCGATCTATAAAAAATTGTACAAAAGATAAATTATTCAACATCAAAGCTTCTACAATACGTTGGAAGCATTGGAACAAACATACATAACTGGAAAGCCAATTAAATTCAACATATATTATTTATTTAAATTTTTAGTCAGCATATGAAGTCCAATTTATACTGAAATTTTATCATAAAATCAATATTTATTTCTGATTTTCCATCGCACGAATTTTTAATTACCTGAAGCGTAAAGAAAAGTTATCACTTTTCCTCTTCTACCGCCTCTCAAAGGGAAAAGGCGTGAAGCAGAGGCTCCCGCAGTTTATGGAAATTTTCCATCCCACAATCCGCATCATGGATATTCATGGACCACAAGATTGGTAATTACCCGATTTTTCCTGCTTTAATTAAAAAGAGAGTGTACACCTCTCATAAAGGCACAAAAACGTAAAATTCATAAAATGGCCATCAAGAGGTAAAATAAAATCAATAAACAAAACTTTAAAAAATTAAAGTGTTTTTTAAAAATATTTATAATTATTATAAAATAAAAATATTCCTGCAATCCTTATTTTCATTTTCTGAAAAAGTAAATCAACATTTAAAAGTAATGTTTCATTTAACATTGGTTATATTCTACATAACTAAAATAAAATTGACCAAAAATCTCCAAATTTAATAAGGTAAAAACTTATAAACGAGTATATTTAAACGATGATTAACCAATACTCGTCTCAAGGATCGTATTTATCGTAGATAATGCACCGTGAATTGCGGGTAATATAGGTTATCTACAGTAAGAATTGAACGAAACTAGAATTGGAAACCTGTGTGTATTTATAGATATTATTGATCAATCTATTGTTTCTGTTAATGTTTACTATGCGATGAATTATAATGAACACCGGGGGTAATAATAATAAGCTCAGAACAACCGATTTGAGGCCCAGAAGTGGAATTCTGTCATATCAGTCTTTTATTTATTATATATATATATATATATATATATATATATATTATATATATATATATATATATATATATATATATATATATATTCGTCTTATTATTTTTTTTTTTTGGTTGAGAGGTGGATCTATGCAGAGATAAAAGTCCCCAGGCACCAAGACACGAACTCTTAATTATTCGGTTTCAAGTTTCTTGTCTTCTGTAGTAGCTAGGCAACGCACGTTTAAAGCGACGCCATTAAGCCACACCACTACCCTGTCAAAACCATGGTTGAAATACGCTCTTAGAAAACTCTCTTGGGGATAATCCAGCTTTAAAATTTTCGCCCTTTGTTGGATAAAAACCGATTGAGAGCGATATCGACCGAAGTTATTATACTGATGTACAACCATTAGTTCAAGTACTAACCTAAAAATCGTTTATGGATAATATTTTTTTTTTTTTTTTTATGGTTTGCAATTTAAAACAGCTGTTAACCCTTGTATTGTGAAGTTGCCAACAAATTTTGTCTTTAAGTTTTTCTGTTCTTTGACTGGTTATTTGCTGAATTTGTACAATGTGGTGTCCTGAAACAGTCAGGTGAGTTTGTTTTTTGTTTTTTTAAGTGAAAAAGGACACTTTTGTCATGAACGACCGTGCATTGCCCGGTACAAGTAACGGATCTACTGAAGCTGTAGCTTCTACCCTTTTGAAGAGAAAGTTAAGAAGTAACTCTAATGTTTCAAAACTAGATAGCCCTATTGAAAAGAAAAGTATGAATTCCAAAGATTCCCAGATAAAAACCTCATCACTGAAAACTAACCAAATAAAAACACATGTTAATTTCAATAACCAACGTGCTTCAGAAAACAATGAAACAACTCCAATTAATATCATAAATAATAGTTCTGGTATAACTATTTCTAGTTCTACTCCTCAACAAACAACTAATTCTCATATTACTAATAGTACTACGTCGACCACTTTAAAGAGTATCCCTGCCATACCTGTAAGTAATATGTTTGAACCTCTATCCGCTGAAATAGAAGACGAAGAGAATGTAACGCCAGTTGTTCACAAGCCACCTCCAATAAAAATTAAAGGCGTACAAAATTTCCAGCTCTTTTGCCGAGACATCATTAGTTTAATAGGAGAAAACAATTTCGAATAAAAATATTATTACCTTAAAAACACAAAATAGTGATGCCTATAGAGCCAGTGTGCGATATCTAGAGAACAAAGGCTATAGTTTCCACACTTACCAACCAAGAGAAGATAAACCCTATCGATTCGTAATTAGGAATCTTCATCACACCACACCCCACGAGATGATTAAATATGACGTAGAGAGACAAGGATTCAACGTCCGTCGCATAACAAATGTTTTACACCCCAGAACTAAAGAACCTCTGCCACTCTTTTTTGTCGACATCGAACCTGCTGCGAACTGTGCCGAAGTATTCAAAATTACGAATATAGCCTACACAAAGGTTAAAATTGAGGAACCTCATAAAAGAAGGGAGATTGTACAATGCATGAGGTGCCAACAATACGAACATACCAGAGCCTTTTGCCGCCATATACCAAGATGTGTGAAGTGCGGTCAAGACCATCCCAGTGATAGATGCCAGAAGCCACGAGAAGAGCCCCCAGTCTGTGCGTTGTGCGGTGGCGCTCACCCAGCGAACTACAGAGGATGCTCCGTACATCTCGAATTACAGAGAAGAAGACTCAACGTCCGAAGCCAGGGCGCTTGGAGGCGAGAAGTAACAGAAGTTCTGCCTCCAGAGGTGGGAGACAGACTTACTTACCCTCCTCTTGAAACAGAAGAACATCAGACGGTATGTAATAACCCTACTTACAACTACACATCACCACAATATTCAATTTCTCAAAACACAACACCTCATTACGCAATACCTCAATTGGTAAGACATCAACATTCACCTCCTCTGCACCACACTACACCCCAAAATACAACTCCTCAATACACGACTCCTCAACACACTAAACCCCAGTATACAGTACCTCAATACACTGCTCCGCAACACATAACACCTCAATCTACGAATATGTCCCCACCTTTTTCAACACCTCATCACACACAACCACCATTAATGCCTTCATCTCAGTCAAGACCTAATAACACATCATCTCATGCACAATCTACCACTCAAGATTTCTCTTCACACTTCAATTCCTTTCTAAATGAATTTAAATCGATGATAAATCCACTCATAACTTTGCTCACCACGCTTGTTAATAAATTTATTCCAAATGTCAGCCCTTAATTATATTAATCAACATTCACTAAAACTCCTCCTCTGGAATGCTAATGGTGCCCTACACCGAAGAAACGAACTTGACATATACTTGCACGAACATGACATAGACATAGCACTGTTAACCGAAACTCACTTTACGAGGACCATACGATTTTATATACAGGGGTATATAGTGTACCGTGCTGATCATCCAAGCGGAGCTGCCCGTGGTGGCTCGGCAGTAGTTGTGAAACGAACATTGTATCACTATCCTCTACAAATGACAGCCTTACCTGAACTTCAATTATCAGCAATCTCAGTCGAAATTGACCACACAACTATTTCTATCGCCAGTGCTTATTGTCCTCCGAGACAGGGACTTTCACAAGATATACTTACTGACGTATTTACTGTTTTGGGACCTAAATTTTTATGTGGCGGGGACTTTAACGCCAAACATCCTCGTTTCGGCAATAGGACTCAAAACCCAAGAGGAAATGTTCTTCTTAATACATGTCTGACCCTTGACTGTGACTTCATTCTACCACCAGAACCGACTTACTGGCCGACAGACATTAATCGACAGCCAGAACTACTGGACTTCTTTATCACTTCTCGCCTAAATACTTTACATCATCACATCACTATTGATAATGACCTTTCATCTGACCATTCTGCAGTTATGCTTTCTCTCTCTAGACACATCTTATCTACAACCCACATGCCTACGTTAACTCCTGGACCAATATTAATTAGTCAATTTCATACTGCCATAAACAATAAAATTAACCTCAATACTAGCTTAAAGACTCAGGAAGACATCGACAATGCTGTAGATACACTTACTAAGACTATACAAAATGCTGCCTGGCAATCAGCACATAAACCAGTAACAGACAATAACAAACAGTATTTACCCCCTGAAATACGGTCACTAATGGTCGAAAAACGACGGGCTCTTAACCAATGGAAAAGATCTCGCTATCCTAGTGACAAACGATTACTTAACCAACTTACTAACAGACTGAGAAAACTTATACAACAATATAAACACGACACCTACAACACACATTTGAGTAACTTACAGACTAGTAACAATACTCTCTGGCAACAAACACGAAAGATACTACATTATCACCATACAAAGAACCCTCTCCGTAAACCTGACAACACATGGGCTAGAAGTGATAAAGAAAAGGCAGACCTATTTGCTGCACATCTTACGGATGTATTTCATCCTCATGATGACTTGCTAGACCAACAGCACTGCTCAGACATCCAACAAATTCTCACTTATTCTCTTCCTCTTTCTCTACCTCCACCTCCTATTACTCCTTCGGACGTAAAATTTTGCATTAAAAACTTACCTCTTAGAAAAGCTCCTGGTTTTGACCTAATCACACCTAAAATTGTACGACTTCTTCCTAAGAAAGCCATAATCTTCCTAACATCTATTTATAATTCTATCCTCCGACTTACTTACTTTCCTCTAGTATGGAAGTTTTCAATTATAAAGATGATTCCAAAGCCAAACAAACCGTTAGATCAAGTCACTTCATATAGACCAATTAGTTTATTACCGTTATTTTCCAAAATGTTTGAAAACATATTATTAAAGCGACTATATCCTTTCTTAGATTCCAAATCCGTAATTCCTAACCACCAATTTGGCTTTAGACCTGCACATTCGACCATACAACAGTGCCATAGAGTTGTTGATTCGATTGCTGTGGCATTAGAAAAAAAAGAATTCTGTACAGCAGCATTTTTAGACGTCGCACAGGCATTTGATAAGGTGTGGCATGATGGCCTCCTCAGTAAAATAAAATCAATTTTACCGCATACTTATTATTTAATAATTAGGTCGTATCTTGAGGATAGGTTTTTTGTAGTCGACCAAGATGGTAAACATTCCGACTACTGTCGAGTTGGTGCGGGAGTTCCGCAAGGCAGCATTTTGGGTCCAGTTCTGTATACTATATACACTTCTGACATACCACAAACACCCGACACATTACTTGCAACATACGCAGACGACACCGTGATACTCTCAACAAGTACTGATCCGACCATAGCCTCACACAATGTTCAAACTTACTTAAATTTACTTCAAGATTGGCTTGATAAATGGCGTATTAAAATAAACATACAGAAATCAAGTCAAGTAACATTCACGCTTAGGCATTCTGATTGTCCTCCACTGACACTTTACAATGTTCAGTTACCCAAACAAACTCAAACAAAATACTTAGGACTCACAATGGATAGACGCCTGACATGGAAATCACACGTAACTATCTTAAAAAAAAGACTGAATCATCGACTATCAATACTTAGACGACTTCTTCACCATAAAAATAAATTATCACTAAGCAACAAAATCATTATATACAACATGCTACTTAAACCTATATGGACGTACGGTACTCAGGTGTGGGGCTCATGCAAAAAATCACACTTGCAGACAATTCAAATCTTTCAATCTAAATTCCTCCGCTTCATCACTCACTGTCCCTTTTACGTAACCAACAAAGCATTACACAAAGACCTCAACATACCAATCGTAACGGATATCATTAAAAAATATTACAAACATTTTCACGACTCCCTCGCTGGACATCCAAACCTACTGGTACAAACATTACTGACTGATACACTACCACAAAACCCACCAAGGAGACTGAAACGCCTCTGGAGCAGAGACCTACTTCTTTAGCAGATCTTCCACGCCAAGGAGTGCCTTCACTGGGAGGTTTCTTCACTCACGAATTCATAAGAATCCTGAAGGAGGTTTTTCGTAATGGTCATCAGTGTTACAATATATGCCTAAAGGCATTTGTATATTACTTGTTGTCAAATAAATAAATAAATAAATGGTTTGCAATTTAATTTTACCACTGAAATGTCTGGATGATAAATGGGATTATTGATGTATGGTTAATAAAATTACAGTTCCTAGCAAATTAGTTGTTAATGTGTAATTTTTTCGAGTTTGTTAAGTTTCGTACACCTCTACAGTCCCTGCCAAATAAGTTGACATTTTAACTTTTTGGAATTGAATTACGGTTTTATAAGAAAAGCGATTTTGGGGAGTTTTAAACATTTTTTTCATGTTATATTTATTTTATTTTATTTAAGAAAACAAATTTTTATTCAGAAATTTCACAAGTTGTGTCCATATGGACAATAATAATAATAATTCCAGGCCACATTCAAACAATACTTCCAGAAAACTAAAGCTTAAGTCAATTAAATAAAATTATACATAAAATAAAAAGAAAAGGATATCTCAATAAAATGTTAACAGATAAATGAACATCTTTAACATACTCTGACCTGTGTAAAATAATTACAATATGCTAACTAAACTAGATGAATAAACTAGAGAAATGACTGAACTAGATAAATGACCGAACTATGTTTTTCATCAAAAGTAGAATCCAAGGGATCCCAACGCCTCTTTCTCAGGCTCATCACTGGCATGAGCTAGTGCAGTGGTTTCCTATAGGTGGTCTGCGGACCCCTGGGGGTCTGTAGACGACGTCCAAGGGGTCCGCGAGATTTCACTGATATATTATTTTAAATTACCTTAATTAAAAATATTGGTGAATCCCTGGTATATAATAAGAATCGGACATGGTCTACATAGATAAATCCACCATTTTAAATGGTATATACCACTATAGCAGAACTACAACCTTAATATCAGTCATTTTACATCATTCCGAACTTAAATGAAAAATGTAACTTATCCTGTAAAGATAGTGAACAATATTTAATTTCTTTATAAATATTAAAAGAAACAACCTGTCTTGTTTAAGTTTAAAACTTTAATAAATCAATGTTTCTCGGATGGAAGTATGTTCCAACAGCCTGATTCTTTATTTCCATTTTTGTAATACAGAGTTTTGCCAACAGTATTTCGCCGGATACGATGTAACCCGCCAACAACCTAAATGTATTTAAAATATGAGGATTAGATATTTAGAATTTTAGAATAGAGGGGATCCTCACCATTGAAATTATTGTATGAAGGGGTCCACGAAAATTATTTTCTGAGAACCATTGAGCGCTACATAGTGGAAGCTATGTATCGTAAGAGCGCTAGAGCCAAATTTTATTATTATTATTTATTTATTTTTCCATTCTTAGTTTTCCCAAATTTACATACATTTATGGATAGAGTGGCACCTATATGGCGTAATCTGCAAGGAAAGACTTTTTGTTGAAAGTATGAGAGTCAAATAGGAGTATTATTCATTTTTTTTTTCTAATACCATCAAACAGATTGCTCTGGTCTTACCTTAAAAAAGTCTATATTAGCATATTACAACCATTAATATTACTACAAGGAGGGGAGAGCTATAACTCTATTAGCATTATCGCTAAATGAAGGTGTTAATTTTGCTGCAATCTAAGTTGGGGCGAGGTTAGAGGGTTCGTGCCTCGGCTGGTATCGGAGTTGTTTGAAGGAATTATTGCTCCCAGCGTGACTCTTATCAGCCTCCCTTCTTCTCCTCAATTGATTCCTCACCTTTTCACTAATTGTTCCCTGTTTCGGAATTCGCTATTTTCGATTATCTCATCATCGGGGCGTTAGAACACGAAGGGGTTTAGTTCCTGATGGTTGTTTTATTAAATATTTCAATAAATCTTCTGCTTTTTATCTATTTAACCTAGACGAAAGCGATCGAAGTTTAGGAGCACATGACATAATGCCTTTTTAAACAACTTCTCACTAATCAAAATTCAGTGCGTTTTACTTAACATCAAGTTACATCTTCTCTATCGCCAATAATCGGATGAAAACAAAAAGGAAAATGTACAACCGACTAGGAGTTGGACCGATTTTTGGTAGGATACCTGCTAGTTCTCTTTTAAAACTGATCTATATATTTCTCATTTAGAGTCCGATTTCCGATTAGTCAGACCTATTATGGGAGGCCTTTCGGAAGGTACTAAACTGTTGGATACAAAGTGATTTTCAAATCAAATGCTAATGGAAGTAAGTATATTGTAGATATGTTCTCAATTCGACACTTTGAATATCAAAGTCCCATATTTTAATGATGTCATTATTTTAAAACGGAAGAGTTCTAGTAATTATAGAGGTAGAAAACACGAGCTTGTATAATATTTGCAAAAAATAAATAAATAAATAAAAAATAATATATATAAAACAAAAGGATAAAATAAATAAACTACTTCAGATACATAAAATTGTTGAACGAAATAAAATCTAAAAATTAATTAATTATCTAAGTTAAATATGAGATTTTTTTTTTTTTAATTCAAAATCTGATATTTGATTTGAAATATCAGGGTTACCATTCCTTTCATGAGAAACTCCATTCCCATCCTAATCCTCTAGTTTCAATCCTTTTTTCCTCTTCAATTCCTGACAATCCTCTGAGTCGTCTGAAAAGGAGATGGCCCCGAGACCTTCTCGTTTAGAATATTTTTAGAGTGCTTCTATTGGGAAGCTTCTCTACATGTGTTTCGTACTTTTTTATATTTTACTCAAATTTATTTGTTGAATTTCATTATACAGTTGTAAATTCCAATAAATAAATTTAAAAAAAAATATCAGTATTGTTAAGCTAATGTCCGAGAATAGAGAAGGTATCGGAACAGTTGGGACTTGGGAATGATGATAGAGATGAAGCATGGCGGATATGAGTAGGTTATAAATTAATTATAAATTTTCGGGGTTTTAATTTCGTCTTCAAGATGTTCTGTTTTAAAAACCTTCTTTTGGTTCATCCATTTATCTTTATTTTGTAAAGCAATTTAAAATTAAATTAAATTTTTTGGAATTTAATTTTAATCCATGCGACGAAATTAACATAAACGGATCAGTACCTGATGTAGTAGTAATTGTAAGTTTAATATTATATTAATTCAGAACTTTTTTCTTACGAAACCGCTTTCTTGCTTCTTAATTTTATTTTTTAATAATGAAAATGTACTATTCTTTCAACACATATGTCTCCCCTTATATGCCATTATTTTCTTAATGTGCATTACTTCCATTTACAAAGTATCTCATTATAATCTTCAAACTTTTTCATGCTAATAATATCACCTTAAATTACTGTTTGATTTCATATTGTATAACTGTTTTCTTATTATTGTAATTAACTTATTATTATTTTTCTAATAACTCTTCGGTGAAAAGTTTTAGCCTACCATATCCAAAAAATAAATAAATAAACAAAATTAGAGATTATTGGGTTGCAACCTAAATATTCATCCGAAAAAACCAAGCCCTGTGAACCTTCAATTAACAGGAGCTTCATTTATTATAAACGATATTTCTGATTGAATGAAATTCAGGGAACCTCACGAAATTTCCAAAAACTTCTTTTACCAGAATAATAATTTTTTGATCTTTTTAAAGATTGGTGATTTCCATTTAATTAACGTGGGACTGATTCAATAATTGATTTTGTTTTAAATCATATTCGTAATATTTATTTAAGACTTATTTATTGTTTGTTTATTTATTTAACGTCACTATATGCTACTATGGCTAATCGCACGATCCTACGGTGGAAGTCCTAAATTTTGCCTATCCAGGCTTTATTAGGATAGAGATCTTTAACTAGTACCTGACATCGCACAGGCTCGGGACCACCTTTTAACGTACCCTCCGAAGGACGGCATAACTAGGGATTTTTTACTCTCATTAAAAAATCCTAGGACCACCCGCGGGTTTGAACCCGTGACCTAAGACTTATTTATTATTTTGTTTTTTCTATTTCATTAATGTTTTAATACTTATCAGAATTTGGAGTGTTAATGTTTTTAGTAAACTCTAGAAAAGAAACTATGCCAACTTGTTCAGATGAAACTATTATACGGAATACGTCCTGAAATAGTACGCGGAAAAACATACATAGATTATAGATTATTTATATAAACATACTATGTAATTATAGTGCGTATGTTACGTGAGCCTTATAAAATAGCTACATAGATAAATTATTGTTTGTTTGTTTATGCTTAAAGGCGTAAAACTTCGAGGTCATAAACGCCTAAAAATTCACTTAGAGGGAAAGAGGAGTTCTATTTTAACTTAAATAAAATAACAAGATGAAAAGTACTAATAATAATGACTAATATGAATAAAAATAGAATGTTATACAGATACAAAGTTTAATTTTACAAAGGAAATAAGGAATAAAATCACACATAAATTTTATAGTTGAGATAGGAGATGTTGTGCTTTTAAAAAATTGATAACCATTGCTATTGAAGCTTCGTTGTCTTTCAAAATACTGCTCAAGTTAGGAGTCATACCCATTCTGATTATAATGTCTTTATAATGAGTACAATCCTCAAAGATGTGCTTTATGGTAAGGGTGGAGCTGCAGTAGGTGCATTTTGGCGGTGGCTGTTTTTTTATGAGGTATGAATGGGTTAGTGCAGTGTGACCAATTCTTATACGAGCCAAGGCTACCTCCTCCCTACGGCTACGCCGGCAGGATGTGGACCACGGCTTTACTGTTCCCTTAATTTGCTTAAGTTTGCTAGGGGGGCTTTCGTCCCACATAACCTGCCAATTATCCCATACTTCCATTTTCAGAGGTCGACTTAGTTCCGATGGAGTGAGGACGGCAATACCTCGACCTGGGAACGTTAGTGCTTTCTTCGCTGCCCGATCCGCGAGCTCGTTGCCGACAATGCCAATGTGGCTCGGGATCCATATGAAGCTGACGGACTTCCCCTGGTCTACGAGTGTCGAAAGATAGGACTGAATTCGGATAATGATTGGATGTTCTGGATACATAACTTTTAAAGCTTGTAGGGAGCTTAGAGAATCTGATAATATGACAATAGATTTATGGGATAGAGGTATACAGAATTGGAGTGCTGATGCTATTGCGTAAAGTTCGGCGGTATAAATGGAACATAACCTATGTAATTTAAATTTGTAAGTTGCATTACTGGTTACAAAAGATGAGGCTGTTGAATTTTCAGACTTGGAACCATCGGTGTAGATTAGGAAATGGTTAGGAATGTTTTCAAGAAGTCGAGATAACTTTATCTTATACTCAGAAGGAGTGGTGTTATTTTTTGGAATATTAGAAAGATTTAGAATAATTTTAGGTGATGGTAGATTCCAAGGTGGTGTTTGAATTTCGGATTTTACTAGTGGAATAGCTTTGAGTGATGAGATAACGTTAGTGAATCTTTCTGCCAAAGGTAGGGTTGAATTTGGTTTTAGGTGGAAAACCGTCGAGAATTTAGATTTAAAAATATATTTGTGAGAGGGATGTTTGGTTTGTTGAAGTAATTTAGAAATGTAACTTATTGCAAGTTTTTGTCTTCTGAATGATAGTGGAGGTAAGCCTGCTTCCGAACATAGACTGAGGGTGGGACTGGTTCTGTACGCGCCGGTTGCCATTCGAATTCCGGTGTGATGAACTGTGTCCAGCTTAGCTAGGGTTCGGCGACGGGCAGAGTCAAAAATAAAAGAACCGTGTTCCAATTTAGCACGAACCAAAACCCCGTATAGTTTTAACATTGTGTACCTATCGGAACCCCAAGATGTGCCACTAAGGAAGCGAAGAATGTTTAGTTTTTTGGTAGCAGCTGTCTTTAATGCCGAAATATGTGGTTCCCAATTCAATTTTTGATCAAATATGAGGCCTAAGAATTTGTGGTGAGGTGTGTAGGGTATTAATGAATTGCCTAAAAGTAAGTCAGGTGAAGGTGGAGTATTTCTCTTTCGGCTAAAGTGAAGACAAACAGTTTTCTCAATGGACATTTTTAGACCTATAGTAGTGGACCAGTTATTAATCCTATTAATGGCATCTTGTAGTTTGTGTTGTATGGTGTTTATATTCTCTGATCGGTAGACTATCGCTAGGTCGTCAGCAAATAGCAGAGGTTTGACGCCTCTTGGTAAGTTGAGCCCCAGATCGTTGATTGCGAGTGAGAATAGAGTTGGACTAAGGACGCAGCCCTGAGGGACACCGTTGGTCTGTCCATAATCGTGGGATAGCTCACTGCCAACTCGAACCCTAAAACGTCTATTTTTAAGGAATTGTTTAATGAAATTAAACATTTGTCCACTGATTCCCAACATTGTTATTTTGCGAAGGATGGCCATATGGTTTATATTATCGAAAGCCTTCATCATGTCGAAGAATACTGCGATTGCTTGTTGTCCGTTTACAAAAGCGTACTGTACTTCGGCTTCTAATACAGTCAAGTGGTCTACTGTCGAATGTCCTTTGCGAAATCCTGACTGAAAGGATTGGATTAGACCATTCTTTTCTACAAACCACATTAATCTCTTGTTGACCATTCGCTCGATGATTTTACAGAGGCAGCTTGTTAGGAAAATAGGACGATAGCTGTTTGGTAATCTTTTGTCTTTTCCATTTTTTAATATGGGAATGATAGTTGAATCTCGCCAGGCATTTGGTAATTCTCCAACGGACCATATGTGATTGTAGTAATCGAGGAGCCAACGTAATGTATTGTTAGGAAGACGTTTGATCATGCTATAGTGAATATTGTCGGGGCCGGGTGAGGATCCTTTAACGGAATTTAATATGTTTTCGAGTTCCCACATGGTAAAAGGGTGGTTATAGTCTAAAGCTGAATCATTGTTAGTATTTTGAAAGTCCACCACCGTAGGTTCAGTGTTCGAACTTTGTCGTACCGGATTATAGATTTCAGAGAAAAAGGTGGCAAATTCATTCGAGACGCTTTGTGGATCATCGGACAGTTGCCCATTAACTAATATGGTATAGCGAGGAAATGAGGAGTTTTTTGTGATTTTTCTAATTTTATTCCAAACATCGGCAGCTGTCGTGGATGAGCTTATGGATCCTAAAAAGTTTCTCCATGATTCTGCTTTGCATTGGTTAAAAGTTTTCCTGCATATGGCGCGGTGTTTCTTATATTCTACCAAATTTTCCACCGTCATACACCTTTGAAATCTTTTGTATGCTTTCCGACGGTCTTTTAGGGCTTGCTTACAGGTATCATTGAACCATGGGACCTGTGGTCTTTTTGGAACTCCTCTGGTCATTGGTATGGCTGATTTCGCTGCTTCTATGATTGTGTTCGTGATAGCTGCACACCCTTCTTCAATGGTCAGTTCACTTGGAGAGGTCGGTGGAGGGGTGACTAGAGAAGAAAAGAGAGACCAGTCAGCTCTGTCCAGTATCCACCTTGGTTTTAGGCAGTGTGAGGTGTTTGAGTTAGTAAATTTAATAAGGATTGGATAATGGTCACTACTATAGAGGTCCGGAAGGATGGTCCAGTCTATTGTACTAAAAAGGCTAGAACTACAAAGTGAAATATCTATAGCTGAATATGTCCCGTAACTTGAGCTAAGAAATGTGGGTTCGCCGGAGTTTAAAAGGAGTAAATTAGAGAGGTCTATGAAATTTTCTATTACCCTACCCCGTAAGTTAGTGTCTCGTGAACCCCATAAGGGATTGTGGCCATTAAGGTCCCCAACAAACAAAACAGGATGAGGTAATTGGTTGTATATATCTAACAAGTGTTGGGCATCTATCGAGCGGTCTTGTGGGAGGTAGATGTTACACAGAGAAAAAGTGAAACCTAAATGGATAGTGGCTGCTACCACCTGAAGGGGAGAGTCTATTGTGATTGGCTCAGAATACACCGATTTGTGAACAGCTATTAGAACTCCACGGCTATTATGTTTAGGGTTTATACCGTCCTTTCGATAGAGTTCAAAATTTTTAATTGTAAAGTTTTCATTGACAGATAAATGTGTCTCTTGAAGGGCTATACAGACCGGGTTTACGTCCTCAATTATGATTTTTAAATCATTAAAATGTGTTTTTAAGCCATTACAATTCCACTGAATTGTGGTCATTTTAGTAATAATAAAAAAAAGAAAATAAATTATAAATTATAAAAGAGACTTGACATATAAATTTTATAGTTAGTAACAAAAATAGAAAATTAAATAATATACTCTTAAATATCTGATTTATTGATAAATCTAATAAAATAAAAATAAAAGAAAATGAAAAAGGAAATTGATTTGAATAATTAACTATCTTATTTAAGAGCGAAGTACCATGAAATTTGACTATGATGAATGCTGTATACAAAAAGTAAATTACATTGAGGTTAGTGGTTCCAAATGTTGTAAACATATGATATTTATTCAAAGCGTTACTTCGTGGAGACAACAAAAAATAATACAATTTGAAGTCGTAAGGTAACTTATTTAATTTTTTTGTTAATGAAGGATTATCGTGAATTGAAATATAAAAATATGATTGCAAATTTAAGAATGATAAGATTAGTTGAGGCATTGTCATTGCTAAAGTAAATCAGTTTTTACCTAAATTCTTTTTCTTTTGCCTTCCTTTTTTTATTTGTTGCTGATAACCATCAGTATCCGTTTGTCCGGCGTCTTCGTCGATCAACATAGAGCAGTCCGGAACTGATGACTCGCCTGCTTCCACAGCCCGATCAGGTGGCTGTTCAGGTGGAGTAGGGAGAGGTGTAGGGGTGGTGGGCCGCGAGGTCCTGAAAGGTGGAGGAGAGGTGGTGTTGGAAAGGAGAGAGGGATCAGAAGCGGGTGGGAGAGAAGACGTGGAAGGAAGGGAGGAGGTAGAAGGGATTGAAGGGGAGGAAGAAGGAGGAGAGGAGGTGGGTGGGGATAAAGGAGGAAGAAGGGTGGGTTGGGAGGTTGTTGGAGGCATCGGCTCCGTTCTGATCGAAGTTGAGCGAGTCTTGACGATCGGAATTGGCGCTTTGGGTGAGGGTGTTGTAGTAGAGGGAGGGGTAGCAAAAGTGAAATTAACCTGTATTCCTATATCTCTTTTTTCAGTGCATTTTGTGGCTTGTGCATAAGATTTTATGAAAATATTTGGGTTTCTTTCCCTCAATATATTTTTAGCTTCCATAAATGAGATTTTGTTCTCAGTTTGTATCCTTTTTATTTCTTTTTGTAATATAAAAACAGGACAGCTTTTGTCAAGAGCGTTATGGTTACCTTGGCAATTGATGCATTTAGGTGGTTTTCCACAGCTTGTGTTATCGGTATGACGCTCTTCACCGCAGTTAGCACACCGTGCGACTTTTTTACAATGTTTTGTTGGATGTGAGAAACCCAAACACTTAAAACAACGATATGGATTGGGTGTGAACGGCTCTATTTTCACAGTTAAAAAACCGATTTTAATTGTTGTGGGGGGCTGAGGGGTTTTAAACGATAAAATATAGGTGTGGGTAAATTTTTCAACGCCATTTTTCTTTATTTTTATTCTTTGTACATCAGTAACGATGTCATTTAATTCATCTTTGATTTCATCTATTGTGGCGTATTGTAGGTCAAAACACCTGATCACGCCTTTTGAATAATTGAGTGAGCGATGAGGACTAACCTCTACCTCGAATTGGCCTCCAAAATTCTTTATTGCCAGTAATTTTTCAGATTGTTTAGCGTCACTTGTTTCCACTAACAAGTTCCCATCCCTTAATTTTCTAATATTTTTAACATTACCTACGCTATTGGTAATAAATTTATTAATAAAAAATGGAGATATATTTTTAAAATCATTATCATCCTTTCTACTCAAAACAATATAACTAGGGTTTATCTCACTAGGTGTAACATGAGAGGCGTTAATAGTGTCAAAAAACGACTTCATTCTGCCTCTTTTCCTACGTTTTGAATGTGGACTGGGTGGATCAGTTCCATTCATGTTGAGGTTAGGCAGTCAACGTGGTCGGTATATATATGATATTAAGCTATAAAATAGTAAGAAAACAAAAAAAACAATAAAACAAAGGAAGGATTGGAATATACACAAATAATATGTTTAATAAATTAGTTTGTTAAACCTATTGAACTTAAAAAAATTAATCAAAAACATTAAAACATTTTTTTGGCTTATCTGCTCGATGACTGGTCAGCAGCGGTTTCTCAATCTTCTGAGAGACTTCAGGCACTTTATTGACCGAATTTTTAATTAATTTAAGTCTTATTTCCTTAATAAAATCACAGAAAACTGGAGAGCAAAATTTAGCTTGTACGCACTCTTAGTCACCATGGAAACGTATGAGATAAATTATTTTCTATAACTTTTATTGAATGATCAATCATGTAATGTTTGTCATTCACAGTTTTTGACCCCATTATGCTCTAAACATTACTTTTATATAGTTTTCTCAAAAATAAATTTTCATTTTTAATTTCATTTAAATCATCGGTAAATACTGTAATTGGTAAATCGTTTAGCGTAGATAAATATGTCCTTACTTCATCAAAAATCTTCAAATTCCTTTTACAAAATATTTAATTTAAAATAACTGGTCTTCCTCTTCGATTCCTGACAATCCTCCGAGGCGTCTGAAAAGGAGATGGCCCCGAGACCTTCTAGTTTAAATCATTTTTAGAGTGCTTCCATTGGGAAGCTTCTCTACATGTGTTTCATGCCTTTATATATTTCATCTAATTTACTAGTTGTATTCCTGTATACAGTTGTAAATTCCAATAAATAATAAATAAAAAAAAAAAAAATAAATAACTGGTAAAATCCTAAATGCTCTTTAATACGTCGAGAACAAAATTATCTATGACAGCTAAAATGCCCTATTTAACACCAAATAAATATTATACATTCTTTTTAAATATCATAGATTATATCTAGTATTTTTAAAATATAAACATATTTTTAATGATAGAGAAAATAATAAATGTCTTCTGAAATGTTTATAATATTATCGCATTGCCTTATATGGTTTAAGCGAAGAAGTTTCCTCTCTCTTCAAAGTATTATTTATCCTCTTAAATTTTATTTTTTATAACTATTATTGTCCGCACATAATTATTATATTTAATTATAATGCTAACAGTGCTAATAATTAATTAGCTCACCATATTCAAAATTCTAAACACACATAGTCATTGCTTTCTAGAAAATAGTCTGAGTTCTGATAAGGAGATGGCCTCTAGACCTTTTAACATAAAACTGAGATAAGAGTTACCACCAACGTTAGTTTTTTACTAACCACTTCAGTGATATATATTGAACCATTACATGGACTTGTAATTTTTTTACTTTCACTTAGCTATACAAGAAATGCATAGTAAAGGAAAATATTACTATCGTGAAAATTTTTGAATTCCAGCTTTCAATGGAAATACGTGTTTTAGGGTTCTTGAGTCCAATTAACCAAGGCCTGAACGAAGGTCTGTTTGTATGTGTGTGGAAAATCTAGCACGGAAACGAATAGTCTTACGAAACTGAAATTTTATATTTAAGACAACTAAACGCCCATGATGTTAAAGCAATTTTTTCCCCAAACTCGAGTAACCGAAGAAGCTACTTTACAATATGCATTTCGCACCTTCTTACGATTTTCTCGATTTTTATTAAAAACGCAATAGCGGTGTAAAATTTAATAGCCTTTAATATCACGTACGTTTTATTATAATTGAAATAGTCTGACAGGGCTTAAATGCCGATAGTTAAAATTTTCTTCCTCTAAAGTACCTTTGATTTTATAGATTCAGAAGAATTACCCATATTATCATATTCAGGTTGAAAAAAGCGGTTAAATACACAAGTTGAACTAAAGGAAAAAAGAGCCAAAATGTTTTTCAACGTATTTTTTAAACATAAATACAGCTACATAGATGTATAATATACCGTTGGAAAGCTAAAGATATTATAATAAATATTATCTTATAAACAAAGTTGTAAAAGGCAATGTAAAATGACGAATAGGCCATAAAATTATTACTGGTAATTTTACATAACAATATGTATTATTATGTACATATTACTATATTATTTAATCTAAATTATATGTTTCAAAAGAAACCGAATAAAAGTTTTACTTGAACTTACTTCAAATTTTTAAATATAAGTTTATTTAATAGTTCTAAAATTGATTTTAACAGTCAAGGTAAGTGAAAGTAATGTGTTGGCTGCACCAGATTTTACATAGGTGTGCAAATTAAAATTTAAAAATATACGATAAGAAAAAAAAATTGTTCTAAAATTATTTAAAATTCAGTGAAGGTGAAACAATATTTAAAAATTATTAAACAACACTTCTCTAATTATTTATTCATTGTTTGCAATCCATTGATCCTTAATATGCCAAAATTATACCTGATAAAACTGTGATTTTACTCGTTGAGGTTGTTAGGCTGTTGAGCGAAGCGGCAGATCGCCAAGTTTCTCGACAGTTATGGCACGACTCCCACACGGTCACAGTTATTTTTGGTACCCTCTCATCTTTCTAGTGCATTCTTGGTAGGAGCTGCATTTCCATCAATTTAATCTTATTTCATAGCTAATATTGACGAAATTCACGCAAATATAAATATGTCATAAGCGAACTTTATAATTAACATATTCACCGGTACATATTCCGGTTCATATTCACTAAAAAAAGGATATTTCTAAGCAATTTATTCCATATATCATCATCCGCAAAATATAAAACCTTAAATTATATAATACTATCAATCATAAAATAAATTGTTTACTATAAAAGTTAATATAAATACGTTTTTTAATTAAATATTTCATAAAATACCAGAAAAGAGATCATTTATTTGAAATACAGAGAGAAAGAACAAGATAACTTTTTTTCTTAAATAAACAGGTTGAAACGACACGTTATTATATTTTTTTTAAAAACGTTCATTATTTTACTAAATGAACATATCTTTAATGTATAATATTTCTAGCGTATATCATTTTCTACCGAATTTCAAGTTAGGAAACTAACTTCTCGTTCTGACACACTGCAAAAAAAAAAGTAATTATAAGGTTTCTTCCCTTTGTCCTTAATCTCTAAAGTGTTTTAATATTATATATTAAAAAAATAAATAAATAATAGTCACATCACTGTTTACCCACCTCACCGACGGCATACAGCCACATCTACAACAATTTTACAACATCGTTTTCCGAAAAATAGTTAAAACTGCCATTTGTAAAAAAAAAAAAAAAACACCCGACTTTTATAAACTTCTAGATATACCGAATTTGTGAAGATAGTCCCGGAATTTGTGATGAGAAGACACAAAATTTTTTGATTCATTAAAATATAGTAATAACCCGTTGTTTCAAACATTAACACCGGCGCCACGAAGAAGAGACATATATATAAGATAAGGATGACACGCAAAATCGTGAAGCGTTCCACAAATACATATTGAAGGAGCATAAATAGAGTAAAAAAAAAAAAAAAAAAAAAAAAATCAAGTAATAATAATTCTCCACTTATTGTATTAACTGTATCTTTATTTAACTATCACTGAATGAGAAAAGTCTCCTTTCATAAAATAAATAAAATTACCATCATCAAAGGAGTAATGAGTAAGACCTTCTAAATGTAGACAAGAAATAGCGCAATCACACGACAGTTTTTAAATCATGGGAGACAAAGAGTGCATGAATCAAAACTGTACGACGTATACTCTATACAATAAATAAATTAGACAGATTTTCATGATAGCCAACAGAGTTACATAAAAAAACTTTTGCATTTGAGATGTGCAATAAGAAGAGATCAATAAATCCTGATCTGCAATATGCATTGTAAGTTTTCCGCACTTTACTTTTAAAATGGAGAATACAGAGAATACGACAATGATTTACTAATCACATCTTCGTTTCTTTGTTCTACCATGACATTGACATTCTGACCGCTAACATCTTGCGTCTAACAATCTCGAAACGTGACCAAACATCCGAGCGGCTGTTCCTCAATGAGCCCTTCAGCTGATTTTACGTTATACATAATAAAAGGCTTAGCGAACCAGAAGGATGGATGCTGATGCCCTAATTGCCGCTTACATAGCCCTTAACGACCTCAGTCAAAACCCAATTTCACGAAGATCTTAAGGATCAAGCTTTAATTTTATCTAAATTAATATGATTTTGAATATATTTTTTTTTTTTAAACTAAGTGTAGCATTTATATCAAGAACTTTTAAAACTTGAAAATGTTTCTTCCTTATTCAAGAACAAACAATAAGATGCAAGATAATGAACCACAAAAGAAAAGCAATATTTCGATGTATACACTCACTCAATAAAGTTAGCATAGAGCATACTACTTCGTACAGCATACAGTTGTAAATTACAATAAATAAAAAAAATTTAATTTTTTTATTTCTGTTTACTTTGTATATATTATATACAATACAAGGATTTTTAAAACTCATTGCCTTAGAGTGTGGCATATTGTATTATTTATTAATTAATAAATTAAAAAAAAATCATTTCTTGCTTAAAAAACCTTTAACGGAAATCATTATTGACTGTTATTACTTCTTTTAGATATTAACTAAATATCGATCTGAATTAAAGCATAATCTATACCTATTAGTGACTTCCACTCCCCACCCTCCTTGCTAATCACCTTTTGTACACATTTTTCTACCACCCGTCCTTGCTTTGACTATAAATAATTATATGAATAAAATTTTACTTACTTCATCTATTACATCGAGAAGAACCTTTTGATTTTTTACTTTTTTCTCCTTCATCCTTCCCTCCCCTACGATTAATTGCGCTAGAACCTCCAAATTGATTTAGATAATTGTTAATTTTTTTTGGGAGCTTATTAGGGAAGTGAGAAATACTTGGCAGTAAAACAACCTAAAGATGCTGTCGACTTTACTATTTAAACGTTATAAAAAAAAATGAACTACATTCTTATCATTAAAAGCGTTAGCAGGAAACAGAGGGGTTTTAACGAACAACTGGGACAGGGCGAGAGTTGCTGGCCGTGCGGTCGTGACCGGTGTGCAGATATCTTTGTATCAATGGCTGATATTGATTAAGCATTAGCCCAAATCCGGAGCACAGCTCGCAAGGAGCGGGTCTGCATTTAAATGAGGGTCCAAGCCGACGTTTTAACAAATGTCATACCGCTACAACAAGTTTTCACTCGGACCCTCAGAAGTTATCTACTTTTCCTTCTCACACTCCAGGAGGTGGAGTGAGAATTATTATCTTATAAGATAACATGAAGTCTCGAACTTATGAAGTCCCGTACTTTGAAGAAGAAGTAGATTTGAGTTATTTGAAAATGTAATCCACCCAAGTAAAAGAATAGGTATTCATAGTTCAATTTTTTTTTTTTTTTTTTTTATTAAGAGATAATACAATATGCCACCTTCTGGGACAATGGGTATTACAGATAGAAGAAATCATTCATCCCATATTTATATTGTAAATAAAATAAAAATAAATAATTAATAAAGATTAAACAAAGAAGAAAGAAAAAAGTATATATATATACAGAAAATTAAATGAATAATTGCATGGAATAAAGAAAATAATAATAACAACCTTGGTCACATTCATACCTATTTACAAACTGCCCCTGGGATCACCAATCAAACCTCGAGATCCACTAGTGGATGTCGAGGCACAGTGCTAGAAGATTCCATCGCTTCTCATTTAGCCGCGTCACTGGTCTTGAGAGCCAGTAGAGGCTGAGCAAGAGCTTTGGAGGCACAGATAGTTCAATATTAGACATATATATGTAAGTGTGAATTTTTTTTTTCAGATCATAACGTCGAATTTTAAGAATCAAACTGGATGACGCACAATCAAATGACAACAGCAATTTAGAAGCTACTTAAAGCAGCAAACGTTTTATTTTTAGTATCTATATTAATATTTTAGTTTTGAAGGATCAGGAACATATATTTATTGTTTTCATTCCCCACAAGAAAAGTTCATTTTTAACAAAATAAATCCAAAAAAAGAATAATTGTACGTATCATTTATTTTGGAATGATTTCAGCATGAGGATATTTGTTGAATCAATTAACAATTTGTATATACTACTAGTATTTTTGAAGTCATTAAAAAAACGAGTTTCTTATAACCTTAAGAAATTAGAATATAAACATGAGATCTAATAATTTACACTGATATTTTGGGGAATTCGATAACAAACAAAAAAAAAATTAAATAAATAATACAATAAAAGATAAAAAATCACCTTTATTCAAAACAAGCGATGTGAAACTTCATTTTTCTTCCTCTTAAAACTTTGAAAACGACACTTATGACCTAAAGTTTAATATGATTCGGGTTCAGTCATAAAATATCAGCTACTAGAGAAAAAATATTTATTGACTAACGTTCAGGATCATGTTGCGAGTCTTCATAAGGGCTGCTTGGTTTAGGTTTTAAAGCTTAGTGACCATTCAGCTGGTCATTTCACAGTCTATAATAATCATTCGATCATTAGGTCATTCAGGTTCCATACTTCCACGACGCAGCGCTGATGACGACCCGCAACGAAGGTTAATAAAACAGTTTTTTCACTATTAGCTAATATTTTATGACCGCCACCCGAATCATCCCATCCTTTGTATTTATCACACGGTCAAATATTAAATCTGCAATATACTTACGGCAGTTTACCTCTGGCTTACATATTAATCCGCTGATGGGTTAGGTGAATAAATAGATATATATAACATTTTTGCGATCAAATATTACTGAATGTTAATAATTTAGGTTACCAAAGAGGCAAGTTGTCTGACTAAAAGCTACAAGTTAAAAATAAAAACATTAAAAATACTCAACTTAATTGTTATACTCATATATTGGACCAGAAATATAAGTGTAGCAATATCTATAGTGATGAAAAACATTTAATGGACTTGGTAAATAAACTATTGGGTGGAATTCAGGCCATGAGGAAGATTAATCCTCTGGAGAATTTAGTTGGAAACAAAACAAGGAAAGGGAGCATTCTTGTAAATATAATCGGAATAAGAGCATCCTGACGGTTAAAATGATTATGTAAAGTCGTCAGAATTAAAAGGGATCCCAAAGCTCAGAACCTTTGGATGAGGTCTGTTGTGCAAGAAAAGATTGAGATGGAGAATTATCATAAAATTCTAAATATGACATCATTGATTTGATTCTATGGAATGAAGTTTTTTTTTTTTTGACAAAGAAATGTTTATATATTTTCTGATCATTAATATTATTTAACAATATTATTGTTTATTAAAAAAAAAAAAAAAGAAAATAATAAATATATATATATTATATATATTTATATATTTTGCAGAACTTTAAAATTAAAATACATATTTCAACTAATCTTTTTCGCTGTTGATTTTTTAATTAATTTTCCCCTTGTACTAAAAAATATTTTTTTTCATGCAGATATATGCATATAGAAGAAAGTCTGTGACTGCGTTGCTAGCGAGCTAGTTAATAATCTAAAAGTGGTGAATTCGAATCACACTCCTACGCTGACTTCTTTAGGCATACAACTAAAAGAAGTCTAGCTCACAACCCCCCATCGGGCATGTAGGTTCCACCAGGCAACTGATACAAACTAACGAAAATAGGCGAAAGAAGTGATGTCCGTATTCTATAATCAGAGTCTTAGAAGAAAATAATTACGAGTTCACGTCTTGGTTCGGGGGCTTTCGATTCGGCATTAATACCCCATCTTCCTTACCTGGCCTAAGGTATCCCTGTAAAGCCAAGGCGTGTTTAGGGTAGGAAAAAAAAAAAAAAAAAGAGATCATATAAATATCATTGTGGATCGCGGTATAATCTCCGACGTTACATCACGAGGCCAAAGGCTAATAGAAAAAAAAATATATGTATAATATTTCCATAAAACATACGATTAATCATTTAAGCCTAATTTCTAATATGTATTTTGCTAATTTAGTCAAAATCTAATTCACAACAAATGTAAGAAAAATATTACACTTAATCAGATGTTAGGTTTCAACCAAATTAAAATACTAAGCAGTATGGTTTTATACTTGCTTCTTAATTTTCTCCCAGTTTTACGGTATATTATATTCCACGTTAGAATAATTTTGAACTTATATTGTACGGTGTACTATACTGTACTTTATATAATTTTATAATTATACAACTTACTGAATGAGAAGTTTGTGAATTAAAGAAAGTATTGAGTGAAACTGTACAGAAATACCCAAACTGACTCAAGGAATTTAATGGTTGGCAATGTCTGTCTTCAATCAGGCACTTATGGCTAATACATTCAAAATAAAATATCGGGTTAAGAACCTATTAACAAAAATAAATAAAAAAAATGCTAAATTGGAAAATAATATTTCTCTAAAATTGTCATTAGCTATCTCAATATAAACTCAGTACCACCTGTATAAATTCCCATAACTTCAGAAAACTAAAACAATTAACAAAACATAAAGGCCCGGTGAGGATAACCATCTAATAATAAGGTGTCGGGAATAGCCTCATTAAATAATACAATGAAAATACTGATAGCCTCTCTAATTGTCTGTCCCACACTCATCCAAATTACATTCGATTAAATGATTTTGGTATTAATCAATATTTTACGGGCTGTGAGATAATTATCTATAGAATAATAAGCTAATCGCTGAGTATTTACAAAATACACGAGACAAATAGATGGAGATTAAATAAATATAACTAAAAATGGTATGACATTAAATAAATATACGAAAACACCTATAAAGGCATATATGTATTTCATAATTGATATAAGACAAGTAAAATTAAATTAACCCTAGATCATTGTAGTATAAAAACAAAAATGTTAATAGATATAAGATAATCAATAACGTTCAAACAGAAACAAGATTCATATAATTGATTAATTTTAGAAAAATGTTATAATCATGAGAGTAGCCAGGATTTTTTTTTTTGTTAAGGATGGGAAGTGAGAAAACAGATAAAATTGTTAAGGATGGCGAGGGGAAAGGGAGAAATGGATCGAAAATATATTTTTTTGTTCTCAAACACTTTCTAAATACGTAAAAATAAGAAAATTAATCATGTGCAAGGAAAAAATCAATTTATAATTTTTTTTTTTTTTTGAACTATCCATAATTCGCCTTTTTTGGCTGTACGGGGGTTTTCAAGAATCAAGGGGTGAGGGCGTGGGATTAATGTCAGAGACCCAGTCTAATTAATCCAAAAGTCCTATCCAAACTCCCCCGGCACCGAGAGGGGAACATAATATTATTTTATTGTCTTCAAACTTTGGTTTATCACGTAGCCAGACAACATGCAGCTAACAACACTATAACCATACATCTTACCTTTATATCTTATTTAACTTTTTTATCTCTTATTTGTTCCAATAATAATGTTTAGGGAGAGGCCTCGGCTCACATTCATTGCCAATCCAAACATGTATATATAATCATACAGCTATGTAATATTTTATTTTGTAAGTGCAAATATATGTCTCTCTGAGCACTCTGCATTAAAATCCATTAAAATTAATATTCATAATTTGTTCTCATAATTCTTGGTAATTAACTCATCCATAAACTTTGTATTTACGCTGAATGATTACATTTAATTTTACGCTAGCCGAAAGCAAGGGAAATGCAATGGAATATTTAGATAAATTGATTTATGGATTTACCCATTTTTAAATATAAAAAAGAGATGGTTCGGGTGGCGGTCAAAAAAAAGATATGAAAATGGCGAAAATCTTTAAATGAAATTCTATTCACTTATCTTCTTTTTTTTTTCTGTCCGCCACCTGAACCATCTTTACCTTCATATTCATTCCACGGTCAAATATTGAATATTCAATATCACTTTTTAAGTTACCGCTCCAAGCCTAGCACTTCTCGGCCTACCCCTTAGACTCTCAGTTTAATTTCTCCCCCAAGAAGATGGGCTGGTTTGTGGGGAATAAACTGAAGCCAGGGCAGGAACTAATGATCTGGAAAAGACTGAGACTCATCGCTGAACCCTAAATCATTGCAGACATCTCCTTTGTTCGGGGCTTTCTCTGCGCCAGATTAGCAACAGCGCCGTTTTAAGCTCGATTCAAAAGTGTTGGTGGCAACTTCTAGTCCCAAGAAATTAAGAAAGTAATAAATTATGAAAGCCCGAAGAAAATTATCACATTAAAGTTTTAATTATTTAACGCAGTTATTTGGGTTTAGTAAGATACTTTTTTTTTTCTAACAATCAAAACTGAAAAAAACAGAACACATAACAATATATCCATTAGTCCTATCTTTCAGATGTTACTTACTGATTTTGTATTTTTATAATATATTTTTTTAATTTTTTATGATGTAATTTACAACTGTGTTGTATAACACAATGAGTAAATATACAGAAAAAAAGTCATGAAAATGTCTTGAGAAAGAACTATCCAGTAGTAGCACTTTACTAACTATTTTTAATCAGCAGGTCCCGAGGGAACCTTCTTTTCAATCACAGGAATATATAAGGAAGATAAATTACGGACAAGTGGGTTTGAGTGGGCAGGGAGTTTAGAATGAAAAAAGGTGTATCTATCACGGGCTATGTCTGCAACAAATAGGATGTTTAGGGTATTATGGAGGAGTTGATATGTGACAAAATAAGGGACATATTAGATAATATTTAGCTTTTCACCTGAAGTATATTTTGTCTTATCACCAAAATATATATCGGACAATTTTAAAATCTTAATAGCCTACAGTACAGTTGAGTAATTTCCAATCCTAAAAAGAAACCAAAATTATCAACCAACACAAAAATGATATGATGTTCTTCATACGCATAAATTACAAATAATAATATGTCGACTTAGCGATATATCAGAAAATTAGTTTATAAAAAGGGCTTTTACTTTTCGACAAGCTAATTAATAAAGCCATTACAAAATTTAAATATAATTGAATAATTATTGTAATAATTCAGA
Source organism: Piezodorus guildinii (assembly GCA_023052935.1). Taxonomy (NCBI): domain Eukaryota; kingdom Metazoa; phylum Arthropoda; class Insecta; order Hemiptera; family Pentatomidae; genus Piezodorus; species Piezodorus guildinii. Next base: position 94,010,282 of record CM041293.1, read on the forward strand.
AGGCGTTAAAGGAAATTCTCGAAAAGATTGTGCAAGAATGTAAAATCATGGATCTTGAGATAAATAGAAATAAAACCAAATACATGGTAGCATCAAGCTCTGAAGGAAGAAGAAGAAAACAAGATTTTAGGTGTGATAGCTACATGCATACATTCCAAGTTGTTGATCGCTTTACGCACCTTTACTGGAAAAAAACAAAACAATGTGGCTAGGATGAGTGACAATATGATGACAAGAATAATATGTGGCAACAAAGCTTATTATCGTCTCTTAAGGTTGATCAAATCGGTCCTACTACCAAAAAGCACAAAGCTCAAATTATTTAAGACCCTTCGTGTGCTACGGCGCAGAGACGTGGACGCTTATAGTAGCCGACCATCCTTTTAGCGAGTCCTTATAATATTCGAAAGGAAAATTAGGAGACAAATTTTCAGAAATGGAAACGAACAACGCATATGACGTATTAGGCCTAACCAAGAATCGGATGACCTAATGTACCACGGAGATATTCTAAGGTTCATTAAATCAAGAAGAAATAGTTGACTGGGTTATATCGAAAGAATGGCCAAAAAAGTTCCGCGAAAAACGTTCCCAGGAAAAATGAAAGAGAGAGCGCCTACATAAATGCTGGATCAAGGACATAGAAGAGGTCCTTAGTAAAATTGTAGAGACCGCTGGAGGAGAAGGACCATGGACGTAGAAGAATGGTGAAGCATTGTTGGAGAGACTTAAGTTCATCTTGGAATGGAAGCGGCCGGAGAAGAAGAAATATAATTTTTAGTTAGGGGTCTGTAACTTTCATTGTGTAACCTTTTTTTACCCTACGTTTGGCAAGGCCTAGCTCTGTTGATATTGCTCGGATTGACAGTTTCCTAGTAAGACATTTGTTTGTTTTTTTCATTTGAACATAACTGTTGATATTTACAACTGTATTATTATATACAATAAGCAAATGTGATGGAAATAGTAAACTGACATGAAATACATGTAGAGACGCCACCCATTGGCAGCACTCCAAAAATATTCTAAACTAGAAGGTCTCAGGGCCATCTTCTTTTCAGACACCTCGGAAAATTATCAGAAATCGAAGAGGATGATAGAATATAAACTATTGGATTAGAGTGGAAATAAAGTTTTTCATGGAATGATTGATACCTGGTTCGGGCTAATTCAGTTACATATGGGATATTAAGGTCTTTATGGAAGAGAAGAAATTTAGTTAAGAATATTTTTTGTTATATAACATCCGACGTTAGGACGTACCGCTTAGGAGCTATATGCCACATTAGTTTTTTTTTTTTTTTAATATAATAATTACTTTATTGTAAAGAAAGCACGATAGAGTTACTATTACTGGAATGATGTTATTCTAAACAAAATGTCGACTAGGAAGGTCAGCCGTAGGGTATTAATTAGAGGAGGAAGGTGAACCAATTAAGAGGTTTCAGCTCTGGTTGCAGTATAAACAAAGAATTTTCAATTTCACTTCGTCTTGGAAGAACCCTCGCAAACCGGCTCCGCAAATCCAATTACATTTTTAACTAGATCAGGCAGTCACTTTAGGATTCAGTGACATGAAATATGAACTTCTTTCCCCCTCTATAATTTTATACGAATCTTGCCTTTCTAAAACTCGAATCGATAAGTCTATAAAATATAGTGATAAATGAAAACCTTTTGTTTTTGGAATTGAGTCCTGTCTCACAGGGCAACAATAAAAAAAATATATATTATACTCGAGGTAATTTAAACTAGGTCTTAATGTTCATTACGACATAATGATAGTAAACTCAAAAACGAAATTATAAAGTTATTTAATAATTATAATGTCATAAGAATTTATGAAAAAAAAATGTCAATGAAAGCATTATTAGAAAAATCTGGTGAGCGTTACACTTCCACTTTGTATCAAATTTGTAACATATATTACCGATATCATTTATCTATTAGGATGAATTTATCTGAATCGACAAAGAATAAGAAAATGGCATTCAGAACAACCCTATAAAGATGGGAAGTATGATTTTCTAGTAAATTTATACTTTAATATATTACCTCACCCACATCAAAGGTAAAATTAAGGCTTGTATACCTCCAAACGTTCTAAAAAATAACGAGACTAACTAAGCCTGATCTATCAAATTTAAAGGGCAGAGTATAGGTATGTTTAGAAGTCTAAGCACTAAAAACCTTTCAACCTAACCGTCAAACATTTCTTTTAATTAGTTTAGTTAATGGATTATTCTGATAGACTAGATAAAAACCGTATAAAAGGTATAGCCGGGCAAGTATGGTAAATCTGCATCCGTGTTTTTTTCGACTCGAACTTGGGGATCAGTTTAGTGTTAAATACAAATAATTTACATTAATTTTTTGCTTTTTAAGTCGAACGGTATTAGAGATTTTTTTTAAACATCTCTTTTTTCGATTTTATTATCTTTTTCAATAGTAAAAATTTAAGTTAATTGATGATGATTTTTCCCTGATTCTTAGGAGTTAAAGACATAAAAAAATGATATGATCATGATCCTTAAACAAAAAGTCGATTTTTAGTAGAAGAAATAAAATCAAAATATATATTTATTTAATATTTTCAAAAGGTATCAATCATTTTTTTTTCTGAAAATGTCTTTTATACTCCTCTATACACAGGAATTTTTAACTTTTCCGAAAGAATTCCTGTGTATAGAAAAGTAAGAAACACATTTTTAGAAATAAATCCGTGATTGACAATTTACGAAAGGGTCAAAAAAATATATATTTTGATTATATTTATTCTGCCTTAAAAATCGACTTTTTGTTTAAGAATCATAATTATATCATTTTTCCTCTAATCCTATGAATCAGAGAAAAAATCATCATTAATTAATTTCAAATTTAATATAATAAAATCGAAAAAAAGGTTTTTAAAAAATCTCGAAAACCGTTTAAATTAAAAATCTAAAAATTAAGGTGAATTATTTTTATTTGACACCAAACTGATCCCCAAGTTTGAGTAAAAAAATCCACGGGGGCAGATTTACCATACATACCCGGGTATACCATAAATCTATACTTTCTTGAATAGAACTAAAATTGTTAATTTCTACCAACACAAACAAAACTCAAGACTTTTTAGATAAGATGTTGAACCCAATTCCACAATCCTCTCAATTGAAAGTTCAAAATAAATCCGTTAGTTATTTTGGCCGATAGCCAAATAAAAAATTAGTTGGCTATCTCACGGCAGGTACATGAAAACACGAGAGAAACATATCAAATAATCGATACATCAACCATAGCCTATCGTAATAAATTCAAACCAGAAAATATGGAAGTGATTAATAGCTACAGCAGAAAACTTTTTTTTTTTTCCACGGAGGCAATTACTAGCCTGGCTATAGACGGATCTAGATTTAATCATAGCACATAATGGACCTTCCTGATCGGTCTCCACTGTCACCACCAGGCACTCACCACCATATCTTCCCATATTTCCGACGAAAATTTGCTTTTACCAAGTCAATAAGGCTTCTCTTCCATAGGTTTTATCAGGTTAATACATTTGAAATGATAAATCGAATTCGCTAAAACAGTACAATACATAATTTATTCCCTTTTTAATCAAAATATATATTAACAAATATTATATATTAAATATAATAAATAAAGTGTAATGAAAACATTATAGGCTGAAATATTGATAAGACTAGTACATTCAAGAAATAAAGGGGAAGAAAAATGAAAAAAAAAAAAATTCCTTTGTTTATTTTCTTTGTGATGAAAAAAATGTTTTTAATAAAAACTTATAATATAATTAAATATTATGCTAATTAAAGCTTAGAAAACAAAACGATAAGGTTACATCTAAACAGACAGATATTAAAAAATATTTTTATTTTTAATTACGAAGCATATTTAAAAAATAAAAAATCACATAAAACAAAAAGCATATATTTTAAAAAATATTATATATTCAGAACTAAAACGATATGCCACTTCGCAGCGTCTCTCACTCAACTATAAAAATCATAATTAAATTTAAACACTGTCATTATAAATTTGCGGATAATCGAATCTGATATTCTGATATTAAGTGTTATAGTCTGTTATGAAGATAATTAACGTGACAGTAATACAACTATTAACAATAAAACAATCATATATTTTGGCTTTTTGTAATGTAAGCAGAATGGACAATTATTACATGGGCACACAAATATTATTCTATAAAATCACTGCATTTCGTTCTGTTTTATGATTTTATCAGGACTAGGAAAAACTAGATATTAAAAAAAATATTTTAAGAGTCTACTAAAATTTAAACTTAATAAACTTTTTTTTGGTGCTTGAAAGAGATCTCGGAGAAGAGACGACAGAGGTACCTACTTAGAAAAGCCACTTCACCTGCAGAGGCACTACTTATTTGGAAACCAAAGGTGTATGTTTGCAAAAGTAAGGGTTTGATAACGAACAAATGACGAAGCAGAAATTAAAAAACAAAACAATTAGCATTAAATTATAACTAACTAATTTAAACTTCAGTATAATAGAAGCAATCCAGTGGTGTTAAGTGTTTTTTTTTTTTTTCAATGTCTCAGAAGTAGCCTGCTCAAAAATACGTATAGACCTGAATATTAAATTAAAAGTCACCTACCATGAAGCCGTTTTTAAGTCTAAAACTAAGGGAGCATTAGGTACAGTTGCTGAGTCTCATGCCTGAATTCCACAATATTGTTAAGATGGATTGTCCTGTTTTATTAAACCCCACCCTGTAGCTCAGCTCAGGAATCTGGTTATCATTTATTACTTTAAATAAATCAATTGTTCTAACAACCTATTTATTATATTTCATCTTTGTATAATTTACACCTCAATTTTTTTATTTTTTTACTGCGAATTATTACTTATTATTCGTTTATTGTATGGTTTATTATAATCCAAATAGTTTTATAAAAAATAATAATATTTATATAAAGAACAATTTATCTTCAGAAATATTAGGGGTACTCACTACGTTTGCTATAGCATGTTATTGTGCTAAACAGATCAATTTTATACAGGAAATAACTGTAGAAACTCGACGGGTTTAGCAAAATAACACAAATAGCAAGCTATAGCAAACGTAGTGAGTACCCCTAATATAATTTGAGTAATGCTATATAATGAAAGCCATTAGTTATAATAGGAAAACAAAAGTAAAGTCCAATTCCAAAAGTGTGCAATAAATACCAAGTTTACAAAAAAAAAAAAAAAGGGAAAATCTTAAGGTGCTTACATTGGCACATTTTTCTTATCGTTTTGGGTTTGAGTAAAACACTAATATCATTGAAATTGATGAATTATTACTCATAACAAACCTTATAAATTAGTTTTGATTAAAAAAATCGATATGGGGAAAAACACATAAAGAGAATTATGGATACGAACACCCTGAATTAGGATCCGACTAGTAACTTTGTAGTGCCTCACTAAAAAATGTCGGTGCTAACGATGATCAGTAGGTACCGGTGAATCGTTCGGTATCCACATAATTAATAATAACCATAATCATTTTTCAAAAGAGATTTAATTTAAGGAATTTTATTGTATGTAGAAATATAATTATCATTTATAGTATTAACATTTATACAGTAAATACCTAATGATAAATGAAAATATTCCAACCAGTAACAAGGCACTGTGAGTAAACTCATTCGGTATGTGTTTTTTTTCCACCTCTACCTCTTTACCTTTGTTGTCTATACTATGGGGTTTCTCGAGCCAGGACAAGGGGATGAGGAATATTAATGCTAAGTTAAAAAGACTCCGCCGCTGTGACGCGAACTAACGCCTAATTATCTTCATGTAAGATCCAATACATTTGGTTTAGAATCCAAGGGCCAACTGCCGGCTTTTAACCCACAATCGAGGGCATAGAAAGCTGTTATGTAAGCTACTATACCACAGCTTATGTCTGATCTGATTTGGTACTTGCATCGTTTGAACTTCGATAATCTCAACCATAAATATTATCATAAAATATAGGTGTCAGCGTACTTCGTTATAATCCGGCTTTCATTATAATATGTCGGATCACTTATTAAAACATCACGCATAGTCTTGAACTAAACATTGTTTACTACCCATTTAATCTGGATTGAGATAATTGACAAAAAGATGCAACAGCCATAGTACACCGCCTTGTTATCTGGAAAGGAAGGCGAACAGGCGCGTGGAGCATTCGTTAAGGGATATCTAAAATAGAATCTGATTCACCTTTTTTCCTTAACTGCCTTAAACGGTACCTTTGACTTAGATCGCAAGATACCAACGATACATGCCTTCCTACATTGAGTCTCTTTTACTTCCTAATTCTAGTTAAATTAACTGAATACGGAAAAGGAATCTAATGAGAGTTAATGAAGCACCTTCCGCATTTGCTTAACAAATTTTAAGAATTGTAATTTTAAATAGAATCTAGCTTAACCAACGGAAGTTTTGAAGAGAATATATTAGGGAAGCTTAAGTGGCCAGCGTATTGCAATAGATATTTAAATTTATATGAAATTACTACAATCAAAATATAATAATTTTAAATATGGATCAAATTAATAGATTCGGCCTCGTTAGATCATATAAAGGTGTGATAACACATAACCTTCTAGTGTTGCCATTTTTAAAGTAAATACATCTATTTGTGGAAAAATAAATTTTGATTTTTTTTTTTTATTATTTATTTATATATATTATATAATTCATAATCACTTAGAGATGGGTAATAACATAAGCTTAGTGTAAAAACTGACTTTCTGATCACGAAGAAACTAAGAATTTCTATTAAGAAGACTGGTTTAGTAATCGCAAAACGATGATATCAAAAATAAATAAAACCCTCTTATTGAACTTTCTTATTTTTTCCGGAAGAAATTTTTGTCAATTCTGAGCTGAGAAACACAAAGTAAAAACTAGCTAATGTGGTTGCTATTGAATTTCTGCCGCACCCACCTCATAATCCTAAAATTGTGCATTTAGACTTCTTTATTTTTCTAAGGAATGGCTTCCTTATTTGATGGGAGATAATTTTTAAACATAGGAGTAGAAAACGCTTTCTTCAAAGTAAGGTACCGAAGGGAATCAAACATGTGGCTTATCCGACAACTGAACATAAAAAATAATACAACGCTTATAAGAAAGCAAAAATAAATATTTGATATAAAATGATTGACATGATGACTGATGATTGGAGAGAATGTAAAGGATGAGATGATTAGAGTGCTGGTCATAAAATAATAGAAAAAGGTAGCAAAATTGAAAATAAAAGAATACAAATAGAAAGTAATAAAAATTAACTTATTTTTTCTTTTTTACACATACTTTCTTTTTCTGTTCTAGGGTTTTCAATTTTGCTCATTTTATTTAATGTTATTTCTCTTATTATCAAACACTTAAACTGTACTATAAATTATTTTAGCCCTAATGAAGACCAGCAAAGTGGGTCAAAACGTTGGATTATAAATAGTTTTTTTTTTCTATTCTTTTAAGACCAACACCCTACTATCTCATCTTTTCTAAAAGGAAATAAGATGCAAGAAAAAAATACTTAATTTTAATGCATGATGCGATATTTTTATTTAATCATTACCATATAAAAAAATTATATATCGCATCATGTATTAAAATTTATTTTTCTTGAATCATATTTCTTTTTAGGAAGGATGAGGTGGTTGTCTTAAAACAATAGATGAAAAAAAAAAAATTATAATCCAATGTTTAGAACCACTTTGCTAGTCTTCTTTAAGGCTAAAATACTTGATAAGAGTTTTTAAAGTAAAATACTTTATAATACAGTTTAAGTGTTTAATAAGAAGAGAAAGAACATTAAATAAGATAATTACAATTAAAAACCCTAGAACAGAAAAAGAAAGTATAAGTAAAAAAAAAAATTAATTTAATTTTTATTTTTTTATTCTTTTATTTTCTATTTTACTTATTTGTTTATGTTATTTTCTGTTATTATCGAACACCTACACTGTACCTTTTTTTATTTTAATCATTATTTATTAGTTAACCTAGTATTTATTTAAGTTATAAGTTTTGTTATTATATACCTTTATTTATTTATTTATTTTATTTTATTTTTTAAACATATTTATTGATATTTACAACTGTATTAAATAAAAATACATCTAGTAAATGTGATGGTAATATACAAAACTGTCATGAAAAACATGTAGAGACACTACCCAGTGGCAGCACTCTAAAAATATTTTAAACTAGAAGGTCCCGGAGCCATTTCTTTATTTATTTTAGTTTCATTTTACGGAATTTGACTTTCCTTTCGTTTATATTGTAAATATTGTATGAATGTAATCCTGAAGCAATATTATTGTTGTCTATCGTGGCAAATTGTAATATATCTGAATAAATAAATTTATTTATTATTAAAAAAAAACCAATAACATTTAAATAAAACTTTAAGGTGACATCAAGACGATAAATAAAAGTAAAACAGCGACTGAGAATGAAGTTGATTATAACTGTTACGTAGGCCTTGCCAAAACGAGAGAGAAAAAAAAAAAAAACGATTACTTTCAGAAGGAAAACACAATTTCCTTTCGGTAGGTATATTCCCATTAAATTTTCAGAAATGTGGGACTACACCCCATACATATGAATTATAAACTCATAGTAATGATGACTGTTTCCATGGACAAAGAAGGAGGGTTTTTCTGTACAACCAATTATAAAATGGCACTCCGACTGTGGGTCCAGTAAAATATATCGTCCCTACTCCGTGGATTTGTTAATTAGCAAAAAAGGCCTGGAAATCCTTGGCTGGAGGGCGGCCGCAAATGAGTATATCACCGAAGCAAGGTTCGCAAGGACAGACAATAGAGGGGGCTAATATACGACCCTATTTCCTACAGCTCCCCCTCCCACCACCACTTTCGCCTATTAATCACCCGCCCGATTGTTATGTCTGATACATTTTATTCAGTTTCGAGTCAATCAATATTTTTTACTCCCCTATAGGAGTGGAACGCTGAAACAATGGCCTGTGTCGCCCCTTTATTCCGAGTGTTATTACGAAGGATCCGACCCCCATTACTGGATTTAGTACCGTCTATACTTCTAGACATTGTTATATTTTCAAGAAATACAAACTGTAGATACAACTTCTATATGAAAAGATAATAATAATTTTAAGGCTTTCATTTTGTTAAATATTATAATATACTGACACAGAGTATAAAAATAAAAATTGTTTTCTGCCCTAAATATATGGTAAGTTTCACTGATATATGATATGAAATAATAAACGGGGCACTTCTGGTGTAGTAGATCGAGGGTTCAAACCTGGCAGGTGGCTCTAAGATTTTAAATGAGAGTAAAACATCCTTAACCACGCCGTCCTTCGGAGGGGACGAATAAAGGTGGCCCCGAGTCTGTGTAATATTAGGTGCTCATTAAAGATCCCTATACAAATTAAACTTGGATAGGCAAAACTTAGGAATCCCACAGTAGCATCGTCTCAGCACAACAGCATAAAGTGAAGTTAAATTAATAAACAAACTAACTACAGCGTCGCATAAATTATATGCGTGTTGAGCTTCATCCGCAAACCTTTGTGGCAAGAAATCCCCTGACATACAATGCGTAAACGATGGCAATAAATCATGCATACTCTTCCACTGAAAAAAAAACCCTTACACACAAATATATATATATATGCACATATACATATTGGTTTATTTATTTTTTTTAATTATGAAACTTTATAATCGACCGAAAATAGATACCAAAAATATATAAGAAAATATTATCCTTGTTAAAAGTTTGATGTTTTTTTATACCAAAATTGTTGCTAATCAAAAGGGTGTTAAATTCCCTACAAAATAAAAACATAATTATTGAAATCGGTTATGATATAGCGTTTTGAACTTAGTAGTGATAATTGGCAAGTTTTCTTGAATCTAAATTGATAGTGTTGCTGCTTTGGTTAATTTATTGTTACACATATAACATAATTACCTAAACAGCTATATACCCTAATTTCATTAATTGGAAATGAAAACCATTTTCTAATAATTTCCAGGGATTATATTTTAATACTTGGTATATATCATTTTTGCTCTATTATAGTTGGGAAATTATTTTTATTTCTCTCAGGTAACCCCATATAAGTATTATTTTTCAAACATGATATAAAAAAAAAGTAGTATCTGTAGTGTGGATATGATTAGTTGACCGGTGAGAATTACTGGAAGGAATTAGTCCGGGTGGCGGTCATAAAATGAAACAACTAAATAGTTTCAACTATTTATTGTTTGCCAACGTTTCGACCCCCCTTTGTGGGTCATCATCAGAGCGCATGGTGGGCGAATGGAAACTCATTACTTAAAGCTGGAGTGCGGCTTGTACAGTAAATCAAAGATATTAAAAAGGTTTAGTAAAGGAGTCAGGTAAGCAGAAAAACAAAATTTCGCAACTGCTATAGAAAATAAATCAAATCAAATGATTTTTACATTCTATACTATATTTTTTTATAATTTCAGTACAAAGATGGTATATAAATTGGAAATACGATTTATTTTCTCGATATGTCTGCAAATGTTAGAATGACTAGCTGTATTCACAATAAGATATTATTTTAAACAATTTTTACATATCAGGTAGGTTTATATATTCCCTTTTGTCAAAGACTGCTAATTTCAATACACTCCAAGGCATTTTAGTCGTATATTAAAAACTAAAAATGCCTTTTTGTGATGACACTTTTTTTTTAAAGTGTTGAAATAAAAGAAAAAAAGGGCCATTTCATAAATCGATTCCGAGTACCAAGACATACATCTCTTCAAAGCAAATACCACTTCACGAAGACACTCAATATTAACAGCGAATTCTGAGAAAATTCAGCTGTTACAGAATAATAAAATAAACATTGTTCTCCTCTAAGATTCCAGTACGAGCTATTTTCATTTAATAAAGTAATGGACCATTCCCAAACTGTTATTTACTTAACACTCACAAGAGTAACATATTGTCTTAAAGTAATTATGATACAATGAAATAATATCGGAAGTTGTGAAATCAATTTAGCCTAAGTAAAGAAAATATGGTGTAAAAGAAAATAACTATGTTGTCATTAGATTGAACTGTGTAGGAAGAATATAAAGAATAAATTGCAAGTATGACTGTTAATTTTTGCGCAGTATATTTAAATTAATTACTTGACAATATAATTCATTATTTTAGATTTTTTTTTTTTATGTCAGTTCAACTAGAACTCTAAACGAAAGCATAAATTTTATTATTTTATTGCAATGGTATGTATTAATTTCTCCTTTAACCTTTACACACAGTTAAAACTTTTTGTTTATAGAAGCAAATATTGTAATACCTTAATTATAACATTTTTATTTTATTTATTTAATTTAATTTATTGGTATATAATTAATTGCCTAAAAATGAGATCGTTTATTATCAACGAATAAAAACAATATGCTTACATACGAAATATATTTATTTGATTACAGTTTTAGGTGTCATGTACAACGACAAAGGTTAGAGGCACCGTGGTCATAAACTATTTACAAAGATGGGTACAATTTAATTTTTTTCAGAAAAATGAACAAACTTTCTTAATTCTTCTGGTCCATTGTTTCCTTATAACTTTGTAGAAGAGGCCATGTTCTGCCTGAACTATACAGTGGGCATTCCATCAGGATGTGTTCCACAGTTAGCTCTAAGTCACAGCGCAGGCATCTCGGCGGAGGTTTCCCTTCAAGCAGGTGCCCATGTGTCAGTCTGGTGTGTCCAATCCTCAACCGTGTTATTATTGATTGCTCTCTGCGGTGTCCAACTATCTGGGGTAGTGGTCGCGAAATTCCGAAGTTTCGCTTTAACTTGTTGTTCTCCGGAACCTTAGACCAAAAGGTGCACCATGCTTCTTTGCATTGCTTTAGTATGGCTGAGTTGAAGTCAGTCCGTATCGTCTTGACGTTGGGAATAGGAAAGATGGAACTTGCTTCTTTTGCGCCTGTGTCAGCCAGTTCATTCCCCGTAATTCCTACGTGGCTCGGCACCCAGAGAAATATAATTTTTCTTTTAGTTTTAAATATTAAATTCGAAATGTGAAATATTAATTGATTACCTGAATATGAAAATTTTGGATTCCCTGGAGAGCCGAATAGGAGTCACTGCAAATTAAAAACTGACTGTGGGTTAAGTCTTCAATTAAAGTCAAACATAGGTAAAGAGCAAAAAGCTCGGACGTGTATACCGAATAAATGGAAGGGAGACTGTACCGGACGGTCTCATTAGGTAAAACGACCGAACAGCCGACATTATCTAGATGTTTAGACGCGTCAGTATAAATACAGGTATAATCTTGATAGGTGGCTAAGAGAGCTAGAAAGCTTTGTTTTAAGAATTCTGGAGGATTCGTTGATTTTGATATGGATTTCAAAGAAAAATCGAAGGTTGCTGGGATACATGTCCAAGGAGGTAAGGGGTTTGGAGTGGAAACGTAAAATTTTGGCAAAGGATGTGTGTCAGATAGTGGAGGGTAGTTTTGTTTACTGAAATATAAATAATGCAGTAAACAAAAACAATGATATGTCAACAATACTATATTCGTAATGATTAATATTTTAATAATTTTTAATATTAAATATTTTATCTCAATTATATTGGAAAAAAATGGAAAAAAAAGACTGTTAATTTATCTATATCAATATACTAATTTTTTCTCTCTTTTTTTTTTTTTTTTTAAAGATGTATTATTATTTTGAAAACATATGTATTTTACTATTATTTAATCTCTACTATATTGAAAAAAAATATGTTTATTTATCTTTATCAATATATTTATTTATTTAAACAGATGTATTATTATTATTTTAAAACCAGATGTATTTTATTATTTTTAAACAGATGTATTATTATTTCAAAAATATATGTATCTTTTTGTCTTTTTTATATTTTATCTCTACTATACTGGAAGAAAAAAAAAACTGTTGATTTATCTTTATTAAAATATGTATATAACTTAAAAAAATGTATTGTGAATAGCCAAGCCTTGCTCTATTTGTAAGGGGAATACCCCAAAGACAAATAAAATTTATTCTATTCTACTAATCAATATAGTTTAATAAATCGAAGGCTCTTAATAATAATATCACACAACTTATATGTAGTCGTTTGTGTTTTTACTATCCTAAAGTGAAACTATCCTTAGAGGAAATCCAATATACGGTATGCCCCACCATCTAGAAACATCTTGTATAAACATGCTAAACAAAAGCAAAAATTCCTAAAATGTAGCGCAATACACAAAAAGTAGAACAAAAACACATATTCATATAATATTCAAAGAATAAAAAAAAAAAAATAACCTTTTTAAAATTTATAAATAAACAGATTCCGAAAAAATAAATGTTTTGTTACAATAATACTGACATTTTCAATCTGTTTATAGTATGCCAAACATTTCCCCTTCTTTTTCATATTGCTATTGCATTTTATTATTTAATCTCTATCATTAACAGACACCTAGTAAGATTATATCAATAGCAATTATTTCTATAAAAACTAATTGAAAAAACAATACTACCCCTCATGACATAATATTGCAATTAAATCTGAATGATGAAATAAACTAAACTAATAAATTATTGAATATATGTTAAACAATAACTATTTATATGATAGTACTTGTTATGCTACATAAATATTCTCAATATTTATCCTAAATGTTAAGTGTTTTTCTTTTCACAGTAGATATCGCTGTTTCCACGTCAAACTAAGGAATGTGAAAATCTGTACTTTTAGGAAAGCTAAAAAAAACCTATAATGGTGAGCCCAAAATCAGTCTTTTTTCCAAAAAAGGCTTTTTCTCAAATAGTTTTCTGCGTCCCTAATAGTTTTACAGATTCGACGATTTACCACAAGGCGTTTTGCCCTATGAAATAGCATAGGAGCAAAAAAAAACATGGGAAATGGGAGGGATGATATTAAGAATTCATATTTAATTTAAAACATACCTGGACGCATAGATGTAGAACATAAATTTTAAGAGTGTTTTGAACGATGGTAGGAAGATCTGTACAATCCAATTTTTTAAGGAATTAGTTATGACATTAAAAATATACATATAAACAGACCTTAAAAAATAGATATGAACAAATTCTAAGACATTAACCATATTGAAAAATTAACGTTCATATTAAACGAAAATAAAATTAAGCATAAAAATGTATGGATTCAAATTTCTAAGTCCGTTCTTATCTGAGAAATGCTTTGATTTACGAATTAACATAATTTCTACTTCCTAAGCTGGGGAGAGGGAGAAGGGGAGAGAGTTTTTATTGCACATTGGAGATATGCAAACGATCCGTGATTTGTGACCGTTGCATGAGATATGGGCACCTGGGATCGGCATAATTTGGAGATCCGATAGTACCGGGGAGTTCTTAGGTATATGTATGGGGACCCTTAGTATTCATGGTCCCTCCTCTCCATATCAAGTATTATTCCACAATGATAAGACAATCCTATAACAAAACTAAGATTTATATATAATTTATTATTTCAGGACCTTAGGTTACTAGTTATAATATTATTATAACGCAAGAAATGTAGTAGGAAATTTCATGAAGTCTTTTAGAAATTTCCATGACAGCTGTCAGAGGATAAAACTTCAATTTTCGAACCTTATATCTAAAATCAAACTTTTTTTTATTTTTTATTCACGTAGACTCTTGCCAGCGCGATTTCGTTTCCTAGTATTCCACACAGCGATTATCCATGATAAGTTATAGGGAAGGATCATAATCCTTACGGATAGAGTGACTACCAGTTGGCTGACAGATCTAATATACCTAAGGTGTATTTAGTGAATCCCAAATTATCTCATGTTTACTTTTGTAGTTTAGTCCATTACTTTCATTTATGTTTTTGTAAAATGTAAGGTGAAGATACTTAATTCTTAATGCTCCACCCTCACCCGTGGCCTGAGAAAACCCACGAATAATCTTAAAAGGCAAGGCATGGGTTAACAAAAAATTAAGTTAAATAAAAACAGAAGAAGTAAAATGAACTTATAATGCGAAAGAAATAAGGATGGAAGAATACGGATTAAATTGTTCTTTTATACTTTAGTGTTATATTATTATTTTTAAAAGCAACATAACACAATCAAACAGTCCTGCCTTATTATTTTGACGTCATATGATACTAACAGGGAGTGTTATCCGAAATAGAAACTTGCTATATTTACTCACAGAATATGCATAGTCTAACTTAAGAAAATAAAACTTGTATTACTGATGGTTCTATGGATTCGTCATTCTATCACAGCACTGAATTTCATTAATTACTAATACCAGCAACAGGGTTAATCTTACAATTCATCTGAATTTCTCATCTTAAAAAATGTTGGTGTGCATTAATAATTTTGTTTTCGAAATTTAAATAAATTTTTTAAAGGATCCCAATGACATACTTTTTATCTATTTTTCTTACGTTATCACTCCAAGCCCCTTCCTCCTTGGACAAGTATCCCAGCAACCTTCGATTTTTCTTTGAAATCCATATCAAAATCAACGAATCCTCCAGAATTCTTAAAACAAAGCTTTCTAGCTCTCTTAGCCACCTATCAAGATTATACCTGTATTTATACTGACGCGTCTAAAAATCTAGATAAAGTCGGCTGTTCGGTCGTTTTACCTAATGAGACCGTTCGGTAAAGTCTCCCTTCCATTTATTCGGTATACACGTCCGAGCTCTTTGCTCTTTACCTATCTTTGACGTTAATTGAAGACTTAACCCACAGCCAGTTTCTAATTTGCAGGGACTCCTATTCGGCTCTCCAGGAAATCCAAACTTTTCATCATTCGGAAACTCAATTAATATTTCACATTTCGAATTTAATATTTAAAACAAAAAGAACGATTATATTCCTCTGGGTGAAAAGCCACGTAGGAATTACAGGGAATGAACTGGCTGACACAGGTGCTAAAGAAGCAAGTTCCATCTTTCCTATTCCCAACGTTAAGACGGTACGGACTGACTTCAACTCAGCCATACTGAAGCAATGCAAAGAAGCATGGTGCACTTTTTGGTCTATGGTTCAGGAGAACAACAAGTTAAAGCAAACCTTCGGAGTTTCGCGACCACTATCCCAGATAGTTGGACACCGCAGGGAGCAATCAATAATAACACGGTTGAGGATTGGACACATGTAGACTGACACATGGGCACCTGCTTGAAGGAAAACCTCCGCCGAGATGCCTGCGCTGTGACTTAGAGCTAACTGTGGAACACATCCTGATGGAATGCCCACCGTATAGTTCAGGCAGAACATGGCCTCTTCTACAAAGTTATAAGGAAACAATGGACCAAAAGAATCAACAAAATTTGTTCATTTTTCTGAGAAAAAAAAATTGTACTAATCTCTGTAAATAGTTTATGACCACGGTGCCTCTAACCTTTGTAGTAGTACATGGCACCTAAAACTGTAATCAAATGAATAAATATTTATTTTTATCCATAATAACAGTTATAAATAGTAATTACACAAAATATTCCTTCATAGTGATAATTCCCTTAAATCTGTTTCATTAATATTGTATATTTTTTATAGTAGTACATTACAAATTATATTCTAAAAGCATTATTTATTTTACAGATAATAAAAACGTTTATTGTTAGAGGAAGCCTGGAATAGGCGTTAGTTTTATATGCCATACATTTTGTATTTAATATTTATACTTAGATATATGATTAAACCAACTATAATTATTAATTTTTTTTTCTTTTAAATTATCAATGAATATTCAGATTAATAACAAAACCTACTATAAAGTAAAACTTAAAATTCTTGAGAGGAAGAAGGCTAGACTATTATAGCTTCGATTAGAAAGGGTGAAGAAGATATATGGTCAGGTAGACAAAAGTCAAAAAAGAAATGACAGACGATTGGTGAGAGAAATTATAGATGATGCTTGGACATGGCAAACCTTATTACTTCTTCTATTTCCTATCTTTGAGAGTCGTAAGGTTTTTACGGTCCAAAAATGTTTTTGTTTTTTGTAATCCGGAAATGAACAAGTTGAACAGGAAATCAATCACAAACTAAAACCACACGCCAAAAGTTCACTATCGAAAAGATATTTTGCGAGTATAGGAAACCCTGATAACATCTTTAAATATTGTCTTACAAGAAGGTGGGAAACATTTATAAAGCATATTAAGTTACGATTTTGTTATAGTTGTCTTAAGGCATAAATAATTATAAAATTCAGATTTAGGATCTGGAAACATTTATTCTAATAATTAAATAAATATAAAATATTAGTTGTAATATATGAGAGTATTAGTTGCTTATTGTCTTTCTTTCTTTATTTATTAAATCATAAATACATTGGCTTACATTACGGCCTAATGATACCCCCAATTGGGGTCATAAAGTTAGCGAACAATAAATAGTGTAACTATTTAGTTGTTTCATTTACTGAACGCTACCTGGACTAAATATATCCAGCAATTTTTAATAAAGTAACTATAAGGTTGTCCATAGAATTTTATCTAGGTTCCATGTACTTTTTGAATAAAATAGCCTAATCGTTACAAACTACTAACAATAATGTAGGTTTCGTTTTTTTTTTGTTACTCATAAGTTATCACGACCACACAGTTTTTTTAATAAGAGCCAGATATACAAATTTAATTCATAAAACTTTTCTGTTATTGTTCTTTAAAAAAGATGAAAGTAAAACAATAAAGGAGAAAACCTAGGAGACACGGATTATTTTTTTGAATGTCCACGCCCTAAGCCACAATAACTAATTGAATGAAAAAGTAGTAGTCGGATTTAGAAACCTCATCAACCTTTTTTTTTTTTTTTTTTAAACCAACTACAACATGACAGGTTCAACAGTTCTTTCTGAAGTTCCAGATTGATTTTAAACAATATTTTTTCTAGTATTATTATTATCTATACTGATGAAAGAATATTAGAGGGTTGTGAAAATCATTTACTTGTTTTCATGATATCATAGTAGAACTCTATTCTGTATATTTTATATATAATGACATTGAACTTAATTCCATTACATTGACTGGTAGAGAATCTCTCTGCTATTTTCGAGTAATATTTAATTATTTTTAACTCAAGGTTTAATGACAAGCTCTTAATTTTTATTGTATAGGTAATATTTTTATAATTTATAGTTATAATTTAGGGTATAATGTAAAGCACATAACATAGTGTTTTTCCACCGAAAATACAATGAAAAAAAATTAATTAAATAAAAAATTCAAGGGATCTAGAATCTATAATGTCACCCAAAAAGGGAGTTTTTTTTTAAAATTACCTTTGATTTAATTTGATAATAATTTGATTTGGTAATAGGAGTTATTACTAATTAAAACAACTTAAAACCCAGAAAACAACCACACGTACCATATTTTAAGGTGAAGAAAATTATAATGAAAAAGATATCATTAACGCTACGTAAAAGAATTACCAAGATAGTATTAAACAAAAAAATTATAAACAAATAATTAGTTACCCCTCCTAAAAACAGATATAGGATTTCACTCACATTTAAATTTGTCTTTTTAAATAAAATAAAATCTTACAACAATAATCGAGTTGTACACTGTAGAATAAATTATTGCAGAGGTTTGTTGGGTCTGAAAACTTATTTATTATGCCAACGTTTCGGTCTTATTTATAGGCCATCTTCAGGGTTTTTCCGATGAATGTTATCTACAAACATTGAGCTAAAACGTCAGCCAAATAAAATCATATCCAGTGCTTCAATGACACAATCAGAAACAAAACAAACTTATCTGATAAAGATGTCAAAAATATTAAGTAAAACATCATCAGTAAAAAAAATTAACATAAAATATACTTACATATTTATTCACTTTTATAATAGAGGCAATTAATTAAAAGACACTAAATTATTTAAAATATATTATTTCATATATACTGAAAGGTATAAAGTTATTGAAAGATAATATAAGAGATCAAATTTTGAAAATTCTGCATTTAAGCTCCATCAGACAATTTTAAAGAGTATAAAATCAATTGAAATATTGGGATAATTGAAATTTTCGAATCCTAGTTTTGCAAGAAAATACATGATTTATGTCTTCTGTGCCCAAATATACAACAAAGAATATATATATATATATATTATATATATATATATTATATATATATATATATATATATATATATATATATACACACACACACTTATAATAAATGTTTATCTCGTTTGTTTTAAGATCATCCCTGATTTTATCCAACTGCACTTCTTCTTTTATTTATTTCCTAATATATTAACCTGTCATATATTTTCCATTTAAATAGACTGATATTCACTTACAAAAGCAACTATTATTGGTTTGCCGTTAATCTAGCAAATTTAGATTGCACAGTATTCATTGAATATTTATTTACCTTTATACATTCATACTTCAATATGTAGTAACGCAATAGATAATGACTAGTAATTTTGAAAATTAGATTAAGCCATGGTAATTCATCAATTCCCCACCACACGGTGGAATTTGGACTGGAGTGGAAGAAATAAAAAATAAACTAGTTTTCTTGAAATAAAAACTGAAATGTATTTCCCTAAAAATATAACACAAAACTATTTTTACTTTCACATACCTATATATGAAATATAGGTAATAATATAAGTAATATTATAGGTATTGGTCACCTGAGTCCAAAATACCAAGTCCCACATCTGTGATGATCAAAGATCTGTGTGCCTGTGTGTATGAGGTAAGTATAGCACAAAAATATAAATTCATACAATACTAAAATTTCATATTAAGACAAATATTCGCCTGGAATGTTACAGCAACTTTTTCATTAAAATCAGCTAACCACAAGAGCCACTTTGTAAAATTGCATTTAGCAGCTTTTTACGTTTTTTTCAAAATCAGTTCTAAAGATTTTGATGAAATTTCCAATATCGATGTAAATTTTAATGGGCTTTAATGTCCTGTAGATTTCATTCTGATTGAAATCGTCTGATAGGGCTTAAATACTAATATTTCAAATTTTCTTCCTCTAAAGTATCTTTAATTTTGTATATTTTTAAAAATCAAGCACAACATCTTAGAATTAATAAATAATGGCTAAATATGACCGTTGAGCGAATTTGATTAATAAACTTAAGGTGAAAAGTGCAAAATAATTTTCTTAAGCGATTTTTTTTTTGGGACATTAAAACAGAAATATAGATTTATAATATACTGTTGGATAGCTAAAGATTTTAGAAAAAAAAAAATTATCATAAACAAAAAATTGTAGAAGTTAACGGAAGGTGATGAAAAGCCGAAAAAAACAAACCGATTGTCGTAGATAAAAATCTAATTGATTATTTAATAAAACACATGTTTCTATTCAAACTTAATTTAATTATTTCTTTAACAATTTATTTTAATCTCTGAATGTATTTAAAACTTCTAAAATATATTTTAACAACGGAGGTAAGTGAAAGTCGTGTGTTGCGCGCGCACCAGATCTTTTTTAATGTAGTCATTTGAAGAAGTGTTCATCACTCAACTATTATACACTTGCAATATAGAAAAAAATATCAGATAAGGTTTTTATCGAAACAACTGTTTTTCATGAAATAACGTCGGAAGTATAAATTATTATTTGAAACAATAACGCTAGTTAATTGCTTTGTTTTCACTATCACTATCACAATTTTTCTCTATTTATTATTTTGCATGAATAAAAATGAGCTTTATAAAGTACTGTTCAAATTTCTGGAAATCTTTGTTGTAAGGAGAACAATTATTGCATACTCTTGGTTTAGAAGCGTACCTGCTTTGAAGAGTACTGACCTCGACCGAGGACTATCAAAAGGAGCCGAGAACCCCAAAACCGGCGGCCTCAAATCCTCCCCCCACCTCAAATACTCCTTATCGGCCATTTATTCCTGCCTTATCCTGTACCTTTCCAGAACCGCACACGTTAATGCCACGAAATTGCTCGGAGGAACAAACTACAAGCCCTTTCCGCCGGGATAGAACGCTACCGTCCCTCTTTTCCCAAGGCCTCCTTTATTCCTGGTAATATATAATGTTTTATTTCTCTTTCTCTCATTTCCCCTTCGTATCTGGGTAATACCGACCTATTTCCCGATGATAAATGTGACTGAGAAAAGAGAAAAAAAAATGTATTGAAGGATAAGGCCTTTTCATAATTTTTTTTTTTTTTTTTACCTTTAGATATTCTAGAATTGTCATCGTTATATACATACACGGAGCACGTATAATATAGATATAGGAGGAGATAAGCTCGAAGGAATCAGATCGGATCAATCAAAATCACGAACGGACTTAGCATGGCATAAGAAAAAAACTTTTATGTATAAGAATACTGGATACATGTTGCTAGTGTATCAACAATATTTAAAGTAGTTAATACAATACGGCATTATTACTTTTTGCTTTCACTTAACTATATATGAAATATTTTTTGATCTATCTTACATGTCCAAGATAAAAAGAAATATTAATACAAACATTTTTTTTTTAAATTAATCCGTTGAATATATAAATGGGCAGAAAGAGATAATGCATATTTAAAAAAAGTGATGAGCTTTTTTTTAAACACAATACTTTAATTAGTTGAAACATATTGAGTAATTTTAAATGTGCATTATAAATTGAGATTAATATAAGAGTTATTTTTTTTTTTACGTTTTGAAATGATATTTTCCCTCCTCATTTTTCGAAATTAAATATATTTTCCTTGTTATTATTTCCATTAAATCCTTGTTATTCATCCCATATGAATAATTTCGCATGCATACAAACAAAATATAATAGTTAAATTTAAGCTATAAGATATTTACAGTTAAGGTACTAAAGTATTTGATAAAATACTACATACAATTATAATTATATTAAATAAAGGCCTGTAATAAGTAAGTCATAGTCTTAGGAAATGAAAGAATTAAGCTAATCAACACATAATAATAAATTAATAAATAAAATCCAATAATAATAATGATAAGGAATAAAAATTATAAATAAATAAAATTACTTAGTGTCATTTAAATAAATTGTTCTGTAATAAAAATGAGTAAACATAAATAAACGAGTAAAAATAAATGACTAAATATAAAAACTAAAGCAGATAAGAAAACAATTAAAAAAATGTCGCTCGTAGTTAAAACAAAATAAAGAAATTAGAAAACATTTACGGATGGAAAGCCCAAATTAAAAAAAAAATATATATACACAATAAAACAGCAATATAAGTGAACTGAGAGTAAAGAAAAACCAATAAACTCGCGTAATTGTTCAAAGGTTATGTTTAGGTCTCCAATTCCACATCAGAGTTCTTGAGGTATGGTGTCAGAATTGGAGAATTAAAATCAACTCCAACAAATCCCACCAAATTACCTTTACCCTTGGTCGAAAGCCTAAAACATTCTACCCTACAGTGTCTTTTAATAATATTCCGCTGGTGCTCGGTTGAACAGATTCACTGTCTAGAGCTCCTACTTGACAAACGTCTAACTTAGAATCCGCACACTAGACTGAAACGAAAAGAAACTGTCAGCCGTTTTCGCTAACTTTAACACTTACTGGACAAACACTGTAACCTCAACTTAACTACAAAATGCTCATCTGTATCACTATCATAAGGCCTATCTAGACGTACGGAGTTGAGCTTTGAGGCTTTACTAAACCATCAAATTCTTTCCGTATCCAATACAAAACTCTTCGCAAAATCCGTAACCTTTAAGTTTAGATTACCTAGTGGATTGCAGCCAATGGGCGTATTCTCTTCTTGTATTATATCTGACAGCAAATTTACTTGATGTATTAACTAATACAGTTGTAAATCTCAATAAATAATTTAAAAAAAAAAAATCTTTTTTTTGGAAAATATAACATATTTCAGGTAATCAGTATTCATTTCAGGAAAACTAGGTTGTTTTTTAAATCCTCTTCCACAAACCATCGAACCAATTACCGGGATGACCCCACTCCAATCCAAAATTCGCTATGTGGTGGGAACTGATGAATTACTGTTGCTCAATGAGATTTTCAAACGATCGAAAATACAAAATCTCAAGATAATTATTTTGTGTGGGAAGTCTCTAATAGCTAATTACATTTGAATTGTTACATATTAAAGTCAGAATATATAAAGGTTAGTGAAAGTAGAAATGGTGAAAATAAGTAAATTTAAAATGAGTTAAATATAATTGAGAGAGGGTGATCGTCAATGGCATGAACAAGCTCCTATAGAAAAAACATATTAACAAGATGGACGGACTGTTACAAGAGCAAAGAGAGAAGACGGTTGAAGAGGACTGAGCACCACGGTATTGGACAGTTAACAAGTACCGACAGAATTAGCTGCCGTAGCTGAGGAGATAATTAGCTAACTCAATATTTGTCCTGAGAGAGCGGATGGGTCGCCCATTGTAGGGTCCATCTGGTTCTCAACCTCCCGCTGTTCCTTCATCTGCATATGTCGGAGGATCGTCCGGAGCTGCTAGAGAGTGATCCCTGCCGGGTCGGAGTGCCCATCTGTTAGCCTTCTAGGGGGTTATTTATCCTCTCAGGGGTGGCCAAATTGCCCTGACTTGTAACACTTAGCTCTCAATAGGATATGTATTACTGGATCCTAAAATGCTCTCTGACAGTTGTACAATTATTCCGGGTTACTGAGTCTGAAGCAGTAGGGTTAAGAGGCAGGCGATTCAAGGAGTTATAGAGCAATGAGACAATAACTTTCTAATTTATTTAACAATGCATGTTGAATTTAAAAATAAGGTGCAGGCAACACACGACTTTCTCATATCTCCGTTGTTAAAATCTATTAAAGAATTTTCGAATACAGTTAGAAATGGAAATGAAAGAAGCTGATAAGGAATTAATTAAACAAAATTTCCATAGAAACGCGTTTATTTATTTATTTTTTTTAATCTAAAATATTATCATCAAAAACAATCAGTTAGTTTTATCAGTTTTACACCACTTTTTTTTAAACATATACCAACTTGTGCATAAGATGATATTTTTTTCGAAAATCTTTTGCTTTCCAACAGTATATTATACATGTATATTACTGTTATTATGCAGGTTTCTCCTACAGTTGGATATCGAATTCGTTCAACTTATACATTTAACTGTTTTTTAACAATGACAACAAGAAGATGTGGCTATTTTTATATAATCTACAAAATTAAACTATTATAGGTGGAATAGTCAGGAATCAGTCATTTTAAAAAGTTTTTAATTTTGCCAACGTTTCGGCTCAAGCTTGTGAGCCATCATCAGGGCATTACTGAGCCATGTCCAAGCATAAACTGAGTCCAAGAGTTTATGCTTGGACATGGCTCAGTAATGCCCTGATGATGGCTCACAAGCTTGAGCCGAAACGTTGGCAAAATTAAAAACTTTTTAAAAATGACTGATTCCTGACTATTCCACCTATAATAGTTTCTACAGTCGACTATACACCCTCAATACAAAATTAAACGTAGTATTGAGGAAAAAAATTTTAAATATCGGCATTTAAGCCCTGTCAAACTATTTCAATCAAAATGGGACATAAAATTATAGCCCTTTTAATTTTACATTGATATAGCGTGTTTAATCGGAAACGTTAGAGCAGTTTTTGAGAAAATCGTAAAAAGGTGCAAAATTAAGGTTATAAAGTGGCTCTTCTGGTCGGCTTATTTTGATTTTAATAAAAGTGGCTGTAACATCTCGGGCTTATAGTTGACTTAAATATGAAATTTCAGTTACATAGGACATTTTCGTTTTCGCGCTGGACTCACCACAGACAGTCACTCACACACACACAGATATTTATGCGGGACTTGGTCATTTGGACTCAGGGGACCCTAAAATGTGCATTTCCATAAAAAACAGGATTCGAACATTTTCACGATCGCAATACTTTCCTTTACTATATATTTCATATATAGGTAAGCGAAAGTAAAAAACTGTTTCTGGTAGAATAGTGTAAGATCCCCAGTGGTATCATACCGTACTAAAATAGTTATTACCGGAGTTAGTTTAGCATAGCCCAAAGGAATAAAGAGATCCTACAGATTTCTGCAATTTTAAAGGAAAATATAATGTTAAAAACAACAGCTGAAGTAGTATTTTAAAAAATAGTAATTTTAGATTTCAAGAGACAGACAAAACCAACAGCAGAGAAACCATGCAATGCAACGAGAAATCCGATAGTACTAACTACTCTGCATAAATCGAAATTAATTAAACTACTTTAATAGGTGCATTTCGATTAGAACAGACCTGTAGTAACTCTTTGAATACTATAAGGCATTATCGAAAAATCGCATTAAGGAGACCATTGAAATAAATTTAAAACATGGCATAGCTCTATCATCACAAGTCTACTCCAAGAATTAAACGCAAAGTTCAAAGTGAATTATTGGTTTTTCCAACAAAGGCAGGTAAAAAATAATGAAGGAAGGAGAGCAACAGAAAAGAAACATATGATACCATAAACATGAGATAAATTCTGCTTCTTGCCTGCTTTATGCTAATTCCGAAAGGGTGGGATGAACGAAAATAAAAACTTGAGTAAACCTGCATAAGTGGTTACTTTTTGATAAATGTGTTGGTGGATTTCGGGCTCGGAGAAGTTTCGTCTAATTTATATCCTATATTTCTCTTTCCACTTAACTTTATATGTTCCCTAGTTCTTCCAGCATCCCTGCCTCCTTCCTCCTTAGCATCAGTATTGTTTTTATCTACGCCAAAATTGAAATAGTCTTGAAGTGAATTCACTAAGGTACATGAAAAGGAGATTTATCTGCCATGAGACGTAATGCAAAATATTAAAACTACACCTTCAGAGCACTTAAGAAGCTTTAACTTAGCTAACAAAAGGCCAATTTAAAGCGTATCCAATCCCTCCTTTTTAAACTTACGGATAATCAACATCAATCAAAGCTAGTGTCAATGTTAAGAATTTCCAATTGATCATTTAGTTATTAAGTAATAATGCAATCTGTCGAAATCAATAATAATCAGTATTAATGATAAAATACACCATTTACTGCATAAAATTAATGAAAAAGTTAAACAAAAATTAGTATTTATGCATTGAGATTAATTTTCTTTTTCAATTATTATTTTTTAATACGTACATTTTTTTTAAGAAAGATAAAGATCTCATTTAAAGAATAAGATATATTGAATATTAATGATTTAAATTAACTAAATTAAGAGGTTAGAAAAAATTGAGGAATATTCAACTCAGGAAATTGGAAATTTAGGAATACAGGAATCCGATAGAAAACTAATATTTACTTATTTATTTTTAATCGAACTGTGAATTAATAGCAGCTAATTAATGAATTACATATACTCTGTACACAAAAAAGTAGACCTACTACTTGTTTAGAATAAATATTTGTTAAATCTAATATAACAATTATTAGAATACATACCGAATACTAGAGCAATGGACCCAGATCTAATAGGAGTAGCAACAACATACCTGGAAAAAAAAAATTATATTTGAAAACAAAGTAAAGTTAATTCAAAAGAAAAATATAATTTGAGGATAACGATAATTACAAAACAAATACATATAAAATAGGTATCATGAAATCATACCAATACGGTCCAGTTTTCATATATATATATATATATATATATATATATATATATATATATATATATATATATATATATATATGTGTGTGTGTGTGTGTGTGTGTGTGTGTGTGTGTGTGTGTATGTTTGTGTGTTTTACTTCTTTTTTTTTCCGCCCCTCACTCTCTGGCCCAAAACATCCCGCATAGCCTTCAAAGGTGAATTAAGGGTATAAAAGTAAATAAAAACATGTTAATGCAGTAAATTTACAACTCAATTATTGTGGAATATCGAGAAATTACAGTTTTTATCTCCATGCTATTTATACGAAAAATTGGTTCTTCATATGTGAATCAGGTATGCAACCACAATACATAGAAGCACAACCCCTACATTCAAGGTTCAAGGGGATGAAAACGCACATATAATGGATTTCAATAAAATAAACTGGTGGATTCTTATTTTAATGATGGTACTCACCTTTTGTCTCATTTATTATATTAATTGCTTTCTGATACAGTTGCATATATAATAACCAACATGTGAGATTAAAAAAAAATGAATTACCCAAAATACTATGGACAAAATATAAATCAGGTACATGATTAAATAAGGTGTACATTAAACCTCCTATGCGGCCAACATCAATAGTTTTCTCAAATTTACTAAATACATTAATAGTTATTTAAATAAAAGTTACATTAGCATATTTAAACCATAAATTTGGTAATAACACTGAACCAGTTGTAATAAATATACGTTTGGGGCACCATTACAAGTAGGGCAAAGTGAAGCCGTTTGATAGGAACTTAGGGGCCAGTAAATAGGAAGCTTGAATCGGTCTAATGAGGGAACAGACCCCGTGGTCAACCCTAGCAACTGTTTTATGGACAAACTTACCCACCCCGCAAACTCTAATTAATACCATATGACTAAGTTTTAATTGCTCTCGTTCGACCTACCCTTTCCTTCCTTAGAGGTTCCAACATTCGCCCAACAGAATATACTGACATTCACTAAAGCAGTTCATAAGTTAGAGGTGTTAGCGAGGCATTCATTATATTTCAAAAAATATTTATACATCATTTACATTTTTAAAAAATCTAGTTCGGGCAACACAAGATTTTAACTCAACTCGGTTGTAAAAATCAAATTTGAATTATTTTATAAAGTTATAGGGGGGAGGGAGGAGGGTGTTACAGTTATATTTAATTTTTTTGTAAATTCACGTTTAAATTAAATAATTTAACAATGTGCTATGTTTTTTGACCGGCTGCTTTTCTAAGGCAGCGGTACCTTCAAAAACTAGATTAATTGATATATTTAAGGTATTCATATACGATACTTTTTAAAACAATTGAAATTCTTTTCTAAACGTATCGTGTTTACCGATCCAAGTAGGTGGACTGCAGCGTATGATCAAATTAGACAAGTTTAGAATAGAATACATTATCATTTAAATTTCCTTAAACATATACAATTTATTTACACAATGCCTGAGAATTCTGAGGGACGTTACCGTTAACATTGCATACAATATTACAATAAAGAAATATCTCAAAAACTTAGTCGGCTGGCGAAGGTAGAATCAGACGGACCACTCCTCTTCTTGTAGATGGAACTTCTCGTGGGTGGAATAAGACTGACCTCTCTGCTTCTAAAATCGCACCCTTTTCACCTTGCCGACCTGCTATTAGACAAAGAAAGGCGGGGCTGATATGGGAAGTGCCCTTGGGGTCTAGGAAGTTTCCCGAGGTATCTTTAGGGTCCCCCATGGATTTAGGTAAACGCTTTTTGATCTTTTGCCGACACAGGCTTATTAATATTTATTTAATTAATCTAATAATTATCAAATGCTGAATCTACACCCCTCAGTATCCTCAATACATAACGAATGTAAAATTGTTATGTACAATAATCACTTAGGTTTATTCCCTGTTCACCGCCTTACATTAACTTCCACAACTTCATATATCAGATATATTTTTTTTTTTTTAAATCATCAGCTTTCCAAAGATTTCGAAAGATTCGGTCTTTTTCATTTTAGGCAACCTGTTACTAAGTTATGGGAATGATTATTTTATGAATTGAAAAAGGGATTTATCTATATCAGATAAAATGATTTCATATTTGTAATTCTCTAAAGGTTATTATCGCAGTGTAGGTTGGTGTATAAAGTTAATTTGTGCTCTGTATTTTAAAAATGAATCTGCTGGAATTATATTCAGTTCTAAATTCAAATAAAATAGCTATACAATTTTTACAAATAATCGGTGTTCTACATGGAAAAATGAAATGCAGAGAAAGACGACACAACATGATTATAGTAAATAAATCATGTGTTTTTTTAATAATGATGTAACCTTTGATATTATTTAAATAAACGTTATCATAACTTAGTTTGTTTATTTATTTATTTAAAGTCACTTTATGCCACTATGGCTAATCGGACGAAGCTACAGTGGAAGTCCTAAATTTTGCCTATCCAGGTTTTATTAGGATAGGGATCTTTAACGAGTACCTGACATCGCACAGTACCTTTTAACGTCCCCTCCGAAGGACGGCGTAACTAAGGATATTTTACTCCCATTAAAAAATCCTAGGACCACCTGCGGGTTTGAACCCGTGACCTTTAGCATGGGAGGCTATTACGCTAGCCACCCAACTACAAGTGATCCCCATTAGTAACAGGTCGCCTAAAATGAAAAAACAAAACAATTTATTATATATCTACAATAAAATTCTTATGTTAAAAAAAAAACATAAAATATTGATTGTTTTTTTATCCTTAAGTTCATCAAATTCGTTTAACTTGTTTTATCCGTTATTTATCAATGCTAACAAGATGATATGGTTATTTTTTTCGAATATACAAAATTAAAGGTACTTTAGCAGAAGAAAATAATTAAAAATCGACATTTAAGCAAAACAATTACGCCATTACTAATTAACATTTTTACTAAATGCGTATCTCAAAAAATAAATTATTTAAATAATTATCAAATTAAACAATAGACAAATATGTGTGTTAAGGAAACCAGGAAATTTAATATAATAACCAGTAAGGTACAATGCGCTTTGGATTAGAACTTAAAAAATAATGCTATTATATTTTTCCACAATCATCCACCCATTTTAATAGAAGTAATAAATTTACCTCAACCCATACCCAAGGAAATTTCAGTTCTACTGAGATAGATAGATGGAATGTCGGATTTCCCTCTTACTATAAATAAAAGTATATACAATAAATACTAGACATTTTAAAGAATATAAAATTTTTAAAAAAATCAGTAAACTCTAGTAGTATTCTAAATACAGGATTCTACAAATATTTTAATCTGTTTGAATTTTGGGGACCTGATAAGTTATTCTTGAGCTACTCAGTTATTCTCTGGAGGCTAAGTGGATCAGGGACGAACCTACCCAAAGGTTTAATGTTCCAGGAAAAGAGCTTTCATATTTATTTTATATATAAAAAAAAAAGCTCCGGTACCATATTGATTATCCAAGGCTTTTATGTTTTAATTTTAGATGAAACATTTAATCAGTTAAACCACAGAAAAATATTCTTTTGAATGAGGGGGAGGGGGGGGGAGAAAGCTCCTACTTTAAAATTTTAAGTTTACTAAAGATGAACATTTTAAATGTATTTCAGGATATACCATATAATAGTTATTTGAATAATTATGTACACATTTCATCATTTGCAACTATTGTAAATAAATTTCTTCTTCCAATTTTTAAACTCTTTTAGTCATATTTTAATTATGTTTGTCTTTCTAGTAATTTATATTTTTGTAGAGGTACAGTCAATAGTTATTTCAGGCATTCCGCCCACTTTATTCAGTAATTATGATGTTTACTTTATAATGGTCGGTTGGTTTGAATATTTTATTAATATATATTTCTCTATTTATCGCAGATTTGCCTAAAATAATATGGTTGGTTTAATATCTGTATACACATATATTTATTTAGGAGCATTACATTCCGTCGTATAAAGGACAATGGCAAAAGTGATAAAAGAACTCGAGCTAAGCAAATTAAGTCAACTTTTGTGAGATTTTAGGGAACTAATTTTTTTTTAAATAAGCGCTGAATGAAAATAGTTTGTTTACATTTAAAATCCTCATGTCCTCATTTCATAAGAGGACCGATCTAATATTTCTTAATTGACCTTATTTCTGTATTATTTAATGTATTTTCAATTATTTCTCACTTTTGATTTATTTTTCATAATCTACAGAAAATGTATCACATTTACTACTTATCAAGTTTTTACTTTCACTTT
Source organism: Piezodorus guildinii (assembly GCA_023052935.1). Classification (NCBI taxonomy): domain Eukaryota; kingdom Metazoa; phylum Arthropoda; class Insecta; order Hemiptera; family Pentatomidae; genus Piezodorus; species Piezodorus guildinii. The sequence goes on from CM041293.1 coordinate 94,041,186, forward strand.
ATCAATAGAAAATTGGTAAATAGTGAAATTCTGTAATGATTGGATTTTAATCATTGTTGTTAATTATTAAGAGGCCAATACCAATTAAATTGTTTTAATTTTAAATATAGTTAAAACTCAAGGTGTATATGAATAAAAGATATAATATTTCAAATGCATAATAAGTAAAACATCAAGGCTTCGCACACTTGTATCTTCAAGAGTGTATAATTTAAAAATGAAAATAATTTATTGAAATAAAACTTGTAAAAAACTGTATCATTTAAAGATCAAAGATGGGTTATAAAAACTATTATTTAAGACTTACGCCGCGCAGATTTAAGGTTCAGCAAAAAATACTCAGATACAAAAACTCCAATTATTTGAATAAAAAATTTTAAGGGAGGAATTAGTCCGGGTGGCGGTCATTAAATGAAATAACTGAATAGTTTCAACTATTATATTGTTTGCCAACGTTTCGACCCCCATTGTGGATCATCATCAGGGCGTCTGGTAGGCGAGTGGAAACAGGAAACTCAGTTTCCACTCGCCTACCAGACGCCCTGATGATGATCCACAATGGGGGTCGAAACGTTGGCAAACAATATAATAGTTGAAACTATTCAGTTATTTCATTTAATGACCGCCACCCGGACTAATTCCTCCTAGTAATTCTCAACGGTCAACTAATTATATCCACCTTAAATTTTAAGACTCATAACGACAGCTCCTTGGTATGTAAACACCAAAACATATGGAATTAATAACCAAAAGTTGAGCAACGCATAAGAACTCTCTGTTTGCGTTATCATAGCAAACTATACGGTTGCAATTGAATTGTTAATAGCGGAAATTCCTGTTAGAAGAAGGCTGAAAAGAAGCGGGATGAGAGACCTTCATTGCTAAATTAAAGCCTAGAAAGAGATGCTGCTAGGTACTTTTTCCCCCATGCCTATCATGTCTGCTGCAAACGTTTTCTCTAGCGCATTTGGTTATTGTCAGATAGCTTCTTTTAGATAAGAATAATAACAATAAAAAAAGAAGTGTATTCTAGTCTTACAAGAATATAAAAGAGAATTATATCTTCAGATAATAACTGTGTATAAGGCACCACCTTCGTATTTGAACACTTCCTATTTGTTCGTTCAAGACATCCTGCGTATGATGGGTTCCTTTGAACATTTTCCAAAAGAAAACGGAGAGAGAATTAAGGGTTGCTATTGATTAAAGCGGGGGCACTGTTCCCGCTATCACATATAAGAGAGGTTAGCTAGAGGTTTCCAATAAGGACCCGCGGTATCTGTCAACGGACTGGCAAGATATTTCGGGGACACCACAATTCCAGCTGTAACAGCACAATAAGCTCCTGGCAATGACAGTTCTGGCCCACCTTATATCTCCTTACACGCTGGCCAACTTCATCCCGGGTTATCTGTCGTCTTTCCCCTAATTAGGAACCCTTCAGTCTGTCCCAACTGCGTACTCCGGTACACACAGATTGCCTCTTTGATTTAGTTAGGCTTCATGGGTATATAGACCTTCTGTCTGCCCGTATTAATGTCTTAGTGACTGCGTACAGAAGTAAATCACTGAAGAGTAAGAAACTTAATTAATGTATTAATATATATTTCAACAAAAATTATTATTATTGAAAACAAAAAATAAATTATTTTATTTTTTTGTCCCTTCATCATTCAACGTTTCTGAGACATGTGTATGCGTTTTTGTGTTAATGAACTTGTTATTTTACATTTTTTTTTTAACGGAATAAAAAAGAAGAACATACCCTCCACAGTTTTACCAGAAGAATGGAAGTTATGGAATGGGTATTCGATATTCATAGCCAATGTGGCCATCACCCCACGTTCCGATGGGATCCCAGTACCGGATATCTTTTCGGTTATTGGACTCGTATATTCTTCTGTTTGAATTAACATTCCCAATCTATATTTATTATTTTTTCAGAAGTTCATTGTTCTACAGAAATCAATTATATGTTGTTCTTTTTTTTACCTTAGAATATTAAAAATGAAATATTGTACTTTAAAATTTAGTGAGATTATTATTTTTTTAATAAGGTAGCCTATGTAATATGGGATATGCGGAAAAAATCCTCGTGTAGAAAATGAACCACTTATTAGGTCTTCAATTATCTCCAAGGGCTTTTTTGTTTAACCCTTCCCTAAAAAATGGAAGGGCTATATTTTATACCCACTCTCCTCTTTCAAGGAAAATAATAAAGGAATAATGGAGACCATTAGGTCACATTAACATTTCTCTGTTAAAAATTGTTGGGTATTTTAATTTATATTAATTGGTAACTACATGTTTACATGTAAACGATTATATAATTTACAAAATGCAGGCATAAATAATTAATATATTACATATAATAACATTATTTTACATTACAATGTATTTTTCTTCTGTTTCGTTCATTTTTAGGTATCTTAATCCTTTCCATTCTAAACTTTCTTAAAAGTCCCATTTTTATAAATTTTCAAGATTTTTTTAAATCAATTTCTTAGCTAATTAGGCAATGTGTTGTGAGCACAAAAATTGTGAAGAACATCACTCATTATTAAAAGCAAATTAAAACACTCCTTAAAATATGAAAATCGGGTATATCCTTTGAAATTAGTCCTTTCCGTGCGTAACCAGCCTCTCCCTGCCTGATATAGAATGTTAGATTAATGTTTTTTTGGACCAATTATTGCATCGGGAAGAGAGATTTTATTATAAAGTGTCCTTTTTAGTTTGTTAATTCTAGCTACCAGTGAATTATGTCGATTCATATCCTTTTAAAAGGAGAATCAAGTCAAAAATGGTGGTTCCCTTCCATTTGAAACGTATCCTAGTTACAATAAATGTCAATTGTTACGAATCCTTTCAACGAGAATGGCGACTTTAACTTAAAATAAGGACGCACGAAAAGGTCTAATTTTACTATTTCAAAGGATATGCCCGATTTCCATATTTTGAGGAGTGTTTTAATTTTTTTTTTTTATTATAAGTTAAATTCGCCATTCTCGTTGAAAGGATTCTTAACAATTGACATTTACTGTAACCAGGATACGGTTCAAAATGGAAAGATGTGCTTATTGTTAGTTTATATTTTGATTTTATATCTACGAAATTGCCATATTTGGAGAGATTTTCCCAGCACATTTTTCAGCCGCGAAGCCGACTCAAAATGGCTGCAGACTTCAAAGTTTTATCCAGAAAAAATATCTTATTCACGGTTTTACAATATATTCGAGAATAGAGATAGAGTATATTGTTAAAAAAAATTGAAAATAAATTAATGAAAATTGGACGATTTCAAATGGATTGATCCTAATATATTTTGAGTAGGAAGTTCAGAGTTTTATTGCGCAACACTTTTAAGTTCAGCAGGAACCGATAAGAAAAATGTTTTCCAGAATGAAGTAAGATTGGAAAATAGCCCCTCACTCAGCTCTATACCTGAAAGCAATAACTCAGATAAGTTTGTGAGTAGAGGAATATAAACACCGATGAGATGTAAAACTGCTCGGGACTGAGACGATCTGGTTCCCTGGCTGGGTTAAGGACCTCCTTGTCCCATCATTACAGCGCTAACGGCATGGTACTCTTCCCACGGCCGCCAATCCCATTGTGTGAATATTGTACCCACTCCGGTCCACATTTCTTATGTGCCCTCCTTATTTAGGTACAGCTTCATGCCGGTAAGGCGCGACTTGGGAAAGGTCGTCGAGGCTCTATTTGGTCCTTGGAGGATATAGTCTGAGTTATAAAATAGTGTAAGCTATCATGGTTTTAATTCTAAATGAAACTCAAATATTTTTAAAGCCGTGTGTGCATAAAACTCTTTTTTACACTCCTCCAATCTAGGTCCACTTCCTGATCTCAATATAAATCTCAAATACATAGTAAACTGCTGGGAAAACAGACAACACAGCAGACAATGCTCAATGGAAATAATCCCACTAATCACAAAATCTGATATCTGTACCTATCTTAAAAAACCAAGCCACCCTCACTTGAGCCTAGCTTTGGGAAAATACCGAGGGGCTAAATAAGTTAAGAAGTATTAAAAACGAAGTACAAGGACTTGTTATTGCTTGACTGAGAATAGGCCATACTCGGCTGATCCATGGGTATTATTTTTTGAAGAAAACACCTCCACACTGTGAATACTGCAAAGTGTACCTGAGGTAAATTCTGGAAGATTGCCCGCTTTACTACAACTAAGCTGCAAAACAATTAGGAATACAATAGAGTTTGTTTATATATTCAATCTCTTTAGCATAATTTAGAGTGAATCAAAGAAAAAAATAAAAAATATATATAGCATTTCCAAGTCAATTGTAACCTTTTCCAAGTCAAATGTAACTTTTTCCAAGTCAAATGTAACCTTTTCCAAGTCAAATGTAACCCTTTCCAAGTCAAATGTAACCATTTCCATTTCAAATGTCACCTTTTCCATTTCAAATGTCACCTTTTCCATTTCAAATGTTACCTTTTCCAAGTCAAATGTCACCTTTTTCTTCAATTCTAGCCTTAAATATTCCGTTTTATTTATTTATTTATTGAAAAATAATTAGTTTAATTAAAATTATGACTTTTTTAATAATTTTGGCATATCATATCGCTGTTTTTTTGTTTGTTTTTTAAATATTTGATATCAAGTTCTGTTTTTTACGAACTAATATTTTAAAAAATATTTAGTTTTAAAATAGTTGTTGATTTTGAATTTTTAGAGGGGAGGGATAGTTTTTGGGAATAATTAATGTGTTTTAGGGTATTATAATTAAGTTTTTCGAGATAAATTTTTTATCGCTCGCGTGCATATTAACTCGCAATTACTTTTAATGTTTTTTATTGATATAGGGATTAATTAATGTGTTTTCGGTATTATAATTATGTTTTTCGAGCAGTATTTTTTACCGCTCATGGGTATTTCAACTCGCGTTTACTTTTAATGTTTTTTATTGATATGGGCATTAATTGTTGTGCTTTTGGGTGGTTATGATTACGTTTTTTGAGCTCTATCTTTTATCGCTCATGCGTATTTCGACTTGCATTTACTTTTAATGTTTTTATTGATATGGGCATTAATTGTTGTGCTTTCGGGTGGTTATGATTACGTTTTTCGAGCTGTATTTTTTATCCCTCAAGCGTATTTCAACTCGCATTTACTTTTAATGTTTTTTATTGATATAGGGATTAATTAATGTGCTTTCGGGTGGTTATGATTTCGTTTTTCGAGCTGTATTTTTTATCGCTCATGGGTATTTCAACTCGTATTTACTTTTTATGTTTTTTTATTGATATATAGGTTATTAATTGTCTTTGTAATTACGGTTTTTGAGCTGTATTTATTGTTGCTTGTTCGCATTGATATAGGGATTAATTATTGTGCTTTCGAGGGGTTATGATTAAGTTTTTGATTGATATTGGGATTGATTTTTTTGTTTTTAGTTCTCATTATAACGTTGCTGGAATATACATCATTTAGCTTTTTTATTTATTTATTTATATTTAAAAAAATTATTATTTTTTTAAAAAAGGATCAGTTATAGTTCCTTTCTTAGCGTCCTGAGGAAGTTTTTTCAACTAAATATTTTATAGTGGACTCACTTCATCACTTGATCTTACAATTATTTGATAATTTAATTGAGGAATCGTTTATTCTATTTTGGGGTGTTCTTATAACATTATTTGAACCTTATTTGTTATTGCTTTTACTCATTTTAAGTTACTGTTCCAATTTCATAAATATTTGATAGAGGGATCGTTTATAGTGTTTTGTGGAATACTAATACAGTTTATGACATTTTTTTATAGCAAGTGCACATTTTAACTTAAAAAAAAAAGTGATCTAGAACAATGCGCAATTGCGATGTAACATCCAGTTAAAAAAAGTAATAAGAACGTGCAAAAACACAACAAATAATTTTTACTTTAAATTATAACATAATATCTACGGTATGTAGAAATTCCCAAGCGCATAAAAAAATAATGTTCAAAACACGTAATCACAATCCCCTAAAACAAAAACAAAGAAAGACCACTCTATCAAAATATAAAATGATATTAGCAATAAGTTTAAAGACGCGCGCGCTATAGAATAAGTAGTCCAAAAAAAGTTTTTTCATAACAACCCAAAAACAGAAGTATAGGTCCCTATAACAATAAAAAGATTAAAAGTAAATCCAAGTTGAAATGCGAACAAGCAACAATAAATACAGCTCAAAAACCGTAATTACAAAGACAATTAATAACCTATATATCAATAAAAAACATTAAAAGTAAATGCGAGTTAAAATACGCATGAGCGATAAAAGATAGAGCTCAGTTCACTGTTCTAGATCACTTTTTTTTTAAGTTAAAATGTGCACTTGCTATAAAAAAATGTCATAAACTGTATTAGTATTCCACAAAACACTATAAACGATCCCTCTATCAAATATTTATGAAATTGGAACAGTAACTTAAAATGAGTAAAATCAATAACAAATAAGGTTCAAATAATGTTATAAGAACACCCCAAAATAGAATAAACGATTCCTCAATTAAATTATCAAATAATTGTAAGATCAAGTGATGAAGTGAGTCCACTATAAAATATTTAGTTGAAAATAAATAAATAAATAAATAAATAAAAATTAATCCCTATATCAATAAAAAACATTAAAAGTAAACGCGAGTTGAAATACCCATGAGCGGTAAAAAATACTGCTCGAAAAACATAATTATAATACCCGAAAACACATTAATTAATCCCTATATCAATAAAAAACATTAAAAGTAATTGCGAGTTAATATGCACGCGAGCGATAAAAAATTTATCTCGAAAACTTAATTATAATACCCGAAAACACATTAATTTTTCCCAAAAACTATCCCTCCCCTCTAAAAATTCAAAATCAACAACTATTTTAAAACTAAATATTTTTAAAAATATTAGTTTGTAAAAAACAGAAGGAAAGTATACTATTTGGTACGGGGGGAGCGTTAATTATTGTCTAGGTACCGGGTTTCTGATTAGGAATAGATTTCTTTCCGCATTACGGGACGTACAGTTCTTTAGTGAAAGAATATCGGTTGCTATATTTCAAGGGCGTTGGTTTAAAATCGCGTTTATAAACATTCATTCTCCCACCGAAGACAGTGATGATGAAGTAAAATGCGAATTTTATGATAAACTAGAGTCGGTTTACGATAAGTTACCGCGAAATTACATTAAGATAATACTAGGCGACGCGAACGCAAAGGTTGGAAGGGAAGAAGTATATCGTCCTACAATCGGTAAAGAAAGTTTGCACGAATATAGTAATGATAATGGGACCCGACTAATAAACTTTGCCATTTCGAAAAACCTAGTAATCAAAAGTACTACATTTAAACATAAGGATATTCATAAGTATACGTGGACATCGCCGGATGGACAAACACGGAATCAAATCGATCATGTTTTAATACAAAACAGATGGCAAAGTAGCATAATTAACGTGAGATCGTATCGGGGTGCAGAATGCGGTTCTGATCATGAATTAGTAATCGCGAAACTTCGACAAAAACTAAATACAAAAAAGAGAACACCGAACTATATTCGTCCCGAGAATTTTGATTTAGTTAAATTGAACAACCTCGAAATTAGAAAACAATTCGCGATAGAAGTAAAAAATCGGTTCGAAGCTTTGGAATCTTCAGACGAGGAACACGAAGATGTAAACAAATTATGGGAAGGAATCAGGGATAATATTAAAGAGGTCGGTAATTTATGTCTTGGAAAAATCGAAAATAAAAAGAACAAACCTTGGTTCGACAGGGATTGTCAAAATATGTGCGAAAAAAGAAAAACCGCTAAACTGAATTCCTTAAATAATCCAAGCGATAATAATGTGGCTTATTTTCGGTTAGTAAAGAATGAAACTTCAAAACTATTAAAAAATAAGAAAAGAGAGTATCTTAAAGACAAAATAATAGAAATAGAAAAACACAGAAACGAAAATAACGTAAGAGAGATGTACAAAGGTATAAACAAATCGCGTAAAAGATTTGAACCTCTATTGAATGCGGTTAAAGATGCAAATAACAATATAATTGCGGATCCTTCTGAGATATTAAATAAATTTAAACAACACTTTGACGGCATCTTAAATACGGAAAATAATAATCAATCTCCTCTCTCTGAATATCAGAGCGCTGAACCATGGATAGACGCTCCGAGTAAAGAGGAAGTCGAAATGGCGATAGGAAAATTAAAACGTTATAAGGCCGCAGGAAATGATAATATCACGAGTGAATTAATCAAGGCGTGTGGAGAAGCGGGCGTTTCCAAAATACATTTTTTAGTTAAAAAGATCTGGGAAACTGAAAAAATGCCAGAAGAATGGAAAGAATCAATACTTATTCCGATTCACAAAAAAGGACCGAGGTCGGATTGTAACAACTATCGTGGGATCTCTCTTCTCCCAGTATGCTATAAAATATTCTCGTCAATTCTAACTAGTCGAATCACGGAATACGCTGAGGAAATTATCGGAGATTACCAATGTGGTTTTAGGCGGAATCGCTCGACTATAGACCAAATATTTTCCTTACGTCAAATATTAGAGAAAAAATTGGAATACAACGGTGTAGTCCATCAACTTTATATCGATTTTAAAAAGGCTTATGATTCAATAGACCGTCAGAAGCTATATAACATCATGATTGAACAGGGAATACCTAGAAAGTTAGTAAACCTAGTAGAGATGTGTTTGTCGGAAACATTCCATAAAGTTAGAATCGGTCATAATTACTCCGAGAGATTTGAGGTGCGATCGGGTTTGAAACAGGGTGACTCCCTTTCACCTGTGTTATTTAATATAGCTTTAGAATATGTCATAGAAAAGGTGATGTGTACCGAGAAAGGCTTAAATATGGGTGACAAGATTCCGGTTTTGGGGTATGCCGATGATCTGGTACTGCTAGGTGAAGACACGGAAACCATACAACTAAATACAAGTGTGTTAATAAAAACCGGTAAAGAAATAGGACTCGAATTAAATACCGATAAAACGAAGTTTATGATTAGTAGCAGAAACGGTGTCGATCTTGGTGATATTGATGTATCAGGTCATACTTTTGAACACGTAGAGAAATTCAAGTATTTAGGTTCAATTATAACTAGAAAAAAGGAAATCCAGGAAGAAATAAAGTCCCGATCAAAGGTGGGAAATGCGTGTTATTATTCAGTTGCTAAGTTACTTAGATCGCGGCTTCTATCTAAAAACTTAAAGATTAGAATTTATAAAACTATTATTCTTCCAACGGTTCTTTACGGATGTGAAACGTGGCCGCTTACTTTAAAGGATGAACAACGGCTTAAGGTTTTCGAGAATAAGGTACTGCGTAAAATATTTGGTCCGAAGAGAGATGAGGCCACTGGGGAGTTTAGAAGGTTGCACAACGCGGAATTGCGGAGTTTGTACCCTGTGAATATAATTGAGTTGATAGCATCGCGGAGACTCAAATGGGCGCGTAAAGTTGTTGGGCTTAGTGAGGAACGGATTCCGAGAAAGTTGGTATTCGCTGAACCGACTGGTAGGCGTCCGAAAGGTAGGCCGAAGCGGAGATGGGAGGATTGCGTTAAGGCTGATCTCGGGAGCTTGGGCATGAATGGTGAGCATTGGACGATTCTGTGTAGGCGGAATTTGGTGGTATCGGCATCGAACCTTCGGGTTCGCTAAGCCTATTATTATTATTATTATTATTATTATTATTATAAAAAACAGAACTTGATATCAAATATTTAAAAAACAAACAAAAAAACAGCGATATGATATGCCAAAATTATTAAAAAAGTTATAATTTTAATTAAACTAATTATTTTTCAATAAATAAATAAATAAAACGGAATATTTAAGGCTAGAAGTGAAGAAAAAGGTGACATTTGACTTGGAAAAGGTAACATTTGAAATGGAAAAGGTGACATTTGAAATGGAAAAGGTGACATTTGAAATGGAAATGGTTACATTTGACTTGGAAAGGGTTACATTTGACTTGGAAAAGGTTACATTTGACTTGGAAAAAGTTACATTTGACTTGGAAAAGGTTACAATTGACTTGGAAATGCTATATATAGAAAAGGACACTAAAGATTACGAAAGTTGTCTGTCAATAAATAACCTAACCCAGTAAATGAAAATGATAATTCAATAAACAAGATCTGTAAAAAAATATATTATCATTAAAGAAATGATAAAATATATCAATCAAGTCCAATCACACCGGCTTCAATACGACTTTAATAAAAAGAAAAATCTAAAAAATATTTGTAGCTTCTTACTATAATTTTTAATTTGGTTCCGAAAAATATATTTATTTAAGATTTAAGTAGACAAGTTTTAATAAATGATATTATTATTAGCTCACACATATCCATTATATTAACACAATTCCTTGAACTTTGATTGAGAATACTGAGGGTCATATCACAGTTAACTTTGCCAAACAATATTACAAACAGAGAAATACCTTTAAAACACTTAGACGGCTGGCGAAGGTGGAATCAGTCTTAGGTGCCTCTCAAAGGCTTCATTAAAACTTGACTGACCTCTGATTCCAAAATTGCATCCTCATTATCTCACGCCATCTTCTTTCAAAAAATACTCTTATTTGGAGATTGCCGATCTGCTATCGGAAAAGTAAGGTGGGACTGCTATGGGAAGTGCCCCTCGGGTCTAGGAAGTTTCCCGAGCTATCACTGGGGGTGGCACATGGAGGTAAACGCCTTTTGATGTTTTGCCGACAATAGCTTATTAATATTTATTAGATTAATATTAAAACTATTTAATAATGAACTCCCCTCAGTATCTTCAATACATAACAATACATATATTTAAAAAATAATAAAACAAATATATAGCTCCTGCTTTGTGTAAACATGGAGGAATCGGTGAGACGGCCATCATCAATAATAATACATATTGTAACACATGAATAATATAAATAATGCAGTATAAATATATATAAACTAATGCAAAAATACAGCAATATGATAATTATAAGATAATAAATACAAATAAGAAACTACAAAATAACACAAGAAATATTTACATTTAATATTATTCAATAAAGACACACATACACACTTGTGTATGTATACACACTACTGCATATATGCATGAAACCCACTCTTTATTTTATTTTATTAGAAGGTAACATTGAAGCTTTTTTCAAATAACATAGAATACGAACAAAATTATGTTTCCAGGTGTATTTAAGAGGAAAAGCAAATCGAGTTGACTTCTAATATTTAGTCTCTGATCTTTATAAGGGAAGGTTCAATGAGGAAGTAGACATAAGAGGGTAAAACGGGTAATGTTTTGACTTCATTTTACGATCATAGTAAAATAAAGAGGTGAATAAAAGATAGGACTTATACAGACGAAACCAAATTATAGACGGTGCGTTTATTGCTCGCGGCTTTACGGTCGGTGTGCTGTTTCTACCCGAAGTGAAATGCGCCTAGATCCGCGCCTGTAACATCAAGAACAGAATAGAATGGCAAGAATACTGAATACGAGTAAGATAAAGCTTGCGAGCACGGGGCCCTATTCAACTACTCCCATTTCAACCGCAGCCAACCCACACCTAAGGGTTGCCATTAACATTTCAATTCACCAATACTAATTAGAACATCTCTATTTCCCACTCATACCTGTTGCATTATGTTCCTTTGACATTTCACGAACAAAGCATTTTGTATACATTTTTTGTTTTTCCAGTTGACATAGTTTATTGTAATTGTTGTAATAGTCTGACATTTACTGTTTTTTTAATTAGTATGGATGTCAACACTTATTGATCCTTTTTCAAATGTTAATATTTGTTTACCTCAGTTATTACGAATTATTGGAATGCATTAGAAATGGACACCCGGCCGCATGTCTCACGTGTGACGTCACAAAAACTGGTAGTCTTCTATATGAAACTCTGCTACACGCGGCCTACTCCGTGGATCTCTCGCTTAGGGACTATCAATTTTTTAGACTCATATACTACTCCATGACTCGCGAGACATAGAATCAGAAAACGTGTTTTTGGAGTTAATCAACCCTAAAGATGGGAAACACTAAGCTCCCAACACGTTGGCAGAAATGTATTGATATTAGTGGAGACTATTTTGATGAAATACAACAGTTGTAAATCTTTCTTTTTAAACCAAAATCCTGGATTATCATTCCGACAACCCAATAGTATGCGGGACCAGCTATGAAGAGCCTCATTGAAGAGTCCTATTACTTGGACACGTACCATTATATCCTTTGAATCTTATCCAATATCTCAAATAAATACAGGAATAATTATTTTTAAAAAAAAATTAAATTTTCAAATCCGTAAAATATCAGGGTCTGTGTTAAGGCACAGAAAAAGGGCCTACCAGCGGCCCTTAGAATCTCCTAGAACATGGATTCTTCAAGACCCCTCCAGACACAATGCTACCCTCTCGGCCGACCCCATCTAGCAGGAGGACAATCCCGACGGATACCCGGGCCATGTTCGATTAACAAGTAAGCCATTACCTTGTGTGATGGTGATGTGTGGCGGTGGGTAGAGCCCAGCATTTGTCAGCCTCCTAAACACTGTCCTAAATTAGATGGCCCAGCCCCAATCTGGCTCCCACTTACCTTGATCTAGTGCTCTGCTCCTAATGGCATTGTTCCTATCCTATTCTTTAACTCTCCTCCACCCACTAATTGAATGCTAGGTCTTTCCCTCTCTTCTTGTGCCCCGTCCGGATCCCTATCCTCTCCTTTTGTTTATATTTTAACCCGTCCTTTACCTCTTCCATTATCTCCGAATGATAACAAGCAGTTTCGTCAGCTCCCAAGTTCATGATAAGATAACCATAAAGCCAATTATTATAATTAATAATAATATAAATAAAGGACGCACTATACGATGATAGTTTCCGTTCCGATAATACTTATGAAAGTAGCGTAAAAGGGGTGTTTTTTGATCCCGGCTATTCATTAAAACTTGTTTCCGATGAATATTGAGCATGGATCATTGATAGTTTATGGCTAATGAGTGGACTGTATTGAAGAAAGGCTTTGAATATATAATAGCTTATTTTAACAATACCTTGTATTGTAGATAGTAACAAAAGAAAATGACACTTGGTAATAGAAAAATAAGTTGGGTGTGGCAACTTGAATGTTGTAGCGTGCTTGTTGGAGCTCTTACTTGTGGTGTTGGCTGGCTCCTGGCCCATCATTCTCCCTGCTCAGTCTACCTACTCCTTCTACTCACATATTGTTATGTGGTAGACTGTCATTGCCCCATCACTTACACTTTCAACTTCGCTACACTGCATTCCATGCATGACTAGAGGCACATTCACAAAATGGCACATCCAACAAAATAGAGGGTCGAAAATGGTGGAGCATTGAGTGGTGGAGCCTACCAATGATAATTTATAATAATTTCAACTGTTAAATTAGCTCTTGTTCAAGGAAGATCCTTAAACAAACAACTTAAATAAACTGTGTTTATTATTCCTATTTCAAAGATATTGCTATCAAAAGTTAACAGTAGATGTATGAAGAAGGCTAAAAAATGGAATGATAAAAATAATTTAATTTTGATATAAATAATTCTAGACATTTTTTTATAATTGGTATAATTAGGGAACCTTAACTTGATTCATACTACTTAGTTTGTTTTAAATAAATAAAGAAATCTATTATGTATTTACTATTAAAAGTATTCTCGTTTACTAAGGTATTTCAATGACATGGGAGGTCTGCACCAATCAATTGCCTCCAGTCTGTCAGTAAGTGTTTTATGCTGATAGAAGCATTACTGAGCGTACAGTAAGGTCTTGGAGTTCCGGTCAGTAATTGAGACGTTGATTTCCAAAAGGTACTAAAGGACATTTTTTTCAAAGTTGATATTTTCACATATTTGTATTCTAATGGTTTGGTTTTATCTAAATCCGTCATCAAATTTTATCCAAGAAACATAAAAATCCTTTAAAAAAGTCTTTAAAAATTTCATTTCATTCCAAAAGGTACTAAATTCACATTTTATTTCATTCCAAAAGGTACTATATCCATGTTTCGTTCCAAAAGGTACTATATCCTATGTAAACAGATATAACCTTTCATTTCATTTCCTTCCAAAAGGTACTATATTTCCTACTAAACGGCAGAAGCACCTAACCGCGTAATATATCACCATTAATTTATTGTTTTCATCATTTTATGCATTTTTATTGGTTCATTTATCACGTCTTGAATCACCGCTGTTATTTTGATCACTGATTTTAACCTAATAATCAGTTTTTAGGCTATTTGAAACCACTTAGTTGCGTCGCTTTGGTTCTTTTAGGTTGTCAATTAAATTAAGTTTTTTCATAGTATTTCTTCTTGCAGCAACATAAATTTGGTTTAAAATTTTTCAGAAACTCACATTTTAATAGAATAATGGTATTTTATGCAGCAAATAGTTGGAATTAGCATTCCACGAACTTGCTAAATATGTAAAGAAAATCCGTGCCTGATCTAACTTAGTAGTCGATTTTTTTATGTAAAATAAAAGCTCAAAAGTTATTATTTATCAGTATCTATGGTTAAATATTGTATACACGTCGTTAATAATATAATTAAATTTGCTAAATTCACACAAATAGTAAATACAAGTTCAAAACAAACTTCATAATTACATACTTTCTTATTATAGTGCCATAAATAGATACATTGTCCTTTGAATATTCACTTTCTTTATGAATAATAGATAATCAATGTAATTAACCAACAAAGAAAGATGTTTCTCTGAGGGAGAATAAGGAAATATACATAACTTAGTAATTAACGATATAAAGACGTTAGTTATCGGCAATGTTGGATCAGGAAGGTTATAGTGACTGTTACCAACTTACCTTGCGTTATATTCTTCCAAAGAGTACTATATCCCTTTTAATTCGTTCCAAAAAGTACTATATCCATGTTTCGTTCCAAAAAGTACTAAATCCATATTATATTGTTTAAAAGTCATCGGAAAAGTGCAATAATTTGGAAAAATGAGTTGGTAACACCTTTATAAATCAACTTTTGATTTTAATAAAAAAAGAGTCACGTAAATTAGGCCAATAATAAATAAATGACAGATTTTTGCGTTTCCTGTAAAATTCTCTAAAGTGGATATAGTACCTTTTGGAAATCAACGTCTCAATTGTTGGTGTATTCTGGACTGATAATAACCAGGAAAATACTGTCATATTATTTTTAATAAAATAAAAAACAAAAAGTATGATAATGTCACATATAAAATACGATTATTTTATAATAATTTTAATTAGTAATCAGAATGTATTATATAGATTATAGACAGGTTTTTTTTTATTTTTAGTTTGCTAATCACTGTAAATGTTGTGTACTTTTGATAAATGTTAAAATGCAGACAACTTCCATGTTTTAACTATGATTTTTAGTCCCTTCAAGCGTGGATATATTTGTTTATTATTTAAAAACATTGTCCAATAACTATACAAAGATAGCATATAGATTTATATCATGATAATATGTTATATTATTTGATGAATGAATGATTGATTATAATGAATGAAAATTATAAACAAAAAGTTATTTAAACCAATACCTTTGAATACGTACTTTTTCAATTCATTTTCTTTATTTAGATACACGTTTAAGACTAATTTGAAAAGTATATAAGAGATATTTAAACCTTCTTATAAATGCTAATTATAAAATAAAAAGGATTTTCTTTTCTAGGGGGGATGTTGTCAGATGACCAAACGCCGCGTAAGCCCACCATTTACAGCTCAGTAATCCTGCTATGTTTCTTGAGTGGTTCGGGACGGTCGATGTTTAATTAACCAAACAACAGGTAATGGATTTGCGACATTGATGTTGTGATTTCCACCCTGCTTAGTTCCTGCTTGGCTACCCCCTTAAGAAAATAATTGGTAGGTTAATTTAACAACAGAGTAAATAATTATTAATTATATTAATAAACATATTATGTATTTAATAGTTTTAGATAGGGGACAACATATCAAGTGTCTTATCTAATATACTTTTCAAACGATTTTCTAAAACAAGATAGAAGCAAGGATCAATTTATACATTTTAGAAATATACCTAAAAAAAAAAAAGCGTACGGTATTTGACCATATTTACTATGAAATAACCATAAAGAGTTCGCATAATACTATTTCAAATATCCCCTACAAAATAAAATTGTTTAATTTTTATTACAAAAGTAAAACTATATTTGTTTAACTATATAAAACAATGATATTGACTTCGTTAAAGTATACGAGTTAATATAAATGTTTTTCATTTAAAATACAATTGAGCTATCAAAGATTCAAGGAGATTACGAAGTTTTGAAATTGCTCTTGGTGCATTCGAAAATATATTGAATGTTTTTTTTCTCCACAATTTCTTCTTTTAATGCATTTTGTTCTATTAATTTTTTACATTCCTATCATTCGCAACATTTTCTGTTCATTATTTTATGTTGTTTACAAAGAGAAATATATTTGTAAAAGGAAAAAATATTATTATTTTTTTCTCATCATTGTCGTAATTGTTCTTTTGTTTGAATATTTGTTCGATAAATATTAGGCCGTTTTACAAAAGAAATTCTTGGATATATTTATTTTTTTAAACAATTTATTTAATCCAGTCATCGCAACGTTTCAGCCTCTAGGGCCATTCTCAAGAACTCGCACGAGAACACCTATAAAACGGCCAAAAACTGTTGAGTTTTTTTTTTTTGAAAAATGATATTTTAAAAAAAATTATTACGACGCTGTTGAAAAGCGGTGAAATGAAATGATAATTAAGATGGATATGCACGAAGCTTGAGAATGGCCCTAGAGGCTGAAATGTTGCGATGACTGGATTAAATAAATTGTTTTAAAAAATAAATATATCCAAGAATTTCTTTTGTAAAACGGCATAATATTTATCGAACAAAAATTATTATTTTTATATATATATATATATATACTATTATAAATAAAGAGACGGTTCCTTTATTTTCCATTAAAAGTCATTAAACATAAACAGCAATCACGAGTCAACGATTCGGGGGCCTTCCCCATCTTTAGGACTCACTAAAATACAAAACAAATTATTTAATTTCACAAAAATATTTTTTTTTAATGTAATAATTAAAAAAAGATTTTTGTTCATTATACAAAGAGAGATATATTCGTAAAAGGGAAAATTATTATAAGATTATTATTACTCCATTCTTCTATATCTCAATCATATCATGTTGAATTTACTAAAACGGCAGCCGTTTCGTATCCATTCATTTTATATTATAGCTAATTAATTATTCTTAACCGTAGGTGGTCATAGAGTTTTTGACATAGCCACTCAAAAAGTAAAATAAATAATAATCATAAATCGCACGCATCACAAGATAACGCATCTCACCCCTAGACTCGCGAGGTCCGTTCCAAGGATTGGAGAGGATTTGGAAATTTACAGGTATTTAATTGTAAACGTTAGTAGTGGTATGCAAGGTGGATTGCGTGGTTTTATCTTCATCCTCGTTTTCTAAAATATGAACAGCCGCCTCTTAATACGGCCTTCTGGTGTCCACCGAGCCTCCCCGCATCTGAGCCCTTCTTCACTTTTTTTCGAACTAGGTACAGCGGGTAATCGAAACTAGACTTAAACTTACCCTTAATTAATGGCGTTGGTGAACTAACAGTTTTTCGCTCTTGAAATCAACAAACCAGCGCTTCTAGCGTAACACTCTTTAACAATTCTTACTTACATACATTACTTTTTCTTATAATATCTTCCATCCACTTCTTCTCTCTTCTTAAGATAGGGGTGTTGGTTGTACACCTTCTTCGTATTGTTTGAAGTAAAAAATATAAGCTAATGAAGAAGAATATCTTGGCGACGATAATAATATGTATGATGATTACAAATCAATAATTTCATATCGAATCGTACGGACATGACCAACTCTACAAAATACTGCTCCTAATTCGTATGTATTCTGTTGAATACATGGCATGTGATGTACTAACATAGTATCAATAATCACACTTAAAGCAAGAACTTATATATTTGGAAAGAGACAATTAAAAAGAAAAAAAATAGGGTCATTTGAATCCAAAATAAAATAATCATTTTTTGTATGTTAGCTCCTACATTTATTTTAAGCACCGATCGCCAGAAAGGAGTTCCAGACAGATCACTGCCATGCTAAAGCTATCCGCACCTTGGGCGAGGACTGAATTCCAAACAGAATCAGTCCCTCCAAACTGCCCTCGACGGATGGAGGTAAAGAAAATTAAGCAGGACTTGGGCAAACAATGACCCGCACATCTAAGTCCATTTCTCAAGGGAACAAGCACTAAGAGGGTTAGGCACAGGTGATGCTAATCAATTTTGTTCCGTCTGTTCTATCTTTTGTTTGGCCCCAGCCTCGCTCTCCGGTGAAATGCGTCTCTAATTACGACCCAACCCTATCTCATTGTTTCTGTATAACCTTCTCCAAAACAACATTATGTATTCAGGCATAGGGGCACATGCCAAATTGAAAGCGAGTCTCAACTCGGATAAACCAGGGAGAATGTAACTTGAACAACTTTTTACCCCTAAATGGCTATTAAAGGAACGAGGCATAATCTATTCTATGAGATGGATTCACAAGGTGGACCTTTTCGAGAAGTTCACACAACGTAAATCATTTACATTCAGTAATATTTTAACACATCAGAGGAGGATCCAAATACATGTTTGGGAAGCTTTATTTTTTTGAAAGGGAACGTGTTATTTTGTAGAATGATAATGGAAGATTTTTATAAAGGAAGCGCTTGTCAACTTCAAGTATGCCAAAGGAACATATTATATTACAGTTATTCAAGAGATCTCTTTCTAAATTAATTAAACATAATCGTAGTATCTACAACACTTTAAACTATTCACACTCTATAAAAATATACACATCTCTTAAAAATGATAATTAAGTTAATTGATTTATTGAAAAAGGTGAATTTTCAACGAAATGATATACTATATTATTGCTCTTTTGGTATTTTAAGTTATTTCAATCCGAATTTTTAGTGTTTTTTTTTAATATTTTATCACCGAATGCAACCTGCTGCTATTCATTGCTGCTGATTTCCTATTTGATGAATATTTCTTAGAATAGTTCTAAATGATTTTTGTAAATTTCTTTACATGTATTATTAAACAGACACAATCCGCTCCAAAACATTGAAATCATAAAATTTGTCATATTGTTTCCATAATACAATAAGTCCATTTTACAACTATCTAAATATGAACGAACGGCAAATCTTATGATAATCATTAATAAACCTCCAGAGAGTAATTAGTTCTTTCTATACATACATACAGACATAAACCAGTTCCTGATGTAGGCACTATAACCGACTTGTGCTTATCAGTAGTTTAGTTAACTACAGGTATAACTATGGTGACATGTAGATCAAAGGTCAATACATGTCACGTTTGACGCACAACACTACAAGGTAAAGCCTTTGTATTTGTTACTTGAAATAGGTACTTCCAGAGAAATGAAATCCCTTACTCAAAGAAAAAAATTGTAATATTGTTACTTTTCAATTAAACAATATGAAAAATTCAGAATATATGAATAAAACTATGGTTATTTGAGGAACAAAAAAAAAATTAATCCATGATATACCAATAATTTTGAAAAAAAAAAAAATATATAACCAGTCAAAATTTGATTATCTTATAATTTATATACATATATTTGTATACACACATATATATATATATATATATATATATATATTATATATATATATATATATATATATATATATATATTCACTTTCCCAATAAGATAGAAATATATTTTTTAGAATATTCCATTGGTTTTATTATTATATATCGTAGCCAGTATATATATATATACTATATAAAAATAAATAGTATTATATACATCGTAAGTACTGAGAAAAATTCATTATTTTGGTAAACTATTTGCATTTGTTTCATGATTTTTTTTCTTATAAGCCCATAGTTCAAGTAAAATTTCTGGTTATTTAAACATTTTTTTTTTATATTAGAAAGGTTAAATACCATCGTTTTTATTACTGCATGTGGTAGCTTATATAATGAATGGTAAACGTGATAAAATTTGTATTTTTCGATGGAAGTTCCGCCTGTTTTTTTTTTAAAACTATTTATTTTGCTTTACATTTTTTATATTTCTATAAATGATATTTTTTTAAACTATTAGTGGGCCATAGATTAATTATTTATTTATTTCCGAAATAACCATAATTTTCTTCATATAATCTGAATTTTTTATAATTTTTGATTGAAAAATAATAATAGTGCAATTTTATTTCTTTAAGTAGGCCATTTTATTTCTCTGGACGCACCTGGGTTATAAAAATGCCAAAGTTTGGCTAGGTCTAACTTAAAACCTAGTTGAAACAGAATCATAAAATTGTCTATATCAATCTAGGATACATCGTACCAAATTTCATGAATACCCGAGATTCTAAAATTTCTGGATGAATATAATTTCCAAAAAAAAATTAAACAGGTAAGGGAAAAAATCAAGTAAACGGAAATACACAGAATGCTTCAAAACATATAAAAAACAAACATTGAAACAAATAAATCAAAAATTAAACAAATAAATAAGTTATTATCAATTCTACAAGAATCCATGTATCCTACAACATTTTATTATATGTGAAAGAAAAGACTTTTAATCACATAACTAGTTTACAGATAATCGTTATGATTTACATATAAACAAGGTTCATATGTTATTATCGCTTCTAAATACCGCATAACATTAGATAATCTAGTTAATTAGTAGACACATACACAGCAAGTGATGCTGTTAGCTCACAGTTTAATTATGTTAGTTTCTAACTCGAGGAGCAGTTGAAAGTTAACAGTAATCAGCAGACCAGCCGTTTCAGCAGCTCATTAAAAGGGACAGAAATTAGCATTGTCATTAAAAGTCTAGATTAATGTTTAAATTTGTAAGCGATTGTTTATTCAAAGTACCGAATAAAAGAATACAGATTATTTTAAGAGCAAATAATGTTTAATACATCTTAACGTAAGAGTTTCTTCTAAAAATTAAAACCAGAACATCAAACACTAGAAAGTGTTCTTGTTTTATTTTTTAATTTAGAAGTATGTTTTGGGGTTTGTCCAAACATGGTTTCATACCCGTGTTTCCTAAAATCTTATCACATGCAGAGAGAGGTGAGGCCTGGGGCATCATAAAAATAAATAAATAAAATGGAACGATTTAAGAAAATATACAACAAGAAATATTTCAAAAATATTACTTATATTTTCCAGGAACTTTAGAAATCAATTTTACCCGTATAATAACTTTGCCTTTTACTTTAATTAATAAGGCTCTTATGAAAGAACTTATTATAGTAAGATAAAACCGAAATTCTGAGAAAACATCAACGACCGACGTAATAGTATTGAGAGCTGATCAAGTCCTGAGATTCTGATGCCTAGACAAGCGATGGGGCAACAGGTAGCTTTTCATCAAGGATTAAATAATTACAAATTTTATCTCATGAATTCGTGGAGAGATTTAAATTCAATCGATTTGTATTTATAATTATAGGCAAAAAGTTATTTATAATATGTTCAAAATAGTAATTGAGTAATTAATTAAAATGTAAATGAGAACGAACATGAAATCTGAGTTTCCATCAGGTAGATAGTTTACCATTCTGATTGAAAGCAATAACGAATTATAGCGGGAAAGGGGAAGGAAGATAGGAAGGTTGTAACCTGAGGAAGGAGGATAATGCAGACGAGGAATTGAATTATTTACAGTCATCTGATAGGAGGGTTATCCGTTATTCATAATGTGTAAATTTGGGAGGAGTCTGCCGGGGCTGAGGCTAAGACAGATAACTGAAACATCTACCCCACTATCTCCTATTCCAATCTATTATCTCAACAGATTTCCCAGCTGTCGGCTCCATTGATGTCTCAGGCACGTTAGTTTTGCCCGATGTCTTAAGCCTTTACTCAATGGAATATAGCATTAAGCGAAACTGGAGAGAGACAAAGGAAACATTGGTACAACTAGCAATAACAATGAGCGTGCAAGTAATGAACATCCACCTTACATAGCAGTCTATTTTTTTTTTTTCCTCTCAAGTGAACCTCTGTATTTGAAGCAATAATAAAAAATTTCTCGTAATAAAAATATCAATTTGTCTTAAATTTAAAACAAAAACTAAAAAAGCGGGCAGTCCACCGTATGAATAAATCCTATAAAACCATCTCTCCCCTCCCTAAATATATATATAAAACAAATAAGATTATTATGAGGAATGATATAGATAAAATATCTTTATTCGCCAGGAACCTAAAGTAATAAAACAATTAGTTCTGGAAAGAGCCTCAATCCGGTCGGTCATTAACAATAGTAGCAGAATTATCTATTCATTTGTTAAATTGTGTTAAGGTTAAATATAATAAATAATATTACGGAAAACATAAACAAACCTTATATAATTAGAAAGCACATCAATATACTGTTTCGTAAGTGTGACAACCGAAAATTACTTTACAAAACGCTCGTTAAGTAATGTGCCATTTCTTCCGTTCTTTGCAAGTGAATTATATGCAATGTTTAAGCAAATAGTACCAAACGTACTAACATATTGAATTAAATAATTTTCATTTATTTAACTAGAAAAGAATGGACGAATAAATTGAATTAAACTTGCACATAAGAACCTAAGACCCAAGCTAAAAAAAAAAAAAGTAAATTAAATATTAGAAATACATACCCATATAGTAAATTAATGAATTAACAAAAAATATTTATTGAAATATTTTGAGAGTTGTTAAGAAAGAAAAAGATTAAATTAAACCATCAATTTCAATATTATTAAGTTGAACTTTAATTTATAGTGTTTAATTACAAACCCTTTCTTTTGATTCATATTAAATGATTTTAAAAATAAATAAATCATATAAGAGAGTATTATGTAATAATTACCAAATCGACTTTAATTACGAAATTCGTAAAAGAATAATTTGTAAAATGTATGTAAATAAAGTTTAGAGAATATGGCTATCGATTTTTCTTTATTTTTGTTAGTTTGTAATATGCGTTATACTTATTTATGTCAATATTATTTGACTTTTCCATCATGTGACATCATAGACGTCCCTATTTTCCGAGCTATTAGTCTTAAATAAGTTGCCTGCATAAGATAAATAGTAACATCACACCTTTGAAACAAAAACAAAGTTGTAATTTTCATGAGTGATTAAACCTATCAAATCTGAAAAATGGGTTTACCTTTGGGACGTGAAGTATGAGATAGGGCGAAATAAATTATTCTCTTTACATTTTTTTCATGTTCCATTTATTATCTTTACCTTTATGTTTCATTTTACTCTTCCGCTGTATATTTTCTTCATGGGACTCCTGGGATAGAAGTTTTTCTCTGGTCATCAATTAAATATTATGATGGTTTTCAAATCATTTTTTTCCCTTGTTTTATGAAAAACATGGTTAAATTTAATAATATATATTTGTATATATAAATATATATATATATATATATATATATATATATATATATATATATATATATATATATATATTAAATATTATGGTTGTTTTGTATTTCGGAATTTTTTTTTATTATTAAAATTATTTCCGAAGTGAGGTAAAAATAAAGAGGAAATCCTTAGAGGAAAAAAATATTTCTAAAATGTTGTTAACCTGTTCTGGAAAGAATACACATATTGAACAACATTTTACTCAAATACTCTAAATTCTTCAATTATAAATAAAATAAAAAGAAATGTTTTCTTCATTGGATATATAAATTGTGGAAAAAGGAAAATTACTAAACGAATGAAGAGCTCGTTTGTATAAATCAAGTGAAATATCACCGAAAATCCTCCATATATCTTATACAGTCTCTAGCCGGGGGTGTTTTATTTCCAATAACGGAAAAGCTATATCATTTATTACTTATGAAGACCTATAGTGATCAGAATTAAATTCTTTGTATTTACGACTTATAACTGTACTACATTAGTTCTTATTAACAATTGTTAAAACTTGCAAAAACATCTTCATAAAAAGTTCCGATAATTGCCAATATTTGAATTAATTACTATTATTAGGCTTAAGTTCTCCTCATAAAAAAATGTTCCATAAATCCAAGATGTATTTAGGAAACTCCAGATTAAATAAAATTAACTAAGTAAAAATCATATTAATATTGTTTTTAGAACAATAATCCCTACTATTATAGGTGAAATAGTCAGGAATCAGTCATTTTTTGAAAAGTTTTTAATTTTGCCAACGTTTCGGCCCAAGCTTGTGAGCCATCATCAATAACAGCAATAACAGTTTATGCTTGGACATGGCTCAGTAATGCCCTGATGATGGCTCACAAGCTTGGGCCGAAATGTTGGCAAAATTAAAAACTTTTCAAAAAATGACTGATTCCTGACTATTCCACCTATAATAGTTTCTACAGTCGACTATACATCCTCAACAAAAATAATAAATCCCTACGTTTTATTTGAAGGTAAGTCGCCATGAGAATGTAGTAAGCTTTTAACAAATTAAAAAGGAGAATAAATCGAGTTAATTAAGTCTGAAGAGGATAATTAAATTAAATGTTAGATGCTAATTGACTTTTAATAAAACAAATGCAATTTCCAAGAGCTAATGACACTAGAATGTGACTAGTAACACTGAAAAGAAAACCCTTGATTCCAAAATAAGATTCTATTCCCCTCTCCCTAATACACTAACCAAGTGTGCTATGTACTAATTATTTTTTTCCTCACACTCCATATATTTTTCAAATTAAACATACAATATAAAAAATATGTACATACATAAAACATAAGAATATTTCCATATTTTGCCTAAAGGCATTTTAAGGTGAATAATACATAAAAAAAAATACTCTATGTGCCTAAAGCATTTTGGCTTCAAAATTCCAATTAAAAATAAATAATTAAAAGAACATCATGAAAGTAGTTATTTATGATGAAAGAGAAATAAATTGTTAGTGTTTTTAACCAAAAAACTGCGAATAATTATAAAAAATAATTGAAATTTGTCCATAAATAAGCCTATAAATCAGTTATTTTTTTAAATATAGAAAAATATGTACAGAGTTTTAGATTCATTAAAGCGCAATAAATGGGAAAAAAAAGTTTATCTGTATATTAGTAATAATAATTAATAATTTTATTTATTTGCTTTAGGGCAATCCCCATACAAATAGAGCTGGTTGGTACAGCACAATTGATAAATTTATCACCAGCAAATATAGATTATTAATTACAATTTGAATAAATATTTAAAACAACAAAACACATATACAGCAATAAGCATAAAGGTACTGCTATCTTTATGATTAATTTCATCCAGCATATACATAAATAACATAAATTAAATATAAGCATATCAATAAATAATGCAAAAATAATAGTACTAAAGCGAATACTAAATCTATATATATAAGTATACTAATATATATATATATATATTAGTTATATATATATATATATATATAATATATATATATATATAAGTATACTAATATACAGATTTTTGTCAAAGAGAATCTTAAAATGAGATTTCAACATCTTTCTCAGAATGTTAATCATTCTTAAAGGTTTCGGGACTTGTTAGTAATTTGTGGGGATTTAGTATATTAGTATACTTATATATATATATATATATATATATATATTAGTATATATATATATATATATATATATATATATATTAGTATATATATATATATATATAAGTCAAGATACTGAAAAATCGAAGAGAATAGCAGCTATAAACAGCTATACCCTAATAACAGTTATGTGGGAATAATAAACCATTGTGTTATAATTCGTACCTTTTTTTTTTTTCATATTACTTACATCTATTTATCATTGAATGTTACTGTACTTACTATATTTGAAACTATCTATTGTATCATATTTATTGGAAGAGGAGCGTTGCCAAGATTTTTAATGCGGCTAGGTATATCAAATTATTAATAATATTCCCTGTTGGTTTGATTTTGATAAGTAGAATACACAAATTATAAAAGAAGAATGAAAAAATCTTGAACACCGGTTAAATCGTTTTATCATTTATTTTGGTAATCTTATTACCTTTACCTTTCGTCTTAAACTTATGACATCCTGCACTACAGTGTCCTTCAATAACATTCCGCTAGTTCCTGTTGAACAGATCCGATATCTAGGACTTCCACCTTGACAAACGCCTTAGTTGGAACCCTCATACAAGACTGAAACGACAAGAAACTGCTCGACGTTTTCGGCTACTCTGACACTAACTAGACAAACGTTCTAATCTTCGACTTAACTACAAAAGGCTCATCTATATGACTATCGTACGGCCTATATGGACTTACGGAGACGAGCTTTGGGGCGCTACTAAACCATAAAATTCTTCCCTTATCAAATCCCTACAATCCAAAATCCTTCGTAAAATCCTCAATGCTCCTTAGTTTGTAACAAATAAACTCATTCAAAAAGACCTTAATATTCCGTGTGTTGCTGATTTAGCCCCAACCAGATATCATTTCTTTTATGACAAACTCCAATCCCACTCTAATACTCTAGTTTCAATCCTTTCTCCCACTTCAATTCCTGATAATCCTCCAAGGCGTCTGAAAAGAAGATGGCTTTGAGTATTGCTAGTTTAGAATATTTTTAAAGCTGCGCTGGATAGCTTCTCTGCATGTCTTATACATGCCTGTTTTCTTTTAGGCTATTTACTAGATGTGTTGTACAATACAGTTGTAAATATCAATAAATAATTGAGAAAAAACAAAGTTTTAATCTTGACTGTCACATTGATCGTCCTTCGAAAATTTCTAACTATTAAATGTATAAAACTATTTTCGTTAGCCTAATCAGGCTACTATACATACTATCTAATATACATACTATTATATTTAACCTAATTTTTAAATCCTAAATCGGAGACCTTCTTACAGAGTAGAAAAAATGGATGATGAAGTTAAAGTTAAAAAACAAGTTTGGAAAGTCTTAGTTTTTCCACTTACAATATTTTATCGCCATCTTAATTATCTGTAACACGGGGCCGAGCCAGAGCGATTTTATTGCCACTGACAAAAGGCTTTGTGATAAATATTCCACCGCGGCTAGCGCCACCAGGCAGAGAATAATTTCCATTTTAAGCCTTCCTCCCGAAAGGGAGAAAAGTTGAAATAAGATTAATATGAAAATTGGGTAAAATCTGAAAAGATTTATTCTGAATACGAAAAGAAATACTCCCTAAGGCAGTTAACGAATTACATCTCTTAATTCATTTTGTCCACTTTTTTTTTAACCCTCCTAAAGAGAAGAAAAAATTAAAAATGAGAAATGAACTGTAAAATACTTCATTAAAAAAGAGCGAGCGCAGTGTAAATTATGCCTTTTATAATTTTGAGGAGCATTGCAAAGCCACAATGGGACATGGCTCCGGCCTGGCTTTTTTTTTCATCATTGTATCTTAAAAGAGATTTAAACATCAAATAAATATAAAACCACGTAATATTTTATATATTCATATTTGTCATAGTATAAATTGACTAATCAGTGAACTGTCAGGTACTATGGTACACATAATGTCATGTTGGAGGAGAGAGAGAGCAATGCTCAGCAATAACTCCTCCCTGGTATTGAACCACTTTATGATATAAGAGTAGATCTCTCATCCACTTTCTTTTTTACCAGGTTCTTGAATTCTAAGAGATACAGGTTACGGGCATTGTTTCTTTATCCATATACCGTTTAATAAAGCGTTTTTAGTGACTGCTTGAGTTCGCTAACTTTTGGGAGTGTTATAAGTTTTGACAGTAACTTGTTTTTACAGTAAAGTTTAGAGAATGTGATGATAGTAGCACCAATGCAATTTCAATGAGACCTTATCAAGGATCTTTTCGCAAAATAAACAATACGTGAATATGATAAAATTAAAAGCATTGTAATGTGAGTTTCTCATTGCATTTCAGGAAGAGCATATCTTAGGTTTGATCAATATTCATTAAAATTAATTTAGTTGCCTAGTGTTTAATTTTTTACTTTCACTTACCTATATATGAATTATATAGTAAAGGAATGTATTGCGATCGTGAAAATATTCGAATTTCAGTTTTCAACAGGAATATACGTTTTAGGGTCTCTTGAGTCCAAATAACCATGTCCTACAAAATGTCTGTGTGTGTGTGTGTGTGTGTGTGTGTGTGTGTGTGTGTGTGTGTGTGTGTGTGGTAACTCCAGTGCGCAACTAAAATTTCATATTTAAAATAACTATAAACCCGAGATATTACAAAATTGTTTTCATCAAAATCAGCTTACCAGAAGAGCCAAGAACAGATCTAACGATTGTGAATAAACTCGCAATATCGATGTAAAATTTGTTAAGTTTTAATATGAAGTAGGTTTTATTCTGATTGAAATAGACCGACAGGACTTAAATGCCGATATCTTAAATTTGCTTCCTCTAAAGTACCTTTAATATTGTATGTTCTATAAAAATGACCATATTATCTTGTTAGCACTGGTAATTAACAGCTAAATATTCAAGTTGAGCGACTTTGATAAAAAAACTAAAAGGGAAAACTGAAAAAATATTATTTCAACGCATTTCTTTTGTTTCTGAACATAAGGACAGTAATATATATGTATGATATACCGTTGGAAAGCTAAAGATTAAAAAAAAAAAAATTATCTTATACAGAAGCTTGTAAAAGTTAATAAAGAGTGATAAAAAGCCGATAAAACTAGCTGATTATTTTAGATAATTATAAAATAGATTTTTTAATAAAACACATGCTTCTATAGAAATTCCATTTAATGTATTCTTTAATGGTTTCACTTACTTTTATCTCTAACTGCATTAGGAAATTCGTTAATCGATTTTAAAAACGGAGGAAAGTTAAAGTCGTGTATTGCCCATACCAGATTTTTTCATTATTGACTAAGGTTGGGGTAAGTACTGTGATTGGTTTAACTCACTGAAAAATGCATGAATATACCAATATAAAATCTATTAATATCAACGCAAAAATCGTTTGCAGCGAACGACCGCTTCTTAATTATATACATGTTTATTACAGATAAGTAGTCATTATTATTTGTAGGTGTTATTAACATCAAACCATCAGGAAATTAAATTTTCCTGATTGTTAAAAGTTATAAGAGCAAAAAGAAGCTCTACGCATCCGAACCTACTCCAGGCAGTGCTTTTTTAGGAAGGAAACTTCAAGTTAGACAGGTAGGATTGAACACCTATATAGCTATTTTCTAAAGCCACTTCCCCACCCCAGGCAAAGTTTTATATCATTAAATATATTCCAACATGACCAACTCATGAATAAATCATACAGTTATGCTAATAGAGAATCTTTACACAGAAAAGCTTTGCTATCTAAGTATTTTTTATAACAAATAATGCCGAAAAAAGTAGTTGTTTTGGATAATATCTTGTTTACTCTAAAGAACTGGGGGTCTTAAGTATTGGCTAGCATAACAGGAACCTTTACCCAAGGGATTTTTAAAGGTAGCAAAATAATTCCGTTTTTTTCTGAAGGGGACGTAATATAGCTTAAGATCTCTAACCTAATCCTTTAATTAGGTTAGAGATCTTAAGCTATATTACGTCCCCTTCAGAAAAAAACGGAATTACTTTGCTACCTTTAAAAATCCCTTGGGTAAAGGTTCCTGTTATGATAGCCAATACTTAAGACCCCCAGTTCTTTAGAGTAAACAAGATATTTCTGAAGGGGACGTAATATAGCTTAAGATCTCTAACCTAATTAAAGGTTAAGCAACATCCAGGACTCCCACTGTAGTATCGTCCTATTTGACGCAGTACCATTAATGTGACGTTAAAAAAACAAATTCTTAGGAATACATTAATAGATGGAAAAAAAATACCTGTACCATTACAACCACAAAGGTCTTGGGCTCAGAAAACATACAAATATTCGTACTGCTTCTGTGTCCAACGGCTATGTAATGAAGTGATTAGGCTAAGATCACACTCAGCCTCCAAGTTTTCCTCCTATCTTGGGTACCCACTTTATAGAGGCGGGTGTGCCTCTGGAGGGTCTCCATACCTCAAGATCCTCCCACGACTGAAATAACAGAGTAAATGATATTCCATTTTAGCCAGGATTCGAACCCGAAACCTGGAGAACAATAGACTGGTGCCTACTTGACCATGCCGCTCCCATGAATATGCCTGTCTTCAAGCATGTTTTATTTATTTGTGCTGATCGTTATAAAAATTACACATTAGCCAATAATATTTCTTTCTTTTTTTTTAAATACATTTAATTATAACTTTACAGGAGAAGGTGCAAGACTTGAACAGTTTTAAATGCCTCTTATTCTATAATATTTAAATAAATAATATGAAGTCTATAGCCACTGTACCACCATACACATTTTTTTAATATCTGCGCTATGTCATACTTTTGTTAACATTGTATATACTGGTTTTTGATGGCAGTATTG
The DNA here is from genome assembly GCA_023052935.1 of Piezodorus guildinii. Taxonomy (NCBI): domain Eukaryota; kingdom Metazoa; phylum Arthropoda; class Insecta; order Hemiptera; family Pentatomidae; genus Piezodorus; species Piezodorus guildinii. Next base: position 94,071,749 of record CM041293.1, read on the forward strand.
TTATATATAAGGTCTTGGGTTCAGTAATTTATGAGGACCAAACTTTTTCTAAGCCAAGGATGAAAGCTAAATTACAAAGAGATAATTTCGCCGAGGTGTAAAGTTGTTGAGCTCCAAGGAGAACGAATTATTATTATTACATTTTCGTTGAAGTCACGCTTAACAGCCGGGTTATATATATATATACATCCGTAACATTCAAAAATTGATTGTAATTATCCACCCCATTGATGTTAGAAGGCTTGGACATGAATTGCAATAAGGTTGCGGTAAAATATTTTTCCTAGTAATGTACATTGCAAGAAATGGATTTTAATTAATTATTTAGAGCAAGTTGTAAACTAATTATAATACATTAACCCGCATGGAATCATATTGTATGGATGATATCAACGGGTGTACGATGGACTGCCATTTCTTTATTGCCGTTACCAACTCGACTATTGAGAAACAAATGTGATTGCCACAGTAGGCGAGGCAGACACGGGGGGTTTAATGTTTGATGAGACGCCCGCCTTTTCTGCCCCAACACCCGCCCTACCTCCTGCGGCAAAATTTAATACAACAAAGAGACTTGGACACTTAGCCCAAACGAGCCCATCCCTCGGAATAACAATAGGAGCTCCCTGAAATTGTGCCCGTATTCTGCCTTAGCCAATTGCACCCATACCTCTATACACATATGTAATATTTTATAGCGCAAGCACCACCTCTTGTTTGTTCCGCAAACTAACTGCTAATAATTTCCTGTATGTTCTAAGAGCAGATTTTAGTCAATATATTAAGGCAATTCATGGAATTAATAAGACTAGATTGCATGGTCATTTCATCATACTATGTAGAAATTTGATTATAAAAAAATATATATATAATGGAGAATTAAAAAAAAACATGTTTTTAATTAGTGATTTTAAATCTTTATTTAGCTATTTTAATATTAGAAAGAACACTAATGAAAAAACAAACAAAAAAAAACAACTAAATAGCAATGCATTTTACATACAAAAAATTTATTAAATATAACAGTTGTTTTGGGGTTACCTGTAGCATGGTAGTTAGCATAACAGCCTCCTATGCGATGTCAGGTACTCGTTAAAGATTCCTATCCTAATTAAACCTGGATAGACAAAATTTAGGATCCCCACTGTAGCATCGTCCGATAAGCCAAAGTAGCATAAAGGGGCGTTAAATAAATACACAATTAATAAACAATATGACAGTTGTTTTTTTATTTTGTTTGTTTATATTTTTAACTTCATTTCTAAATCATAAAAACTAAAAAGTCAATTTTATCGAAAATTCGCTACTGTTACTAGTAAGCAGTGCTTCAAGGTCTATTTTGTGTCGAAAGTATTTCCGTTGAAATCAACCTCGATCACTAACTTTCTGATATCAATTAAGAGTACCCACTTTGTAGAGGCACAGTATGCTCCATATCTGGAGCCAAAAAGGTCGATTCATATTTGATGTAGTCGAGTCACGTCTGATTTAATATAAGAGAATTAATAGTTACATGCCCCGGCCTGACTCGAACCCGGAACGTAGAGGTTAGTGATATTGTAATGAACTTAAAAAAGACTTCCTAAAATATCAAAAACTTGCATCATTATTGTATAAAACAGATAATATCATGGAGAATAAAACATGGGCGTGAATATTTGTCCATATTAATAACCAACGAGTTTCCAAAACGCCAATCAGCGCTAAGCAGACTGAGATAAAACGAGACTTGGAATAGCGTTCAATGAAGGCTGCGGTATCAACCCATTGGTTTAACTCCAAAGATACCAATTCTTTATTTTCAACAAAGTTAGTTTAAAGTTATATTTCCATTAAACTATCATTACTTCCGAAGTCTAAATCGGAATAGTAGTTAGGGATAGGGGTAGTAGATAATGGGACAGTTTGTTGTGAAGTTATTAATTGAAATATAACCGTAGTAAGCAGTTGAACAAAAGCCTAGGCGAAGTGCGGTTTACATCTGATATAATTGCGGGTTTACCTGGGCGGGCAAGTGTAACGCGGCAGAAAGTTGGCGGGAGTAACAGCTGTTACTAAGTTGCTCAGTGGGACTGATACATTAATTAGAGGGCGGGGAAGCGAGGTGTGGACTGCCTAACTAGCTCACGTCCTGGCCGGTTCCTCCTAACTGACAAACTTTGCCTAACATCCCAAGAAACTCACTGTCAGTGTTGGTCTACTTTTATATTCAACCGGCGATACCTCTCTCTTCTCCAAGGTTTTAGGAGATTCTCGAGGTGTGAGGCTTCGGTAAAACTTGGACTTAGTCGGCTTACTACAATTTAAACAAAGCAAAGAACTTTATTTTAGCCTCGGTATATCCCCCATATACTTTTCCTCGACGCTCCTTTCATTAAAGTCTAATGAAGAACTGCATGTTTAAGAAGAAAAACTTACTAAAATAAAGTAGCGCTAAGATGTACTATCAGATTTCAAACAGAATACTTTGTTAAAATTTCAATTACATGTAGTCCGAATCTCATGTAATACTAAGTCTTGATTAAGGGACGATTGATGTCCTTACGGATTACTGTCAAAGTTGTCGTCTTATATATTACCTATCTATTCTGGCTTAAGTAAAAAAGTCCAAAAAATAAATATCAGTAGAAGTTCAATTCAAGGCTGCTACCGCCGTATTAATAGTAATTTATCACATAGCCTAGCGAATGCTGATTGATACTTTTCATATTACACTTAATTGTATTTTAAAATATCAATAATTTATTTATTCGTAATTATTTATTAATTTATACCCTATTAATTAAATGGCAAATCACTCAACCAATTGTAAGTTTACCTAAATATTCTGAGGGAATGTTGACAGTAGGGAGCACGTGGCTTGGTGACTAGTAAGCTAGTTTCCCACGTAAAACGTTGTGAGTTCCAATCTCGGGAGGAAATTTAAAAGAAAATGGTTAATTAGGATATTTTTGCAAAGTGATTACACCGCACGGAATAGGGCCTACACGGCCTTTCTCTCTATTCGAAAAAATATATTTATAATGTGGTGACAGAACTAGCTATCTTTGTATAGCTATCTATATATACAAAACCCTTGTAAATTATCAGTTAATGATAGGTGTTATATTTATTTTAGAAATGATTCAAATATTAGAGTTGGACTCCGAAATGTTGCAACGACACTAAAAATATTGTCGTTAATTCAATAGTTTTAATAAAACTATACAAGGAAGCACCTTTTTTATTTATTTTGCATCATAATATATAAATGATAGTTTAAACAACTAATATTGGATTTCATTATTTTTCTGATAACAAAACATATTTTAGCAATTAGAAAAAATTGCAGCTCTTATATTTATTTTGCAGCTTAATGTAGTTATACTGACTTAGAAAAAAACAGAATAAATAAGCATAAAAAAAAAAACACAATAAAGATTCTGCTGCTTATTGCTATCAGCAAATACAGAAATTTGCCCATAGGCAGTTAGAAGACAATCTCATTGTCTAAACGCTCAATCAGATTTTAATTTCGAAGGATTCCCTTGAATCCTGCACAGACTTTGGAGTAAGTCGTGATTGCTCCGTCATTCGCTCCGTTTAATAATGATACCAGGAGGAGGGTAGGAATCAATTAGGGAACTTGATGCAAGAGGAAACAGTCCTATGATTATGGAACCTCATTGAGCAGAAATCGGAATCTGATTTGATAATCCTAGCTTCTCTCTGCATAGGCTGAACTTGTCATTTGTAATGAGGGAATAATTGAACTGGGGAAGGATGGAACCCCCTCTGAGCCGGTAATCATCTCATATGGTAATTATTGGCGGTGATGCAACGTCTCCATCACAGCTCAGTAAGTCCCCGATTATTGCTGTTTATCCGGAAGATTCCCTCTTCTGCGGGAGAGAGGGTGAGGGAACGTTTGAGAAGGGGTTCTCTTATCTTTTATCAAGTCTTTCCTATGCGGTCAATCGGGTGAACGGGCCCTTTCCCCTTCAGAGGGGTTTGGGCTTATCGTTGAGGCATACAACTTTATTATTTAATGAGCCATAAGATACGTTTACTTACAAATTAATTTTATGCGCATATCTTATTTGTATATATACGTCTCATTACACAAAAATATCATGGACCGAATCAGACAGAATAGAACCAAATGTATGCATATACAAGGAAAATTATAAATAATAATAATTATCGCCCTTACAGACACCAGTTAAATGGTAAAGTGAAATTTCCTGGTTTGTCGAGGTAAGAGTCAAGAGAGAATGATAGCCTCATACAAAGAGTACCAAGATTGGTTTAGATCTATGCACAAACAGAAAATAGTAGCATAAATTAACGAACACAGAACAGAAAAGCTAGTTGATTTTACCTTCACTATAATAACAAACATGTTACACTACATGAAAATGTAATATTGTTCTCACAAACGATATTGTAAGATAGTAACTATGTGTACTACGTGTCTATAGGGATCACTTGTAGCAGGGTGGCTAGCGTAACAGCCTCCCATGCCAAAGGACACCGGTTCAAATCCGCAGGTGGTCCTAGGATTTTTTAATGGGAGTAAAAAATCCTTAGTTACGCCGTCCTTCGGAGGGGACGTTAAAAGGTGGTCCCGAGCCTGTGCGATGTCAGGTACTCGTTAAAGTTCCCTATCCTAATAAAACCTGGATAGGCAAAATTTAGGATTCCCACTGTAGCATCGTCCGATAAGCCATAGTAGCATAAAGTGACGTTAAATAAAATAAACAAACATAAACGTGTCTGTATCTCTATCTCTGCCTGGGAAGCCAAGGGGATTTTAAGAAATAAAATTTGTGAGGAGATAGAGTCGCTAAGTTTTCCAGAGACCCGTGTCTAAGCAACTTGTGTGAGCAGCGATGGATGTGTGATGTAAAGGAAGCCAGGTCTTACGTTAAGAATCTAGGAAACACTAACAATGGCCAAAAATAATGGTGGTAGTGACCATAGGAAGTATAAACATTCAAGCTCTGTTACTTCAATTATAACTAAGAGGTATGCTGTATAATCTAGATCTATACCTGTGCCTGAGAAGGGGTTGATTTTAAAAGGGAACTTTCTTATAAGAATGAAAATTTGTTAGGGACTATAAATAATGACTGCACAAAATGCGTTACAAAGGACAAACCTTTTTATGATAAACGTCGACAATTTGAGTGCTTTTAACTTTTATTGTAGGAGTGAGAAAAAAGAAGAAGAGATAAACGTCAATAATATTAGTACTCTGTTAATTCACAGATAGAAAGACCAAAGTTCCAAAGGGATAACCAATGAACTAATTACAGTCAGTGAAGCTTAGTAATTCACCTCAGACCAGCTAACGAAGTGTAACATGCTTCGGACTTAGCGATCGGACGAAGTATGACCAAAGATTATTAACCTTAAGACATCGTACATAGTAAGCTTCAATAAGATAAAAATCACCTCAATTTGGGTGGACGGAGTTTTAAGATATTAGTTCGTAATTCTGACGGGTGGAATTTCGGATAAGAAGTGTTAAAAAAACGCGATTAAAGATGGATTTCGTCACTAAATACTGAAACCTCACTGTTTGTAGCTAAAAAGGCACTAGCGACGTATGGAAAAAATATTCAACATTAAAATAAAAGTTGAATTGCTATGCGCAGTAGATTTAATGCTCACTCTTGAAAAGGCTGGTCCATCCTTTTGATTCACTGAACATGTCATTATTATAATTACACAGACTTGATATCAGATCGGATAAATGTATCAATGCTGATAACTAATTGCCAAAAAACTTAGTATATATTACTAATAGTCATAAATTATAATGTCAAATACTGGGTGACGGCTGAAAAAATATCCAACAAGTGGGTTCAACTCTTAAACATAGGCCGTTTACGGAACACAAGTAAATATCGTCTTTGTATATCATTTAATTCCGAAATCACCCATCCATTCATCACATTCAGATATTAATGGTATTGTTCAGCAGTGTAACACCGTTATGACGATAATTGGGGGCAGTATAAACCGTATCAGAGAGAGACACCGCTAAAGAGCGTTATATTATTAATAAGGTCTGCTGAACAACAAGGTCAATTGTTAGAGACGGATGTGATGCGCTGAATACCTGTCACCATAGTAGGCAGAAGTAACAAGCACAAATTGAAACCAATTATGACAAAATAAATATTTTATCATAGTCCTTTATACTATGTATTGTGTATGAAGTATCCAAAATCTGGCACAAACCTGGCATTAATCCTGATTTTAGCGAGTAATTCTGCAGCAATAAGCTGAACGTATCTCAATCTTAATGAATCATTATTAAAATACAATAATAACTTTGCCTTGTTTCAAGAGAATCGCATCATTACCAGGTCTAAGAAAGTTATTATAAGCCCATAAAGGTATGAACATATGTTATTTGGAAAGTTGTAATGAGGAGGTTATGGTGATCCGGTGTTGCCACCGTATCGTAGAAGTTTATATTCTTCCATATAGTAAAACAGATTAAGTACAAATATAAAGTATCAACCATCGTATATTAGTTGTTAAAATAAATGGAATGATTCGCAATAACTGGCAGTAATGAAACTTAGACACTGATTTCTAAAATCACCCTACACTATTTGTTTTCCCTCCTAACATATATTTTTTTAATAACAAACAAATTTATTGAAACTATTTCATTTATTGACCAATTTATCTTGTCTGTTGTCTGATAAAATATTTATTCCTTTTTTATTTATTGATGTTTACAGCTGTATTGGTTAATATATCAAGTAAATGAGCTATGTGATAAAAGACATGAAGAGAGCTGCCCATCAACAACAGTATTCCAGTTGGTAACTAAACTTGAAGGTCTCGAGGCCATCTTCTTTTCAGACGCCTCAAAGAATTTAGAGGAATGGAGAAGGAAACAAGAAATGAGACTAGTGTGTTAGAATGAGAGTGAAGTTTTTCATGGAAAGATTGATACGTGGTCCGGGCCAAATCAGCTATATATGGAACATTAAGGTCTTTATGGATGAGTTTAATCGTGACAAAGGAGCTTTGGGGATCGAAGAATTTTGAATTGTGTGGATTGAAGACGAGAAGATGGTTTAGTGGAGCCCCAAAGCTCAACTCCGTAGGTCCAGATAGGCCTTATGATGATCATGTAGTTAAGATGTAGCCTTTTTTTGTTAAGAGGTAGGTTAGAGCGTCTGTCTAGTCAGTGTTGAAGTAACCGATAGCGGCGAGTAGTATCTTATCGTTTCACTCAAATGTACGGAATCCATGCTATACTTTGTCAAGTAGGAGTCCTAGAATCCGCAACCTAAAGATCTGTTCAACCGTAACAAGCGGAATATAATTCAAGGATACTGTAAGGCAGGATGTCACAGAATTAAGACGAAGAGTAAAGGTTATTTGGTGAGATTTGCTGAAATTTATCTGAATTCTCCAATTCTAATACAATACCTCAAGGTCTCTGATGTGGGATTGGAGAGTTTGAGGGGCACTAGTTGGATCATCATTGACTGATAATACACAAGTGTCGGCATTGGTAGAAAGCAAAGTTTTGGGATGTGATGGGATATCAGCTGTATAAACTGCATAAAGAATGGGTCCTAGGATACAGTCTTGAGGAACGCCAGCAGACTGAGTAAAAATAAAAAATGGAACTATTGTTATTTATTATGAAGGATCTGTCAGAGAGGCAGGTCTGGATAATGAGGAAGTAAGTAGGAGGCAGGAATTAGCGATAACCTCTAAATCTGTCAAACAGTACTTTTAAAAAAAAATGACACCACATTCAAATTGTATCCATGGGAAGCAGGGGCGGATTACTAGTAAATACGTCAAACATGAAACAGTAACAACTATAGATAAATCCGGGATATAAATTTATCATGGCTAAAGCCAACTTCAGACTAATTATATGAACGTCAGGCAAACATTGGGATTGGAATTCCTCGCTAATAAAGGCAGAGTTTAGAATAGATTCCGGAATAAACAGGAGAGCGGAAATAGAGCAACCACATCAGGGGGTGGTTCCGCTAAATAAACGGCTTTGAGGGGGCTCTAGGTGGCTCCCGGGTGGAAGAAGGTAGTTAAAGAGCTTTCGGATAGCCTCAAGGCAGGGAAATTTCAATCGTCACCTTCCCACAGTTTTAGATATCTGATTGTAATTTCCTATATAGAAACCTCATTTCCAGACTTTAGCCCCGGGCGACTCCAGATCGGAAGCGGCTTGATAATGTTCCTGGACCCCACAGCCACGACAGGAAATAAATTATTTTTGAACATGTTACCGCTGATTCGAGTATCTGCCAATCAGAGGGCTGGAGTTAGTGGAGTTAGTATACATATATATATATATATATATATATATATATATATATATATATAATATATATATATATATATGTATATATGTATACTAATATATATATATATATATATATATATATATATATATATATGTATGTATGTATGTATGTATGTATGTATGTATGTATGTATGTATATGTCCATAGATCACAGCTGCCAATATACTCAATCAAAATTTGAAACAATAAAGAGTAATGATTAAGATTCCTTAGCCTTCACGTTTCAAAAAGTTTTTATTTTTTTCCATCTATATATTCAAAATTATCAAAATAACTGCAATCATGGAGTACCACTTATGACTTTAAAAATAATATTATATTTAATTTCATGATCATTTAATTAATAGAAACTAAAATATGTATGTTTCACACAGAAAGAAATACTTTGACATAGGAAGTATATGGATTAAGATGGAAAAAGATAAAATTACCTTGCATTCCTATAAACTCAATATTTGTATTAACATTCTTTTGGATTGCTCCTCAATGCAACTTAACTTTTTCAAAACATTAAATAATTTTGATCATGATTATAAAAGTACCATGATCATTAATTCATGGAGGAACTATTTATTACAGTATAGACTATATTTTATTTTAAACACCTACCTACTACTCTAAGCAGAAGATGCCAATAGGTAATAAGGAGTAGTCAGACCTTAAAATGTTACTGTCAAAACTAAGCTAAAACATGCATAAGAGTACATTTTAACTAAGAAAATTGCGATTATTTTGGGAAAAAAAAATGTTTAATTTTGCAATATTATTTATTTTAACTACTTAACTATGGAAAAAAATCCCATGCTTAAATAATACAGCATAACATTACATAAATGATTAGAAAATATATGAGGAAATGATAAAATGTAAAAACCAATTATATACTGCACAATATATTTCAGGTTAAGCAATAAATAAATAAATTTAACGATTTATTTAACTACTTTCTAATGTAAAAGAAAATTAGGTCTTCTTGGCTATAAATTAATTTAACTTCATAACTCATATTCATTATTAATCAGCTTATTTAACCAAAGCTAATTCTTAATAATTAGAACTAAACTATTAAAATTAATAGGATGAAATCAATACCAGCAAAACATAAAACTACCATACATATATTACTCATAAGGTTTTAATTGTAACAATCTAAATACAACTTCCTTCCTAAACCACCAAGCTAAATGTAGACTTTCAATGGTGCTGCCCACCGGAGCAGCTGGAAATGACGTGCAACCACTACTGATTGTTTATTTCGTTCAAACTGCACGCTGTAGACCCTTTGTTTGTTTTGCAAATTCTAGTTTAAACTATTGTTAAATTCTAATGTCAGACAATCGTAATAATCTCGTTATTTACCGTCATTCTAATCTGAAAATGTCAATGTTTTAATATGAATATTCTTATTACATGGTCAGAATCACATATGATGACAAAAATGTTATCAGAAACACCAAAGTTTGCCTGTTATTGTAACAGTAAGTCTACGTATACATATCAATGCCCTACTTACACTATATTATTACCGTCGAAATAGAGCTATCAAGACGGAGCAGTTTTATGGATTCCTAGACACAGAGGTATTGTAGGAAAAGAAGGCGTGGATAGGGGTGCAAGAGAGGCGGCATCTCTGCCTGGCTGAGGCACAGCCGTTTCTACTCCAGTAGAACTTATTCGACCAATCTAAATGGAATCGTACTATAGATGGCACATTTTGTGAGAGGAAAGCCCCTCCAGGGGTTCAAATTAAAACATATTAAAAAACGGTAAAATCATGGTCAAAATCCTATTAGCAGCCGCATAAAATCATCCTGACGCGTATGTAAATTGGCCACACTTAATTAAGGCACTTACACCTAATATCCCCAGAAAGCTACCATCAATATGCACGTATTGCAACTCCATCTTCTAGGTGAAATATATTTTCAAAGAAAGCGCAAACTATAATTTAAGCATAAAAAGATCGGAATAACTCCAAATTTATCCAACATTCTCCATGATGATGACACATCAATAGGTTTGGTGTTTTAACTTTTTGAAAGAAAATTGTCTCATATCCAAATTATAGCACCTGTTTCCGTAAATTGTTTATTATACTTTTCTCTATTATCAATATATTTTATGAAAATTTATATTATGTTTTATTATTAATTTCTTTATTGAAGGACAATATTTATTTTTATTACTATTTCTTATTAATTTAAATGTATTTATATGAATTAATATATATATATATATATATATATATATATATATATATATATATATATATATATATATATATATATACATATAAACCCAAAGCACTCCAATATCTATAATAATAATAATAATAATAATAGCTTTATTGGCATCATATTGACAAAAGCCTCTCCCATAGGGAGGAATTTATAAAGTTGGCTATAGTTTGAAATAATAAAATATTGAAAGAAAAGCAAATAATCCAAAGAAATACAAAAACAAATAATTATAAAATACAAAACTCCAAAAAACAAAACAAAACAGATTCCTTGAAAAATACACCAAAATCAAACACAAATTAAATATTTTTTAAAACCAATATCTATATAACTATATTAATACCATGAATGAATTTTATAAATAAAATGAGTTTATAAGTGTTGATGACCTGTGGGGTTCACGCCTTGGAAACAAACGAAGGCGGAGTAGTATGAGTAAGACGTCATACCTGGATTTTCGAGTAATATCAACGAAATATATCACGTTTCTACTCTAAAAGACGTTACAGGGAGTCACATAATGGTATACCTTTCAATAGACTTTACTTACATTCATAAATCAGGACAGAAGAAACTGTTTTTTTCAATTACCTGTGGAAAAAAAAATACATATTAATGTAATATAAGTAAAAATAAAAATTGTTTTCATACATCACAATAAAAGCATAATTAGTAACAAATCGAGCGTTTATTCTTTTATAAATTGTATATAAAATTTTAAGGTAATGTAAACAATACTTTCTGACACTTAATACGTATTTTTCTCTAGTAAATAAATAATGAAGAAGCATAATGGTTTAATATTATTTATTCTGTTATTTCAGCCGTAGATTAACCCTCCTAGGGTACACCCAGCCTCAATAAACTGAATATCCAAAGGTGGGGAAAAAACCTAGCGGCTGATCTCGGCCTAATCACCTTATTGCACGGTCAATGACCTAGAAACAGTAGGAACTACTTATTTATTGTTTTATTTTCAAGATATTGACCTATTCCGCAACAATCCATCAATTCTGCTGTACACGAATTTCTATTTTAGAACTTTATTATCGATTTGCATTAAGGAATAAAGGATAAAATGTAAAAAAGTTAAAATTCATATAATATATAAAATGATATAATATAAAAACTTTAATAATTTATAAAAAAATTATTCATCTCTAAAGCGATAGGAATATGCCACCACTCGCTTTTAGCCATAATCAGTAGATAGAATATAGTATAGTAATCAGTAAATAGGGATAATAGCAATATATTAACATAATAATTAATTAAGAACTATTATTAAGTAATGTACTAAACAGTTAAAGAATTACAATAAATCTTTAGAAAACATATAATATTTACTTTAAATAACTTACAAAATTATCTATTAACCACCCAAAATGTATGACATATCAAATTGACAGGGATTCAACGCCGCCAGGCCAATGGTCTACTAATTAGCACTGAACATAACCCAAAAGGGACAGAGATACTCAAAGGGGAGGTCCGCTTTGGGATGAGGAAATAATTATAATATATTAATAATGATTTTGAATCTGAATAATATACCTGTTTATTAAAAATATTTCTCTAATTAACTAATTATTTTTAATCTTTTATTTTATTAGTAACTGTGCTCAGCCTCTGAAGTGAAATAATTAAAAGCAAATAGATACATTTCATAATACAAAAAAAAAATTAAATATACAATAAAAAAAAAAAAAAAAAACAATCATTCAGTTGTAGAAAATATTAATGAATCTTTTTGACCAGAATGTAGTGCTTCAATTATGAAAAAATTAAAAGCAATAATAGTAAAAGCTATATACAAATTAAATAACTAAAGAAATATTTTTAAATTTCATTTTAATATCACAAGGTATTGTATATTACTAAGAAAATAGCATTGAACTTTCGTAATACATTTCAAGCGTTTGGTGAATGAGCGATATTTGAAAGACAAACATAGTCCAAGTGCTTTTCATCTGCCAAGAATGAAGGGAACCACATCGTCCGTCTCCTGACCTTTGGAGTGCTTAATAATACAATTTAACAGGTGGACTCTTTCTACAAGTATGCGTTTATGACAAAAATATATAAATACATTTAAAAATGCTCGTTTTCCCACAATTTTCTGCTATACTGTTTTATTTATTTTTTTAATGACAGAGTTTCATAAATTAGGTGTAATAATTTGTTCACAGCATTAATAAAGTGCAATAAGAATTTATTTAAACACAATAAATTTTCAAATTTCCTGTTACATCATAGGTCAAATTAAAAAAAAAAAAAAATATTATATAGACTCCTATTTATAGGTATAAATGTAGATGAACACATATATAACTTTAATTTATTTATTGGTATTATTGTTTTGTTTTTTTATGTTTTTTTTACACCTTTAACCTTATGTTTCAACTGAAATTATTAAAGTATTTTTTATGAACTTTGAAATTCATCGGACACGTTAAAAATGTTATTTATTGAAAAAAAAAAAAATTGTTTTAGTATTAAAGGCGCAAAACAGTTAAAACTCAAAATTACACCCGAACCACATACTATATACACTAATTATAGCCTTGATCTTACGCCTATGGAGTTCTATCCTCTGAGCAATAACATGACTCTTCTCATGAATATTTTAGAAGGTAAAATAGGAGTAAAATATTATTTGCATTCAAAAATTGTATAAAATAAAAATTAAGTTGATTCATTGGCTTTACATTTTCCTATTATATTTGACATGAGTATCTGGCATTTATTTTAATGATTTTTGGTGAAATATAATGTTATTATTTTCATTCGGTTGATTTAAGTTTTTTTTTTTTTTTTTATTAAAGTTATACACTATTTATATAGATAGATAGCGTAGTAAAAAAAAAAGTCTGGTGCGGGCAACACACGACTTTCACTTACCTCCATTTTTAAAACCAATGAAAGAATTTTCAAATACAGTTAAAGATATAAATACGTGAAACTATTAAGGAATTAATCAAATTGAATTTCTATAGAAACATGTGTTTCATTAAAAAATCTATTATATTATTATCTAAAATAATCAGTTAGTTTTATGTTCATTTCATCATTCTCTATTAACTTTTAAAAGCTTGTGTATGAGATGATATTTTTTCTAAAATCTTTAGCTTTCCAACGGTATATCATACATGTATATTACTGCTCTTATGTTCAAAAACGAAAAATTGCATTAAAAAAATGTTTTTATGTTTTCTCGGTTAGTTGGGTATCGAATTTATTCAATTTATATATTTACCTGTTTTTCATCAGCGTTTACAAGATAATTTAGTTATTATTATTGAATTTACAAAATTAAAGGTACTTTAGGGGAAGAAAATTTAAAATATCGGCATTTAAGCCCTGTCCCTTTTTATCCAAATAAAACCTACATGATATAAAAGCCCATTAAATTTTACATCGATATAGCGAGTTTAATCAAAATCGTCGGAACCGTTTTCGAGAAAATTGAAAAAAGGTGCAAAATGCATGGTATAAAGTGCCTCTTCTTGTAAGCTCATTTGATGAAAAAAGTTTTGTCACGTCTCGGACGTATAGTTGTCTTAAATATGAAATTTCAGTTTCATAGTACTTACCGTTTCCGCCTGGGAGTTACCACACACACACACACACACACACACACACACAGACCTTTTTGCGGGACTTGGTTATTTGGACTCAGGGGACCTTGAAAAGTGTATTTCCGTTGAAAACTGGAATTCGAAAATTTTCACGATCGCAATACTTCCCCTTACTATATATAGTAAGTGAAAGTAAAAAAAAAAATTAAATCTGTTATTACAAGTTGAAGTTTTCAGTTTTCTTAGAGATGCGAAGTGCTATGTAATATTGGAACACTTGTAGAAACTTTGGCCACATGATGGGTATATGCCTTCGCCAAAATGGATTTATGTTAAGAGGTCGAGATCGCAGACGAATCGCTTTACTAGAATCAATTCCAATGCTTGAAAGAAATTGGTTATTTTGACTATATAGTTTGAGAAAGAGATCATCTCAAATTTGATAAATATGAGTATCAAAGTAGATTGAGGATTCACACCGAATTAGGTTAGATTCAGCTATACTTTTCCCAATCGAACTTCAAAGATGGAATACTTGTTATTCAAGGTGGAAAGTAAACAAGGCGTAACGTAATTATATAAAGTGTATAACTTACAAAACTATTTCTAGTAAAAGCGTTATTTGATATTCCATAAATCGTGGTTTCAGTACAAGCCACTTGTTCTTTCATTATTCTTTTTGAAGTCCCAAAGCAGCGAATGACAAAGTTTTAAGTACACAGCGTTTACTATTTTCCAAACTCCAATGCATATGCATAAAAATTCTATAATTCATTACGTTTAAGAGTGATGAGCAATAGTTATCTAAGAAAATATTAACTCTTAATTTGGTAAAAATTGATAAAACTAAAATTAAGTTCAATGTTTAAGTTCTTCCTGGGCTGCTTCTAACATTTTTCCCTTTTAGAATACTAAGTGAGACTCCAGGATACATTACTTCTTAGAAATAAATTAAATGATTTATTTAATTAAATGGGTATAACAACAGCTTTTATATCACTAATTTCAATGCAAAATAGGTTCAGTGTGTTCTATAGGTGACCATTTCATTCCTTAAAAGTATTTTTTAAGTATGGATAAAATATTTAGAATTGACTACACCAAAATAAATAAAGAGATTGTTTGAAAATGTCACTTATTATTCAACTATTTACATTTCCAGGAAAACAAAAATAAGTTTTAATGCATCACTGATTTTTCATTTATATTTATTATGTTATTATATATTTATTCTACATTTGGCAAAGTTTAGAAGCTTATTGAGTAGTTGCCTATTTTTTCTAATTAAAAACAAAATGTATTTAATATATCAACGTAATATTAATATTAATTTTTTTTCAATTTAAATTAACGTTTAATGGTTTATGATTTCATTCTTTCACAGTTATGTTTTGTGTTTCCTCTTCTTTAAAATTAAATTGTTCTTGTTATTCAGGATGATATTAATATCAAATATAAGGCCAATATTTATTATTACCTTACGTGTGTGTGTGTGTGTATGTATATCTATACAAGTATATAAAACACATTTTTTATTCACACATGTCATTCAGTGTTACTAGTTAAAAATGCAATTTTTTAAATTTTGATTTAACGCAAAAGGCTTTAAAGAAGGATTTTTCAACAACACCAACCTAAAATTAACCTGCTAATTTTAAACAAAAACTCTTTGTATCATAAGAAAGATTATAATGTGACCGTTAATGCTAAGGAAAAAAAATATCGGTGTGAAATGCCTTCATCGAACTGTTTTTACTATTAACAGTTGCTCATTACGGCCAAGATATAATCGGTTGTATTTCACACGCAACTCAGAAACAAATTGGTCAATTATACCAAGCTGCTTATTTGTCTGCAACAATTTTGTAGAAAAATCAAAATAACCTTATAATGTATACACATTATACCAAAATACCGCTATAAACCGAGGGAGGTTACGCCCGCATTAGAGATCAAAAAGTACAATAAAATCATAAGGCGTGTAAGTAAATCATCAAACGCGAGGTTTTTCAAAAAATAAGATTCCCTATGAGATCCTTTTACGATATCAAAACTGATCAAGAATAGTGGTACTCACTACGTTTGCTATAGCATGCTATTTGTGTTATTTTGCTAAACCCGTCGAGTTTCTACAGTTATTTCCATTATAAAATTGATAGGTTTAGCACAATAGCACAAATATCATGCTATAGCAAACGTAGTGAGTACCCCTACTATAATAACAAGAACACAATTCTCTTGAAGATTTACAGCAACACTTTTAATTGCCTAAAAAATGAAACCAACATGGGCATTCTTAATAATCCTTATCGATGCAGGTATAATTTTTTTATTCATTTAATATTATTATTAGAATAGAATAGAATAAATTCATTTGTCTTTGTAGTATTCCCTATACAAATACAGCTAGGCTTGGCTATTCACAATACATTTTTTAATTTATATACATATATTGATAAAGATAAATTAACAGTTTTTTGGTGTTTTTTTTTCAATATAGCAGAGATAAAATAAAAATAAAAATACGTGTGTTTTGAAATAATAATACATCAGTTTAAAAATAAATAAAAAATAATAATAAATAAATAATAAATATATTGATAGTTTTTTTTTTCAATATAGCAGAGATAAAATAAAATACATATAACTTTAAAATAATGATAAAGATAAATTAACGACATTCATTCACCTCCGTTTTTAAAATCGATTAATGAATTTTCAAATACAATTAGAGATAAAATATATTGGAACTATTAATGAATTAATTTAATTGAATTTCTATAAAAGCATGTGTTTTTATTAAAAAATCAATTATGTTATTATCTAAAATAATCAGTTAGTTTAATCGACTTTTCATCATTCTTTACTAACTTTAACAAGCTTGTGTATAAGATATTATTTTTTCTAAAATCTCTTAGCTTTTCAACGGCAAAATATTTTACTGTTCAAAAATAAAAAATTGCATTACAAAAATATTTTTTTAAGTTTTCTCCTTATTTGGACATCGAATTCGTTCAACTTATATATTTACCTGTTTATTATCAATGGTGATAAATTGATAAGGTTATTTTTATATAATCTACAAAATTAAAGGTACATTAGAAGAAGAAAATGTAAAATATCGGCATTTAAGCCCTGTCAGACTATTTCAATCAGAATGAAACCTACATGATATTAAAGCCCATTAAAGTTTACATCGATGTAGCGAGTTTAATCAAATTTGTTAGCGCCGTTATTGAGAAAATCGTAAAAAGATGCAAAATGCATTGTATAATGTGGTTCTTCTGATTAATTGATTTTGATGAAAAAGGTTCTATAACGTCTCGGGCGTATAGTTGTCTTAAATATGAAATTTCAGTTCCATAGGACTTTTCGTTTACGCGCGGGCGTCACCACACCACACACACACAAACACCTTTTTGCGGGACTTGGTCATTTGGACTCAAGGGACCCAAAAACTTGTACTTCCGTTGAAAACTGGAAATAGAAAATTTTCACGATCGCGATACTTTCCTTACTACATATTTCATATAAAGTAAGTGGCAGTAAAATATATCAATTAAGATTAACGCTCCAAAAGGATTTTAGGGAAATAACCTATGTTCCTCTTCTCTATGATGAGATATTTTATCTATATATCCTCCTTCCCTATATCAGAACTCGGTTTCTTTCCGTAAACACCAAAATAAAAAAAAAAATTAGGGGGAAGGAAAGTGTGCATCTCCTTACCCTGCGTCCCACAGCCCACTCCTTGGATACAAGGCCCAACCTACTAAATTGTATAAACTCTTTCTTAGGACTGCTACCTACCATTCACAAATATTTTTATCTCTTTATGGAATTTTTTCCCGATTTTAACCGTAAAGCCTCCTCCACTCCAGTATCATTTTAACATTTTAACGAGCACAAATTAGATAAGGCTCAATTAAAAACATCCATTACTAGTCCTTTGAGAGCAATTAATGAATATTAAAAACTAATTAATCAGATTTCATTTTTTATTAGATTGGAATAGAGAAGGAAAACCGAAGTTTTTCAGTTAAATTTTTATTAACGTTCGTTTGTAAACCCACCACCTACCACTTGATTGGAAATTTCGCTGGGAATAGAGTCAATAGAATCACATAAGAATTACATAGGGTTCAATGCAAACATGCCTATGAAACTGTAAAATATAAGAAATAATCATGAGCTTTCAGTTCATGCATTAAATTCATTCATTCTTATACTCTTTTGTTAAACTTTTTTTTTTTTTAAACAAATATTAACTGACCTTTATAAAAAAAAAATAATCTGCAGAAATATGTAGATTTACAAAATATTTTATTTTTTCTGAAATTTAAACACAACAGAACCAAAGTTTACTGGTTTTTAGGTCAGGATTTAAAAAAGAAGCAAATATCTTGTTTCTTTGAGTAAATGACCTATTTATCTTCAAATTAAAATTTTAATATTTTATTAATTACGCAATAAAAATACTGGAGTGACAATTTTCTCTAATAATTCAGGTTAAATTACAAAAACTAACGTAAACCACTAATGATAGCATACAGCTTAAGAATTTTTTTCCACTTGCTCCTCACGTAAGCCGACATTGTCTCAGTCGGATATAAGATAGGTCGGATAGGTCTGTAACTAACCTAGAAGGAAGATTATATGTTACGTATACGGAATATGTTACGGACCTATTTGTTGGACACAAAGAGGATAGACAACAAGTAAACACTCGTATTTTAGACACAAAAGTGACATTTTCAAAAATAATAAAGTATTATGAATATGCCTAGCCGTAATAAACACAACCCTTTAATTAGTCATAAATCGTTATGACTTAGAGTTTAGTGCAGAGCGGACGTACGATTTGCTTGCTTTAACTTGTCAAAAAATTAATTAACTTTATGAGGACTTAAATCCTAAATTTAAAGCCAAAAATCAGGATAGTATTAATATGACAATGTTTAATGCCATGAACAAAATTAGGCAAGTTGGACAGGTCTGTTTCCGATAAAAAAAAAATCATACAGGAGGTTTTTCAAGACCAACGGCCATGAAAGGAGGTGATATGCCGATATTACACTCAGCCGCTATGTTTTGTGGCATATTTCTGGTACCATTTTTGAGAGGATGGGTGAGCCCCAAGAGGGTCCATACAAGTCCAAGAGAATTATATCACAGCTGAAATGTATTAAATAATTTTCCTGCTGCCGCCGTAGATGGTTCGAATCCGGAAGAAGGGTAGAAAATACCGGTACTTAATATTTAATTAAGTAGTGGTGAAGTTATATATTAGCCTACAATTTTATTCATAGAATATGAACTTCACCTTAAAGAATCTACACCTGACCGGTACCTCCATTTAAGTATATAAATATGATAAAATATGTAAATAAAAAATCAAATCAATTTGACTCGTCACATTTTTCGTATCATAAATAGTATGCTTGGACGCTTAGAACTGATGTACATTTATTGAGTATATTTGTTTCCTTTAGTAAGTTTTCAAAAGGATTTAGACCAACGTTTTGTTCCCGGATAAATATAAATATAATATAATTTCCTTACTATTTTAATATATATGGTTACTACAAATGTATAATTAGAAATCGTATAAAAGTAATAATAGTTAGACAATACCTCACAATTGAAATTTAAAATGGTAAACACAACAGAGTAAAGAAAACAGTAATACTTGGGTTTCTTTCCTGATTAATGAACAAACACACAAGATCTTTTAAATACGGGACTTTTCAGGCGGAAAAAAAAGACACTTAGAAACATATAATTCAGCGGGATGACCCAATTTAAATAAAACAAAAAGGGAAAGTAAAAAAAGACGAGATGGGCCGGAGAGAGAGTTATTCTTCTGTCAGAAAGAGCCCTCCTCAGACCATTATGAAGAGTAATTTAGCCGAAGGAAGATGCCCAGGCAAAAACGCGCGCGTGTTAATTACAAGTAAGTGTCCCTGCCTGAAAGGGCCAGATAACGCCACCTCTACATCATCCCTTAACCCTACCCGCCCTACTTCCTCATCCCTCGACGCATAGCAATTTATTTAATATCTCATTTGCTAATTACTGACACTCTTTCACAGGCTCAGATCAAAAGTGATTCCTGTTAGAGGCATATACCTTATCTTAGCTTCTTATCAAGAGGTTCATCTTTCCTTATCCTCGTTAACACATCTTCAGAAAGACCCAACATTTTTGTAAGTTTAAGGAATGGTGTAGAATTTAAATCAGAAATTATTACAATTATATTAATGTGATCCCAATTTTTCCAGTATGTGAATATATTTCCGGTGATCGTATTGGTGATGTTCCCATTTTAATTGGGACTGCTTGATTAAATTCCTTCTGAAAGCTTTTAAATTTTTTAAGATTGTTTTGTAAAGTCAAGTGACTTTAAATTAAGAATATTTTTATCTTTCTTTATACTAATTTATTTTTATAAGGACTATTGCCATGATTAAGACAAATTGTAATTTCTCTGAAAATACTTGTTAAAAAAAACTTTACTTTTAACTATCATCATCACACTGAGAGCTATACTTCCTTAACATTTCTTTACTAAACACTTCACACCACGAAAATAAAACCCTTAAGCTTTCAAAAACATCAAAATATCAATCTAAACTTGTTAGTTTGCTCATTACGAAGCAATATTGTCCATCCACACAACATGCCTAAGTACATACGGACTTAAAACACATGAGCCGATCGAAGTATTTGCTATTCAAACAAGAAACTTTATTTATAGCTTTTTATCAGTGTGTTTCATTCTTTATTAATTTGATTGGTCATCATACAGTTTTAGAAATATTAACCATTAGTTTTTCCTAATTATGAACCATGTTGTGTGAAAATAAAAAAATATTCCTACTACTAAACAAAACAAAACAAAAAAAAAAAAAACGTTTTGTCCTACCATAACTTCCACATCCTTAATAAAACTGATCAATCGATACCCTATATCAGGTAAGAAAATCAAATTTACTTCCCAAGGTCCAACTTCCTAGGAAGTAGGCCAAAGCAGAACAACATAAGATTTTCGTTAATCCTAGAAGGCAGCACTTGAATCACTTCCAAACTGGACTGTCCTATATAGACACTTTCAAATCCCGTCTGCTTCACCTACTAGAATTTTAACTTACTTCGAAAACTGAGAGCTAAGAAAGGGACGTGACCGATTATAGAATCCCGGGTTCGAAGATGGCTGTGGCAGGATAATTATTATATTGGTATTGGAGAACCCCGAAAGGTTAAAAAAGACTAATAAAAATTCGGTTCTCCGAAAAGAAAGGATCTTTCAATGTACTAAATCCATGACCCTGAATATTTGTGGTACAGGTCTAAATCAATTATTATTTGAAAAATAAAACTTATTAAAAATAACATTGGAATATCTGCTTTAAATGTCAGTTTCTCATTCTGAAGGGTGAGAGTATGGTCTCAATAATATAACTATTTCCAAGAATTTTTTTTTTTTTTTTTTATTGAGATATATTACAATTTGTTACAAAATGAACAATAATAATATTGATAAGAGACCACATTCATACTATATATACAGAAAATAATAATAATGGTCAAATTTCATAAAATATAACATAAATTCAAATATATACAATAAAATAATAATAATAAATAAAAAACAAAACAAATCGAAACATAAACCTATTATTGAGATAAATAAAAAGTTGGCAAATAAATAAACATCTTACACACAATCATAACTATATACAATATATACAATTGCTAAAGGGACCCCAGCAAGCGCTTTTTCCTCCACTTGTGTAGGAAAAAGCGGAATCCAAGAGATCCCAGCACCTCTATCTCAGCCGCATCACTGGTCTGAGCCAGTGGAGGCTGAGTTAGGGCGCTGTAGCCACAAACATACCGTACATGAGTGGAGGATCTGACCATTGTCAGAACTCCAGTTTAAATGTTTACAATAGGTCTCGTGGCCACTGCCGTTTCAATCTTCGAGGAGGATTGTAGGGATGGGTGGTTCTGGATAGGGATTGTGCTAGAGGGTTAGGATGACTAAGGTTCTGATGAAATTTGGAAAATTTGGATGGTACCAGGTCTAAAACAAACGGAATATTAAGGTCATGGTGTAGGGTACAGTTGGTAACGTAATAAGGAGCATTAACTATTGTTCGGAGGACTTTGGATTGGAAGGATTGGATGCGTTTAATGTTAGAATGTTTAGCTGTCCCCCACAGTTCAAGTCCGTAGGTCCATATAGGTTTCAGTACTGTCTTGTATATTAGTAATTTGTTGTCAACTGTAAGATGAGATTTTCTGTTTAGTAGTCTGTATAACTGGCCGAATCTGCGGTTGAGTTATTTTCTTTTTAGTCTTGTATGTGGGTTCCACGTCAGTCTTTTGTCTAGTAAAAAGCCGAGATACCGGACTGTGTCTGAGGAAGGAAGCGGTATGGAATTGAAATTAACCGTTGGACAGGATTTGCGTCGAAGGGTGAATGTGACGTGAGTGCATTTGCTTTCGTTCACCTTAATGCGCCAAGCATTGCACCAGTCTTCGACAACGGAAAGGTGCTTTTGGAGATTTAGCGATGCTGCTTCAGGATCGGAATTGGATGATAAAATGGCTGTGTCATCAGCAAATGTTGCCAGAAAGGTATTGGGGTCGGTAGGGATATCGGCGGTGAAGAGGATGTAGAGGACGGGTCCTAAGACGCTGCCTTGAGGAACACCGGCCTCAACAGTATATTGTTCGGAAAATTCGGAACCACAGCGAACTCGGAAGGAGCGGTTGGATAAATAGGATCGGAGGATTAGGTATAAGGATTGAGGTAAATGGGTTTTGAGCTTAAAGAGCAGTCCCGGGTGCCACACCCGGTCAAAAGCTTGAGCTATGTCCAGAAAGGCACCCGAACAATACTCCTTGCACTCAAGGGCGGAGGAAATGTGGTCTACAACTCGGAGTCCTTGCTGAACCGTGGAATGTTGAGGACGAAATCCGAACTGATGTGAAGGAAAATTTTGAAATTTGGCTAGGATTCGTTTTAGTAGGAGCTTTTCGAAAATTTTTGAGAGGATCGGAAGTAGGCTGATAGGTCTGTAAGATGACGTGTTGTTAGAAGGTTTGCCTGGTTTTAGGAAAAGGATCATAGTTGAATGTTTCCATAAGAGAGGAAAATAGGTAGTGCGTAGGATACAGTTATAGAGATATGTAAGGAATGTAATGGTTTTAGGTGGAAGTTGTCTTAAGATTTGGGGAGTAAGGAGATCGTATCCAGGAGATTTGCGGAGAGGAAGCTTTTTAAGAAGATATCTGACCTCAGAGGGATTAACTGCTTTAGGTGGTAAGGATAGTGGTATTGGTGACGTGAGGAACTCTTCAACTGCTGCAGTATGGGTTGGATTAAGCTCTGGATGAGGAGTAAAAACTTTGGAAAGGTGCTGTGCGAATTCCTCGGCCTTATGCTTGTCAGAAGCAGCCCAGGAACCATCACAGCGCCGGAGAGGATGGGAAATGGTGTGGGATTTTAGGATTCTCTTCGTGACATTCCACAGGAATTGTCACGAGTCGAGAGAGAGGAGATGTAGGTATTGTAGGATTGTGAACGGAAGATCGCCAACTCCCGCTTTAATTTTCTACAAAAAAAATTATAGGAGCGGCGATCTTCTGGGTGGCGGGTGCGTTGCCATAATGTTCTAGCTCGACGTTTGCTGTTGATGAGGTCTGTCAGGTGTTGTGGTAAATGGCTTTTGTAAGGAATTATTTGGGATTGTTTGGGAGAGGAGGCAGTCCAGGCGGCTTGTTGAATAGCGGTTGTAAAGGAATATACGGCGTCGTCAAGGTCATTTGGGGTTTTGAGAATCACTCTGAGGTCAATATCATTCGTGAGAATTTCGCGGAAGAGATTCCAGTTGACAGGGCCCCTAATGAATGACGGTGGGATAGGTTTAGGAATAGGTGTTATGGATACATTTAGAATCAATGGACTATGATCAGAGGATAGTTCATCAAGGCGAGCTATGGAAAAATTCAGAGAGCCTAATCCGCTGTGGATGAAGAAGTCGAGGATGTCAGGATTACGGTTAGGATCTGTTGGCCAGTAGGTAGGAGAATCGGGAGGTAGGAGATGAAAGCGTCGGGAGTTGAGTGCAGACTGCAATTTCCGTCCA
This sequence comes from Piezodorus guildinii, assembly GCA_023052935.1. Taxonomy (NCBI): domain Eukaryota; kingdom Metazoa; phylum Arthropoda; class Insecta; order Hemiptera; family Pentatomidae; genus Piezodorus; species Piezodorus guildinii. The sequence goes on from CM041293.1 coordinate 94,096,075, forward strand.
CGAGAATTGGTGATTCTAGAACCCCACTGTTGGTTCTTAGCGTTTAAGTCTGCACCCAAAATGAAGTGATTACCCAAGGAGTTGAGGAAGGATCCAAATTGGGCAGAGGAAATGGGATGTTTAGGAGGGCAGTATGCTGATGCGATGATAAGCGGAAAGGAAAAGGTTTTGATAACGATGGAAGTTGCTTGTAGGTAATCGTGGGCGGAAATTGGGTGTAAGTGATGGGTGAGGGATCGGCGGACTATGACAGCAGTACCGGCATGGGCTTTGCCGTCTGGATGGTCAGTCCGGTATGTCGTGTATCCTGGTATTTTAAAGTACTGTTTAGTGGTTAGTCTAGTTTCAGTAATGAGTGCAACATCAATGTTTTTGTCCTGCAGTACGGCTGTAAGTTCGTCAGTGTGAGTTCTAACACCATTCGCATTCCAAAGGAGAATGGATAAGGAATTAGGTGAGGTCATTTATGGTTTTTTTAAGGCAGGAATGAGATTTGTTACGAGATTCGTAAGGAGTGATATTAGGGGCATAACAAGGGATTTAATTTCGGAAATAAAGGATGTCATCAAACTGGTAAGGTCTGTGGCGTTTAAAGGAGGAGGAATGTGAGAGATTTGTGGTGGATTAGGATTCTTAGGATTGGTTACATTTTGAGAAAGAGGTATGTGTGGAATGGATTGAGGTACATTTTGTAGTTTCGGCAGGGCCACGGCTTCAGTACTTTGATTCCCACCTCCAAGTAAGTGGGCAAATGATAAATTGGCATCAATAAGTTTTGAGGGTTCTCTTCTGTTTCTTACTTGTCTTGCTGTTTCATCCAGTACTTGAGGTTTTTGAAACTTGGTCCTCAGCTCCTTATAGATTTGGCATCCTTTATAGTTGGCCGGGTGGTCCTTCAGGCAATGAGCACATACAGCTGGTGTTGATTTTGGTTTTGTACACTCCACAGACTTGTGCTGTTCACCGCATTTCACGCATCGAGGTATGTGATGACAATAACTTTTAGTATGACCATATGCTTGACAATTATGGCACTGAATTATCTCTCTCTTTGTGTAAGGTTTTTCAACTCTTACACTGGAATAGTACATCTATTGAGGTCATAGATTTTTTCAACTCCTTCAGCTGGTTCCAAATCCACAAAAAAGAGAGGTAGAGGAATTTTATCCTTAAGGACGTTAGTGACTTGCCGCACTTTATAGCCCATCTCCGTTAGTTCTTCTTTAATAGCTTCAACTGGTGTCGAGGGGTGTAAGTTTCTGATTACAACCCTTAAAGCTCTCTCTTGGCGTAGCTGATAGGTATGGAAATCTGCTTTGGTTTCAGTTAGGTATTTCACTATTTTTCTATATGTCTCGGCAGTAGTAGGAGATATTTTGGTATCATTGATTCTACTCATACAGTAGTAGCTGGTAGATTCGGTAATTTTGTTCAATTGCGCACACAACAACTGGAAATTTCTAATATTTTTGACAAATATTGGAGGAGGCCGTGGTTCACTAGGTATAGGAGTAGATTCCATGTTTTCTTTTTCATTATGTAAAATCTGAAAAGGATTTGGGGTGAAAAACGGCGATTCGTCAGTCATCCCTTGTGACGATGTGCCAGGTTGAGGTTCAGATTCTGAATTAGTACCGGAAGGGGTTGCTTGTAGATTTAATCTTTTATTAGTATCACGGCGGGGTCTTTGTTTTGTAGGTGACGGGATTGAACCACTAGATCTAGATCTTTTAGTTGAAGCTTTGGAAGACATTACTTGATGATAATATCGCATTTCATGTATAGAAAGTAATTAAATAATAACCAGATGTGGGAAAAAAACAATAACTTAAAAAAAGTTAAGCAAGACCAGCCCTGCCGGGCTATTGGCAATCAGCTGATATGAAGAGGTGACTCAGCATTCACTTTACACTGTAAATTATATCACAACTTACCGCTGTTTGCTCCAATAATAACTGTTGTTGTTATCCTGAAGTCTGATGATGTTTTCAAGACTGTGCTGAAGTGAAATCCAACTGTAAAAGCAAGAAATCCGAGAGCCGACTTGAAATATGACTGCTATACTCACGCGCATGCGCATAACTCCATTTCCAAGAATTATAATGTTTTTTGAATATGGTTTTTAATTTCAAGAGGATATGGTAAATAAATTGGTTTGATAGTTCATACATTGAGAATAGATGTTAGGAATTGGAAGCGAAAACTACAAAAAGATAATTAAATTACATAAAGGTAATTATAGTGTTTTATACCCGAAAACATTATTTTCTATTGCCCACTTTTTAAGTGTCGTTTTATGATATAATCGGATTCTTATAGAACTTGTACATCTTTGGGCAAAAGATATTTTTTACCGTAAAAAACGTGAGAAACTCTTACATTCAATTTTGTTTTTATCAGAATAACATCTAGGTTGTTATTGTTGAATCTATAATTAATGAGCTATAAATAAAAAATGTCTTTAAAAAATTAATCGATTAGTTTATACACCTAACATAAAATTATGCAAATTTAGCTTATCAGACGATACTACAGTGGGAATTACGAACTTCGCTTATCATGGGTTAATTAGAATAGGTATTATTAAACTATTGAAACAGGCTCAGGACCATGATTGAGCGTGATCTATGAAGGATGGCATAACCAACGATTTTTGCTTGTTTAATAAAATCATAGGGTCATCTGCCGGGTTTGAACATACGACCTTTGGTAGAGAAGGATAATAATAGCATAATTCCGTATAATTCTAACAATAATAGGTATTGCGGCTAAAATTAAAAAACAAACCAATTGAATTAAACAATATAGTGATAAAAAATATGAATTATTAATTTTTAATTAAAGTAATAAATATTTAAGTTAGCTAAGTGGGTGGAACACAACATCACTAATCCACCGGTTCCTAATTCGACTCCCGTTCAGGCAAATAATTATTTATGATGTTCTATAACCTTTGGTTCGACCATGTTGCTGACCCATCCTCTATAATTTAAGTATTTTTGATTAAGGAGAGGAAGGACGGGCAAGAAGTAGTATTTGCTAAGTACTGAACGCAAGACATGTGGGTTATAGTGGTAATTAGTAATTTATTTAATTATAAACTTAAAACTGAAAAGGCCATAATATGATTAAACGGTATTGACATTGACAGTGCTAAGCAATCGTGTAATTGGAACCATTTCCCACTCTTCAAGATCAACTTTTCAGCCATTGAAGAGGCGTAAGTAATTACACCGAGGATGGCGGACTTCTCTATAAACCGGTTTACAGAAGGTAATTTACAACTGGCGAGGAAGATGGCGCTGGAAGGACTGGAGGCTAATCGGTTAATTGCACTTTTCCTCCTTTTCCTGGTAACTTCTTACTTCTTATCGGGTTTCTGCCCTCCGAGGGACGATGAGTTCTGCGGTAAAAAATGGTCCCAGGCCGAGGGTAGCGTTAATAACCAGGCACTTGAAAATTGTCAACTCGAGGCAATTAGTGAGTTTTCGTTATTAGGAGTGAAATATTTAAAACACCTCATTCAATTTAATAGCGTGTCATGATTCAATTACAAATAAAAATAACTTTCCAAAACTTATTGATAATCAGAAATGTTTTTCCGAGCAAATACAAAAATTAATCCTAATCTGGATCTCACAGTAGCACTGAAATCTCCGGTACTCATACGTTTCTCCCTATAATTTAAAGGACAATCTGTTCCGCGGTAACTGTGGATGACTGTAAATCTTGTAAATATGTATGCGTGAGCTTAAAATCTTTATTTATTTATAAGTTTGTATAATTCAAAGATATTTCATGTAATCTTAAATATTTTTTCGTATTCTAATTATATTTGTATTCACTTAATTAATCAATTAGTGAGTTGAACTAACTTTCTGCAGTTCAAAGAGTTTATCTAGGCCAACTTTGGATTTAGCCCACTTCAACCTCAGTGCTCGAAGTGGTAAGAACAAGAGGTTAGCCAATAAGAGGAGTACGTTACTTATGACAGTGGGTACCAGAGATGTAAACCACTGATTCCAAATCCCGTTCAGTCCTATAGGCCAGAAAGGCAATATTGGTATTCACTTCTTTTTTATAATAACTTTATTTCCCTTAATTTTTTTTGTAATGTGACCTCAAGGCACTATTTCATAGTTCATAATAAAAATTGTTTGTGCATAATAAATCTTTACGTTCATACGCACAGAACTGAAACTTTTAACTGTTCCTTAAATATCTGTTGTACGACACTCTAGAATTCTCAAACAACCTATATCCGCTATGATGCTCCTCTATCCTCATTTAAATCCCAACTTTTCTAATACCTTATTCCATCCCAAACAAACGCTCAAAAATTGTGATATTTTAATTTTAGATATAAAGTGTTGAACGAATGAAAATATTGTTTACTGTCTTAATTTAGATTTTGTTTGTCAATTCATTTATTTTCATTTAGATGAAAAAAATGAAGATTTTAAATTGCTTGTTAGTTTTTTATAAAATTAATAATTATTGTATTGCATATTAGTACTAGAGAAGAAAAAAGTCTCTCCACTAATAACAATTATGTTCCTCATGTCTGTTGGCCAGACATATATATTTTAATTATACATAACTGTTAATCTTGAAGGATCCAATTAAAAAAGTGATCGAATTACTTATTTTGAAATTTATTTTAAGTCCGATCAAATTTTGGTAAGGAGCATGTTACATCGAAAATATTAAATCCTTTTATTTAATTTATCTTTAGCAGAGAAATAGATGTGGGTGTTTTTAAGTGGGTTTACTTCTTTTCTAATCCTTTATAAGAGAGCGTTAGATAACAAAGGCCAAACAATATTACTGGAATAAATTATCATAAGTATTAATAAAGATTGTCGTAAGAAATAAACTAATATTTCTACAAAAATATAATATATTTGTTATTCTAGATTTATAAATAATGTCGTGAAGATTTTTATCAAATTCATGTGAGTACTTCAGGAAATATACAGCCCAAATATTTCGAGATCATTTTCAGACTCAGAGAAGCCGAAATACAACTTCATAGACGTTCTGAAACTTTTTCTATTTATAACTTGTTGGTTTTCAAATGTACGCCCTGAGGCTACATAAAAAGTTAGGGTTTTAAATATTTCATTACAGCCAAGACGACTGGACTAAGCAAAGACCCCTGAAAGAACAATGGCATCAGCATAGATGAGTTGTTTTATTCATTGACCTATAAAGCCTCGATAGGAATTGTAAATTCAATTAGTTAGATTTGCTTAAAACCTTTAATTATTAGGTATAATCATTATCGAATCAAAATACTTTAAAAGATATTTTTTAAACATTTCATACATAATAAATCGTTCAAACCTTTAAAATAAGTATAAAAGTCCATGTTTGGACAAATAAGAACTGGAATTAAAATATTGTCTATTAAATAATATACATGAAGAGAGAATGGTGGACTGTGTTATAGCATGGGAGAAGTTAGATCAGGGTGCAGTCAAATGAACACACAATTAAGTTAAACTTAATTTACTGGTGACGACGTTCCGGCATAAATTATAGGCCTTCTTCAGGGCTATAAAAAACAAAAGATAACAACCAGTAGTAGAATATATTACATAAAGATGATAAGTAAAAGAAACTATACTGATAATTATTGAATTTAATAATAATTGAAACTATACTTAATAATAATTATATCAGGGTGCAGTCAAAAACACAAAATTAAGATAAAAACTTAATAAACTGGTGCCGACGTTTCGGCCTAACTCATAGGACTTCTTCAGGGCAATTGAAGGAATTCCTCCTTCCTCATCATTCCGATGATTATTGCTCCATTGTTCTGAGCTCTCCTTCAATCGTTCAGAAGAAAGCCTATAATTTAGGCCGAAACGTCGGCACCAGTTTATTAAGTTTTTATCTTAATTGAGTGTTCTTTTGACTGCACCCTGGACTAACTTCTCTCACTTATTCTCACACTCAATCATTCTCACTAAACGATAATAATTACAAATTATATTTAATAAGAATTGAAATTATACTTTTCAATTGTCATAACTACTGTTTCACTTTGTTTTTAATTATCAGTATAATTTATTTTACTCGTCATCTTTATATATTGTATTCTACTACTGATTGCTATATTTTGTATGTTTTGTTACATGCCTGAAGAAGGCATATAATTTAGGTCGAAACGTCGGCAGTAATTTAAGTTTATATTTAATTGTGTGTCCTTTTGACTGTACCCTGAACTAACTTCTCCCATAAATAATATACAGTTAACCAAGATATCCTTTTAAAGGATAATCAAATCTACTCCAAATTTCTTGTTACATGCATTTTTTATTCTTTTAAATAAGTAGCGAAGGATTAATCCAGATAATTATATATAATGACTTTTTCTTTTATCATAATTTGTTTTACAACTTAAATTATATTTTCAGAAAAAAAACTACGTGATTGTAAAAAAAAAAAAAAATAAGAGATAAATATTAGGAAATGATTCTAGAAGATGAACCGGCAATGACTTTGACAAAAGACTATTTGACAAGGATTTTTAAATATTGATATGTTGAGCACTAAACAAAGTTTATCAGGAATCAGTCATGTTTTATTTAAATCCCAAAATATTAATTGTATTAAAGTGCTACGATAAGAAAAGAACAGAATTAAAATAGTGGAAACATAGTCCTAACTTTGTTCGATATAATAAAGAAAAATGATAATTGTAGTTGAAGTAGTGGAATCATATAAATTTATTTTGAAGAAAAATAAATCTAGCCACACATTTCAGGGTAAGACAATGTTTTCCTAATAAAATAATAGCTAACTCTATCCTTACTTTTAATTAGAGAAGTAATAAAAAAGGTCATAACCTTAACAAAGAGGTCATTATAAAACTTAAACCCCTAAGCTAGGGTTTAGACTTAAAAATGAGTTAATATCACTTATTTTTAATATAAAAATCTGCAAACTAATATTTAAATTGTCTCCAACAGAAGACATTAAGTGGGTTGTAATGAAAATCTAATACAAAGTGAGCAATGTTTTTATACCAAAAAAACTCATTAAAGTGTTTTTATGGGTAGATAAAAAAGGTGTGCAGATTGCACGTCGTAAACTCTTTTCAGTTTGAAATGTCTTTTACAAGTACTGTAGATTGAATGGATTTATTTATAATTTATATATGAATTAATATTTAAATATGATTTTACAAAATTAATATGCTTTGTAAGAAGTAATGACAAATATACAATTACTGAAAAGATGAAAAAAAATCAAATATTGACTCGAAAAATTCACCTAATGTAATATAGTAATTGCTAATGGTAGAAAGCACAGTTACCTTTAAAGTTTAACAACAAAGTCAGTACAAACTCTGCTCAATGTTTGCCACCTTACTATCTCATCAAGTGATTAAATGTTAAAACTTTGCAAGAGTCGCTTTAACTGCTCTACTTCAAGTCTGTAAGATCTTATATATTTAGTTAGTGTCTTTAACGCCGCTTCGACTATTATTTATCAGATCGGAAACGGGTAAAAAAAAAAACTGCATAAAATGTAAATTATAAAAACAACCTGTTTACTGACTTATTAATGGACGTGTACACGCGCTTTCAAATAATAATAATAATACTAAATCCGGTTTAGAACTTAATTACTAATGGCTAATGGCTTTTCTAATGGTAATTGCTGAATCCGTAGTAAAGTTAATTGATTGGATCACCTTATCCAACTAATAGCCCGTAATCGATTTTAATCACTCCATTAATTTTATAAATGTAAATAAATCCGAAAAAAATTATTAACAATTAAAATTTGTTTTTCCCGTCTTAATAAATCTGTATAGATCTTCAACGTGTAATGACACGATGAAAGAAAAAAATCTTTAAATAATTATTTGGAACTCATACATTTTAATACTCGTTCAAAACAAGAATAATTGTTTATTAAGATTTTATTCTTATTAGTCAAGGAGCCACATAAATTATATTAAACGGACGGACGTACAGCTACAAATTTCCTTATGAAGTACAACAAGGATCCTCATTTCTTTATGTCCAGAGCGGGTGCATTTTCAGTCAAATATGGCCTTAAAGTAGCCAAAAACTACCCCCAAAGTACATTTTGCCAATTTAACTCAGACACTATGAAATGACGGGTAACTACTCTTCCTACGAAGATAAGTGTAATAAACAACTTTATAGTGCATTTTTTTTTTTTTTTTTAAGTGGAAACTTAATTTATTAGTGCCAACGTTTCAGCCTACATTTCAGGTCTTCTTCAGGACTATAAAACATTAACAGTATTGGCATTTTGTACATCATAGATATGTAACTTACGATAGTATTTACATTTTGTTCGTTATATATATATATATATATATAATATATATATATATATATATATATATATTATATATATATGTAACGATTTTTTATTTATTACAATTTGTTTCATAATGAACAGTAGTAATAGTGATGTGATACACATTCATACAATATATACAGAAAATAATGATAAAGTCAAATTAGATAAAATCGGAAATGAATAAATTTAAATATATACAAAACAATAACAATTAATAAAACAAAAAAGAAACAACAACCTGTAGTAGAGATAAATACAAAGTCGGGAAATAAATGATCATCATACAAAAAAATTAACTATATACAATCTGCTAAGGGGAGCCCAGACTGGGCCTCTCCCTCCACAAGTGGGGGAGAAGCCGAATCCAAAAGATCCCAGCACCTCTCTCTCTGCCACATCACTGATGTAAGCCAGTGGAGGCTGAGTTAGGGCGCAATAGCCACAAACATAAAAATAGTGCATTTTTTAGATTTTTTTTATGGCTTTAAGAATAGTTTAAGGACATATTAACATTTAATAATTACAAAAATAAAGTAATACCCAAAACTTATATCAATATGTTTAAGAATCAACAAGTTTCTTGGTAATTATTGCACCAACAAATGGCTTCTACCGCTCAGGTAAAAGCTATCTAAATGTTCTATAAGTTACTTTATAATATTTAAATCCTCCGTCCACTTGCTTGAAACAAGATCGCGAGACTCCGACTTTTACATTCTATCCGACAGAAATCAAGCCTTGAATCGATCCATTTTTGCCCGTTCCATTGCATTCTGGAATTCCATTTCTTCTACTATACGTAATGCTTCTTCCTTATCCACATTTAGACGTTTGTTGATTAAATTTGATATTTGATCATAGAACTTAATAATTATAATGACTAAATATTTTTTTTTGTAGCATAAAGTGACGTTAAAATAAATAAATAAAAAATAAAAAAAAATAAAAAACTTTTTTTGTTTTTCATTTTTTTTTTTCTGTACGAAAATTAGTTGTTTATTTTTTAATCATATTGAAATTATTATTATTATTATTTTATTTGTATTTGAATGTATGTGGTATAATGTATAATATAATTATATATATATATAATATATATATATATATATATATATATATATATATATACATTTTTATCTACTTCACCTATGTAAATAATTCAATCTATTTAATATATGTTGGCCATAATTGTTCTTAAGAGACTATGTTTCACAATAAAGATTATTTTCTCTTCTATTCTATTCTAATACTTATCTTTCTAAAAGTTAACGATTCATCACTTGTTAAACACTATTATTAACGAATTTTCTTCGTATATATTAAACTAAAAGAGTCTAATACCACCCCAATGATAATGCTCTACAAAGTAGTTTCTAATATTTATCTTCGTAGAAAGAGCTTTTTATGTGATATAGGCCTTATATAGGCTAAATTAATTAATTACTCCTTTTTTCCGAAACTTTTCTTTACGTTCAGTAAATCTGATTAATTATCAATTTATAAATATGGTCTCCACCTATAGTTTGCTATTGGTTATTAACATATATATTTATATTTATAACAACAAATCGAATTTTACGGTCCGCTTTATCTTACTTTGCAACAGAAGCACCCTTTTCAACTTCGAATTCTGTAATGACTAATGATGATTCCGAAATCACATGGAGTGAAGCGCCAATTCAACGTTCTGAAAAGAGGGATGAATATGGGCCTTCATGAGCCGCTAATTTATTATAGCAACGTGAATGCGGCATAACGAAAGAGACGTCCTTAACCGCATGGAAAATGAGAGGTAATGCTCAAAAACGAGACCTCAATTAAATAATAAGGCCAAGGACAAGAATGCCACGGAAATTATGAATACACGCGCCAACGGATAAGAAGTGGAAGATGGAATAGGCATTAAAGCCTTAGAAATTAGACTCGTTCATTAGCGATTTCATGTAGGAGTGTGTTCCGAGTATAAAAGATCAATGGTCCCTAACAGTCCTAAACTTAATGAGTCGGGATAAAACTTAAGAAATAAAGGGAGGAACGCAGGCGAGTCCCTTATACAGGGAAAATAAACTGGAGGATAAAGGGAGCGGATTATTTATAAGAAGAAAAAGTAGGGAGCAATAAGATAAATCGTCCCCTTTTCTTGAGTTCAACTACACAACAAATGCTTGGCGTTTAAGTAATTATACTCGTGTAGATTTTAACTTGAACTAATTACATGTATATAAAGCTATATCCTTTAATTCGAGAATTTTATATTCTGCTCATACATTTTCATTTTTTTCAAGGTCTCACTTCTTATACTAAGGATAAGCACCATTTCACTATGAGTCCAAGGGACGCCAAGACACTGCCAACAGTATGAACCATTCATAGCCTTTACATTATCTTTTTTAGAGGCCATTAAAATAAAATTTAAAAAACTTTATATCCATAGCGTGAATGGCCTTACATGGATGATATAGGCTAACTACATAACATGTTTCTAGGCAACTGTGTAAAGAAGTGATTACCTCTAAATTCAAAACAGTCTAATTGTTATACTATATTCGATCGAGGGTCTATTTAGTGTTTAGTTTATAACTGGATGAAGATTAGACCAAGAAGAATATTTAATCTATTAAAAAGGAGATCCCAGTGCCTAGTAGTTAGCCTGGGTAGTGTGCCGGTGCTCAATAAAATTCTTTGTGTAGAAAAGGATCCTATGTTTGTGACGGGAAATCAATTAAGAATTAATCAATAAAGAAGAGAAAATTAAGGAGTAATAGTTAAAGACAAAAAACCCAAATAATTTCAAATAAAATTATAATATAAAAAGGTCAGTGATTTAGATTGTTGTGTATATATAATTATCGTATATAATTATTTTCTGTATATATTGACACTCGGAATAATTTCGACTTGAATGTGTCAATGGTCAACTATTGTAGTAATATCCATTATATTTTTATTTCGTCCAAGAAATATTTTATGAATATGTGGTGATGTAATAAAATTGATGATACTTCTAATTAGTGCTTCTCTGCATATCTGCAATGTTTTAAGACTCATTATTTTAAAATTATGAAAAATGTATTAAAGATTACATTTTTTTTTTTAAATCATTAAAACATAACCTTTATTCTTCAATGAAATTCGGAACGAAGTATGCTACATTCTAAATAAATGTTCTACGAAATACCATCAGACACATGCTATCAAGGAAAATATTTAAATATAATAAATAAAGCCATCGAGGTCACAGGAAATTTAGTTAGTTTTAGTCATGACAAAAACCTCAAAAAAGAAGGTGGAACGGTTAAAGGAATTCAACTTAATAAACAGGAACTTTACCTGGAATTTCAAAATGATGGCCCTTGAAAATTCCGATAGTACAGGGAGGTATTCTAACGTCCGATCTGGAATTCGATCAACGTAAAATTTGGGCTAAACCTTATGATACAATTTATTCTTGAATTCCATATAAGAATATTAATTTAAAATTTTAAAGGCAGGGTCATATAAGTCTTATGAAGGAGATTTAAAAATGATATTTATGAAAAAGAATTTCTTCAGGGCGAATACGGGGTAATTGAATACTTTGGATGACTCCTATGCAACAGAAACGTTACACGCGATTGAAGTAAAACTTCTTTGATATTGTGACAGATGACGATAAAGTTAAAAATAAGTAAGTCATGTTAGAATTTTAAACAGAAGATTTTAATAATATAACAACATATATATATTTACTTATTTATATCAAGCGTTTTACATGATAAATACATTAATTCAATAATTATTAAACTTTAAATATTAAATGATAGGCTTATAGTAACTGAAATTAAAAACATAAACTCTACTAATAAAATTTCCTTAATTTCTTGAGTAAACCGCATCAATTGTCGCATCATATCCAGTTGTTGATTAAACTAGAGAATTATTCATCGTTAAATTCCGTTAACTCTGCTAACCATCGACCAATGGTTGAGATTCTTATGAACGGAAATTAACTAAAAAATCTCCAACAAGAATAATTAGTAACTCATGATAATTAGTATTTGAAACATTAAACATACAATAGTAAAGTGGTGCTATTGCTGATAATTAAACTTTACAATATTTGATACAGCTTTGTTATAAGGAGTATGTTAATACACTGAACAATAGCAATATTATCTATTATTGAAATATTTTTACTTATGTTAACAGTATGTTACCGTTTAGTAAACTTACCATCAACTCGACGCTGCTTTTTCGAGAAAACGTATAAACTGGAATCGTGATAAGATGGGTAAATCTTTAGGAATTAATTAATGTATAGTAATGAAATTCGGTTAATATGTATTATTGTTCATTTAAGAACACACAAAAATAAAAGTTAACATGGTAAATTATGAAGCAATTCCTAATTTAAATAATAGATTAATATTGAATTGAATTTGAATGTTTCACTAATTTTATATATTCCTCCAATGATTAGAGATGGTGCACTTTGCATTTATTCATCACGTATCTTGATATTTTTACCATAATTTGACCTATTTTTTTAACTATATTAACAAAAAAATAGGATATATATACGTTTCTAATGATACTTTAAAAAAATAAATATAAAAATGCAGGGTCTACGTTTATCCTTTATGACAATAAAAAATGTAGTATCTCCTTAGAGGGGATAAGCTTGTGCAACCGGTTAATATAGTTGGCGCAGTATTTTGCATGTTAGTTACATTATGAAATGTATCTGTACCTGAATGGTAAATAGCTGTTTTATCTTGTCGCTTCTATTGAGTAAGACAGTAAAAATTTGAACATGATCTTCGTTTTTCATCCAGCTTCTATCCAAAATCTATCTATATCCAAAATATATATTTGTATTACTTTATCATCAGTGAATATAATTGAGTTGATAGCATCGCGGACACTCAAATGGGCGAGTAAAGTTGTTGGGCTCGGTGAGGAATGGATTACGAGAAAGTTGGTATTCGCTGAACTGACTGGTAGGCGTCCGAAAGGTAGGCCTAAGCGTCGATGGGAGGATTACGTTAAGGTTGCTGTAGGGGGCTTGGGCTTAACGGTGAACAATGGACGAGCTTGTGTAGGCAGAATTTGGTGGTATCGAAATCGAACATTCGGGTTCGGTAAGCCTATTATTATTATTACTTTATCATAATGCAAGAAAAGATTTCGTAAACTTTCGCAATTGAACGAGTACAGTAAAAGATATAAATTTTCTAAGTTGTATAATTCTGCCGTTGTGCTATCACGCAAGAAGTTAAAAAGCTTTGGAACACAGTTTGCAAATCTCTTGTCCCTACTGGTCGCATTCTTCCATGATAATATTTTTGGTCATCGGTTTCAGAGACAAAGTTGTAAGTTTTACTTCAATCACGTGTAACGGTTACACGTATTTTTTTTTAGAGGTGGGAATAATCGCGATTTAAATGGGAAAATATCCAAAAAATTAGAAGTCTTTATTGAATACGTTTGTAAATAAAAAGCCAACTGTATTGTCATATTAATGCTGTCCATAAATACTGAAGATACTAATCGGTTTCTATTTACATAATGAATAACAAACTCCCCACCACCACTTCCAATTGAAACCCGACCTTGCCGCAAAGACCAGGTAATTCCAGCGACTATTTTGTACGATTTGAAAGAAAGTCCTTGAGGGAACTGAATAGAACGCTGATTGAGCTCGCCGATTATTTAGAGATATAAAGAAGAAAAGAAAATCCCCTAACCGACAATTGACTGTACGCAAATTGGGTAAAATATCCCATCATTTCCATTTCTCAAATGGTCCGAGTTCTTCTATATGAAGGTAAAAGGTATGTTGTAATATGACTTTCTCTGGGATTCCACAAGAGCTAAAAAGGAATTTTGCAACATTTTCACCAAAAAATTAGAAATTTATAAATTAATTTAAAAAAAAAACATAATAGCAAAAACATACATAAAATACATAATGGAAAATGAGTGGAACAAAAATAAATACAAACCTAACCGTGTCAATAATTTTTTCTTATTTAAGAATAAAAAAAAGAAACAAATAATTGAACAACAATTTTATAAATTTTATTTCGATGTAAAAGCTTAAAGTTAAAATCATATTTTAACTATGTAATGAATAAAATTATGTTATGTATTATAATATTTTGTATTACAATTTGATAAAATGTGTGGTATCTAAAAACCCCTTTTGTATACGCCAGAATATAATTATAACTTTAATATATATGTAAGTTGGTTTCAACAGATTTTATTATATCACAAAGAATAATTAAATTACAAGTAAATAACCCTTAACACTGTTTAAAAAAAACAATTGAACATATGTTCATAAATATGTTTTTACACAAATAATTAAAATAATTGCACACAAGCACACACACACACATACACACACACACACAACACACACACACTATATATATATATATTATAAGTCCTGCGGTAAATCCTCTACACTACATACGTTGTCAAGAATAAACTCATAATTACTTTAATATACCATATGTTTATATTTGGACTGAGAAGGATACGTCTCATAGGTATACTTTGTCCGTGCTACAAATGGGTAGTTTCGCTCCTAGATGTCTAGTGCATCTATATTGTTTTTAAGCATATTAACAAATTTTGTAATGGAATACAGTTGTGAATGTCAATAATAAATTTAAAAAAAATAATAAATATTGGATTTTTAAGAATTGCCAATGTGGAAAAAAAAATACAGCGATCGAATATAGAAAAAAAAAATATACTGAACAATTCCTTTTTAAGAATAACAGAAACTGTGTGAACAAATCTCGATAGACTATCTATAAGATCAACATTAAAAAAAATGGTAATTAATAAAAATAAATAAATAAATAAATAAATATATATATATATATATATATATATATATATATATATATATATAATATATATATATATATATATATAAATGAAATGAAATGAAAAGTAATTTTATTCTGGGACGAGTAGTCCCCTAAGAATAACAAGAAAAGTACAATATAAATAATAATTGTCTGGTCGTTTAAGACTTCAGTTTAACAATAAAAGACAGGTTCTGTGACAATGAATAGTTATCATCTATAGCTTTTTAATATTACATATGTTGGAAGATTGATACTTAAGGAGATGGAGAAATAGTTGGTGTTTAAAAATGGATAATGATAAGGATTTACGAATGGATACAGACAAGGAATTCCAAAATAGGGTAGCACGAATAATAAAGGATTTTTTGAAGAAAGCAGATCTGTGAGAAGGTATATACAAGTTTATAGGTTGGGATATAGTGTTTACAGAATGGACAAAGGAACAAGTGGTAAGCATATCAAGAATATGAGGAGGTTTTTTGTATTGAAAAATCGGAAGAGACAGACACCAAGGAGGTACTGCCGACGGAAAGAGGGATAGAGCCAACTCAACTCGGTATACCATCTAGAAACATGGGAAGGCCTGGGGATTCCACATGTGAATCTAATGAAACAATTCATAAGTCTTTTGATTCTCATATCGAATTTCTCAGACACTCTTTTATATATATATATATATTTATATATATATATATATATATATATATATATATATATATCAATGTGTGTGTGTGTGTGAGTGTAAATAGTGTAGACACACTCACAATGACGTATCTAAACACTAAAAAAAAATTTAGATTTATGAATCCTACATTAAATATGAATTAGATTTGTTGAATGACATATCAGTGAATTTTCTAGATAAAGAAGCAAAACGCGGCCATAAGAATATTACATTTATTTTTCTTAAAGTACAAATTGACACAGTCAATATTATTGTATTGATATTTCTATATATCGCATGTGACAATATTATTGTTAACACGGCAACCAATATATTGATTGATACGCGTCAGAGGGCCAATCTATCGACGATACTTGATATTGATTCACGAAGATTGCCCGTGTAGCAGGAACTTAAAAATGTATAACGTTCGTTTAGGAAGAGTGCTGGAAAAGAGAATAAAATAGAGAGAATGGCCATGAAATAGAGGAGGCCATGAGAGAGAAGTACTCATTATTTTTCTTCATATCAATATAAATACATTTGAAACATATAATGGAAACAAAATAAACTAGATGACTTGACATATAATAGGATAGCTAAGCCAAGAGTTAATTTACCAGGTTAAAGAGCCAGCTTAACTGGAAAAGCCAAACTTGAGAAGTGGGGATCACTGGGCCGTGATAGATAGCTCCTGGAAACTTTTCAAATTTATTATCTAGAAGAATTAATACAGATCGTTTATCAAGTCCCCAACGGCTTCGGGGTAAAATCTTTATAAGCTCACTGGTCCACAGCCTAGGTAATTTAAGATCAATGACTGAGGACCGCGAAGCATCCATCACCGAATAGCTGACGTAGTCACGCGGCTGAAACAGTGTATAACTGAGTTTAGCACGAACTAAACACCAACAAGTAACACCGAACTATAAAGCATCGTAAAAAAAAAATGCTCATAGTACTAAGAACCACTGTATTCTAAAATGAAACAGTCGGACATAATTTTACAATACATACATAATGAACATTTAATAATCGCAATTACTGAATTCATTTCAAGTATTTGGCATAAAATATATATTTCAAGAGAAAATTGACCAATTTCTAACTTTGTTTCCCTTTAGTTATTTATGGAGGTATGGTGAAGTCAAAATGAGTTTGTTTGTTTTTTTGTTCTAAAAAAACATTTATGATCTCTAACTTTTTTGTTGTATAGCAAAAAATCTGGTGCGGGCAACACACGACATTAACTTACCTCCATTTTAAAAACCAATGAAAGAATTTTCAAATACAGTCAGAAATAAAAATACATGAAACTATTGAAGAATCAATTATTATCGAATTTATATAGAAACATGTGTTTTATTAAAAAATCTATTATATTATTATCTAAAATAATCAGTTAGATTTATCTTCTTTTCATTACTCTATATTAAGTTTACAAAGCTTGAGTGATGAGATATTTTTTCTAAAATCTTTAGCTTTCCAACGGTATATCATACATGTATATTACTGCGCTTAGGTTCAAAAACTAAAAATTGCATTAAAAAAATATTTTTTCTGTTTTCTCCTTTAGTTGGGTATCGAATTCATTCAATTTATATATTTACCTGTTTTTCATCAGTGGTAACAAGATAATATAGTTATTTTTATAAAATCAACAAAATTGAAGGTACTTTAGGGAAGAAAATTTAAAATATCGGCATTTAAGCCCTGTCAGACCATTTTAATCAGAATAAAACCTACATGATATTAAAGCCTATTAAATTTTACATCAATATAGCGAGTTTAGTCAAAATCGTTGAACCGTTTTTGAGGAAATCGAAAAAAGGTGCAAAATGCATTGTATAAAGTGGCTCTTCTGGTAAGCTCATTTTGATGAAAAAGGTTTTGGGCGTATATTGTCTTAAATATGAAATTTCAGTTTCATAGGGAAATTACCGTTTCCGCCCGAGAGTTACCAACACCACGCGCACACACACACAGACCTTTTTGCGGTTATTTAGTTATTTGGACTCAGGGGACCCTAAAATGTGTATTTCCGTTGAAAACTGGAATTCGAAAATTTTCACGATCGCAATACTTTCCCTTACTATATATAGTAAATGAAAGTAAAAATAAATAAATAATAGTAATGGAATTAAAATTTTAGTTTATTGAATAAATAAAATTGATGCATAAATTCCAATAACAGAGATGAAATAAGTCGCGACTTTTAATGTCTTTTATAACCCTGATAATCCTAGTAAATTTAACAGGTTCATGCCAACTTGTACCATTGTTGGCTCACACTTTAATGTACCATGATCGGAGCGTACCATTGGTGGATCACAACGGTGATACTTCGTCAATCTTCCAGTTCTTTTCATAGCTTAATCTGTAACATTTTTTAGAAAATTAAATTCCAATTTTCTCCTATTCAGTGAATACTTTCAAAAGGCTCTGATCTATCAGATGGAAATGCCCTGAATACTTGTCAATAAAAACTGGTAGAGATAAAGCTATGAAAAGAACTGGAAGAGTAACAAATATTCAAGTTATGATCCTCCGGTGGTACGCGTCGCCTATGGGACAGTGATGTGTGAATTCTGAGTAAGCGTGTTGAGTTAACAAGGAGTATCAATTAAAATAAGGTTAAAAAAACACGACTCGTTTAATTTTTACATTAATTTTATTTATTTCATAAACTGAAATTGTAATTCTAGTACATCTTTTTTTTTTTTTGCAATATAACAAAAAGATGCACATCATAATTTCATTTTTAGGAAAAAACCAAGAGCCCATTACAACATCATTGAACCGCATCCATTTGTTTGCTTAAATCTCAAAAGTAGTATTTGAGGCTAATCCTCAAGTTTTTGTTAATATTATCTCAGTAATATTAAAAGTATTTACTTTGTCAGATTTAAAAAATGCTCTTACACGCGTTTTAATTAATAGCCATGGTGAAAGAAATGAAAATCCACCATGAACAGATGATAATGTTTGAAAATAGAGAAAAGTGTAATAGCCTGACAAACACAAGTAACTTGAGAAAGAAATGTCAGTAAAGAAAAACATAAAAAAAAACTATTTTGTTGTATCCTAAAAAAAAATAAAAATAATTAATTCAAATTTTAGTTAATTGCATAAATAAAATAAATGTAGAAATTCATATAACAGAGATGAAATAAGTCACGACTATATAACCCCTTCAACCCCTGAAACTTCTTGTGAATTTAACAGGTCCATGCCAAAGTGTACCATCGTTGGCTCACACTTCATTGTACCATGATCGGAGCGTACCATTGGTGGATAATAGCCATGGTGAAAACAATGAAAATCCCCCATAAACAGATGATAATGCTTAAAAATAGAGATAAGGAAGTGTAATAGCCTGATAAACACATTTAACTTGAGAAAGAAATTTCAATAAGGAGAAACATAATAAAAAATCTTTTTATTTTTTAAGGATTAACATGATTATACGAAAAATTTATAATTCATTACAAAACTTATAAGGTGAAATCTCAAAAGTTGTATTGATTCAATAGTTTTGTATCTTAAATCCTCCATCAATTGTGTTGGTAGAAACTAAATTCAATAATTGCTCTTCACGAATAACAGCATATCTGCAATTGTTATTATATAGCATTTCCAAGTCAATTGTAACCTTTTCCAAGTCAAATGTAACTTTTTCCAAGTCAAATGTAACCTTTTCCAAGTCAAATGTCACCTTTTCCATTTCAAATGTCACCTTTTCCAAGTCAAATGTCACCTTTTCCATTTCAAATGTTACCTTTTCCAAGTCAAATGTCACTTTTTTCTTCACTTCTAGCCTTAAATATTCCGTTTTATTTATTTATTTATTGAAAAATAATTAGTTTAATTAACATTATGACTTTTTAAATAATTTTGGCATGTAATAATTGATAATTTTTTGGGGTCTCTTAGATATTTGATACCAAGTTCTGTTTTTCACTAGCTAATATTTAAAAAAATTAATTATCGTCTATTTAGTTTTAAGATAGTTGTTGATTTTGATTTTTTAGAGAGGAGGGGTAGTTTTTTGGAATAATTAATGTGTTTTCGGGTATTATAATTGAATTTTTCGAGCTGTATTTTTTATCGCTCGCGTGGATGTTAACTCGCATTAACTTTTAAAGTTTTTTTATTGATATAAGGATTAATTAATGTGCTTTCGGGTGGTTATGATTACGTTTTTTAAGCTGTATCTTTTATCGGTCATGCGTATTTCAACTCACATTTACTTTTAATGTTTTTTATTGATATAGGGATTAATTAATAAGTTTTCGGGTATTATAATTACGTTTTTCAAGCTGTATTTTTTATCGCTCGCGTGGATGTTAACTCGCATTAAATTGTAATGTTTTTTATTGATATAAGGATTAATTAATCTTGAGCTGTATCTTTTATCGGTCATGCGTATTTCAACTTGCATTTACTTTTAATGTTTTTTATTGATATAGGGATGAATTATTGTGCATTCGGGTGGTTATGATTACGTTTTTCGAGCTGTATTTTTTATCGCTCGCGCTTATTTTAACTAAAATTTACTTTTTATGTGTTTTATTGATATAGGGATTAATTAATGTGCTTTCGGGTGGTTATGATAACGTTTTTTGAGCTGTATCTTTTATCGCTTATGCGTATTTCAACTTGCATTTACTTTTAATGTTTTTTTATTGATATAGGGATGAATTATTCTGTTTTCGGGTATTATAATTACGTTTTTCGAGCTGTATTTTTTATCGCTCGCGTGCATGTTAACTCGCATTAAATTGTAATGTTTTTTATTGATATAGGGATTAATTAATCTGCTTTCGGGTCCTATAATTATTTTTTTTTAGTTTTATTTATTTATCGCTCCCGCGCATTTTAACTCGAATTTACTTTTAATGTTTTTTATTGATATAGGGATTAATTATTGTTCTTTCGGGTGGTTATGATTACGTTTTTCGAGCTGTATGTTTTATCGCTTATGCGTATTTCAATTCGGATTTACTTTTGATATTTTTTTATTGTTATAGACGTTTGTAATTATCTTTTCGGGTCTTGTAATTACGTTTTTTAAGCTGTTTTTATTGTCGCTTGCTCTCATTTCAACTTGCATTTGCAGTGGTCTTTCTTTGTTTTAGTTTTAGGGGATTCTCATAACGTGTTTTTTTGAACTTTATTCTTTTATGCGCTTGGGAATTTCTACAAACCGTAGGTATTATGTTATAATATGATGTAAAAATTATTTATTGTGTTTTTGCAGGATCTGATTAAATTTTTGATTTGGACGTTACATCGCGATTGCGCATTCTTCTAGATCACTTTTCATTTAAGTTAAAATGTGCACTAGATATAAATAAATGTCATAAACTCTATTTGTATTCCCGAAACACTATGAACGATCCCTCTATCGAATATTTATGAAATAGGAACAGTAACTTAAAATAAGTAAAAGCGATAACAAATTCGGTTCAAATAATGTTATCAGAATACCCGAAAATAGAATAAACGATTCCTCAATTAAATTATCAAATAATTGTAAGACCAAGTTAGGAAGCGGATCCTTTACAAAAGATTTAGTTGAACAAATTTACTCAGGACGCTAGAAAAGAACCTATAACTAATCCTTTTATAAAATAATAATAATAAAAAAAATAAAAGAAAAAGCTAAACGATGTATATTCCAGCAACGTTATAATGAGAACCAAAAAAAAAATGATCAATACCAATGTAAAAAAAAATATATATATAAAGATAAAGGCGAGTTGAAATCTGCACGAGTGATAATAAAAAAGCTTTTAAACATTTAATACCGCGCCAAAACACAAAGATAGATCTCTATAAAAATAAAATGATTAAAAGTAAATACAAGTTGAAATACGCATAAGCGATAAAACATACAGCTCGAAAAACATAATCATAACCACCCAAAAGAACAATAATTAATCCCTATATCAATAAAAAATATTATAAGTATATGCGAGTTAAAATACGCATGAGCGATGAAAAATATCAGCTCGAAGAACGTAATCATAACCACCCGAAAGCACATTAATTAATGCCTATATCAATAAAACACATAAAAAGTAAATTTTAGTTAAAATAAGCGCGAGCGATAAAAAATACAGCTCGAAAAACGTAATCATAACCACCCGAATGCACAATAATTCATCCCTATATCAATAAAAAACATTAAAAGTAAATGCAAGTTGAAATACGCATGACCGATTAAAGATACAGCTCAAAAAACGTTATCATAACCACCCGAAAGCAGATTAATTAATCCTTATATCAATAAAAAACATTACAATTTAATGCGAGTTAACATCCACGCGAGCGATAAAAAATACAGCTCGAAAAACGTAATTATAATACCCGAAAACTCATTAATTAATCCCTATATCAATAAAAAACATTAAAAGTAAATGTGAGTTGAAATACGCATGACCGATAAAAGATACAGCTTAAAAAACGTAATCATAACCACCCGAAAGCACATTAATTAATCCCTATATCAATAAAAAAACTTTAAAAGTTAATGCGAGTTAACATCCACGCGAGCGATAAAAAATACAGCTCGAAAAATTCAATTATAATACCCGAAAACACATTAATTATTCCAAAAAACTACCCCTCCTCTCTAAAAAATCAAAATCAACAACTATCTTAAAACTAAATAGACGATAATTAATTTTTTTAAATATTAGCTAGTAAAAAACAGAACTTGGTATCAAATATCTAAGAGACCCAAAAAAATTATCAATTATTACATGCCAAAATTATTAAAAAAGTCATAATGTTAATTAAACTAATTATTTTTTAATAAATAAATATATAAAACGGAATATTTAAGGCTAGAAGTGAAGAAAAAGGTGACATTTGACTTGGAAAAGGTAACATTTGAAATGGAAAAGGTGACATTTGACTTGGAAAAGGTGACATTTGAAATGGAAAAGGTGACATTTGACTTGGAAAAGGTTACATTTGACTTGGAAAAAGTTACATTTGACTTGGAAAAGGTTACAATTGACTTGGAAATGCTATATTTGAAAATTAGCGAGAGATAAAAAATGCTTTAAAAAAAAAACTTGAAGGCAACATCTTTAGAAATAGTAACTACTTTCTGTAATTACGTAATTAAAACATTTCAAAAGACAAATATAGAATCCACATTGCCCTTATTTAACTTATCTGGTTATTTACATTACAATACTTATCACTCATTATTGCGTAAATATGTAAATAGTTTCATTAGTACATTAACACATCGCAAAAAAAATCTACATGTACATACTTAAACACAATCTAACAGCTGATAAAAGAATAAAAGTGATTAATAATCTCCACAATAATAAAAGAAAATTCCAAAACTAAATAACCGAACATCCACTTGACAGTTTCAAGACTGAAGATAGAAGACAGGAAGGTTAAGCCAATGACCTAGTTTCTCATGAAACAATACTGTCCAGTTTTTGTAGACAATGAGAAATTCCTCAAAGTATCAGAAGAAAGTAATTTATTTTCTAGTATAAGAACTAAGAAATAAATAATGGGTATCCTATACTTAAAAAAAAGAATATTTTAAAAATAATTTTACATAAAATATTTGCATCAAACATAAAAGTAGATAATATTTTACATTCTTTCCATGTAAAAAATAAATAATTTCCTAAATTCTAATATTCGAGATATTAAAATAATCTATTTCATTCCAAAAGGTCTCTTGGATAAATAATAAAGGTGTGATAGAAAAGATAAATATTAAGTTTATCCAATTATTAAAACCATTAAAAAAAATTATTAAAATGAATATAAAATAACAATTAAATAAAGTTAAAGTAGAATAAAGAATGTAAAACATATGTTTCGTTGGATGCATATGTTTTCGTTAAAATTCAAAACAATATAAAATCTGAATGTACAATAATCACCTCAACAAGCCCCAATCGTCAATTTAAATTACCTTCCACGACTTTGTAATTTTTTTAGCTTTCCAACGGTATGTTAATACATCTATATTTACATAACTAATCTAATGTTTAAAAAAAATATATAAAGATATATGTTTGCTCCTTCCTCGTTTAATTAGTTATCTGATTTTTTCAACTTATATAATCGTATTTACCCTGTTTTATGGAAGCTGAAAAGATAATATGATTAAGTTCATCATGGTTAGTAAATTTAAAATAGATTTTTGTTTTAAGTTGCTGTAACGTCTCAGGCATATACGCTCCTAATATATGAAATTTAAGTTTTTTTAGAAATTACCGATTTTGAGCATAAGTTAGGCCTATTAGCGAGACTTCGTCATTTTGACTCAGGGGACCCTAAAACGTATATTTCCGGTGAAAATTTGAATTTGAAAATTTTCATGATCGCAATATTTCTCCTATATTTCACATATAGGTAACTGAACGAAAAAATAATCGAGTAAATTAGTTAATAATAAGTAAATGAATGATTTTTGCGTTTTCTGTATCTTTTTCTGAAGTGGATATAGAACCTTTTGAAAAGCAATCTCTCTATTATTCTGTCATAGCCGGCTCGATCCCGGATTCAAGAAATTAGTAAGCCAGTGCCCTGACCATTGAGTACTTTCCTACGTTATAATTAACAATAGAATCTATCAATAAATAAAATTAAACCTTCAGACAATTGTTTCTATTAATTGTGATTTAAATCTGTATTATACTCGTACAAGAAAATGAGTAAATATGCAGAGTAAAGAAAATACAAGAAAATGTCTTGAGAAAGAACTACCCACTGAAAGAACTTCACTAACTATTTTAAGGCAGTAGGTCCTCAAGGCACGTTCTTTTCAATCTCCTTGGAGGGTTATCAGGAATACCTAAGGAAGATAAATTACGGACAAGTGGGTTTGTGTGGGCAGGGAGTTTAGAATGAAAAGAGGTGTATGTATCATGGGCTATGTCTGCAACAAATGGGATGTTTAAGTCATTATGGATGAGTTTATTTGCTAAAACGATTAAGGGCATTCAGGGTTTTGGATAAGAGCCTCAAAGCTCGATTCCATATTGTCTAAATAGGTCTTATAATAGTGATGTAAATAAGTCCTTTGTAATATACTGGTAGTTTTGAACGTTTGTCTAGTAGGTATTGTAGTAATCGGTACCTTCGAGCTGTTTCTTGTCGTTTCAGTCTTGTGTGAGGACCTCAGACGAATTTAAAGAATGAAATGATAAGAGGTGAACCCGATAAAAAAACGAAAATGGCACGGAATTAAGATTTAAATCTTGATAGTCAATCCCGACTGAATTGTCACTCTAAACGACAAATCAATTGCTACAAATTTTGGAATATTAATAAATCCCTGATGGGTCAATCAGAAACACGAATTTTCATCAATCCGTTCAATATAAAAGGAAAAAGAAGTATCATTGAATTAATTTAAATAAATTTAGAGACACACAAGAGTTTAATAAAGTAAAAAATAAAATGTCACCCAGTTGGGTAATTTAATCTTCTCAATTACAAAAACAATCTAAATCCGGGATTTTACGAATGGTCCCGTGTCAGAGAGCTCGCAGGCAGTCGCCGCTGAAGAAATCTTTATAGTACCCGGCTTATAAATGCCAGCTGCGTTTTTCAGCCGGGAAAAACTTTTCTATTAAAACACATCTGTCTTCTGTCAAATATATTTCAAATGAAAATACTTTTGAGGGGGAGAGATGTGTTTTTATATATTTCTTCCTTCCAATTGAAAAAATATTCGTAATTATTTTATAATCCTAAAGAGAAGCGGATTCCGTTTCGATGATAACTGAAGTATTATGAATATACAGCATTTATAAAAATGAGTACTTTCATAAATCATTAACCTACCTTTTATCATTAAAATTGACAGATTATTGATAAATGCATTATTAAAATTGATTGATAAAAATAAATACAAGTCTGAAAGAAAAACGAAGAATCCAAACATATCTGAAAAAAGTTGAGCAAACCAACAAATATATTAATTGCAGTAAGAGGCCTAATTTCTGATAATTTATCGAGTGTACAAAATCTAAGGATATTAAATTATAGGTTTGAATTCTTTTAAATATTGAAATAAAAAGTATATTTTAAGAATTATTTATTTACAAAACTATTGGGTTGTCTCACATGAAATGTAACTTTTCAAGGTAAAGGATTTTTATTAAAAATACGATATGAAAACAAGATAATTTTATTCGAAGTATTTACCTTCTTTTTTTACACATTTTTCCCAACGTGACACCAATTTTTTTATCCCCGAACTGAAAAACTCCGAGCTTTGAAACAAAATCTAAAATTGCACTTTTCACTTGATCATCATTTTCAAAAAGTTTTCCTTTGACGAAGTTGTCTAAATTCCTTAACATGTGGTAATCTGTTGGAGACAAGTCGGGAGAATATGTTGGGTGCAGAAGAACTTCATAGCCCAGTTCTTTCAATTTTTGCACGGTATGTTTTGAAACATGGGGTCTTGCTGCCGCTCAGTGAGATCATCCCTATATATCCTTACCTATGTATCGAGCTTTTTTACTTTCCCAATACACTTTAAATGTCTGGAAACGGTAGATGCACTTGCATTTAGATGTGCTGAGAGTCCTTTAACTGTTATGTAAGGAGTTTCTTTCTACTCTATGTTTGAGGACATCGTTGTCTATTACGGACGGAGGTCTTCCTCGGGGAAAGTTTTCCAAGTCGGTATCCCCAGCTAAAAACTTAGCAAACCAACGGCGAATGGTCCGTTCATTAACACTCCCTTCCCCAAACGCCTTTCAAATATTTCTAGCGGCCTCAATGGCCGAGTTTAAACTCGTACAAAAATATTACTCGAAAATCGCGTGTTTCCATGTTTATATTTAGGAGGTATACTAAAAAGTGGGTAATTGATTGGGAAGCTAATGTTTATAATACAAAGGTAGAGGATTAGTAACTGTTTACTTCAAATATGTAAACATTCGAAAGAAAACAACAGAGACCTGCAAGATTTCAGAAACTATAAAAACGGACATTTGATGTGAAACAACCCAATATTATTATACCGACGGTTCTATGCGCATGTGAAACGTAGTATCTTACTTTGACAGATGTGCAGCGTCTTAGGGTTTTTCGAGAATAAGATAATAGGTAAAATATTTGGTCTAAAGAGAGATGAGGCAACTAGGGGATTTAGAAGGTTTCACAACGAGAAGTAATAAAACTTGTAGTCTGTCAGTATAATTGAGTTGATAGAATATAGGCGGCTCAAATAGGCGTTCAAAGTTATTAAGTTCAGTGAGAATCGAATCCGAAAAAAGCTAATAGACGCAGAACCGACTGTTAGGCGCGCGAGGCTAAGTCTATGCGTCGGTGGGAGGATTGTGTCAAGTCCGTGTAGGTAACATTTAGGGGCGTCAAACCTTCGAGTTCTCTAAGCTTTTTACTATTATTAATATTATATAATTAAGAATTCTTTAAATCTCTTAATCGTAGCCGTTCGACGATTTCATGTAATATCTAAAATATCTAAGTATAGGAAAAAATAACGATTTAAAGTAAAATATAAATTAGCACTATAAAAAGTTTTGTGTGTGATTTTATTATTTCAAACATTCCCCCGGTATAATGGTGAACTTCAAGATACTTAATTTATAAGTAAATCGAAATTTTAAAAAATGTGATTTGAAATCCCATCCACACAGTAAAACATTTAATAGACATTAAGCCGCATGTGGTTTTATAACTTATAACTTTACCGAAACGCTTTTAGCAATTATTAGTAGTGATAGATGCAGAGGTCAGTAGAGCTATTTACCGATTATGAGAGGAGATATTATTTATTTATTTTTTTTTTTCAAAACACAGTTTAAAGTCAGACTTAATTTCTCATTTTTTAAAGAACAATTATAAGACATATTTTACTAGTTCTATTAAGTTATATTAAAAAAGGTAATTACTTTGTTCTAATTTCCCTGCATTTCATGATAATTAAAAATCTTCTCTCTTGGAGATAGTAATTGTACTGAAGTAGAGAAGAATTAAAAAATAAAATCTTAATATTACTAGCTCATCAAGAATAGTTCATATTTTTTTATAACCACATTAGAGGAATAAAATAGAAACAAGTTTTAATAATTTTTTTAATACTTAGTCAGTTATTCAATAAAATGCTGCAATTATTAGGCCATATTTATATGTTTATAAATCCGTAATAATTATTCTAAAATATTTTGATATACGAAAAAATAAAAAATTAGGATAAACGAAATCCATTTGTGAGTGATAAACGATAAGGAATTTCCTGAAAATTAAATATATATGCTAGAATTTTAAAATAGTATAATCCATAGTAGCTATGCAAACATTTTTATTGTTTAATTTTTGAAACGGAAGATTATCTCATTGTATCAATGAATAATAAATAAATTTCGGTATTATAAATCAGAGAAGGTTTTTCCGCTGAAAATAGTAATAAGAAATATTTATAACGGATTGATAAGTACAATAATTTTAAAAATTTAAACTAATAGTTGAATAACTTAACCAGACCGCTTGAGGAAGGTTGTTTATATTTAGTATTCATAAGGCATGCTAGCAGATAGCTCTAAAAATAATCGCCACTCAATGAATCCGAAATAGTCTGAAGCCTGAGAAACATCTGTATTTCTTTGAAATTTCTCTTTTAAAAAAATAACATATTTTAATTAATTTATCAGTACTATGTCATCAACAGAATAGCACTAGCAATATGACAATATTAATTGATATTTGATCGTTCATCAAACAGATATCAAACTCTTGCCTTTTTTTCAGAATATTGAGAAACTTTAAGTAGTATTATAACGTTAAGCGATATGTTCGCTTAGCTGTGTATATATATATACATCCTGTGGATATATATATAAATCCTGTACCTCTACAATCCTTGAAGGGTCTCAGTACTTGTAGAGATTCGTCCTGTTCTAGGCCATCGGCCGTGCAATGAGGTGACTTGGCCTTGATCACGTTCAATCGTCAGGTTTTTTCCCCAATTTTTAAGGTACCCACTTTATAGATTCTGGTTCTGCCCCAGGAGGGTCTACATACCCTGGGGTCGTCCCCTGACTAAAGCAACAGAATATTCTGGCACAGCCGGGATTCGAACCCAGGACCCGGAGAATAGTAGACTAGTGCTCTATCCATGCCGCTCCCTCACTTAGCTTTATAATACTACTAAATACCAAATATTATTTTAAAACAAACAAATGTCGGCGATATCAGGTTATACTACCAAGTGTATTCATAATTAAGAAAAGGCACTTTATAAAGACTGGGTAAACCACAAGATGGTCTTCTGACTGCAAGGTTGTCTCCGGTATTCCGGATTCATTCATATTTAACAGGGTAAATAATATTCTAGCCAGAAAGTGTGAAATTTCGATTAAATCTACGCATTTACGTTTATTTAATTAAATTTGTATAACTCAATAGAATTTTAACTTTGTGTTAAATTTAAGTAAATATTTTTGTCATCTGAATTCTCATAAAATTAGATTATATGACCAAAGCAGTAGGCGTTGATATAGGAGAAGTTTCATTGAATAATTAAGTTTCCATTAAAGCATTTTCCGATAGTTGTTATAAATGACCCACCGTTCATAAACGTCAGGATGCCAGACAAAAACAAAAATCGTTCACTAAGTTTACAGATCTTCCTTAAACATTCAAGTCGGGTTTTTAACTAAGGTTACCCTCTTCTTAGTTCTATCACAACAGCTGTTCAGAGAATATTTTCCTCCAGCCTAAATCTTCTACATATTATACTATATGTATATAAGACTTATATAGACGTGCGTTAACGAAGAAGGAAAGTTAAGGTAAACATTCTATAAAAGCAGCATTTGAGGAAAAGTAGCCACAACATTGTATAAATTGAACTTTAGGTGAAAATTTCCTCATGCAATATGTTTTCTACACCAGGGACTTGCTATGTATGTATATCATTACAACAAGACAGTATTTCTTTATAATTAACTCTATTAATTGTTATTAAAATAAATTTACTCAGTGAAACTGACCAATTGAACAAACAGAATATACTAGAGCTAATATTTATTTCTCCAGAACTAACTCGTATCTAGAACAGGCAAACTGTGTGAAGACCTTATGTCATCAAAAACATACGTAATTCTACTCTATTAAAGATAAATATTATGTTTCCTTTCGTATAATTTTGCAACTGAAGTATTGTTCGCATGGAATGTAACTGACGTCAGATCTACAAAACTCATTGCCTCTCAAGTATTACATTTATTTGTCATCTAATACATAATGGATAAAGAATATATAAATCTGTACAAATGAACATAAATCGAGGTTAGAGAGGAGAGAAGACCTCCAACTACACTAAAAACTAAAATTTATAATGTAATTTTAACTTCATTATGTTATGTATGTGGGAGCGGCGTGGTCTAGTGGATAAGAGTACTAGTCTACTTTTCTCCGGGGTCTGGATTATTTTTTTTCCTTCTTTTTTACTTTTACTCATGTATTTTTATATTATATTAAATAATGCCCAAGATGTTACAGCAAATCAGCTAACCAGAAGAGCCACTTTATTATTACACATTATGAACCTTTTTACGATTTTTTCAAAAACGGCTCTAACAATTTGGATTTAACTTCCTATATCGATGCAAAATTTAATGGACCTTAATAACAATAGATTTCCTTCGGATTGAAATAGTCTTACCGGGCTTAAATAATCGATTTATATTAATGATATAATAAATTATTTAATAAAACACATGTTTCTATTAAAATCCAATGTAAATAATTCTTTAACTTCTTATTTTCATTTCTAAATTTGTTTGAAAATTCATAAATTGATATAAATAACAGAGGCTAATGAAACTCGTAATTGCGCGTTTTTGTATTGATTATATTGGGGAAACATTTCCTTCATTTTCCTTAGCATCTATAGATCTAACATTCAAAGGCTCCTCACGGTGTAAGGAAACTAGTACAGGAAAAGTGCGTATCAAAAGAAAGAAAGAAGATCGAAGGGAGTAAGGTGCCTTGATTCTAAGTAAACACGGGACAAAGGATATGAATACAGTATCGGGGAACGGTTTGAGCAGTAACGGAGATGAGACTTGAATAGCCGTCAGTTCCGCCTGTCACGTAGCCGGCTCCATGTCATGGGAACATTATGGCAACATCAAGGCTCACACATTAAAATCCTCACCCCTATGAATATACATTTTTATGGTTACTTTTATAGCCTGGAATTGTAACGATTGAGGGAATGAGCTCAGATCGATCCAGAATGTCCAACCCTTTTAAGTTTGGTCCTGTAGTGAGGATGCGATAATAATAACGGTTCGGCGATACCGATATCACTAACGAAGAGTCCCTGCATATCTCTACCCAATTAACCCTGTCATAGCCCATTCCGGAGAGATTTGATCTCGTGTTATCTCCTAAGGTTTTTCCTGTTATGACCCCGAGTATTTTGTGGTATAGTCCACAAGCCATCTACCCCGTAAAAATTACAGAAACAATTTTTTCATTATTTGAAACTTATCAATTAAAATTACTAAAATTAATCAAATTACTCAATATCAAGGTTATTAGGTACTTTTATTCCTTCAATATATTCTAAATTAACACTTTTATTGTAGTGTTCACAGCAGTCGCTGAAGTCGAGACAAATATGAGGATTTTATGACAATTTGTATAAATGGCATGCCAGACATAAGGGAGTTAAATACATGTTGGTATTTACTGGCATATTTGTCTGGGACATCTTTTGTATAAGTTTGTTACTATGCATGTGAAGTTTGTCTTGCAATTTTTTTATACCGAATGTGATCTTGTATCATTGGCATGTGTAAGTCAGTACAAAAAGATTTGATACTAAGATGCCAGGGCAAACGAGAGATAAATCTTAACTTTTATGACCGAAAAGTCTATTTTTTCTTATCTCAGTATGTTTGGTTATACCATAATTTGTGAGGCGTATGTACCGATGGGTTTTAATAAATAAGCGTAAGTATTTAGTGTTTGTCTGATCCTTAAAGCGCAGATATTTGTGCAGCAGAGAGTATAGAATTCTTAGTCGATTGTTGAGAGTTACCCGTTTCTGCTTAATGTGAGGCTTCCATGTCATCCTTCAATCGAAAATGAATCCTAAGTAATGAACTGTTTAGGATAGTTCAATTTAAGTTGTTTATGTAGACTAGAGCGGAGGTATGGGTGTCGAAGGGTGAAGTTGAGATATGTTGTGATTTGTCATATTTTCCACCTGTAGTTTAATTCTGGTTAAAGTTGTAATGTGACTAACCAAGTTAATATAAATAACGTTTGTTATATTTTTACAAGTAGTATATCCTTGAGCAAACACTATACCATTGAACCTTCTAAAAATATTATTATTAGAAGATTAAAATAATCCTAAAATATCCTATTACTATACATTACCTAAAATACGGTTTAATTATCACTGTCGGTTTACGTTGAAATGAAATTGACGAGTACTGAGAATTACAACAGCCTCTTGCCACACTGATTAAAATTTCTGTGAAATGGTATCTGAAATTCCAATTCCGCCTGGAAACCCATTTCATTTAAATTTACTAACTAGTCTCATACGAGGAAAAAATGTTCCGGAGTAGCTAGGAGCCACGTGTACATCCATGCTCGCTAAGTGCGTATAAGATTAAAGTCGTTATTTTAAATGTTATTTGATCTCTTAAATCCTATTAACATTCTGTATAGTCGGAAGTATATTAGCAATAAATCTGGCCAAAACAGATCCTTATTGCTTCTTCACTTCCTTCAGGTGGCAACCTATACACATGGAACAAGATAGAACAAAGGATCTAATATATACGTAGCTGATCTATGCATAGGAATAATACAAGTGCGCAAGTATGTAATAATATTGTAGAAGGTCAGTGAAATGTATTTACAGAGTTGACATAGGAACACAGGTGAAAAAAACGAATATTTCATTGGGATACAATAAAATAATTCGTTGGGGCTCCGTCAACCATATTCGGGAGATGCTCTTCTCGATAAAGTGAATAGGATTTTTAGAAGGAATTCAACGTAATAAGCTACGTAAATATAGAATGTACAGCAATAAAATACTAATAATATACACATTATAATACTAAAATAATAATAAAAGCCTTAGCGTAAACGAAGGTTCTACGCCGATACTACCAAATTTTGATATTTGGTTCACCAGATACACCGATCGTACCTCCAACCTCTCGTAGTAATCATGACAGATTCTAACTTTAGTGAATGTTCCGGACAAGCACATCGCTACAAGGTTTACTAACTTCCTTTGTACTTACTGTTCAATCATGGTGTTATACAG
The DNA here is from genome assembly GCA_023052935.1 of Piezodorus guildinii. Lineage (NCBI taxonomy): Eukaryota > Metazoa > Arthropoda > Insecta > Hemiptera > Pentatomidae > Piezodorus > Piezodorus guildinii. The sequence continues at coordinate 94,129,292 of CM041293.1, forward strand.
CTTCTGACAGTCTATGGAATCATAACCTTTTTTAAATCAATATAAAATTGATAGACTATACCGATGTATTCTAACTTTTTTTTTAGTATTTGACGTAAAGTATTTGATCAAAAGTCTGGCGATTCCGCCTGACACCACATTGGTATTTTCCGGTAATTTCCTCAGCGTATTCCATGATTCGGCTAGGGTTGACGAGAAGATTTTGTGACATACAGGGAAAAGAAAGATTCCACGATTGTTGTTACACATTATAATATGATTTTTATTAATTTATATAGCATAACATATTGCATTATACTCTCGTTGCCTTTGTTAAAACACTCTTATTTAATACTCTATTCTTAGTGGTAAATCGAATATAATAATATCATTATACTCCATACGTTATTTATATTAATTTTTATCGCTTTTTTATGTCGGCGCGCCGAGAGTTTGATTTGGAAAAACAAAAACGAATCGCCCTGAGCGATGAACGTGTGAATTTATTTAAAGGTAGAAGCAGTAAATACAACTAGGCATATCGATTAAAATTTTCATTTAATTTGTCACTTATGATTAAGGGAGCTATATCATTAATAATATTCAACGAAAAACTATTTCGTAACATATAAATCATTTCTTTCAAACTAAGGACCCCTAATGGGAGGCGAAGTTAACACGGGCCCAAGAGCGGATCATATGCTCCAGCGAGCGGGCACAATCGCAGAAACCAGCTGCCAGGTCGCGTGGCTATTATCTCTTCAAATCCCGTTCTCCCTCGCTGGGGTGTTCTTTTCAGATTAGGTTCAACCGTCAATGACCAGTTTGAGAAAGGCCATGTCAGCCCTTTAACTGTGTTAACACTTAATACGCCAATATAGGTTTTCATTTGTGACTAGTCTAGCGAGAAAATGTATTGCCAAAAATGTCCTAACACTAAAAATAGGATTATCAAGGCGGATACAAAACTGAAGTTGCCAATGAAATAAATAAATATTAAACAATAAAATATAGAACACTTCTAGCGATATAGAAAAGCAGAAGCCATACATATGATACATGTTCTTTATTTTTCCAGGTCGTACACTAACTCCTTACACCAGTTCCCTCTCCATTCCAATCCTCTTTGCTTCAATCCTTGTAGAATCTCGTAATCTCATTCTCTTCTGGGTCAGTAATCTCTTCCTCGCGCTACTTTCTTTGCTATCCGTATTCCTCAGTCAGAGATAATTCTCAGTGATCCATTACTAATACCATACTCTTTTACTTATGTCAACATTGCAATAATATTCATACGGTCAGATATATTTTCCAAGAATGTACCTTCTAAATTTCGGGTCTGACATTGGTATACCAGATATTTCAAATAGACTTAATAATGATGAAACCAAAATATGAACAGTATTAATTTTTTTAATATAAAAAAATAGATCGAATTAAATTCAGTACTTATAGTAATAAGTATTGCTGTAATCCTGTTGTTATACTTTCATTCCATTTTCCATTTATTTATTCCCTTTTAATCCAAAATTTGATTAGTTTTCCCTTTACTTTTTTCATCAATTTTTTTTTTTAACCATGCCCTTATAGCTTCGTTTTGATTTATATATATATATATATATATATATATATATATATATATATATATATATATATATATATATATATCGTACTTTAATCGCCTAAAGATAGTTTTTTTGTGCAGCCGAAATTCCTATTCCTATCTCTATGGAATAAGTTTTTATGGATACCACAGTTTTTCTGCCCTAGAACTCTTTTTTTTTTTTAAATAATAATTTAACCTTCTATGCAACCCTTTGTTTATAGAAGCATTTGTGAATTTTACTCACTATTATGTCAGATGCGAATTAATTAAATAAATTATTATCCCACCGAACGAAACCAGAAAGAAAAATAGCGATACAATTATTCGACAAGTGACGTCAATAGTGCTTTGTCAAACATAAGCAATCACTCTACATTTCCTTATTAGCTAAATATAAATTTTAAAACAAATCCTAAATTTTAAAACAGAGCATGTGAAGTTTTAAAATAATTAGGAACACCAAAATATGAGTATTATTTTTTATTCATTTGTTAGTATAAATTAAAAAACTATTCATAATATCTCGTTATTTGGATATCCATTCTGAAAGGTGATTAAAAAAAGAAATGGCTATGATATCTCGAACACGAAGAAATTTAAAAAGATAAAGGGAAAATTAAAACATGAACTAAGATGTATCTTAACACACTTGTAGATATAATTTTTACTAAATGAAGAAAACTTTAAAACAACGGGCGTTGATAACCCAGTAGTTGAACGTTCTTATACTGGTTCAAACAACCAATAATTTAAAAATAAAAATATATGTGTATTTTAGATTTAATTATTCGCTTAGAAAAACAGAAACTGATTAAGATTTCTTATCCGAGTTCGTCTGGGTTTTCTTCATTATCCCAAGTAAAGAAGTTTAGATTAATATAATAATAGGCTTACCGAACCCGAAGGTTCGATGCCGATACCACTAAACTTCGCCTGCACAGACTCGTCCAATGTTCACCGGTCAAGCCCAAGTTCCCGAGATCAGCCTTAATGCAATCCTCCCATCGACGCTTCGGCCTACCTTTCGGACGCCTACCAGTCGGTTCAGCAAATACCAACTTTCTCGGAATCCGTTCCTCACTAAGCCCAACAACTTTACGCGCCCATTTGAGTCTCCGCGATGCTATCAACTCAATTATATTCACAGGGTACAAACTCCGCAATTCCGCGTTGTGCAACCTTCTAAACTCCCCAGTGGCCTCTCTTCTCTCTTCGGACCAAATATTTTACGCAGTACCTTATTCTCGAAAACCTTAAGCCGTTGTTCGTCCTTCAAAGTAAGCGGCCACGTTTCGCATCCGTAAAGAACCGTTGGAAGAATAATAGTTTTATAAGTTCTAACCTTTAAGTTTTTAGACAGAAGCCGCGAGCTAAGCAATTTAGCAACCGAATAATAACACGCATTTCCCACCTTTAACCTGGACTTTATTTCTTCCTGGATTTCATTTTTTCTTGTTATCATTTAACCTAAATACTTGAATTTCTCTACGTGTTCAAAAGTATGACCTGAAATATTAATATCATCAAGATCGCCACCATTTCTGCAACTAATCATATATTTCGTCTTGTCGGTATTTAATTCGAGACCTATTTGTTTACCGGTTTTTATTAACACACTTGTATTTAGTTGTATAGTTTCCGTGTCTTCACCTAGTAGTACGGTGCACAAATCATCGGCATACCCCAAAACCGGAATCTTGTCACCCATATGTAAGCCTTTCTCGGTACTCATCACCTTTTCTATAACATATTCTAAGGCTATATTAAACAAAACAGGTGAAAGGGAGTCACCCTGTTTCAAACCCGATCGCACCTCAAATCTCTCGGAGTAATTATGAAGTTTAGATTAAATTATAAAAATTCCTTTAATTAAGTAGATTAAATTTAAACTATATAAAGCCACCGTCTGGAGGCTTCTGTCAAGTTTTCATAAATAGACATTAATTTAAAATTATCAACCTTACATTATTATATTACCATTATTAAGTGGGTTACACTTCCCACACAATATAATTATTGTATTTTTGTAACTGAAGAAACTTAATTTACGCTTAAAATAATTTAATTTTAATTTTTTTTTTAATTAAAACGAATATAAGCTGTTGGGATATCAAGAGTAAGCAAAATCTGAGTTTTGTAAAGACCAGTTTTCTTATCAAATAATTATAGTTTGTATACTACATCTAAACATCGTGGTAATCAATTAAAATTACAACTTTACACAGCAACAAACAGTAAAATAAAGAGTACAACATACGGCTGAAAAAAAATGAAGTCTTTAATTAGAAAGTGCAATTGAAATCTCTTAAATCAAGATATATTAAACATGCAATAAAAATAAATCGAAATACACACACACACACATTTACAGTATCATATTTCTAGGTGAATAATAATCATAAAATATTTGTTATTAGATAATCATTGTCAATGTTTCATTTATTTATGGATTTTTATCCTCAAAATTGGATAGTTACCAACAAATGTAAAATAAATGTATTAATAATTTAAAAAAAAAAAGTAACAAATATTTTCACACACCAACAATAAATTATATAATCATCAAAGAAACAAAAAAAAAATAATAGGAATAGGAATGTCTAAGAACAAAATACTTGAAATAGAGAAAAAAAAGACAATTCTAATATAATCTTAAGGTAATATTTACACATTAAACTTTTAAAAAAACATAAGAGATCTATTTTTTTTCCTTAATTACTATCCTACCAGCTTAAAGAAATAATGTTAAACAAAAATATTTCTGCAAGGTATTCGCCAATATATTTTAAACAAATATTGAAAAATCAGTAAGATATCCCTTTTACGAATGGGTTTGTAGAAAAATAAATAAAAGTGAGAGAAGATTACTCTTTTAATCATACTGCCCATTGAAACTCCAAATCAAATTCTAACAATTACTAATAGACAGTATGTAAATAAGGAAATGTATATAAATTAGGCCATGGTTATATATATATATATATATATATATATATATATATATATATATATATATATATATATATATATATATATACATATAATTTTGTTTGAAATAATTCGGGTTTTAGGTCATTAAACTATTTTTGTGATATATTTTTTAAGCGTTGTTGACCTTTTATTTTTACTAGAATAATTTTAATAAATTTATTTATTAATAAGTTGATCTTCGGCCGCCAAGGCTGGAGGGAGGAGGGCTTGGAGATCCCAGTGCCCTGTAGTTAGCCTGAATTGTGTGCCGGTGCTCAATGAAATTCTTTGGTAAGAGTTTTTTATAATATATATATATATATATATATATATATATATATATATATATATATATATATATATATATATATATATATATATTTTTTTTTAATTTTTATAATCGATGATTTTATCCTACATTCTTCGTTGTATTTATTTATTATATTGCTGTTCCCTTCGTTTATTTTGTATTTGTATGTTGGAATGTATGATTTCTTATAGTTTTAATCCTTATTTTTCCAGAGTGTGGCACATTATTTCTAACTAGATAAATTAAAATATTAAGAAAAAAAAACATTCTTTCAAACAATGAAGTATCAACAAATAAGAGACTTAATAACCACTTGGTTTACCCTACTATTAATTATGTTTATTGTTTACTGATTTTTTTCCTTAAACTATGCATAATATAATTCGTGGTATTGGGAGCCTCTGAAGGGAGAAACCACAGAGAGGAGACCAAGTTAAAAGACTGATTGATTGATTACAAATGTCTCCGTTCTGGATGAGCCAACACAGACAGAGTATCAATGGGACAAGCCGACTACAGAAACTTCTCTCTTTCCATTTTTCTGTTTCCGAATAATCCGGCTCGTTTGGCGTAAAATCTCGCCGAAAAGGCCTTTTAGGTTCGCGATACTCAAAGCTTCTATAACACTCTTTGATAGTCCCAGCCGGTTTTTTTTTTTTTTTTTTAATCCATTGAAAATAACATTTATTTTTTTAAAGGATTAAGAAACACATTTACCGGTTACATTGCATTACACACACACAAAGTTTATCCGTACTACGTAGCATTAATGAGCATGTAAGGCTGGCTGGTTTGTAGGTAATCAATCATTTATCGTTTGCTCTGATTGAGCAGTGAATATTAATTGCCAAAACAATTATTTACATAAAACGAATGAATGAAAGCCACGAAACGGCTAATTGAAATTACTTTTATCCCATTCTGCTTAATTTCACGATGATTAAGATCAAATAAAACCTCTGAAATCAATTACTTTTTGTCGGTAAAATTATACGGCTAAAACAAACAGACGATCCTAAATTGAAATGTAATTTGGATTGAATTACAGACCTATGTTACTTACAAAAATGTATGTTATTATGTACCATCTATAAAAATATGTAATATTGTATAAAAAGTTTTGTATTTTAAATGTAACTGTGAAAGTTCTTTTCATTAAAATCCATAAAAACTAATACAGAGTGTCCATAGAAAATACAAAAATATGTATACTTATATACATCATCAGTTCACTTGTAAATTTAGTAATCTTTAATATTTGTATAAAAAAAAGTTGGTAGAGTCGAAAACATTTATGGCTAGGTATTATCTAAGAGGGTCACCCATAGCGAGGTTGCTAGCATAACAGCTTTCTATGCCAAAGGTCGCGCGTTCAAACCGGCAGGTGGCCCTAGGATTTTTAATTGGAGTAAAAAATCCTTAGTTATGCTATTCTTCGGAGGGAACGGAAAAAGGTGGTCCCGAGCCTGTGCGATGTCAGGTACTCGTTAAAGATCCCTATCCTAATAAAACCAGGATAGGCAAAATATAGGACTCCCGCTGTAGTATCGTCCGATTAGCCATAGTAGCATAAAGTAGCGTTAAACGAATAAACAATCAAATCTAAGCAATTACAATTATTTTAATTAGGACTGGGTTTAAGGTGTAGGTTAAACTCCTTTCCCGGACGGGCTTGGCTTAGTGGCTTCTACTTGCACTGTAAGAAATGTATGTTATTTGATTTGAATAAAGGAGTTATTAAGACTTTAGATCAGACGAGTTCATACTATGATAATTAGTTATACATAAAATAACACACTCAATGTAATATTATTGATAAAAAAAGTTTATTATAAGAGGGAAAAAAAGAGCATAGCAAAAGTTCAAATTTCAATAATAATTAAATAATACAGTATGAAAAAAGTATCCTTATATTTACTTAAAAATACAATATATATCAATGGTAAAAAAAAGTATTAACTATGATGTTTCATTGCGTTTATGTCTAACTATGTTTGTAGAATATGAGTCAATGTGAATTATATATTTATTTAATATTAATTTGCATCTGTTAATAAGCAATATAAAAAAAAATATATCCCCAAATAATGTATTTATTAATTTTGATTATATCTGTATTAATTTGAGTTTAAAAAAATATTTTTAGGTAATAAAAAAATGATTCATATCTTTCACTCGACAATCGTATTATTTATTTTTTATCTCCAACGTTTCAGCAATTTGCCATTTTCAAGGATCCTACATTAATCTGTCATGTCTATTGCATACATACATACATACATATATATATATATATATATATATATATATAGTCACATTATAAAAAAAATGTACACTTTAGGCTGAAACCAGCATTGTCAACTTGTTATTATATTTGAAAATGGCAAATGGCTGGGACGGTGGAGAGAAAAATAAATAAAAGGATTGTAGAATGAAAAATATGGATTTGATAAATATTAGGCCGTTTTACAAAAGAATTCTTGGATATATTTTTTTTAAACAATTTATTTAATTTCCATTCATCGCAAACTTTTCAGCATCTAGGGCCATTCGTGCGCACGAGAACACATATAAGACGGCCGAAAACTGTTGAATTTTTTTGAAAAATGAAATTTTAAAAATTATGACGACGCTGCTGAAAAGCGGTGAAATGAAATGGTATGTAACATGGATATGCATGAAGCTTGAGAATGGCCCTAGAGGCTGAAACGTTGCGATGACTGGAAATTAAATAAATTGTTTAAAAAAAATATATCCAAGAATTCTTTTGTAAAACGGCCTAATATTTATCAATAAATATTCAAACAAAAGAACAATTAAGAAAATGATGAGAAAAATATGGATAGATTTTTTATTAAAAAAGAAAATTAAAAAAAAAAAAGTTGTATTGAATTTTATAAATAGTTCAGATCTTGAAGAATAACTTTACATTTACAGAAAAAACAATTAGTGACGAAAATATTAAGGTATGATAAATAAATTCTAAGTCAACAGTTTTAGTTTCAAAATAAAGTTGATACGAAATATGTTATAGAACAGTGCTGATTATTATGTCATGGATTTCCATTAAATAAAATATTTAAAAAAATTACTTACAACGCCACAACTAAAAGCCTGGATACTCTTTACGGGCTCTTATTTTAAAAGGGTTATTATCATAAATACATTGAATATTTTTCAGAAGAAACGAAAAAAAAAAACTTATTATTTTCATATCTTACGTCAAAGCTCTGAAAAAGCAACAAATGATTATTTATTTTCTGTAATAATTATGGATTATTGAAATTTTCGAGTTAGAGATTCTTCCAATATTTTCCCAGCCGGTTAATAGATCCAAATACTGGAGATGTAAGGCCTGGTAGAAAATAAGTTTTCGTTCCCAGTCCGGCTGAAGAGCATGCATGTCTGGTGACCAGCCAAGCGTAGTTCCAATCTTCCCACAGCCCGAAGGTTCACTGAAGGAGCGCTACCTACTGTCCTACTTGTTTTCCTTTAAGAGAAGCATTCTTCCAATAGTAGATAAAATAAAAGTATTTTTATCGAGAATATATTATTCCAGTTTAAATTATTTAAATATTCTTACATAAAACATATTGGCTTAGGTAGTCATTTAAAAAAAATCAAAAAGCTTAAGTGCTTTGTCGTAAAGCTCATTTAATGAAATCCACTACTACTGCCATAGAGTAAGGTTATAAAGACAATGTAAAGAAAAAACTTAAATAATTTCAAAGTTATTTATAAAAATGTGTAGAGCAAGCGGATTGGACAACCAGCATATTTAAAGCAAATGATCCATAGTGAACATATATAAAAAAAAAAAATATAAACGACTATTCTAAATATTTTCACAGCCTTTTTTGAAGTGTAAAAATTCTCACCTATGTTACAATTAAGTTGTGACGATACATAACGATTTTGTTTTTACAAAAGCTAAAACATATTGATTAATTGTGGGTATGTCGAATTTCACCAGTGGTTATTGTAAATTTGAGTAAGCAAAATTAAGATATGCTATCTTACAATTTAATCATTTTACATTAGAGTAACAGTTGAAATAGTAACTGATTGACAGATAACGAAGTGTTAATTTGTCGATATTGCATTAATTTGTAAAAGTTTGTAACTATAATTACTCTAGCCATAAACTTTCACAAATTAACGCAATATCGACAAATTAACACCAAGTATAACCACATAACTAAATTTTATTACTATTTATTTTCTATTTCATTCTCTTTTATGAGTCTTGGAACAACATTACGTGCATCACATTACTTTTTTTTTACTTTAGGCACCAAATACACTATAATTATAATAATTGACAATCAATGATACATACTATATAATAGATTGCAGTTAACGTTTATATCATCTTGTCAATTTTATTTTCTAACATTGAGTAAAGAAGGCAATCTTATTTTTAAATCAGCGAACCCTCAAAGGCATATACACACTAAACTATATTGAGCTTAGAGGTTTTTAAATAGACAGTCTAAATAAAGACATTTCAAATGCCATAGAGCTGTTCAGGATGTTTCTCAGATATTCTAGGATCCATTCTAAACAAAATGAGATGGAACATAGAGTTAAAATTGTTTATTTTTCAAACAGTCTTAAATAAAAATTAACAATCACAAAGCCTTTGTAGGAAATGAAGGATCGGCCTGTTAGTTTCCAAACGAGGAACTGCACTAACGACAAGCCCAGCTAGTAATTTATAATAGCTTAATAGGAAACCGGCCAAGGCTCAGTGCTTTGCTGGGGATAATCATTATGGCTAAAGTTTCTTGTCTCAGTTGCAATTCACGTTCAAAGTTTCCCCAATTGCTAGAAAAAAAAGTAATACAAAATTATGCTCCCCTGCAGTCCATATTTAAGAAGATTTTGAAAAAATATGCAAGATAGTTCTCTCCATTTCTATTACATAAATATTCATTTCCTTACTACTGTTATAAGGAAAGCGGCTGTGGCAGTGTTCCAAAAAAGTAATAAAAGTTATAACAAAAATATCTATAAACTAAATTTATTAGTTATATATTTATTAATTAGTTAATAATTGAATTTGATGATGAATATATACTCATAATAAATTTTAAACTAACGAAATTTATAAATATTATGAAGAATCTATTTAAAAGTATATATATAGAGTTTTCTATCGAACAGTATGAATTTCTATAAAATCATGAAAATCATACCTATGCTTATATCAGCGCAAATCTATTTAGGTTCAATTTATAGCATTAAAAATTAATTAAATTCATATAATACATAATCATATTAAAACATCATTTATCTAATTATTAATTAATTTCAAAAGATCACTTCATAAATTACACTTTATTTCAGGATGATCAATTAAATAATTATTAAATGATTAAATTACATTAAAAAAGTATTTTATTAAAAACTGAAACTATCATTAGTATGAAATTCGATTGATATATACAAAAAATAATAGTATCATATATTATAAGGTCATAATATATATATATATAGGACCTAGTTAATAGAGAATTAGATTAATTTTCTCCGGGTCCTAGGTTCTAATCCCGACAGAAGATCATATAAAACAGAATTATATATTCTTTTATTTCAGAAGTGAAGCGATCCTGAAGTACGGAGACCCTTCTGGGGCAAACCCTGTCTCTATAAAATGAGAGCCCAAGATTGGGGAAAAACCGTGATTTAGGCTTAATCACCAACTTGCACGTTCGTTGGCTGTGAAACGGTATTGTTTGAATCTCACAAAGGGTGCGTTTATACTGCACGGGTTTTGATGGCTTAACCCCAGACACTTCATGGGGTGAAGAGGCGCAGGTTTTTGTTTTTGTTTTTATTTTTGTTTATATATATATATATATATAAACTATATAAATTTTTCTTTTGTTACAATATTTATTTTATAAATTATTAACTTCATTTGGATTTATTTTTGTTCTTTAGTTCATTTAATTTGCAGTTGGCTAATTGTGAGTATATCAGTGATATGAGCGTTAATTCCAACTCCACATCAGGTAATTGTAAGCTTATGGAGATTCTAACGGTTTAATGATAATAGATCTAATCATTGGGCCTAATGAATAAAAGATTGAAGTGCAGGCAACCATGGCAGAGGATTTCCAGTTGGTTCAAAATCACCCAAACTGATCATCAAATACACAAATAAGGACCATACAATCTTACACAATGATCATAAATAAATGAACATAGCATAAGACATTATGGATCCTCTTGAATCAAGCTAACATGAAAATAATCAGGTTTTCGGGTGATGAAGACTGCTTAATGAAATTTACTCGAGTAAATAAATTTTGAACAATTTAGATTATTCGAAGTCTTAATGCTTCGAAGTACTTTATAATCGATCGCACACTAATAAGGGTCTTAGGTACCGTGGCGTAAGAAGAGGTTTGGTGGCAAGTGGAGGGTTCGTTAATTGAAGGGAAGTACACTCAATTTATGTTTTGGCTTTTTAAAGAAAAAGGATCAATACTTTGAATTTCTAGTAGAAATTTATATTTCTGGCACATTTAGGTCAGCAACATACCCAAGGAGATCTATTATTAAAAAGAAATTTAAAGAAGACAAAGTTTATAGTTTTATTAGCCAACATTGAATCTAAAAATGAGAAATTAAATTAAAAAAAAAACAACAGACTAATATGAATTCCTTTAAATAATCTTATTTTATTCAAGTTAGTACATTGAACAATTAAAATGAAGATACCCTGCGCAACTGATTACAGCTGATGAGCTAACTTCACTGAACGCTTAAAACGAAAAAATATTGTTATAAATGAAAGCAGAATTAAGAATTAAAAAACCAAAGATCCTAGTAATGAATTCCTTTTACATTTTAACTAAAAATAGTAGAACTAAGTTGACGATTGGCATTATAATTTTTGGACATTTGAATGAGGAGTGAGATTTCAGAAAATATTTGGTACATTTGTAAAGAAGCTTGGTATCTAAAATATATAAATCGAAGAATATAAGCAGAAAAGAGAAAGTAAGAGAAAAAAAACGTACTTAAGACTTTATTTTTAACTCGGGCAAGAAATATGATATTGGCATATCCAGTTCTAGCATAATGTAAGCATTTCAGATTATATTAGAAAAAAAGCAACACATGTATTGGTTTTGCAATAAAACAGTTTAAAATATTTAAATTATAGCGTTAACTAATTCTTTTTTTCACATTTAAAAACATGAGAGATTTGTCATGCACTCCATGAAAGGATTTTCAATGGGAGTGAAAAATCCTTGTTTATGCCGTCCTCAGGAGAGAACGTAAAGTGGATGTTCCGATCCTGTGTGATGTCAGGTACTCGTTTAAGATATCTTCTACCTTAATAAAATCTGAATAGGCAAAATTTAGGAACCCCACTATAACAACGTCAGATTAGCCACGGGTAAATAACTTAAGGTTATACTCCACGATTTTTATGGAATCTTTTAAAACACAATATTTCAGCTATATTCTTAGGTAACAGTTGTTTTGTGTACTAAATAGCCAAGGAGGGCTTATTAATATCTCTACGAATATAATGATTTAAAATTTGTTAATAAAGTGGTAGGAGCGGCGTGGTCAAGTGGATAGAGCATTAGTCAACTGTTCTCCGGGTCCTGGGTTCAAACCCGGCTATAACAGAATATTATTTATTCAGTTAATTCAGCTGGGGACAACCCCTAGGGTTTAGAGACCCTTCTGGGATAGACCCAGCCTCTTTAAAGTGGAAACCCAAATTGGGAAAAAAACCTGTCGGTCGAGCGTGATCAAGACCTAATTACCTCATGACGGCCTAGAAACAGTACAAATCTATCTCTATATGCACTGAGCCCAAGACCCATAATGGGTTGTAGAAGTACAAGTTTTTTTTTAAAGAGTTATATAACAGTTTTATTTCATTTTTCAACTAAATTAATAATTGTCTATAAGTCAATATAATGACCAATTACTCCCAGTAATAGAAATTATAAAATATGCAGTAATAACTGACACTAATAATTATAGAAATAAAGGTGGAAATATAACTATGGTAAATAAAAAAATACAAACATTTCTTTAAAATAAAACAAACATTTTGCAATTTAAAAGCAGCCTTTGAGTTAATGATACTCTTCTAGATGACTTATCGCACTTGAGAGAGCCTATACTACTCAAGCAGTGTCCGTGGTCCATGCGTTATCTACCTCCCTCCTGCTTAATAAAAGGGACCACATTAAAGCAGCTCCTAAACTTTATAGCCTCGTAAAAGCTGCCTCCGGTGCTCCTGTCCTTTATTTCAAACAATTTTAAATTAAAAACATATTTCAACTTCAAAATGTTCTTTGAATTGGTGTTAATCACTTAATAATTAGTTATATTCTTATCCTTATGTAATTATGAAACTAAACTACCAAACAAATTGATAATAATAATAACTGATATACGTTAAAAAAAAAAAAAAAAAATAATATATATATATATATATATATATATATATATATATATATATATATATATACACATAATAATAGGTGTAGCTGACCCGCAGGTTCGATGCCGAAACCACCAAATATTGCCAAATTGTCGGTTTAGCGCCAACTAATTTCTTAGGAATTCGCTTTTAGCTGAGGTTTGCAACACGCGCATATGGGTCGCTGGGATGCTATTAACACAATCATACTGACATGGCACAGACTCCTTAAGTCCGGGTGAGTGACGTTTTAAATTCCCTTGTAGCATCTTATATATCTCTTTTGACCAAATATTATACGTAGTACCTAATTCTAGAAAAACCTTGAGGTGTTGTTCATCCTTCAAAGTAAGCTAACAGGTTTCACATACATATTGAATCGGGATAATCATCGTTTTATAAATTCTAACCTACAAGTTTCTTGACAGAAGCCGCGAAGTAATTTAGATACAAACTAATAACACGTAATTTTTACCGCGACTTCTTTTCCTTCTTGATTTAGTTTTTCCAAATAGAAAAAAAAAGTTTCGACAAAAAATGAAAATTCTAATATAAAAAGATATTCTCGATTAAAATATTCAGTTGAAATCCACTTAATGAATCCCAAGTATAAATAAAATATTTGAATGCTGAACCAAAGTTCCCAAAAAGCTATCAAAGAAAAAGAAGCTTCAATCAAATATCTTGTTAAGTTCACTCCGTACAAGTTTTTAATTTCTGTAAATCTATCTAAAAAAAAAAAAACAACGATGTTCAGTAAGGCATCCTCGGGTAAAAATAAATATTTATTTATTCTTTATAATTCATAGTATTGCTAAGACCTATTGCTGGCCGAGTAACGAATAAAGCGACTACCTATCAAGAAGTAACTAAATATAGTTTATTTCTAATAATATATATATATATATATATATATATATATACTTTGACAGTAAAATAGTTTAATAATAAAGTTTATATTTTGATAGAAATAATAATAAGTATTTGAATATTTCGTTTTAATAATTGCCATTTGTCGAAACATACAAGCAACGGATAGTATAATATTTTTTTATTAAATCCTGTTTGATAAACTGTATTGAGAGACCATCCTGGGACTGTACCATTATAAAGTGGGTACCCATTATTGAGACCTTGATTTCCAAAAGCTACTATAACCTTTGAATTTGAATATAACATATCCTTTGGACGTAGTAAAATGTATTATCAAAACAATTTGTTTAATTCTTTTCCCATTAAGGAAATGATTTGGTATGATTTGGACAAAATTAAATGTGTAATTAGTGCATTTAGATGAAAATATGCATTATTATTCGAATTTTTAAAGTGATTAAGTTTTCTTTGGGTGAAATAGGGTAGTGAATTTCGATATAGACCAAAACTTTTTTTAATTTATTTAATATTTATTGAGATTTATTACAATTTGTTTCAATATGAACAATAGTATAGTGATATGAGACCACCATTCATAAATATTTACAGAAAACAATGCTAAAGTCAAATTACATAAAATAGAAAAAAATAAGTGCATATATTTACAAAAGGAAAACAATAAAAAAAACAAAAAAAACTATAATTGAAATAAATACAAAGTTAACAAATAAATGAACATCATACACACAATCATAACTTTATACAATACGTACAATATGCCAAAGGAACGCTGGGGCTTTTCTCTCCATTTGTGAAGGAAAAACCAGAATCAAAAAGATCAATGGAAAAACCAGTGGAGGCCGAGTTAGGCGCAATAGCCACAAACATTCAGACCAGTGTCAGAACTCCGGGTTTCTAAGCAATTGGAATCCTAAAAGTCAAAATAATGGTTTCATTAACAATATCTTTTAGTATGTTTAGGAAATCAACGTCTCAGTTGAGGGAAAACTTGACAGGTAAGCGTAATCTCGGTCTCAAGAGTTAATCATGGGCTGTAGTTGTCATTTTATTTTCAATTTATTGTTGTAATTTTCTTAATTTGGATTTTACATCTAACCTAATTAGCAATTATTCTTAGTACAGAACAGAAATCCCCTTAACCATTTTGATTAAAATTTTATCAAAAGCTTTGATTAAAACTTGATACTTCATATACAAAACGAATCTAATATGAGATATAAATATAATAGTAGATATACAAGTGGCTATAAAACTGCATTATAAATTGGTATTATGTTTGGGTTAACAGCAATACAAAAAACTGAGGCAACTAATGTATGGTTTCAGGAGTTTCCCTACAAGCTATAAGCTACAAACATTGTAAGAAGAGAAATTAAGGAGCGACCAACCGCCAGGAGGGATAAAAACATATACAAACAAATGTTGGAGGCCATTAATCATTTCTGTTCCCTGGCCTATCACGGGAGGTCATTAGGGGGTCTCTCTCATCTCCCCCCTCCCTTCTTTCTTATACGTGCTTCTGATTCAAAAGATTTTTTTTTTCTTCTACTTCTCCCTCCTCCTTGTTCATCATTTTCCTTAAGCTGCCGATTGTAGTTCGCGCTGTTCGAGTAAACACATTAATCTGCTTCAACAATAAAAAATGTACAAGGGGATGAAAAAGGTTTCTTTGATCGGTGCGAAAGAAAATGATGCGCATTACCGATGACTCCAGTTTTTTTTTCCCCTCCTAATGGAAACGCAACCTGATATCATTAATACGATGAATCAAAACAAGGGAATCGATCGAGAATTCTAAATGTCTTTAAAAAAACTTATGTGCATCATTTTAAACATTACCACATAATCTTTTTATTTGGATAAATAAAAAATTTGTATAATATAAAAAAAGCAATAAGAAACTCATATAAATATATATATATATATATATATATATATATATATATATATATATATATATATATATATATATATAAAGGAGTTATATTAAGGATGTATAGTCGACTGTAGAAACTATTATAGGTGGAATAATCAGGAGTCAGTCTTTTTTTTTAAATATTTTTAATTTTGCCAACGTTTCGGCTCAAGCTTGTGAGCCATCATCATGGCATTACTGCGCCATGTCCTAGTATTAACTCCACGTCAAAACGTTGGCAAATTAAAAAATATTAAAAAAAAAAAAAAAAACCACTTTTATTTATAGGTGGAATAAATAGGAGGTTCAAATGAACTAAAATAAAACTAATGAAACTTTGATTAACTTAC
Source organism: Piezodorus guildinii (assembly GCA_023052935.1). Taxonomy (NCBI): domain Eukaryota; kingdom Metazoa; phylum Arthropoda; class Insecta; order Hemiptera; family Pentatomidae; genus Piezodorus; species Piezodorus guildinii. Next base: position 94,145,777 of record CM041293.1, read on the forward strand.
AAATAACCATAATATAAAAATTAAAATAGCGGCATTTACCTTTGAAAATGACAATAAATAACAGAGAGGAGGATAAACATAAAATAAACACAGAAACAAAAAATTAAAGCAATTTTCTTGGACCTGAGAATAGGGCTTTAGGTATGGATATCTGTATATATAAAAATGAATCGCCTTTTCCCTTGGTCATCGCATTACGCGTGAACGGCTCGACCTCGATTTACCCAATTCTTTTTTTTGATATATTTGCATCAGTCAGGAGAAGGATCTTATGAAAGAGATTAGATAGATCATTTTATTTTTATTTTCTAAGTTAATCTTTTTATCTGCATATATAAAAATGTGAACGGCTTGACCGTTTTCTCGAAGACATAGTTCAGACAGGACATCGTCTGTCGGGTCAGCTTATTATAAATAATTAATTTCAGCAAATAGAGATTTTACAAATTCTTATGGCGGACTAAACGATTGTTTAGTATTCATATTCGGGTTCTATGCATCTTGAAACGTAAGACCTTAAATTTTGAGAGAGGGGAAGTCGATTGCAAAGGTTCATGACATTATTAAAAATAATAAGCCAAAAAAAATAATCGTAATTTAATCATCATCAGGTTACCTATGAGATCAGTACGAGTGAAGTTCAAAGCACATAGAATTAAATTGAAGGGCATTCAGTGAAAAATCATAAATCAATTATCCTATAACCTCATACATTAATCTGTAAATTTAAAATCATAAGACGGAAATGAAAACATAAATATCGGATATAGAAAGAAAGAAACAAGGTCAAAACAGATTATTACAGTAAACGCTTGTCCGGCAGGATTCACAAATCAGGGAGGAAAACGTTTTGTCACGTTCTCAATTTACATAGAAAATTTGAATTGCGGATGTTTATTCCGTGACTGGACGAGTAAAAATGTATTCTTAGTGGATCTTACTCCAAGAATTATTAAAAAATTACGAAATACCTTTAAAAAAAATTGTATAATAATTTTTTGTTTTAATGATATAAACCAAATTTTGGAAATTATTATTTTAATATTTTTAAATTAAATTACACCGATTTAAACAGGTGATGTTATATGAAAATCATTAATTTTTTTTTTCCATTTCTGTAACCTTAAGATAAAATTACTTTTTATCAATCCAAAATAATATCTTGGGACTTAATAAACCGGGAAATAAGTAAAAATAAAGTCATAGGGGAAAACTGAGTGACTTTCTGAGCAAACATGACAAAGTAGATCCAACAGATAATAAACTGATATTTCACTTGGATCAAGTTGGTATTCCAAAACTTATAACAACATTACAGCTTGAGTAAACTTATCTAATCAGGGCATCATATTTCCTTGTTAAATATTTCGCAAAAAACAAACTATAAATTTACATATATTATACAAAAATAACTAAATAAATAATTATTATTAAAAGTACGTGTTTCTAATAATAGAAATTCCTAAAATTTTAAAGAACAAATATTTATGAACACATCCAAATTTAATCATTTTCGGCAAAAAAAGAGAAAGGATTTGGTTATCCATTTAACCAAACAGGACTTCATTGAGATTTCCAAAATTTTAAATTAATACAATATGTTTTATTAGGAAAAAATAACAATCGTTTATGAATAGCATAATAATAAGATTAAGTATTTTATTTGATTAAATAATTGTTACCTCAGGGTACAAGCCCATTGAGTAGTCCTTACAGCTAACCATAATCCAATAATGAACTTTTAAGCTTACCTAAACAAAACGAAAAAAAGAAGATTAAAATAACAGTTAATTTTATTGTAGCCTTATTTAATAAGATCAAATATAATAAACTTTAATTTACTCTCTACATTTAAAAAAAAAATGTGGTGCGCGCAACACACGTCTTTCACTTACCTCCGTTGTTAAAATCAATTTAAGAATTTTTAAATACATGAAGAGATAAAAATAAATTGTTAAACAATTAATTGAATTGAATTTTAATAGAAACATGTGTTTACTATATATAGTAAGTGAAAGTAAAAAATTAAAATTAAGAATATTATCTAAATAAACGGTAACAGCTGTCAGTAAGATGAATTAGTATATTACAAATTTAACCATGAAATAAAATAAAATCAATAACTAAATCCTGCACTTGTCCAGGGTTATCAAGATTGCTTAACGTGCATTAAGAATTAATTTTAATACCTAGTAAAAGTTTAAGGAAGTAAATATGTATTAAAAATTAAGAACTGACGAAACTATTTTTGTAAAGCTACAAGCTACAATTGTTGAATACGTATAATATTTAGTTTGGTTTTTGCGCAGATAAAGAATTCAAACTGGAATGAAAAAAAACAAAAAAAACTGTAGCTCTGTACCATGAAAGGTCTAGGGCTCAGTGCATATATAGCATTTCCAAGTCAATTGTAACCTTTTCCAAGTCAAATGTAACTTTTTCCAAGTCAAATGTAACCTTTTCCAAGTCAAATGTAACCCTTTCCATTTCAAATGTCACCTTTTCCAAATCAAATGTCACCTTTTCCATTTCAAATGTTACCTTTTCCAAGTCAAATGTCACCTTTTTCTTCACTTCTAGCCTTAAATATTCCGTTTTATTTATTTATTTATTGAAAAATAATTAGTTTAATTAACATTATGACTTTTTTAATAATTTTGGCATATAATAAATGATATTTTTTTTGGGTCTCTTAGATATTTGATATCAAGTTCTGTTTTTTACTAGCTAATATTTAAAAAAATTAATTATCGTCTATTTAGTTTTAAGATAGTTGTTGATTTTGATTTTTTAGAGAGGAGGGGTAGTTTTTTGGAATAATTAATGTGTTTTCGGGTATTATAATTAAATTTTTCGAGCTGTATTTTTGATCGCTCGCGTGCATTTTAACTCGCATTAAATTTTAATGTTTTTTATTGATATAGGGATTAATTAATGTGCTTTCGGGTGGTTATGATTACGTTTTTCGAGCTGTATTTATTATCGCTCTCGCTTATTTTAACTAAAATTTATTTTTTATGTTTCATATTGATATAGGTGTTGAAAATTGTGTTTCGGGTCCTATAATTATGTTTTTTTAGTTTTATTTATTTATCGCTCCCGTGTATTTTAACTCGAATTTACTTTTAATGTTTTTTATTGATATAGGGATTAATTATTTTGCTTTCGGGTGGTTATCATAAGGTTTTTCGAGCTGTATTTTTTATCGCTCATGCGTATTTCAACTCGCATTTACTTTTAATGTTTTTTATTGATATAGGGATTACTTAATGTTCTTTCGGGTGGTTATGATTAAGTTTTTCGAGCTGTATTTTTTATCGCTCTCGCTTATTTTAACTAAAATTTATTTTTTATGTTTTATATTGATATAGGTGTTGAAAATTGTGTTTCGGGTCCTATAATTATGTTTTTTTAGTTTTATTTATTTATCGCTCCCGCGCATTTTAACTCGAATTTACTTTTAATGTTTTTTATTTATATAGAGATAATTAATGTGCTTCTGGGTGGTTATGATTACGTTTTTGAGCTGTATCTTTTATCGCTTATGCGTATTTCAATTCGGATTTACTTTTGATATTTTTTATTGTTATAGACGTTTGTAATTATTTTTTCGGGTCTTGTGATTACGTTGTTTAAGCTGTTTTTATTGTCGCTTGCTCTCATTTAAACTTGCATTTGCAGTGGTCTTTCTTTGTTTTTGTTTTAGGGGATTCTCATAACGTGTTTTGAACTTTATTCTTTTATGCGCTTGGGAATTTCTACAAACCGTAGGTATTATGTTATAATATGATGTAAAAATTATTTATTGTTTTTTTGCAGGATCTGATTACATTTTTGATTTGGACGTTACATCGCGATTGCGCATTCTTCTAGATCACTTTTCATTTAAGTTAAAATGTGCACTAGCTATAAATAAATGTCATAAACTCTATTAGTATTCCCGAAAACACTATAAACGATCCCTCTATCGAATATTTATGAAATAGAAACAGTAACTTAAAATGAATAAAAGCGATAACAAATTTGGTTCAAATAATGTTATCAGAACACCCGAAAATAGAATAAACGATTCCTCAATTAAATTATCAAATAATTGTAAGACCAAGTCAGGAAGCGGATCCTTTACAAAAGATTTAGTTGAAAAAATTACTCAGGACGCTAGAAAAGGAACTACAACTAATCCTTTAATAAAATAATAATAATAAAAAAAATAAAATAAATAAAACCTAAACGATGTATATTCCAGCAACGTTATAATGAGAACCAAAAACAAAACAATCAATCCCAATATCAATAAAAAAATATCAAAAATAATCAAAAACATACAGCTCGAAAAACGTAATCATAACCACTCGAAAGAACATTAAGTAATCCCTATATCAATAAAAAATATTAGAAGTAAATGTGAGATGAAATACGCATGAGCGATAAAAAATACAGCTCGAAAAACTTAATCATAACCACCCGAAAGAACATTAAGTAATCCCTATATCAATAAAAAACATTAAAAGTAAATGCGAGTTGAAATACGCATGAGCGATAAAAAATACAGCTCGAAAAACCTTATGATAACCACCCGAAAGCAAAATAATTAATCCCTATATAAATAAAAAACATTAAAACTAAATTCGAGTTAAATGCGCGGGAGCGATAAATAAATAAAACTAAAAAAACATAATTATAGGACCCGAAAACACAATTTTCAAAACCTATATCAATATGAAACATAAAAAATAAATTTTAGTTAAAATAAGCGAGAGCGATAAAAAATACAGCTCGAAAAACTTAATCATAACCACCCGAAAGAACATTAAGTAATCCCTATATCAATAAAAAATATTAAAAGTAAATATGAGTTGAAATACGCATGACCGATAAAAGATACAGCTCAAAAAACGTAATCATAACCACCCGAAAGCACATTAATTAATCCCTATATCAATAAAAAACATTAAAATTTAATGCGAGTTGAAATACGCATGAGCGATAATAAATACAGCTCGAAAAACGTAACCATAACCACCCGAAAGCACATTAATTAATCCCTATATCAATAAAAAACATTAAAATTTAATGCGAGTTAAAATGCACGCGAGCGATCAAAAATACAGCTCGAAAAATTTAATTATAATACCCGAAAACACATTAATTATTCCAAAAAACTACCCCTCCTCTCTAAAAAATCAAAATCAACAACTATCTTAAAACTAAATAGACGATAATTAATTTTTTTAAATATTAGCTAGTAAAAAACAGAACTTGATATCAATTATCTAAGAGACCCAAAAAAATATCATTTATTATATGCCAAAATTATTAAAAAAGTCATAATGTTAATTAAACTAATTATTTTTCAATAAATAAATAAATAAAACGGAATATTTAAGGCTAGAAGTGAAGAAAAAGGTGACATTTGACTTGGAAAAGGTAACATTTGAAATGGAAAAGGTGACATTTGACTTGGAAAAGGTGACATTTGAAATGGAAAGGGTTACATTTGACTTGGAAAAGGTTACATTTGACTTGGAAAAAGTTACATTTGACTTGGAAAAGGTTACAATTGACTTGGAAATGCTATAGATATTTGTACTGCTTCAAGGACAACGACCGTGGAATAAGACGATTAGTCCGAGATCACACTCAGCCGCCAGGTTTTCCCCATTTTTTGGTTAATCGCTTTCTACAGGCTGGGTCTACCCCAGGAGTGTCCCCACACCTTGGGGTCGCCCCACGGATGAAATAAATATAATAATATTCTTCCACAGCCGGAATTAAACCCAGGACCCGGAGAACAGTAGACTGATGCTCTATATACTTTACCACGCCACTAGGGCTTATTGAAATATGTAAAATATAGTTATATGCTACTACTTTGGATATTTTGGTAAATCTTACAAGATGCTTCGAACGAGTTAGAAGGATAAAAGAAAAAGTATATTTGCATACCCTCTGCATACAAATGGTATTGGGAGTTGCGGATGCAGTTTCGGTCATTTATAAAGCTTGCAAGAGGGACGATTCATTATAAACACACTGGGGGAGGAGGGAATGGAGGGGGTGTAGTGAAGGGAGGTTTTTTTAGGATAATAACAGTTTCGGAGGCAAAAGACAAGACCAAGGATTATAGTGAATAGGGAATTCTACTTTACATGACTTGGAATCCTAACACTAGACTGAAACGACAACAAACTGCCTGCAGATACCGCTTACTACAACACTTACTTGACTAACGATCAAAACTCCTTATTTACTACAAAAAAAAAAAAATATTTACATCACTATTATCAGAACTATGGCATTGAGCTATATGGGTTCACTTAACTATAATCCTCCGAAGCGCCTGAAATGACAGTGGCCTCGAGACCTGCTCATAAAATAAACTTTGAAGTACTACCACTGGGTAGATTCTTTACATGTCTATTCATGCCTGTTATTGTAATTCAACTATTTTACTGATTTTATTTGTAAATACAGTTGTAAAAAACAAAAAATATATTTTTAAAAAACAAACAAAAAAACTGTACATAGACAAGGAACTAAGGGATTTTGGAAATCTAAATGGACGAGGATTAGTGATCTTCAAATGGGTCATAGAGAAATAAGTTTGGGTAATGTTTAGCAGAATTGGGCGAGAAAACTAGAATAGAAGCCTGTAGGAAACGTTTATGGAGAGTGAGGACTAATGTTCAAAGATGAATGACTGTTGAGAACAGACTTGTTTTTTTAAAAGAAGTTTTGATACATTGTATAGTATCGAAAAAGGTGTGAATTCGATCCCCGTGGAAGAAAAAGATCTTTTCAAGCGCACAAGCACCTTTTTTTTTTTTTCAGGAAGTCAGAAAAAAGTTGGAAATGGGAAGAAATCATCACAGTCATTGATCAATTGCATGTCCATGTATCAATTATACTCGAATAATTTAAATTAGTTTCGATTTCAAAGACCATAGAAGACGAGAGAAATTCGATTCCGCATGGCGCTCCAAGTTAACTAGATGTTAAGGTAAATCACCAGGACAGAAGAGACAATTTCCAGAATCAGAGAGACCCCGACCCTCAGAGAGGGTAGTGTATAATAAGATTAGAACATCCATCTCTGGGACCTCCTCGTCCGAATCCTCTGAATTATTTACCTTCCGAGAAGGCCATCCATCATCTAGCTAGTTTAATTCATAATAGTATTGATGAGGGGGGAAGACTTTATGGCGGGCGTTGAAGCCGTTCTCCATTCCTTTCGTCTCCTAATGCAATTTTTCTCAAAGCTGCCCATTTCTCAGAATAAATTTCCATTCGAAATCTGATTGACGTCAAAACTCAATAAATTCCGTCCCAGGATTCTGCTATTATTAATCCAAATACATCAAAATAAGATAGAAAAAAAAAGAAGTATTTATTTTATCATTTTTGTTGAATCCATACCTGCTCAGTTTAGAAAATAAATAAATAAGATAGCTATCAACTTGACAAGCCACAATTTTTTCTGACAATAAATATTTGTTTTCCAAAACACTCCTTCATTTCCAATATAACTCTTATGGTACAATTTCAAGGGATGCTTCTATTATCTCATGGAATCTAACGAAACCAAATAAAAAAGATGTGACACTCATTTAAATTATTTGAATGGAAATCACTACTTCACTGTTGAAAGATTCAGGAGGAAATCAGTATGGCAATTAATACTTCCTGTAATATGATTTCCTTAATTTTCAAGTTGAGTAACTTATTTTTTTCTATTTTATTTATCTACGAATTATGACAACTTGGAAGAATGCGAGTATCGCAAAAGGATCTGGTCGATACTGCTATCAATGAATTTATATAAATAGAACTGCATTTAAATTGAGTTAAGTTCAGTTTTTTTCCGTAAGGAGTTTATGGAAGGTTACAGATATTGTTAAAGACATGTCTATTTTGGGAAATTGTTATTTTATTACTAAAAATTGGTCATCGTTATTAGAAAAATTTACTGGAGAAAGGCAAAAAAGAGGGACTAAAGCGGGTGTATTTTGAGCCTGGTAGAATGAGGTATCCGGAGAAAAAAGTGGATGATGTGAAGACGTATGCTGAGAGGTAGGAATTGTATAAGGAGTAGAAATATCATGTTGAGTTAGGAGGTGAATTAATGATCTTTCACTAATTTTCTCTCTAAATTATTATAATTTATTATTACAATTAATGATGGAGGAAAAATAGCACTTAGGCGACTCCTAACTTATCAAAATTATTTACTTCTACATAAAAAATAATTTTTTTAAAATAATAAATTGTAATTTCCCATCATTGTACGTTTCCATTCACTGATTGTCAACAACATGACATGTGTGAATATAAATATAATAATAATAATTTATTTATTTATTCTGGGAGTCCCTTTAGAGTAATAAAAAATAAAATAATTTGAGATTTACTGTCTTAGAATAAGATTTTTTAAAAAATAGAGAGAAATATACTGTGAATAATAATAAGTAAAAACGAAAACAATAAGACAAAAATAAGAATAAAATAAAACCAATATATAGCTTCGAAAACTAATGGCTGGGAAAATATTTGTTAACAATATAAGTGATGATTAAAGAATATAATAAATAATTAATTACCATGTTCCCATACATAACAACCTAGACTAAAAATGATGCCCTGGAACCTCATCTCAGGCCAAAAAAGGGATCAATTAGTATTAACCAGACTGAGGACAGGACACGGCACACTAGGCTCACGCACAGTCATTTATTGGAAGGCGCAACTCCACCAATGTGTGATCAGTGTAAGGTAAAAGTCACAGCAAAATAACACATAATGGTAGATTGCAACAGATCCCAAGAAGAAAGAAGAAATAATGGAATCCACGGGCTCGAGCTACTACAACTATTAGGAAATGACACGAGTTCCACAATAAAGTTATAGAATTCATCAAAAAGATTAATTTATACAAACGATTGTAATTTATTCAATGAACGGTGCCTCTAACCTAATGTTGTGGCACATGACATCTAAATGTAAAATAAATAAATAAATAGACTAAAAAATAAATCAATGAAAAATTAAGAAACAGTCCTATAACTTTTTTCTACTTACATATTTAAATTATAAAAAAAATGAAATAAAATAAAAGTTTTCGATAATATTTAGTATATATAGACATTGAGTATATATAGACTGTGTACTTTATAAAAAATTGTGTTATATTATTTAAGTATTGTATTGTATCTCTATTGTGTAATGTGTTACTGTTTGTTATGGTACTTTATTGAATTGCCGCAGGCTAACTCCTTTCCCATACACGGGCTCTCCTTAGTGGGATAGTGACTTTTACTTGCACTGTAAAATGACTGTATTTTGATTTAAATAAAGAAGTTATTAAAAAAAAAAATAAAATAAATATTCATTTCCTTTTGATTACTGACTGTTTCATATATATTAATGTATGATTAAGTTTGCATTTATCATAAAAACTTCATTATATTTAAATAATTATAATGAAAATATTTCAAAAACAATATTATCTTTTTTTTGTTCTAAAAACGCAGTTCTTGATGAATTTAAGTCAAATTCTGACTTTTTTGTCTCAATGAATCTAGCCAATCATTTTGTTTCTTTGTAGTTTTAAGAAAAATACAGATTACATTTAAAGTATCAGATTAAAAAGTCCATATAAAATTAAAATTAGACGTGAATAATTAATAAACTAGGACTTCTTTACACTTGAGCCAGGGGGAGCAAACAATGGAAAATACCGACAGCTAAATAAACAAATCTAATCCTTAAAAAGCAAGCAATCCCTCCATTAGTGTATACACACCCCTTTCCTAGGGAGCCCTAAATGGGTGAGGTATTAATGGTAAAGTTGATAAAGGGAGGTCTCAAACGAAGCGTGAATAGCCGGCTACTCTCGGATAAGCTAAATGTGCTGAGCATTCACTTCTCCTCCACCACTGATAACGTAATACTTCAATAATAAAGCAGCTATAAAGTGGGCAGGGCTTTATTTTCTTTTAATCTGGGTCAACAAAGTATTTGGCCGGCTTAAATCGATTACTCACCCAAAGCCGGGGGCAGTGCTTGAAAGCAGACATCAAAAGTTATTTAGGAGAGTGCAGCTGTACGGAAAATGAAATATAGAATTATTACACGTGGAGCGAACAACAAAATGAGCATATTTCAACTTAATGGGTTGTTTTGCTTTCATAATTAGATAACAATATGTATGATTATAATATATATTGATAAACATGTTATGTTTTCAAAATGCAGAATCCTCTGGAATGGAAAACAATAAATAAGAGATCAAAGATTACAAACCATTTTAAAACAGAACTACATCTACAGAGTAAAAGAAAATTTAGCATTGTTTAAACGACATGAAATTAAATCGAAAGTAATTTTTACTTTCACCCATTAGTATTTAGTGAGAAAAAAGTCCCCATCTGTGTGTATCTCGTGTGAAGTACTTACAGTCACTCACATCATCACTAAACGCTATGATATGCTTACGAGAAAGAAAGGCAAAAACATTTGTCTTTAAATGCACATGAAGAACTATTCCAGGTAGAAGAGCAAATTAAGAAATTAATGTTATTTTAAAAATCAACCAACATGTTTCAAAACATTTAAATTACAAATTTAAGTTAGGAAAGAAAATTGTAAAATAGGGTGCAAATGACACTTGTGATTGAAAAGCCCTAATAAATAAATTTTATTCTGAGACAACACTTCTTGTCCAATTCGTCTGGTTCCCTTTAGTTGTATAATTATCTATTCAACTAATGGTTATGAAATATATAAAAGTAATAAAATATATAAATAAAACCGAGGGCAACTTCAGTACCGATGGTTACTTACAGTTAAGTCAAGTATGTTATATATGTGTAGAGGATTGATCTTTGAATAGGTGGATAAATAAATAGTGTTTGAAAGCATCATCATATCATAAACATAACTCAAATTAGCTGATGAAAACATAAATGTTTAATATAAGCGATATATTTGGGTTAAAACGTCACGTGAAAAAAAAAATCGTGAAATGAGAGAAAAGAAAATATCAGTTATATAAGGTAGAAACTTTATTGTAATTGTCTAGTTTCTTAAAAATACTTGCAAGAAAAATATTTCGTAGGTAATTAACTAAGGATTATTCAGCATTTTAGTTAATTGAATAAAGTTTTTACGACCAATGTCCTCTGAATTCAATTTTTTAATGGAATTAACTGGATTACGAATCATGTATTATACCTTTTCCAGTCACTAAAACTGGCTTTGCCGTAGACTCTGACCAACGAATAAAAAATACTGAAGATAACTATACATCTGTTGAAATTATCGTAGTTAAAAATAATCGGGAGTCGAGACTTTTTTTTTTTAATATTTTAATTTGCTCGACGTTTCGGCTCAAACTTGTGAGCCAGTATCAGGGAGGGTATGAATTTTATGCTTGACATGGCTCAGTAATGCCCCCTAATGCTTGCTCACAATTTTGAGCCGAAATGTGGGCAAAATAAAAATATTTAAAATAAAAAACGACTGGCTTCCGATTATTTCTACCTAAATTAAAAAAAAAAACAAAAAAACTTTCTGCAAACGTGTCAGACAATTAAAAAGAAACAAGTAACAGCAGACAAATTACTAAAATGCTTAACGATTACGAAAACTATGTTTTAAAATATGTTAAGACAAATGTTGTGTATTTAACTTTTTTTTGTGTAAATTATGATAAAGTACATAAATATCGTAGTATTGACGGATCGGACGATTTTGAATTTATAAATGTATTAATTTCAATTTAATCGTGGAGAAAAAAATCCTTCATGTCAGAGAGATATTCAATGCGATAATGTAAATACCTTAACTTGAAAACGGAATCGTTGCTGGTTTAATGTTAATATAAGAGGTGTGTTCATCTAATATACGATGGGTATATAGACCTTCAATTGAACAGAAAATACTGGAAACTAGCTCCTGGCCACTTCCACTAACTGAGTTATAACTCGATCTCGGATTCCTGTGCAATTTTAGCCTTTTTTTTTTTTTTTTTTCTTTTAAATTCCGGAATCGAAAAAAGAAAAAATGATCGAAGCTGGTAGAATGCTGATAGAGAGTGGAATGGAATGATGAATTCGATTTTCCATTAGATTCTCAGAGACAAAAATCTTTTCTTATAATATTTATTCGTAATCCAAAACTGGTGATTTTTTTAAATTTTTATTAAACCACTTTTTTTCGTATTTATACTGCTAAAAAATCAAACAGAGAGCACCTACCAATTTAACACGTTCACGCCAAGCCTGAAATTACTATTTTCCACCCTTCGGCGATTACTTTCAAAGGACCTATCTAAAGGATCTATCGGACGGGAATGTTAAGAATATTAATCTATACAAAAAAAAGTAGAGATTATGCTATAAGATAACTATAAGAGTATTGGAGTATTGCAGTCGGTAGTAAGCGATGCGCGATGCGAAGGTACTTAATGTTGGCGTCAACTGGATAATTATTCATGTTACAATAGGCCTTCCAACATTTTCGTAAACTTACAATAAAAATGTCTTGAATTTTTTTTTAATATAGAAATATATAATAATAAAAAATTGTTTAAAATTTTATAATATCTTCAAAGATTAATACACCTGCATGAAGAAATAGAAGCCTAAATAAAAGAACTCGCAACAAACAGATGTCACTTCATCACAATAAATACTGATGAAAGTTTTTCACCTGACAGTAAAAATGATTTCTCAATTATTATATAAATCCATACACGTTTCAGGGAACCTGTCCATATGTTACATTATATATTTAACGTGAAAAACGGAAAATTTATATATATGATATGTATTTAAGCGATAAGTAAAAATCAAATATTAAATATGGTGATTGATAGTTGACAAAGGGTAAAAGAGGGGACGACCTGGTCATTGAAGAAATCACACATTGATAATGAATCTCGTTTAATTGTGTACCAATATTTTAGGCGCGATGTTATGAGCTAGTTGGTTTAAATTTAAAAAAGGAATAAAATGAAATAATTTTTTTTTTTAAATGTTAAAAGAAAACAAATTGTTAAAAGGAAGAAATAGTTTAAGGAAAAAAATATATTAATCAATTTATTTTTGTTTATTGTATGTTAAGATTTATATTATATTATTATTAAAAATTGTCCAATAAGGAAACAAAGTAAGCTGTGCAAACAGCAACCCAATTAAGTTGGGCAGAATTGCTTGTTTAATAAAGTGTATCTCTGCTATGTAGTCATTTTCTATGACTGGAGGATTACCTGATCGTGGAAAGTTTGACTGGTTATGCTATTTAGCAGTATAAGAGAGCATTGTGATTATTTGTTTTCGGTATTCAACAATAATACTTTGGTAAACAATAAGTTTTCCGAATCGGGAAATTTGTAAAGAACTGGAAGTAGGACAGGGAAGGACAAGATGGTCTGCGTTGTGCGGTTACATAATAGCAGGTGCAACCCAATCTCCATTCACAAGCCATATCAGGATGCGCCACACAAACACCTGTCATTCATGACAGACGGAAGCTGAGCTGGGTGGAGGGGGGAAAGATAGGGGGAGGTCCGTTCTAATTAAAGAAGTGCTCTTTTCATTTGTTTACAGGATAAGACTGTGTCTTATTTAGCTGAGCCACCTCTAATTAACTTTATGTTTTGTGTGCTCATCTCCAGCCTCCATAAAGTTGATTGGTTCTTTTTTGTATTCCCAACGGGGGTAAATATTAGTTGAGGACATTTTATGTATAATTTTGTTGGTATATTTTGATATTTGCAAAGTAGCCTTAGAAATGAGAAAATAACCTCCTTTCGGGTAATAAGTAATTAGTAATATTCACTCATGAAACATGAGGTAATTATTATAATTAAATATCCCAAAAAAGAATTAGTTGTCTTATTAAAAACGGTATCGTATTTCTATATAAATTCATATTCTCATTACAAGACTGAGATAATAAAGCTATTATAAGAGCTTAATTAGTAAATCTTTTATTCTTCTACAGTCGAGAGATTTGTTAGTAATTGGGTTAGGGTTAGGGTATTGGAATAGGTGCTCAACCTCGTGGTTATTAGCACCGAATATGTTAATATTAACAGTTTGTTTTTTTTTTACGAAGATTTATTTATCTATTGTTTAAAATTTTATTTATTACAATTCTTTTTCTTCTTTCCTCTTTTTTTTTTCCATTTTTTCTTTTCTTTTTTTTCTCAGTTATTGATTTTATTAAAATATTATTATTTTTTAATATTATTATTCTTTTCCTAATAGTTCCTGGAGCAGATGACACTCTTAGATGAACCTCAGTAGAGAACTAATTGTTCCACTTGAGTCCTTCAAGCTCACACACAGCGATCTTGGTAGATTAAATTCATCCATTAGTACGTGGAATTCGGGGCAGTTCTCAATTATATGTTTTATGAAGAGAGACACTCTACACAAGCCACACATTGGTTTAGGCTGCCTGAGGATTGTCCCAAAGTCGTAAGTAGTTTTAACTGTCATTAAAAATATACGAAAATTATTATAGCATGTATTTCAATTAAAAAAAATATATATTTATTAATATTTACAACTGTAAAATAAAATACATCCAGTAAATGTGATACAAGATTATACAGTCATGATTCACACGTAGAGATACTACCCATTGGCAGCTCTCCAAAAGCTATGCTAAACCAGGTTCGGGATTGTCTTCTTCTGGGGGACGCCTCGGAGGATTATCAGGGATTGTTAAGGCAGCAAGGTTTTAACTAGTGGATAAGAGTAGGAATGGAGTTCGTCATGAAAGGAGTAGGTTCCTGGTTCGAGCCAAGACAGCAACATAGGGAACATTAAGATCTTTATGAATGAGTTTATTTGTGACAAAATAAGGACCATTGAGGATTTTTTGAAGGATTTTGGATTGTAAGGATTGGAGACGGGAAGAATTGATGGTTTAGTAGAGCCCCAGTAGCTTTTCAAAAATTGACAAATACATTGAAGATATACGTACACTCTACCGAAGCATTGATTGATTATTTATTTAACGTCACTTTATGCTACTATGGCTAATCGGACGATGCTACAGTGGGAGTCCTAAATTTTGCCTATCCAGGTTTTATTAGGATAGGGATCTTTAACGAGTACCTGACATCGCACAGGCTCGGGACCACCTTTTAACGTCCCCTCCGAAGGACGGCGTAACTAAGGATTTTTACTCCCATTAAAAAATCCTAGGACCACCTGCGGGTTTGAACCCATGACCTTTAGCATGAGAGGCTGTTACGCTAGCCACCCAGCTACAAGTGATCCCCCGAAGCATTGAGATAATTGAGATACAATAGAAATAATGTAGGGAGAAGAATTTCGGGAAACCACTTGACACGCTATATCAACAATCCTTCAATTAGTTATAATTACAATAGATACAAAATTAAACAGATTTCAATAGATTTATGTACCTTTCGATGTTAAAAAAAAATTATAATTATAGTTAAAAATTAAGAAAAATAATATTAACATTAATACGTAATTGTACTTATGTATTTGAAATTTATTGTTTCATTATCAAACTTTAATTAGGTTTGTCTTAAGTCTTTTCTCAGCTATCCTTAACATAAGGGGCCCTGATGATGACCCACAACGTGGGTCGAGACGTTAGCAAAACATTAAATAGTTAAACTATTTCATTGTTTTTCTTTCACTGGCTACGATCCGGAATGATTGCCTTCTTTAATAAGTTTAGCCAATATTACAAATTATAACAACTTAGTTACTTTTCAATCTCCTTTTGTGCTCATAATTATATTAGGTTTAAGCTTGCAAACAAAACATTTTAATACTGAAGATGAATGTTTTCCTTCAATCAGAAATTCTAATTAAGAGTTTTTTCCTCTTATATTATCCATTATAAACCTTATGCGGAGAAATACTTTTAGGAGGACTTCACAAAGCTTGATTTAAATATATACTTTATCTCAACGATATGGAAAAAATAAAATAAAAACTAGCTTAAGATTAGTTTTAATTTAATTTAACCTTCGCCCTTTCTCGTAAACCAATGACTTCCAGCCCTACCGTAATCTCTAATTGCACTCAACTAGCTCCTAGCCCCTATTGAACATAAGCGATACCTAAACGTTAAACTTGGAATCCCCATACAAGACTGAAACGACAAGAAACTGCCCGACGTTTTCGACTACTTCAACACTTACTGGACAAACGCTCCAATCTCCCACTTAATTACAAAAGACTTATTTATATGACCATTATAAGGCCGATATGGACTTACAGAGTAGAGCTATGGGGCTCTACTAAATCCAATCCTTCTTGTATCCAATCCTTACTATCCAAAATCCTACGTAAAATTCTCAACGCTCTTTACTTTGTCACGAATAACTCATCCATAAAGACCTTAACGTTCCATATGTTACTGAATTAGCCGGAAACCTGTATCAATCATTCCATGAAAAACTCCATTTTCACTCAAATCCACTTGTTTCTATCCTATCATCCTTTGGATTCCTGATAATCCTCCGAGGCTTCTGAAAAGAATAAGTAATTGACAGAGAACCTTCTAATTTAGAATATTTTTAGCGTGCTGCCAATGGGTAGCGTCTCTGCATGTATTTGATGTCAGTTTAATATGTCCATCACATTTACTTGATGTATATAATACAGTTGTAAATATCAATAAATATGTTTGTTTTTTTTAAATAATAAGGAAGATATTTTATAGGAGTGAGAAATTCGTTCTTGAAATCCTTTACCTTCTCTTCGATCCTGAAGTTTTTGTCCGTTTCCTGGCTTCACGTATACTTCATAATTAATGGTTTGCGGTACCGAAAATCAAACCCACAACGCAAAATACGTATTCTAGTCACTCGACAATACTTTTTATCGCAGAAGAAAAAATAAACCCAACGATGATTTTTTCTGTTTTCTACTGTCGGATTTTAAAAATCCCGCCCAGACATATGTTTCAATACTATTATTCTTTTATATTTTAGGATTTTAATGTTCAAAAGCTTTCCAGCCTTGAAGATATTCGGCACGACAGATTTTACTTTAAACCAACTTTACAAAAGATCCGATGCCGAACCAGACCTTGGACAACATAAAGGGACATTGATTACAAACCATATTGTATGGCGTGCGTGTTGGTGACCACTCTCGAGTTTTATTGAAGGTAATTGTATAGTTGGTAAAGCTCACCGCTGTTGTGATGGCCAGCTGACTTGTGCCGCCAAGCAGATGGTGCGGCCTCCCGACCCAAGCTTCACTAACAAACCATAATCCCTCTCCTGTAATGACAGGCTTAAGGAAATTCCATTACTGGTGGCTCTAAGTCCCACCAATCTACTTATTAAACTGAGAGATTAATTGTTGGTTTCTGTTATTGAATATCACGAATAAACAATTATAATTAAAAAATATAATAATATATAAACGATTATACATCCAATTCTTATAAATTAAAAAATCTAGCATACGCATCATAAATCTTCCAGTTACATATCTAATTAATTAAAAAAATGTATTCTGATATTTTACAATTTCTCTTAATATGTACAATAATAATTATAAGAGATCCACACTTATACAATAATTCATATTGCGACAACATGTATGAATCATATGTATAGTTTTGTATAAATTCATACAAAACAAAGTTAAATTCATATTATAAAAATATAATAGTTATTTATGGCACTTTAAATTTTTATCTAAAAAATCCTTTGGTTCAATCGTTACATTTTTTTTAAATTGTTATTTTGTCAGGGAAGAATTATTTCTTATTATTGTATTATATTATTTTTGTTTAATTGGTTTATCTTACATTACTCTTAGCCAGATATAGATTCTTTATTATTTCAAAGCTAATGTTATTATTAGAAAACTAAGTACCAGAATAATGTGACTAATTATTTTTCTTTCTTTTATATTTAAACTCTGTTATCGATCCATTTATTTCTCATTTTGCCCAACATAATTAGCTTCTGAAGATTTTTTTATTTTATTTATTTATTGTGTTATTTGTATACAAATTCATCTATAATTGTAAACAGTAGTTAATTATTTTCATTTTTTCTGTTGGCCAAACAAATATTGTATATATCAACTAAACAAACCTGTTATTCTAAAGGATTCCGTCCCAGAATAAAAATGATTTTGTATTCTTAATATAAAAATAAGTAAATTGTATGACAACAAAATATATAACTAGAATAAATATTTAAAAAAACATCTTAAACACACTCATACCGGTAACAATGCAATAATTCAAAATTCAGAGAATGAATACTTTTAAACAATTTTGGAAGATAAAAATTTAATATTTTACAAATAATACATTTTGAATATAATATTTTTATATTATATAGAAATTTTAAAATGTACTAAACAAATAAAATAAGTGATGAATGGGGATTATTAATACATGAAATGAAAATGGTTTATAAAAAAAAAAAACACAACATTTATAGGCCACCAATGACAAATTCATGATAAAAGATCCGAGGCCATCTCCTTTCCAATCGCTTCGGAGTCTTATCAAGAATAAATAGGGATGAATGTAATAGATAAAAAGGTGTAAGTAATGAGAAATTCAAATCGGAATCTTTCACAACTTATATATAATTCAGAATATTCATAGTAACTACATTTCTAATTAAATTTACAAGACAGTAAACTTATATTTATTTTTTAGGTATAAAAACTAAAAAATTAGCATGAAGATCTACTACAATTTTAGAACATAGCAACAAGTCTACTATTGCAATATGAACAATGACATAAATATGCAACGTGTGTGAACATCTACGCATACATATATACTATTAACATTTATATATAAAATTCATCTCTGAAAACAAAAAAAAAAACTGAATGTTTTAATTTGAGGGCTTTTAAATATTGTAATTATTTATTTAAATTTAAATATCTAATTAAAGAGAAAAGTTTCTAAACTCTTACATAAAATGTTTATATAAATAAAATATATAGCATGTTTCTTCTAAATCTAACATAAAATATTTCTTATCATTTTTTTTTAGGAAACCCGCATGCAGGAACCTAATTTGTATCCGCCCGTAACATATTATTAAGGCCGATCAAGCATGTCATTCAATAGACGAAGACCAGAAGTGGCCAAGGTACAAGAAGCGTCCTTCAAGTAAAGTAAAATATTCACAATTTTCATTTATGGTTAAAAAATATTTTAAATAAATCATATAATGGAAAAATTCGAGTTATCTAGAGCGGGCATAAATTTATTTCCTATCCCACACTTATTCTCAGGATAGAACATTAATTTAAAAGACTAAGATAAATCTTTAAGACATTTTTGTAGGATCAATAAAAAGAAACCGTTTAGATAATAGATAGAATCGGCCTAGTAAATCGAGAACTAGCGGTGTTCGTGAGAATATTTCCCATGGCTGCGCAGAAATTTCCGGTGAAAAAACCTTAATGTAGATGTAAGAATTAGACAAAAAAAAAAAATGAAACGACCCCAATTATGATTTATATGGGTCGCAGATGCTTAGAAATAATTCCAAAAGCATTAAAAATCCATTAATTATCAGATAGGGGAAACATTAAATTTCAATTTATTTATATTTGTTTCCAGGTAAAACCCATTTGCAGTTTTCTCAAATTAGGTAGATGTTCTGAAATATATATATTTTAGTGATATTATTCTGTTCTGCTATAACTTCACATTACTTATTTCCAGTAAATATTGTAGGAATGAAGTTCGTATGTCCATATGGAGACATATTCTAATATTGTTGAATAAAATTAGTTTAATATATAAAAAAATCATACGATATTAAAATGCAATGTTTTAATTTTAGTTTTTTATGAAACATTTCAGATATAAAATAATCATATCTACCGCAATGACTTCGTCACAAAACTTCAGTTACAAAAATTAAATGTTTGCTTTAATACTTGTCAAAAAAAAAAATACAAATTTTAAATAAGAAGCATGCTTCACAAAGTTCCTGAAGCCCCTTTAAACTGACAGTTTTTAGTTATTAAAAACATAACATAACATAACTTTTTATAATTCCCAATGTGTAAACATACAATAATAATTTTCAAATATAATACTGAGCTTTCCTATCAATCGAGCAGTTTATTCAATCTAAAAAATATTTTGTTCATGATAAACAGTGTGCAATTTTGATAATTTGAGAGGTTAATAATATATAAGAAAAAAAAATTACTACGAATGAAGGTCATGAAAAAAACTACAAGACAACTGATGCCAGTAAATAAAAAAGTCTTAATAAGGAAATAAAAACTGTTTATGCTCCAAATACTGGACAGAGAGGGAAGAGGAGATTAGACAGAGAAGTCTTCATTTGAAGAAATGAATGTATAAAAGTTTAATTCAAGCTCCCGGTTTTTTTATCCTACAATTTCACTTCAGAATAAGATTTTTTTTTAAACAATAAAACATTTATTTATTTCTTATTCTATATTAAACATCACTTAATCATAAAAAAAGCCCTAACATTAAATTTTAATTTATTTTTCTATTTGTTCCCAGGATATATCCTAATGATCATATTTGAATGTTCGAAGAGCAGCTACACTTCAAAAACCAATTCTAAAGTTATATATACTCTATTTACATTTTTACAGATATTTTTTCAAGGTAAAGGGGTAAAGCCCTAGAGGGAGGCTGGTAGGTATTATAAATTCTATCTAAATAATAAATTTCTTTCTCATAAGAAGTAGCTGGAGATTGTGTTTTTGCATATATAATAATTCAAAAATGTATTTTTTTTCCTGTTATAAAAAAAATTAAGATATTTCCATAATTAGGTATTTTTTCAATATCACATTAATTTATACTCTTGAATTTACATGTGTTACCTAATGGCTTCATATTATTGATGATTTTAGAAATAACTTTTTTTTATCCAGTTATTTATCACTATATTTTATAACATATTTCGAAAATCGAAGTTTTCTTTGACTGCCTTAATTTATAATATAAATATAAATACTACATCTAATGATATATATTGTGTAGACAGGTTATTAAAGTATATTACTGAAATAGTTATTAAATTTCTTGTTCTACAAATAAAGATTTATTTAACTGGATTTTTTATTAATTTAAATCAACAGGAAGATTGTCTAGGAAATGAAAATGAGCAGGAACGTCTGCAAAAGTTACATAATTTTACACATTTTTTTATAATTATTTATATTGTCACTTGACTGCCTTTTTCGAATTTATAATAAAATACTCATAAATATGTTAAACATATCGTTAAAGAAAAAAGAACCCATGTAAGTTAGGGTGGTTTATTGTTTTTATCGCTCAATGAATGAGGGTCTTTACACTATAAATATAAATAAACCCAACAATCGATTAAACGAAGCTTGATATATTTTTTTTTTTTACGAAAATGAGTATTTAGACACTCTGAATAAATCGAAGGATTAGAAAAAAAAATTGTTTTCAAAATAAAAGATCCGCCTACTAGCAGAAAATAAATCAATAAGGTTGTTGACGGCTCTTAAGGGAAATTCGTGCCATGAGGCAACCGCTGAAGTTAAGTCCTGGGCTTTGGGTCATCCCAAACTAATAGTGTCTTTTATCTCCCGTCCACTTGAACAGACTTAAGGACTTCAAGTGGTGTTGTGAAAGTACCTCTTTAAAGGGGATTTTCTACTCGAATCTTCCTCACTCTAGGAAACCAGATCTAAATAGCTCGCATAGCCGAGGAAATAAATTTAAATTAAGACGACCTTACCCTTAGCCATATATATTTAATTACAATAATTATACTTTGACAATAAATAAAAGTTTAAATATATAGATTTATGAAATTTGTTTCAAAGAAAACAATATATCGATCTCAGAGAAGATCTTATGATTAAGTTAAATATAAAACGCATTAAAAAAAAAATCTCTTGAGTCAAGCTGACAGAATCGAAAGCTTAAGTAAGGACCCCCTTTAAGTTTGTATTAAACCCAGCTCTTAGGGGGTCTATTGAGGAAAACTCTTGGCGAATTTCCAGGGGTTGCAACTTCGGAATGAAAGGACGAAAACGCCCCATTCTGACTTTCGTATATAGTGTTTCGGCAGATACAGACATTACTTCGAAAAGAGTGCCCCGAGTCCTAAAGAGGCAGCTGTTTTGTTATAACAACAAAGAAAGGGTGGAACGAATGGTCCTGAAATAATTACTGGTGCCCTCCATCAAATAATTGGTAATTAGGTAGCAGTGCTACTTACAGCAAGCTGATGGGCGTACTTGTAATGTTTCATTAACACATGCTTAACTCCTTTATTCGTCGAGTTTTTATAATGACACGCAATATAAACTCACTTAAATAACACACTAAGTTTAATAGATCTGACAGTTGTATTAAGTGTACTGCTATTCTCGTATACAGTCGTGACATTGTCTCTTTCTAATATAGGGAATAAGGTTAGTAAGTTTGTTTGTAAAGTTATTGAGATTGATGAGCAAAATGGATACGGGTCAAATTTTAATTAATTTTGCCGCTCAAAATATTTTATTTTGATAATATTCTGGTCATTGCCTTAAATTAAAACAATTGATAAAAAATAATTCTGGCAGCTAGGTTTGGCAGCCATTTTAAGGCAGCTTCACAGCAGAAAACCTCTCTAACTCTAATCATTTTGAAGACAGAGAGAAATGCTTTATTTTATCAAAATTACAACAAAACAAAACAGTGCTGCCCAACTGTATTGGGTTGCTATCACACACAGCGTACTAATCAATCTAATGACAAGTGATATTGGATTGAGAAGTTATAAGTTTACCATACATTTACTTTCTTTATCAATAGAGCTTTCTATGTTGTACATTATAATATGTGATATAGTTTACAATTTAAAGCAAAATCCATGCGAAAAAAGAAAAAAAAAATTGAAAATGCACACCTAAGGGACCAACAGTATTAAAGAATCACTGACATAATTTAAGCAAAAAGATAAGTCAACTAAATAAAAACATAAATATAAGTAAATGAATAAGGCTAGGTAGAAATCTTAACCCAACAAATATCCCATATAAGTTATGATGAATAATCTCCAAAAATTATAATATTATATTCTTGGCCATCATGGACGTTGATTTCCAAAAGGTACTAAAGGACATTTTTTTCAAAGTTGATATTTTCACATATTTGTATTCTAATGGTTTGGTTTTATCTAAATCCGTCATCAAATTTTATCCAAGAAACATAAAAATCCTTTAAAAAAGTCTTTAAAAATTTCATTTCATTCCAAAAGGTACTAAATCCACATTTTATTTCATTCCAAAAGGTACTATATCCATGTTTCGTTCCAAAAGGTACTATATCCTATGTAAACAGATATAACCTTTCATTTCATTTCCTTCCAAAAGGTACTATATTTCCTACTAAACGGCAGAAACACCTAACCGCGTAATATATCACCATTAATTTATTGTTTTCATCATTTTATGCATTTTTATTGGTTCATTGAGCACGTCTTGAATCACCGCTATTATTTTGATCACTGGTTTTAACCTAATAATCAGTTTTTAGGCTATTTGAAACAACTTAGTTGCGTCGCTTTGGTTCTTTTAGGTTGTCAATTAAATTAAGTTTTTTCATAGTATTTCTTCTTGCAGCAACACAAATTTGGTTTAAAATTTTTCAGAAACTCACATTTTAATAGAATAATGGTATTTTATGCAGCAAATAGTTGGAATTAGCATTCCACGAACTTGCTAAATATGTGAAGAAAATCCGTGCATGATCTAACTTAGTAGTCGATTTTTTTATGTAAAATAAAAGCTCAAAAGTTATTATTTTAGTATCTATGGTTAAATATTGTATACACGTCGTTAATAATATAATTAAATTTGCTAAATTCACACAAATAGTAAATACAAGTTCAAAACAAACTTCATAATTACATACTTTCTTATTATAGTGCCATAAATAGATATATTGTCCTTTGAATATTCACTTTCTTTATGAATAATAGATAATCAATGTAATTAACCAACAAAGAAAGATGTTTCTCAGAGGGAGAATAAGGAAATATACATAACTTAGTAATTAACGATATAAAGACGTTAGTTATCGGCAATGTTGGATCAGGAAGGTTATAGTGACTGTTACCAACTTACCTTGCGTTATATTCTTCCAAAAAGTACTATATCCCTTTTAATTCGTTCCAAAAAGTACTATATCCATGTTTCGTTCCAAAAAGTACTAAATCCATATTATATTGTTTAAAAGTCATCGGAAAAGTGCAATAATTTGGAAAAATGATTTGGTAACACCTTTATAAATCAACTTTTGATTTTGATAAAAAAAGAGTCACGTAAATTAGGCCAATAATAAATAAATGACAGATTTTTGCGTTTCCTGTAAAATTCTCTAAAGTGGATATAGTACCTTTTGGAAATCAACGTCTCAATTCATTACTACCAACACAGAGTTCTAGAAGGCTCCTTGTTCTACTGGGGATAGTCCCGCGAGATCCGAACCAGAGGCCTCTCATGTGAAAACAATTATTGCCTATACAATGAGGCAAAAACGTATTTTATAAATTTTAGAGATTTTTTTAACCACTCCCATCACTATTTAGTTAATGTATTGTAGGATAAAAAATGTAAAGCCCTCATCATATTGTTTGGATTAATATTTTAAAATTACTTAGTGTAAGAGAGATTTTCTATAAACATGAAAATAGAAATCATCTTACATAGAAATCGCTACCTAATTCATTTAGCGACTGAGGCCTCCTGAATTTAGTATCGTAATAATTCAACAATTAAAGTAAGAGTGAAAGTAATCCTGACATTACTAAAACAAAATACAGTGTAAAATTAGATTAATTTTTCAGAATACGTGAAATTACTTTAATAAATATTTAAATTTATAACACAATGAATACCGAAGTATATTTGTATGCAAGTAATAATTAATGCCTCTAACTAATGGAAATTATTAAACCTGAAATAGCCAGCTTGTTAACAATATATTATCTTGATGAATCCAGGGCATAAATTAATCAAGCTAGTCTCGTTATGAGATAATTATAACTTTCTGAATGTTTAAAGCTATTGAAGAGCTTATATTCAAAAGGGCACGCATTCATAAAATATATCAATTTTGTATCCAACTCTTATTTTCATACAAATGTACTAAATCGAACCATCTATTTATATGTACATGTTATCATTTGGTTTCGTTTTCACGTTTCTTGTATGATGTTTACTTTGGTATTATTATTTAATGAAGTTTACAAGTGTGTTACATAACACAACTAGTAAATATGCTAAAAGACAATAGACATTAACCAGACTTGTAGAAAAACTACCCATTGGCAGCACTCTAAGAAGAAGAAAGGTCCTCTTCTTTCCAGACTAGTAGGCGAATTATCTATCGTAGAATCGAAGAGTTAGCAAGGATTAAAACTAGTAGATTAGATTTGGAATAGAGTTTGTCATGGAAAGTATGGTTCTTGGATTAGGACAATTCCGGTACATAATGAACATTCTATATTTTTTTTATTTCTTTTTCAATATTTCATATTAATTCATAACCGACAGATGATTATAGAATAAAAATTATAGCATGTAAAACATATAAAATGCCTGCCGCAGCATCAGATCTCTAAAGCCTCGTTTATATTGCGTGTGTTATTATATTGAACTCGCTGCCGCTACAACCCCCAAAACGCGTGCAGTATAAACGCGCCCTAAGACGAAATTTATAGTTGTTCTATAGCGACTCCAAAAAAAAAAAAAAAAATAAATAATAATAGCACTGATTATTTTCGTAGTCACTATACATTTACCCAGTTTCAATCTCTATATAGGACAAAATTAGTGGTAATTAAAATTTAACCCGAGGGTAAAAATTGCTTATTCAATATAGAACAAGAAAATCTAGAATTAGAGGTAAATTTTCGGTTAATTATAATTACTAATGACGGTTTTACTTGCAATTATTAAATTGATCAATACTGATATGTTTTAGTAAGATAACATATAAATTACTTCAATGAATTAATTATTGACCATCCTATACCTACATCCCAAACCAATAAGCTATACGTTCTAATCCTAATTAAAAACAAACTTTTACACTTCTATAAATGTGAAAGATCTATAAGACTCTATAAAGATTAAATATTTCATACTTATAATTATTCGAAAGTACTTGTAAACAAATAATAATGCTACCAGGGAGGAAATTCCAATTTGGATCTGCTGCTCAACTTCGCTGAGTTGCTACAGTACACAGCATACCGCATCAATCCCGAAGACAATCTTAAAGAAGAAACAAGATAGAGAGAGATTCCGCCAAATAGGAAATACATATATTTTACTAATTTTGAAATCGGTCATGGACATCTGAGAATCCCGACTAGCCTCAATATATATGGTGATGCAGGATTCCCAGTGAGTCCAAGATTATGGTCTCCGCCATGCTTTGCATCTCATTTTTTCCGAGTCCATATTTCTCTAAAAATAATCCAGTGGCTACTGGGATGGTCCCTCTGCTTCCGAACCAAAGTCCCACGACTTTAAATTCCCTTTCACCGAACTCCTCACGAAATTTTTCCCTCAGGTATGGAATACATTTTGTATAAATGTTCTCTTTCTCTTCTTGAATCCTCTTGCCTTGTTCCTGGTCATTTGTTTCATATCTGATAGTGGGGTCCACTATCAGTGCTTCATTTTTTGTGGCATTAAATGCCAAGATATCCACAAATCTTGTCGACCCATCTGTATCAAGGCAAAAGACTTCCTGAAAACATTTATACTTTCTCACTTCCAAAAGTTCTGATATTTCTTTCTTTATGCGGTTGTGCCGGCGGGTAACGAGAAGCATGTTATGTGGACATTTTCCCAACACATGTGAAGGGGTTTCTAACTCTCGACCGCATCTGCGGCAGAGGGGTCCAACAGCCTCGTTACCCTGGCATCTCGATCCAGGGACTCCACGAAGTGGTGCGTAGTTTATGTTCAATTTGAGTGCGTTTGTCCACTCTGATCCTGTTAACATTTGTCGATCGAACATAAACCTGTTTACGCTCGGGTTGGCTTTAAAATGTACCACGCCTACACCCTGCCACTTGCACTGGCTCCACTCCTCAAAAGACTTTTCCCTCAAGAACTGCCTCACTCTCTTTACCGTGAGAGGGGCCTCTATAGCATTTCCCTCAATTCGCAGTAGTTCGGTGCACTCGCGGATCTCCTCCGTTAAGTTGAAGATATTTTGAAACAGGGCGTCTGTTACTCCGGCCAATCTTTGAGAAATCGCCCAATGCTGAAGAGGAGCTTCCCATTGACAACGCAGAAGCCCAAGACCCCTATATCGTCGCGGCGAGTACAGCATAGAAGAGCAGGAGTTGGCTGGCAATCCTATGATAGCCTTTATACATCTTCGAATTATGACGTCGATTGCCTCTAACAAAGATGGGCGCAGTTTTGTTAGTGGTGCAGTCTGCAGCGGGTATATCACGGAAGGAAAAACATATCTATTTACAATGTTTATTTTTTTGGTCAGGCTTTAGGAGATTAGAATTTACAAGCTTTTCCATATCTCGATTCAGCCTACCGACGGATTCCTCATCAAATTCCAATTCCCCCGAAAATCTACAACCCAGGTATTTGATGAAATCTTTATCTTGAATAGAATGGATTTCCTCTCCCGTATCCAAACAAAACTTTGACCCAACCAACTTTCCATTTTTCAAGATTATACCTGTGCTTTTGTTTGCATTAACAGATAATCCTATCTCTCCAAGTATTCTACGGACGCAGTTGATGGCTCTCTCTCCAGATTCCACATTGTGACAGGTCACGGCTTGATCATCCGCAAAACCTGTGAGTAAAACAGAGTCGTGGTTTGGAAGTAATTTGTATCTATACTCATTAGCCACCTTTGGATCACAGAGCTCGGCGTATAGAGAATCTATACTTAGATTAAACAGCGCCGGTGAAAGTGGCCCACCCTGAGGTACTCCTCTCAAAACATGGATACCGTTTGTTTTATTGATCCCAAGATTGATCTTTATCGTATTTTTACACAATAGGCCCTCAATCGCTTTTCTTAAGTCGCTCGAAACTCCTCTCGACTCCAAAGATCTCAAGATATGTTATCAAATGTTATCCGATGTTATCAAATGCTCCAGTCACATCTAAGAACGCGACTGCCGCGTCTTCTTGTTTATTTTTTGCATCCCTGAGAATAGCATCAATTATTCTGGCATTGACATGACACCCCGGTTGGCCAATAATGAAACCTCTCCGGCTTGGGTGAAATGAAATTTGCTTTCGAAGCTCGAAGTCGAGAACCTTTTCAACGATACGCCTCACGATGGGATAAATTGTAATCGGTCTCCAAGAGGATATTTCCTTGCTATCCCCTTTTCCTTTATAAATTAGAACTGTTCGTCCACAGCGGAGAATTTCGGGGACGTGTCCGAATTTCAGGATTATTTCTACTATTGTCTTCATTATATGTGCGATTCCTATTTTTTTAATTGTTCTTATAAGAACTCCATCTGGACCGGCTGATGTGTCCAAAGATATATTTTTTATTACCCTGTGCACTGTTTTCAAATCAATTGATTGCACGTTAGGAATACCTGGTGATGAAGGGTAGTCTTCTTTTTCGTTATCATTTTTTATCTCAAAAAGTGATTTGAAATGATCCTCAACCTTCTCAATGGCGATGGGACACTGCTTTGGGCGATTTTCATTCATTACACTCTGAACCACTTTCTTCCTGCAGTTGTAGTATTTGTACTGGGCCAGGTCGTATTCGTATTGTTCACGCCTCCTTTCCCTTGCGGCCTTGTTGGATCTTTGAGGATTGCTAGCCTTTCGTTCACCCTTCCCCCCCATCGCAAGCTTTTTCGTTTTACGCATTTGGTAAAAACGTACTGCTGGATGTTTTGGACCTGGGAGAGTTTTATTCGCTTCTCTTAGAAAACAATGAAAGTCCCTCATGTTTTTATCAAAATTTTCAGAATTGAAAGGAGCCTTAAGCAGATCTTTAAATGTGTCCGCCCACTTTTTAACATCTAACCCAATGTTGTTCTCAGTTGAGCTTTCGACCTTTTCACCTTCATTCTTTCTTTCTATCCTTCCCAACTTAATCCTATTCGCTTCTATCGGGTGCTTCTTTGAGGTATGAATTACAAGCCCACGACTACTCTTAAATGATTGATGGCAAATCGAACAGATGTGGCAAGAGTTATCTTTTGTTAAACATTGCTGTTTAGGATCCAAATCTTCATCATTTTTATGTGAGCCCTCTTGAATACAATTTTCTGAGCTACGATTACCGTCATTGTCTTTTTCATGTGACTCCGTAATCACTGTCGGGTCTCGTATGAAAAGCTCACTGTCGATCACAGTTTTTCCAGAAAAAATGTCGGTATTCTCCTCCCATTCAACGGACACAATTCGGTAGTTATTCTTATCACTCTTTTCTATATTAGTAATAAAGGCCTCTTGAAGCAACCCGCATGTTCTTCGAATCCATACTTGCTGGCCAACATCTATATTTTTTCCAGTTCCGGATATATCTTCCATTTTGTTATTTAGGACTAGTTCAACAACTTAGTACCCAATATATAACATCAATAGTGGCAAAATTTAGAATTACTCCTCTATCTCTACAAAAAGCGAAAAAAAAAGAAAGAAGACAAAAAAAAAAATGACCGCTTTTATATAGCCATTCCATTAGGAAATTCAAAAGATCATAACATTATTCATATCTATAAAATTACTTGCTCAAACATTGATAAAGGCTAAAAAACATAAATGGTAAAACGTAGAATTATTAGAACAAAATATGCAATTAATATTAGGTAAGTAGTTCAAAATAACTCACAGGTCAATGACTAAGATATAAATAGGTAAAAGTATATAAATACATCAAGAGTTTATGATTACGATAAGATTAAAAAAAACAAAAAAAAAAAAACACAATATTATCACTAAAATGCTAAGCAAATATATTTAATTAGGTCTAAAATATATTAAGATGTTGAAAAAAGATCATAACATTATTTATATCTATAAAATTATTTCTTCAAACATTTATATAGGCTAAGAAAAAAAACATAGTTAAATGCTAAAATTATTAGAGAAAAAAAAACATGCAATTAAAATTAGTAAATAGCTTAAAATATAGCTTCTCGATTATTAGTTGTTATAAATAAGTAAAAGTGCATTAAAATAATTAAAATAATAATAATTATAATTTAAAAAATATATATAGATAGTTAAGCGTTAAAATCATTATAGAAAAACATGCAATCAATATTAGGTAAACAGTTTAAAACAACTTATATATTAATAACTAAGATATATTAGGCATATAAATATAAATATGCCAAGATGTTATGACTAAAATAATATTTAAAAAAAAAACCCACAATATTATCACGTAAAAGACTAAGAAAACATATTAGGTCTAAAATATAGTAAGACGTCAAAAAACATAAATCATAGCATGATTCATAGCTATAAAATTATTTGCTCTAACATTTCTAAAGGCTAAAAAAACAAAACAAAAAAAAAAACAAAAAAAACATAGTTAAATGCTAAAATTATTAGAGAAAAAACATGCAATTAAAATTAGTAAATAGTTTAAAATATAGCTTATCGATTATTATTTGTTATAAATAACTAAAAGCATATTGTTATAATTACATCAACAGTATATGAATATAATAGGATTAAAAAAACTACATAATCACGTAGAAAGTCTAAGAAAATATATTAAGTTTAAAGTATACTTAGAAGATATTCATATCATATGGCATCCTTTTATATAGAAATCATGCCTACGTGATTCATGTATTAATTGACTTGATCATTAATGCAAGGATAAATAAAACATTAGAAAATAAATAGAAATTTAAAGAACGTCCACATTCTAAAATAACTTAACATAATAACAAACAACCGGGTCATTACCCGTTTATGCCATTGATAAAAGTGAACATTAATAATGAAATAAAAGTATAAACAAAGGGCTTAGCTGAGTACGGCGACTTGGAGATGGTGGGGATGGACTTGTCTCAACCTCCTCCTGATAAGAGAGCGCCTCTCGGGATCTGAAGCCCAACTTGCCGCTCTTCGTGTGGCCAAGTTCGCGCTCCGAATTTGTTCAAATTTTACACATACGCACTAAAACTGTACTTTAACTCGTATGTAAATTTCGAAGCCGATAGGACTCTTATTATAAAAGTTCTATATGATCGATATGGAGACGATGTGACTCCGCCGGCGGACCCAGCTGAACCCGAATTAAATATTCAAATCTTATATTAATTCTCCCCTCACTCGGCCTTATCCGCTTGTCATTAATTAATTCAAAGCAAAGTCCCCGTTCATCCCAGCCCTGCACTTTAATGGAATCCCACAAAGAGGCCTCCCCTCCTTCCTGGGCAACTATATTTCATTACTTTGATCCTGGCACGACCATTTTCTTCAATGGCCCCTTCCTTTTCTTCAGGAGGCACCATCTGCCGGTCATCTTTAAAAGGAGAATTAATCGCACTTAGTAGGTAACCGATCGCGTTCCCCTGCAGGACATTAGTTATAAAAGATATAAAAAAAAAATATATAATATAAAAATAAATAAATAAAAACGAGTATTTCCGCTGAAAACTAAAGTTCGATAATTTTCACGATCGACATACTTTCCCTTACTATATATTATAGGCAAATGAAAGTAAAAAACGCTTAGTAATAATGAAGCAATGAATAATGTAATTCAGGAGGCATTACCGTTTTCACTTCTTTTTTTTCAATCTGGGTGAGATATATCAGTACAAAATATGTTAGTAAACTAAGTTAAACACCATTTTTGATGCAAAAGGATTGATGTATTTTTTATTAAATCATTGAATTCTACGTATTTTGAAATTATATCCTCAATTTTTCAAGTGGACAGTAATTTTTGATGTCTTGTTCGATTGTAAAGCAAAGGTTTACTTTTAAAAATAAATTAAACACTAACACAAATTGACGTAAACATGAGCAAAAAATTAATTTACGAAACATAATAAATTGCATTCTATCTATGGAATATGAATGTGGCACAAAAAAATAAAATCACTTGATACAGATAAATAAACATATCACATAACGACATCAATAAATCCGATACTATAACAAACGTGGGTAATCAAGAAATTTAACTTTGATGTAACTATTTGTTCCAAATAAAAATAAACTACAATTTGAATAAAAACTATTTTACATTCGAAACATAATTGAAGAAAATTATTAACTATATTTATATTTACAAAATAAAGTCACTATTTACTCACATTTGTGGTCACGCAGTTAATCAAAAACGACAATGCAAAAACGACAATGCAAAAACGACAATGAAGCTGAAATTTTTAATGGAGTTTCCCCTTACCATTACTCGTTGTGCAATAAGGCTTGCTTTGAAAAATTCGTATTCTGAGGGGTTGAACAATGATTTCACAATTTAAACATAGAAAAACATATTGCCGAAGCCTAAAAAAACACTAATTATTATTATTTTTTTTTTATTGTAGTTGAAAAGCTTAATTCACTAACGTGACATATGTTTAAAAGCTAAAACGTATTGACTAATTATGGGTATGACTACCTCTGTTGAGATCCTATTATAAATTTGATAGAATGAATCTAAAATATGGAATTAGATAATACAATACGTTTAACACATAAATAGATGAAAAACTAACCCATTGGGCGATAGGAAAGTTGTATCGAAGATATTTAATCTAACCCTTCCTCCCCCCTCCCTTCCAAAATAAAAAAAAACATTTTTATTTATTGCTATTTTATTCATTAAACTGACACAAACATAAATCAAAATACGGTGCTATATTATAATTTTTTTAAAAAATTATTGAGATATATTATAATCTGTTTCAAAATGAACAATAGTAATAGTGATATGAGATCAAATATTCTACTAAAACCATAAAATATTACATCAATTGATTCATACTTTGGAAAATAATTAAACAAATTATTCTTCGCTATTTCACTCAAAAACATTGCTATATAAATAGGTTAAAAATGTGAAATAACGAAAATATTTAGCACGCTTTAACTTATGAAACATATTATCTAAACGTTTATGAGCATCGTTGGCTAAATGTAAAAAATATTTTCAAGATTAATTCTCAGCGTATATCTGTTAAATACAGATCCATTCACAATAATGTGAAGAACAAGTGCGACGTTAGGTTTATTTCACGAAGCCTTGTATTGCTGCGTTGAAAATGCTTTTTCTTAAGTAGAGTTTGAAACAATGCTGACAATAATTTTTAGTAAAAATCTAAGAAACAGTGGAATTCGCGGGACGGCTGCTTACTTCAATGGCAGTGAATCCTTTCCCCTAATGAGAGTCGAAACTCTTTTCAGAACCTCTCAACGGAAAATGAAGGGGAGCCTTGGTGGCAATTATCCTTGCCGGAGCCAACACCGAAACGAATCTTTAGGAAAAAAATCTAACAGTTTCTTTAAACCCTACACCCTCCTATTCTTGTTTTAATTTTTCAATTAAAAATTAAATAAATAAAATAAAGCGAAACTGATCAAAAGGTTGGCTGTTAAGGAAGTGGCATAGCAATCTGGGAAAACAAATTATAAATTAATAATTAAATCCCTCTCAACACGTCATTATTGAGATAACATTTTCATAACTGTAAATAACATGAAACATTTAGGTGAAAATTAATAGCCATACCTATCCACATTTGGTAGGTAAATTTATTATTATTGACCATTATTTGTACTGTATGTAGTAAATAGTCATTTCAAATCAATTCATTTCACTTCTTATATTTATATATCAGTTTAAAAGAAAAGTATTTTGAAACACTGATAAGTTCCAGCGAAGTTTTGCTGTATCTTTCATAAATTTCGATCTATTTTTAATATATAATACCGTCTATAATAGTTATAAGCTTATAATAAAAGTTACAAACTTTTACTACATTTTCCTTCTAAAGGTTATTATGCTGCACACAACCTCAACTACTTCAGCTGGCAATTATACCGTCAATGAACGCATAAATATTTGGTTTTCGAAGCGGGTAAATGAGAGTTGGTTCCTTTCAGCCACTGCTATAAATAATAATAATAATAATAGGCTTAGCGAACCCGAAGGTTCGATGCCGATACCACCAAATTCCGCCTACACAGACTCGTCCAATGCTCACAATTCAAGCCCAAGCTCCCGAGATCAGCCTTAACGCAATCCTCCCATCTCCGCTTCGGCCTACCTTTCGGACGCCTAGCAGTCGGATCAGCAAATACCAACTTTCTCGGAATCCGCTCGTCATCGAGCCCAACAACTTTACTCGCCCATTTGAGTCTCCGCGATGCAATCAGCTCAATTATATTCACAGGATACAAGTTCCGCAATTCCGCGTTATGCAACCTTCTAAACTCCCCAGTGGCCTCATCTCTCTTTGGACCAAATATTTTACGCAATAACTTATTTTCGAAAACCCTAAGCCGCTGTTCATCCTTTAAAGTAAGCGGCCACGTTTCACATCCGTAAAGAACCGTTGGAAGAATAATAGTTTTATAAATTCTAATCTTTAAGTTTTTAGATAGAAGCCGCGAACTAAGTAACTTAGCAACTGAATAATAACACGCATTTCCCATCTTTAACCGGGACTTTATTTCTTCCTGGATTTCATTTTTTCTAGTTATAATTGAACCTAAATACTTGAATTTCTCTACGTGTTCAAAAGTATGACCTGATATGCCGGAGCCAACACCGAAACGAATCTTTAGGAAAAAAATCTAACAGTTTCTTTAAACCCTACACCCTCTTATTCTTGTTTTAATTTTTCAATTAAAAATTAAATAAATAAAATAAAGCGAAACTGATCAAAAGGTTGGCTGTTAAGGAAGTGACATAGCAATCTGGGAAAACAAATTATAAATTAATAATTAAATCCCTCTCAACACGTCATTATTGAGACAACGATTTCATATCACTGCTATAAAACGGTTATAATATAGGGAAGCATGCGTTTTACTTATTTTTACTTCCTCTAGTTGTAATGGGACTATTGTAATGATCAAATAGTCATAAAACAATCCTATTTTCCCTTGACGGATTAATCCAAAGGAATTGCCTAACAGCATCATACTCAAGTTCTTGTTATTTGGAAAGTATAGAAATTCTTTAAAATAGTATAAACCAAAGGCCTAATATTACAATACAAGGCTTCGTTTATGCAATTACAAGGTTTGGTAATTAATTACTTATAACCACTTGATCACATTGGACCTAAAAAGGCTGATATAATTTTCGATATTTTGAGAAACACATTTTCCAACGGAGAAGAGCTGTAATATGGCACGCTTGGATGACTCTTTTATGGAAAGACTAAAATGGAATTTTAAGGAAACTTAGATGGTGGGAATATTGACATCTTAGCGAACGTCTCATCTTTTAAATTCAGGACTTGTTTCATTCATATTACAGGAAAGACAGAAAATGTATTTACCCGACCACAACTTCGGTCCTTAAGAATCAGAATCATGACGTATCACAATCATAGTTTTTTTTTATTCATTTAAAGTCACTTTATGCTACTGTGACTAATCGGACGTAGCTAAAGTGTGAATCCTGATTTTTGTATATCCAAGTTTAATTAGTAAAGGGATCTTAACGGGTACCTGACATCACACGGGTTCACCGAAGGATTTTTTACCCTTTTTAAAAAATCCTTGGTACATCCGGGTTTGAATCTTGGGCACATAAAGCTGTCATGCTAGTCACTAAACCACATGCGATCCTTCATAATCATAGCTATATTTGCACTGGTATACTTACTCTTACTGAGTATTCATCGAAATAAACAATAATAAATATGTTTATTGATATACATATATCTGTGAAAGTATTAAGTAATAATCAATATCGTTGCGATCGCTCACAGATCTTCACCATTGGTCAATCTCTATTAGTAAATCATATTATAATAAAGAAAAAAAATAGTTCTAGTTTTGATGAGTGGCATGTTTGCTTAAAATGGTGTAACAAAAATCGAACTGCTCCTGTATTTTTATAATAAACTTAGTTTTAAGAATACTTATAAAAGAAATGGAAATTAGACCGAGAACCATCCGGGAAAGAACAAGATGCGTTTTATCAAAAGGAGAGAAGTTTGTTTGAAGTGGAAAAGGCGGCTGAACAGCACAAGCATGGCTTCAAGAAAATATAGCATAATGACTTTCCAGCCTCATATTTTATTTATATTTACTTTTTGCTACCCCCACTCCCTCCATCCCAAAGCACCAATTCTGTCCCGCTCTTCGTTGGAAGGGTGTCACTCAGGCCTCAGGAAAGTATGGATTCTAGGCCACATTAAAGTCTGAAGGGATTTTTGTGGAGCCAAGTTTCCACTTGGTATATTCATGAGAAGAGTTCTTCAGTCTCATTCCAAATGGGGAGGAAGCTTTATAAATTAAAACAAATGCAGGCGCAAAGTATTTCAGTAAATAAATATTCAAGGTAGAAGATATTATAATGGCGCTTTGCAATTCTGTTTGGAAACTTTGCGCTTATCCAAAGATAGCGAAGTGAACAAGTTTGGAATTTCCAAAAATATAAATCATATTTTGAGCACTCTCTTTGATACATTTCTGTCATGAATTAAACAGACGCCAACACACTTGTTCTTGTTCGAAAAAATAGCATTGCAGACAATATACCAACAGTTTACCCTATATTTTTAAATACTGAAAATATAATAAAATAAAAATATGAATCTTTGAAAAATTCTATTTATCAAACATCTTTCTAGCCCGGATTACGAAATTTATAAAAACATTATTATTAATTTCAAATAAATTTAATATGTTAAAGTGAATTAGCTATTATTATACATATTATGCATACACATACATATATACTCACAAAAACTGTAAGCACCATAATGCCAGATTGAAGCACTATAAATTTAAATCGTCTAGGTAAAACACAAAAAAAATTGCAGAGAAATGATTCATTAAATCATAAGCGTTACACTTTAAATAATAACTGTATATAGCTTCCTTAAAAACAAAATATAAATGATATAGATTACTCACCTAATCTAATTGTGTGATTTCATAAAAAAAAATCGCTATATCTCACCTGAAAAAAAAAAAAATGTCAACATTAAAAATTATCAAACATGGGAACAATGGCATGAATTAAAAAAATAGATGCATTATACAGGTGATAATAATGTAAACAATATTTACATACTAACTAAATCTCAGATTTCATAATTGAGTAAATCAAAGGGAATCATATTAAAATTTGCTAGTGAAAAAAATATTTATATAAATGCATCATCCCTTAAACATTTTAAGACAATATACTTATTGCAAAGTTGTTATACATTATTGTTTTTAAAGAATTCTCTGATACATCAATTTATATATAATACAAAAATGAATAATTGAAGAATGAAAGAAAACAGAAAAAAAAAAATATACGTTTAAAAACCAAGTTTCAATTTTACTGAGAATCGTTTTAAGCTTGTTTTTTTTAATGTAAAATTCTAGTTTTGGCCCGCTTAAGGCCTTGCAGCCCATTATGGTGTGCCTTGCAGATCCTATAGGCCGCTAGATATAATATCTGCAGAAGATGGCTTACCGTCATGATTAGATACCTAAGGCATTTCCCAGATCGGCTATGAAGATCAACAACTTCCTCTCGTAATTTTGTTTCGGAAGTTTTTAAAATCTATTATTTTGTTTAAATGCACCTTTTAACTATAACTGTTGTCATATGTGTGCGTCACAGTTTCCTTTAAAAGCCCCAATTTTCTAAGAGGATTTGTAATCTAAAATTTTGAACGAAAAACAATTTTGTAACCAGTAGCATGTCCCGAAATCCTTTAAATCGTGTATTAATTCGCCAACTTTGATAGTGTTGGACGATATTTCTTCAATCACTTTCATCATATAATTAAAAAAAATTATTGAACTTTCGTTGGTTAATTCAATGGACTGTCGTGCATTTTCTAGCATTCTAGCTTAAATTCAAGTAAAGAGGTTTTTTTTTTCGGTTTTTCAAATTAACATAATCATGTCATCGGAGGAGGATTCTCCAGAATTAAGTATATTTTCTGAGTCATCTTGGGGATCCAATGCTAAATTTAGCTCCAAAGTGGGTACAGAGGAAGTAAAAGCTCTTGAGTAGCGTCGTTTGACCCCTGAAACCAATATTTCAAGTAATAATAAATTTCTGCTAAAAACTACTACTTTTTCCTTAATAGATGTACTTACAGCATTATTTTCTTGGTTATGCATTGAGCTATTGTGGTCACCTGATAGATGTTTCTTGGGCTGGTGTTCACTTATTCAATATGCTATAATAGTGTTTTCAACGCAACTGACCAACGTCTGATGTACAGTTAAATAATTAGGTAGCATATGAATAGGTGTGTCTCATGAACAACTTTGTATTTATTGTCATTTAAAAAAAAAAAACTAAAGCAGATGAGGTGATAATGATAATGCAATGAATCTCTATTTATGAAAGTTTTTTGGTAGATATTTTAATTTCAGAGAATTTACGATGATGAGTTACGATGTAATAATTATTTTGCATCAATTGAAAAAAAACATTTTTTTATAATAAAGATAATATAAAAGTGTACAAATGACACATCAAACATGATTTGGTGATGGATAAATTTTATTAACACAAAAAGTAATCAATCTATGAAGAGATAAAGTATTACCAAAAGCCAACACAAAAGCTTCCCTCACATGCTTACAAACATCTGTGGTGATTAATATAAAAAAAAATGAAGGAATTCTCAGACATTATAAATAGAAATATTGGACGAGTGCCTCGATCAAAATCAGCCGAGAGCAGATAACGACCATGCACATGAATCTACAGGAAAAAACAAACAAAAACTGAACTTTTTTCAAGTAAACAACACAACTTAAGACATCCTAACATTCCTAAAAAAAATCAATGATGTGAAAATTCAAAAAAGTTGGAAATGACTACGGAAGCAAACACAACAAAAAAAAAAAGCAGTTAATGGGTTAGATTAATTTTCAAGATATATACTTCAACTGACGTGATCTAAGATATTCTAATACAGGATAAACTTTGCTTTACATCATACAAAACATTAAAACCTGATGATGAAATAGCAAGGCCGAAACAAAAATTAAGTTTGGAGTAGGATACAGCCTGTTGAAGAATGAAATTCTTCCTTGGGATAAATTAATTCATAAATATATTTTTTTAGAACATTACCTGAACCTGTTAAACTGTCTATGTGAAAAATGAACTACTTAGTGCAAGAAAAATAAATAATAACAAGAGAAACAAATGAATATAATATTTTAAAACACTAGATAAAATAAATAGAGAGGAGGAGTAAACAATTTTTACTCCAATTTTGAAAATAAAACTTTAAAAAAATCCTAATTGCAATTAGGTTTGCTGATATGGAATTAGAATACAATAAAATTTGATAATATTAGAATATATAGTTTTGCATTTTATTCCAATGTATAATTGTTTTTAATTCACACATAAATAGAAAATTATATGAAAGTTCGGTTATATGACTAAGTTTCCAAATTTATCATATTTCCAGACACATTCTAAACAATCAGAGGTCTGCCAAATTGGTTATGGTGGCATCCCAGGGCGTTAGCCTACTTGGGTTTCAGCCAAATCATTTCAACAGAAAAATTAAATTGGAATTCTTTTAACGATAAGCTTAGAAATGAGAATAATAATTTGTTAGATCAAATAAAATATCAACATTTGTAGCATGAAAGTAATTAAATATGAAGAAAAGCGAACGGCATCTTTTAAAAAAATGAAAGAAAAAAATATATATATTTTTTAAATTCAATCAATAATTAATTAATGTTTATCAGTTAATTTCATTATTTTATTATTATTAACCCAAGACCTTACAAAATATTTTATTTTGTATTATTCTAATATGGTAGTTGTCAATTCGTTATTTTTAAAAATTATAACAAATTTATCTTACCATTGGAATAAAAAAGATATAGAAGGATTGATAAAAACATATTTAATAACAAAAACATGCATAAATTAATATATAACAAACACATAAGTACCCCCTACGATTTGTAAAAAATAAAAGAGATTTTAGATTTTTTTACATAATAATTTCAGTGCAGCATTTATTTTAGTACAGCTTACTCACAAAAATGTTTTTTAGTTTAGAATTTAAATAAAACATAACTATATCAACAATTTTTCGGAAAATTCGCATTTTGGAAACGTTAAGAATAAGTAAATTTGAATAGATGAATATTAATGAACTTCAAAAGTTTCTGGAATGAGTCTTAAGATCCTGAAATAAAAAAATTCGAAGATGAATTTAGTGCATTAATTTTTGGTAGAAATGCTGATGAAGGATGTTTTGAAGTTAAAATATATTAACTAATTAATGAAAACTCCACGATTTTAATCATTTTTCACCGGATACAGACTCTAACATAAAAAAAGTTAGATGTACCATTTTATTTCTGTTCATAATTATGAAATATCACATAAGACAGCTTGGTTAAATCCAACAGAAGATCTCTAGAATGAACTTGGCAGGGGAGTGAGAAGAAGAATTAACTCTCCTGACAACTTACAGGAGCTAAGAACAGCTTTAGGAAAGAAATGGGAGGAAATCACGCAAGATCTTATAGCCACCTTATTAGAAGTAAGCTTGAAAAACCTAAAGCATTGGATCAAACAAGAACAGATAAAATCTGGTGTTGAAAGCTTTTATCTGTAAATTAGGCAAAATCTATAAATATACGGTATACATATTTAGCATGGGAGACCATTGTAAATTAAAGCGAATTCCTCTTCTTTCATCATAAGTGTTAAAAAGTAGGGTTTCAAGTACCAATTAAATTTTGAAGTTTAAATGTTTAGGTTTTTTTAATATTTTTATTACACGAATCCAGATATGGACTTTCCGTGTTCAGAATGATTTACAATTCAATTTAAGTATACATATTCAATATTCATATATTGAATTGTAAATAATGCAAAAATCTGTCATTATTTTGTCCTCGTTTGAATCATTTTCATTCAATATCTATTGATTTTTATTTTATTTTTTTAAATTTCAGTTGAGATCAATAATCATTGAACTGCACTCAAACTTCTCATTTATTTGTTTTTGTCTAAAAATTAAAAAAAAAATAATATGATTCATCTGTGTTTTTTTAATGTTAAAATGGAAAGGGTGTTTTCATATCGTTCTCATAAAATATCATATCGTTCATCCACGTTCACTCATTGCCGAAATCAAATAGTGTCAAATAAAACAATATGATACAATATAAGATGCGGTTCTACGCGAAATTTTTACGGCAAAACTTTCTAGGAAGCTACCTTTATCAACCCTTAAGAACCAAAATATCCCTCTGTATTTACAACAGTTTCACCTCAGTATCATCTGTCTACTTTATCAACACAAGATTTCATCCCTTCAACTTACTTATTCCCTCCAACTGAACTGCTTCCTTTAACACATACTACGTCATTCGTGCTACTACATTTTCGAATTCCTTACACATGTCCATTCGTACATCCCAATACTTAACATCTTCCAAAAACCAACTATTTATCGACCTCCTTAAAAATCTATCTACCATTTTTAGGTTTCAATATTTGGCCTCATTATTTTTATTTTCAATTTTTATCTTAATATTTAATTATTTAAGTATATTTTTTGTTATTTGTAATGTTTTAAGATAGCTATATCACCTTTATAAATATATA
This sequence comes from Piezodorus guildinii, assembly GCA_023052935.1. Taxonomy (NCBI): domain Eukaryota; kingdom Metazoa; phylum Arthropoda; class Insecta; order Hemiptera; family Pentatomidae; genus Piezodorus; species Piezodorus guildinii. The sequence continues at coordinate 94,187,585 of CM041293.1, forward strand.
TATATATATATTCATAATTTACTATTCATTATGCATATAAATGATGTATATAACATTATAAAATTTTTATAGACAGGTGATAAATCTTAAATGGAATAAACTTCTTAGAGAACTGACTGCTCCAGAATAAAAGTAATTTTTAATTAATTTAATAAATATAAAATAAATTTTGATTATCATATTTCATATTACATTTGTCTAATTCGAAAATAGTGATATTGTATGCAAATGTTTACCCTCTAATACAGGAGGAAGTAAGGACAAAACTCCCAAATTTACTTTAATCCAATTTTAACTTTCTCTGGAGGACATGCATAGAGGGTAGAGTTATAATCCACACGTATGCAACTTCTAAATGGGAATTACTTTTACAAACTCCTGCCCAGTGGTTGTGCTTTATTAAGTTCACGTGGCCTAGCCATCCTCACCAGCATGGGAATTGTATTTTGGGAAATCCTGGGGTGTTCCAAGTTTTTGATGATGGCTCAAGAGAATCTTCAAGAAATTCTCATTAGAAGCTAGGAGAATTTATATTTTTGATTCAGTACAGGTTATTTGGCGTATGTTTCAGCTATAAACGCTAAATCGGTGAGACAAAGATTGTATGTACATAAATAACACCTCATTCAAATTGCACCTGTGTGAAGTAGGGGATGGTCCACTATTATTAATATAAATTGTAATGATACCTTTTTAAATTCAAAATATTCACATGATTCTAACATTTGTTCAGAGGCAAACAGACTGAGATCTATCATAGTCAAATCAAAATTTATTTACAAATAAACATCCTAGGTACCTGAGAGTATATATCATAAACTATACCCGCAATAGCTAATGATAAAATTTATGGGGGCGTATTAAACGGAGGAGAAGGGATAGCTACGGCATAAATCAGAAGGTGAAGTTGGATACGACCGAGGACTCGGATCACAACTCGACTCCCAACTAAGTTCCGCTTAAGACCTAACGCTGCGATGGTAATTAGCAAAGTGGTTCTTACCCAGTAATTACAGCCAGTTTAACGTCTTTAAACTATTCGATCAAAACCTAAAACTGATTCGTTGGATGTCAAAACTGAGTTGTGAATCTCGGATGTTGTTTGTAAATATGACAAGCCGATAATTAGGAGAAAAACAAATCATCTACATTCAAATAAGTTAAAAAAATATATATTATTGACAGGCTGGTAGTAACATTTTGCACAAAAAAATTAATACCAATATAATTTAGTTATTTTTTTCTCGTTATCATTGAACCTAAATACTTAAATTTCCCTACTTGTTCAAAAGTAAGCCCTGATATATCAATATCACAAAGTTCGCCACCGTTTCTGCTACTTATCATATATTTCGTCTTATCGTTATTTATTTCGTGTCCTATTTCTTTACCGGTTTTTATTAACGCACTTGTATAGTTTCCGTGTTTAAATTACAAAGTTCTGTTACTAAATAACTTAGCTCGCGGCTTCTGTCTAAAAACTTGAAGGTTAGAATTTATAAAACTATTATTCTTCCGACAATCCTTTACGGATGTGAAACGTGGCCGCTTACTTTGAAGGATAAACAACGGCTTAAGGTTTTTGAAAATAAGGTACTACGTAAAATATTTGGTCCGAAGAGAGATGAGGAAGGTTGCACAACGCGGAATTGCGGAGCTTATACCCTATGAATATAATCGAGTTGATAGCATTGCGGAGGCTCAAATGGGCGAGTAAAGTTGTTAGGCTAGGTGAGGAACGACTTCCGGGAAAGTTGGTACTCGCTGAACCAAATGGTAGGCGTCCGAAAGCTAGCCCGAAGCGTCGATGGGAGGATTGCGTTAAGGCTGATCTCGGGAGCTTGGACTTGAACGGTGATCATTGGACGAGTCTGTGTAGACAGTATTTGGTGGTATCGGCATCGAACCTTTGGGTTCGGTAGGGCTGTTATTATTATTATAATTTAGTTATATTAATATAATTTAGAAAGGGGACTATATTACCACCGTCTGAAAGTACTATACTCTCTTTTATCTTAATAATCAAAATTAAAAATTAGATAGAAACTGAATACATACACATACCTACTTAAACCAATATGAATGGACTTACGCTTCACAGATTTTTAGTTCAGCAAAAAAGACTAACATACAAAAACTGCAAAAATTTTAAGACTCATAATGACAGCTCCTTGGTACCTAAACAACAAAACCCTACATACGGACTTACGACAACATATAAGAACACTAATCTCGTTTTCACAGTAAATTTAACATACACCACAATAGACTGATTAACAGCATGTCAATAGCTGAAATGTCAGTCAGAAGAAGGCTAAAGAGAAGCTGGGTGAGACCTTCTCTGCTAAATTAAAGCCTAGGAAGGGGTGCTGCTGGGCACTTCCTTAAGCCTACCATGTCTGAACTCACATTTGTACATCACATTTGCTGATTGTCAGATACCTTCTAACAGGGGAAAATAAAGATATATGAAGATAAAAAAAAAAAACGAATCTAAGTATTTGTCTATCTCTGCTATGTACAGTGGTTGACTTTAATTTTAATATCATCACTTACCATGAAGAGTATCGGATTCAGAACAGAGTAAATCCTGTTTCTACCATTAAGGTAATTAGGCCTAGCTAATTCTAAACTTTCAGATCTACCCACAATTTTAATATTTGCTAATGCCAGGAAACAAGGGATATGACATATAAATACTACACCTTCTAAACTAATAAAAATAAATAAATAAATACGAAGTAGTTTTATTCCAAATTTCAGCCAAATGCTCATATCATACAAAAAACACAGATATGAAATGAAAAATAAATTAATAATGCAAGTACAAATTAATATATAAAATAGACAAGTTTTAATAATTAAAAAAAATAATTAAAGTTAAAAAAGTAGGAAAAAAAAAGTTCATTAACTAAGCATGTACCTCAAGATGTCCAGTAGAGCAAACAACAGTTGGATTTTTTACTAATCTTTTCGTTTCTTTTCAACGAAGAGTACATTGCCAAATTGACACTTGATTATAAAATGTTGGACCAACGTTAAAATCTAATCACATATTAATTATGTACGTAGTAAAATACCATTATTTATCAAACATAATACATTTTTCAGATTTAAAATAATCTTTATATAAAATAAAAATGTTTTATAAGTTTCTTACGAAAGGCGAAACCACTATTGCGCCACATACTATAGAAAACTGTCGAAGAAAAGATAAAATATTGATTGGAAGCTGAGATACTTTTTCTTTTGTCGCTAAATAAATATTTATTCTGGGGAAGAAAAAAACAAAACATATAATAGAACTATACAGCGAGATTCCTAGGCAATATATTTTATTAATTATAAAATATTTTTTCTCTTATATAAATAAATGTAGAACTATTATCTTCTTAAATAAAATCACTAATTTATTAGAATTATAAAATATTAATTTATAGAATTATAACAGTTTTCGACGTTTCGCAGAACATTACTTCACTTTCAAAAATTGATAACTAAAATAATAATAAATATTAAAACAGAAATTATAATAATTTACATTCTTAAATTAAACACATTATATTTGCATCAACATATTTTTATATATTGAAATTCTATTTTTTTATCCATCTTTCATAATAATACGTACCAATATCTAAAAAAAAAAAATTTAATAATATATATTATAATTTGTTTCAAAATGGTAGTAATAGTGATATGAGACCACATTCATACAATATAAAAAGAAAATAATAATAGAGTCAAATTACATAAGCAGGAAATAAATAAATTCATATATACACGCAAAAATAATAATACATAAAAAAACAAATCAAAACAACAACCTATAATTTGGTAAATAACTATATAATTATATATATATATATATATATATATATATATATATATATATATATATATATATATATATATATATCAATAATTGTTAAATTTTTATTCAGATAGGCACTGTGTTTTTTAAATAAACTTAATACTTAATTACATAATGAATTTTTTTTTTAGTAATAACAATTTTTATTGAGAAAATTTTACAATCTGTCCCAATTTGGACATTAATAGTATTGCTGAATGATATCAAACATACTACATTCATACAATATTTACACAACATAAAATTACAATAAAATATATACACAATAATGAATCAATACAAAAGTCAATAATTCACTTATACCTATATACACATACACACACTCTTACATACATCACATTGAGTGGAGAATCTAGCCAGTGCTAGAACTCCAATATATTTACAAAAGGTCGCGGGGCCACTGCCGTTTCAACCTTCTAGGTGGGTTGTATGGATGAGTGGAACTGGATAGGGATTGAGCTAAAGGATTAGGATGATGAATGAGGTTCTGGTGGAATTTGGAAAATTTGGATGGAATTAGGTCTGAAATAAATGGAACATTAAGGTCGTGGTGCAAGGTATAATTGGAGACATAATAAGGAGCATTTACTATTGTACGGAGGACTTTGGATTGAAAGGATTGAATGCGTTTGATGTTAGAACGTTTAGCTGTCCCCCACAGTTCAAGTCCGTAGGTCCAGATGGGCTTCAGTATTGTCTTGTAGATTAATAATTTGTTTTCAACTGTAAGTTCAGATTTTCTGTTGAGTAGTCGGTATAACTGTCCGAATCGTCGGTTGAGTTCTTGTCTTTTAAGTCTTGTATGTGGGTTCCAAGTCAATCTTTTGTCTAACAGTAAGCCAAGATACCGGACTGTATCTGAGAGAGGAATCGGTAATGAGTTGAAATAAACTGGCGGACAGGATTTTCGTCTAAGAGTAAAGGTTATGTGTTTACATTTGGCTTCGTTCACCTTTACACGCCAGTTATTACACCAGTGTTCGATAAGGAAAAGGTGTCTCTGAAGGTTTAAGGATGCTGTTTCAGGATTGGAACTGGATGATAGGATGGCGGTGTCGTCTGCAAAAGTTGCCAGAAAGGTATCAGGATGTGTAGGAATATCAGCAGTGTAAAGGATGTAGAGGATGGGTCCCAAGACGCTGCCTTGAGGAACACCGGCCTCAACGGGATAAAGGTTAGAAAATTCTTCACCACAGCGAACTCGGAAGGAACGGTTCGAGAGATAGGATCGGAGAATGAGGTATAGGGACTGGGGTAAATGGGTTTTCAGCTTGAAGAGTAATCCAGTGTGCCATACCCGGTCAAAAGCTTGCGCAATGTCCAGAAACGCACCAGAACAATACTCTTTGCATTCAAGAGCTGAGGAAATATGGTCTACAACTCGGAGCCCCTGTTGAACTGTGGAATGCTGAAGACGGAATCCAAACTGATGGGAAGGAAGATTTTGAGATTCTAATATGGGTAGGATACGTTTAAGAAGAAGCCTTTCGAAGATTTTTGAGAGGATGGGGAGTAGACTAATAGGCCTGTAGGATGAAGTGTTGTTGGAAGGTTTACCTGGTTTTAAAAAAAGGATGATGGTGGAATGTTTCCATAACAGAGGAAAATAGGTGGTGCGGAGGATGCAGTTATAAATATAAGTAAGGAATATAATAGCTTTCTGCGGAAGTTGTCGGAGGATCTGGGGAGTAAGGAGATCGTGTCCAGGAGATTTACGGAGAGTCAGTTTTTGGAGAAGATATTTGACCTCAGAGGGATTAATAGCTTTAGGAGGTAGGGAAAGCGGAATCGGTGACATAAGAAAGTCTTGCACTTTTGCGGTGTGATTGATGTGGGATTCCGGGTGAGGAGTGAATACTTTGGAGAGGTGTGTGGCGAATTCCTCGGCTTTATCTTCATCAGACGCAGCCCAGGAGTCATCACCACGTCGGAGAGGATGGGAAACATGATGGTATTTTAGGATCTTTTTCGTGACATTCCACAGGGAATTATCACGAGCTGATAGAGAGGAGAGGTAGGAATTAAAGGACTGGGAACGGAAGTTCGCCAACTCCCTCTTCAATTGTCTACAATAGAAGTTATAGGAGCGGCGATCTGTTGGGTGTCGGGTGCGCTGCCATAATGATCTTGCTCGGCGTTTGGTGTGGATAAGGTCTATAATAGGTTGTGGAAAATGATTTTGGTCTGGATTTATATTGGAGTGTTTAGGAGAGGAAGCAGTCCAGACAGCTTGTTGGATGGCGGTGGTAAAGGAATAGACGGAATTATCTAGGTCATCTTGGGTTTTGAGGGTTACTCTGAGGTCAATATTATCGGTCAGGATTTGGCGGAAAAGGTTCCAGTTGACAGGGCCTCGGATGAATGATGGTGGAATGGGATTTGGAATTGGAGTGAGAGATACTTTTAGGATCAGTGGACTATGGTCTGAGGATAGTTCATCAAGGCGAGTTAAAGACAAGTTAATAGAGCCTAATCCGCTGTGGATAAAGAAGTCGAGGATGTCAGGATTGCGGTTAGGATCGGTTGGCCAGTAGGTAGGGGAGTCAGGAGGCAGGATATTAAAATTTCGGGAGTTGAGTGCAGACAGCAAATTTCGTCCCCGAGAATTCGTGGTTCTGGAACCCCACTGCTGATGCTTGGCGTTTAAGTCTGCACCCAGAATGAAACGATTTCCTAAGGAATCCAGGAAGGATACAAATTCAGAATTGGAAATGGAATGTTTAGGAGGGCAATATGCAGATGTGAGGGTTACCGGAAAGGAAAAAGTCTTGATTACTATGGATGTGGCTTGTAGGAAATCATAGGTGGGAAGTGGGAGTAAATGATGAGAGAGGGATTGGTGGACAATGATAGCAGAACCGGCATGGGCTTTACCGTCTGGGTGGTCAGTACGGTATGTCATGTATTGCGGTATTTTGAAGTACTGTTTAGTCGTTAGTCTTGTTTCAGTTATAAGTGCAACATCGATTGTTTTGTCTTGCAACAACGCTGTCAGTTCGTCAGTATGATTTCTAACACCATTCGCATTCCAAAGGAGAATGGATAAGGAGTTAGGTGAAGTCATTTAAGGATTTTTCAAGGCAGGGATTAGATTCGATACTAGATTTGTAAGGAGTGATATAAGCGGCATAACAAGAGATTTGATTTCGGAGATGAACGATGTCATTAGACTGGTAAGATCTGTGACGTTTGATGGTGGAGGGATATGAGAAATTTGATGTTGAGGAGTTTTTTGAAGATTAGGTAAACTTTGAGGGATAGATTCTTGTACAATAGATTGAGAATGTTGAGGAAAATGTTGTTCCGGCAGTGCCTCGACTTCATGATTCTGGTTACCACCTCCAAGCAAGTGGGCAAATGACACGTTAGAATTTACAAGTTTTGATGGTTCTCTTCTGCTTCTGGTTGGTACAGCTGTTTCATTCGGATCCTGAGGTTTTTGGTATCTGGTTCTGAGTTTCTTGTAGATTTCACATCCCTTGTAGTTAGCCGGGTGGTCCTTGAGGCACAGAGCACATACAGCGGGTGCTGATCTTGATCTTGTACATTCTTCTGTTTTATGCTGTTCACCGCATTTCACACAGCGTGGTATGTGATGGCAATAACTTTTGGTATGACCATATGCCTGACAGTTATGGCACTGGACTATTTCTTTCTTTGTGTAAGGTTTTTCAACTTTTACACGGGTATAGTACAGTCTGCTGAGGTCATAGATTTTTTCGACTCCTGCTGATGGTTCCAAGTCCACGAAGAATAGAGGCAGTGGACTTTTATCTTTTAGAACGTTGGTGACTTGCCTCACTTGGAATCCTAATTCTGTCAGTTCTTCTTTGATTGCTTCAACGGGTGTTGAGGAATGTAGGTTTCTGATTACGACCCTTAATGCTCTCTCTTGGCGCAGCTGATAAGTATGAAAGTCAGCTTTGGTCTCAGTCAGATATTTTACAATCTTTCTGTAGGTTTCAGCAGTAGTCGGAGATATTTTAGTATCATTGGTTCTACTTATACAATAATAACTATTAGGATCTGTTACTTTGTTTAAATGCGCACACATCAGTTTAAAATTTTTAATATTTTTAACAAATATTGGTGGAGGTAGTGGTTCTCTGGGTATAGGAGAAGATTCCATGGTTTCTTTTTCATTTTGGAGGATCTGAAATGGATTCGGTGTAAAAAACGGAGATTCATCAGTTATTCCTTGTGATGATGTGCTGGGCTGTGGTTCAGAACCTAATGAGGTAGCTGACGCGGTCGCTGGTGGAATCATTTTTTTATTTTGTTCACGGCGGGGTCTCTGTTTTGTGGGAGACGAGTTAGAACCTGCAGATCTAGATCTTTTACTTGCAGACTTTGAGGACATGACTTGATGAAAGTATCTCATTGATTAAGAAAATAATAATAATAAATAAATAATGAGATAAGAATTAAAGATAAAAGAAAGATAATTAAAAGAAAAGCAAGCCCGAGCTTGCCGAGCTAGCGGCAATCAGCTGATCAGTGACCCTTCTTTCACTTTTTCAACATAATGAATTATAATTACTTCTCATAAATATGTAAAAAATAAATAAACTCAATTATATGATACGGTATTAGTAATACAAAGGGCGAAACATGTCTGTAGTAGTAAAAAAACAAAAGCAATCACTTTGCCCCTTGGATTGTCTATAATTTTCCTACGAACCAGAGACCGCCCTCAGGGTGAAAAACTGCCGAAGATATAAGGACGGTGTAAAGAGGGAGAGAGAGAGAGTGAGTACAGACCCTACGGCCCTACACTGATTGGAATATAATATAGGAAGGGCCCAAGCTCTTAGGCCTTGGAACTATTGCTAATGCACATCTCAACCCTTATATACTATATTTATCACCTTCTGTCTACATATATATTTATCTTCACCGACCCTTCTACTCCGTTCCTTAATATTAGAATCACATAACCTTCTCTACCTCTCTTCTAGAGCCCTGTCTTTAATTTTTCCCTTCTCCTCATTTCTTTTTCAATATTATCTTTGTTTTAATAAAGAACTTTTACCACTTTTTTTTTTTTTTTTAATTTTGCATTTCAGTTCCTAGAAATTGAATAAGTTTTGAAATATATTCAGACTCGGGCTCCCTCCCCTTCCGATCTTTCCCTCTTTAATGTATTCTCTACATGAACAATTTCCCTAGATTACTTATTCTTTAATATAGCCTCCCCACCTTGCTCCATATGTCGGTTTTTCAATTCAAAAATAAAATCTTAAAATAACCTTCTATCTATCTACGGACAGAATATCCGAAAAATTTCTTTTTGAACATTATATAAAGCTAGGTGATACTCATATTATGAAAATATATTTTATCTTTAATTAACTACAAATTTTTAATATTTATAACTTATATATGGAAGGTATATCTGGCAATCGTAATATTCAATGCCATTGAATATGGCAGGTTGTGCTATTTAATATTTTTACTTACTATATATAGTAAGTTAAAGTATTGGGACCGTGAAAATTTTCGAATTTCAGTTTTCAACGGAAATACACATTTTAGGGTCCCCTGAGTCCAAATAACCAAGTCCCGCAAAATGGTCTGTGGGTGTGGTAACTCCTGGGCGAAAACGGTAAGTCCTATGAAACTGAAATTTCATATTTAAGACGAGTATACGCCCGAGAAAACTTTTTTTCATAAAAATGAGCTTACCAGAAGAGCCACTTTATAGTGTGCATTTTGCATCTATTTTTCGATTTTCTTGAAAACGGTTCCGACGATTTTGATTAAACTCGCTATATCGATGTAAACTTTAATGGGCTTTAATATCATGTAGATTTTTTTCTGATTAAAATTGTCTGACAGGGCTTAAATGCCGATATTTTAAATTGTCTTCCTCTAAAATACCTTTCATTATATTGATTCTATGAAAATAACTATATTATCTTGTTACCACTGATTAAAAACAGGTAAATATATAAATCGAATGAATTCGATAGCCAACTAAAGGTGAAAACAAAAAAAAAATTTTAATACATTTTTTGTTTTTTGAACATAAGAACAGTACTATACATGTATGATATACCGCTGGAAAGCTAAAGATTTTATAAAAAATATTATCTTACACTCAAGCTTTTAAAAGTTAACAGAGAGTGAAGAAAAGAAGATTATTTTAGATAATAATATAATAGATTTTTTAATAAAACACATGTTTCTATATAAATTCTATTTAATTAATTCTTTAATAGTTTCACGTATTTTATCTCTAACTCTATTTGAAAATTCTTTCATTGATTTTAAAAATGGAGGTGAGTGAAAGTCGTGTGTTGCCCGCACCAGATTTTTTTTTTAAATTGTCAATATACACTAATAGAGGTTTGAATCTTAAATTTCAATCAAAAACATATGATTACATAAAAATTACGGAACAATAGTCATAAACGTAAATAAGTATTATAAGTGCTACCACTGAGTAGTTTCTTCACTAGACATTATCACGCCCATAAGTGTAAATTAGCCCATTTACTTGTTGTATATATTATATGTACAGTTGTAAATATCAATAAAATGTTTAAGAAAAAAAAAAAAAAAAGTATTATAAGAGCCCCTCCATTCCAGATCTACATTTTTTCTTTTTTAAATAAAACTAAATAGAAAAACAAAACACCATCCCTCCCTCACAATATAAGGTAATACAATATCAAATTCAAAAACAAAAGTCTGTAATTTTTTCTTAACCTTACATATGAAAGTTCAGTTGATCAAGGATTATTAGGAGTCATATAAAAATGATTCTCATTTTTTTAATAAACATTTAAGTTTTATAAATTAATACTGCCGAATATAAAACAATATCGAAAATAAAACAAAAAACATATAAATATCTATTTTCTGACCTTAGAAAGTTGGGGAAGTTATAAAAAACACATTACTTTCAAAAAAAGTAGACTAATTTCCCTATTCTGCTCTTTATTCTGTACACCTTTTCCTTGTTATTATAAATTATTTTTCAAAATACAATTAAATTTTCCTTATATAGAAGGAATGATGATATTTCATCATTCTGTCCTCTTTTCCTTTATTTCTTAAAAAAAGTTAAATTACATCATACGTAAAAGTAAATTAAAAAATATTACTTCTTTAATAAAAGAAAGTGATTGCTTAATATTTTATGGGTTTCTCTCAAATATATGTTTAAATACACAAGCTATGAAATAGCCTAAATAAACCTAATAATGAGTTTTCTTATTTACAAAATTACATTTATTTATCGCCTAGAAAAATCATAGATAAAAAACGATACATATATATATATATAAAATATAATATATATATATATATATATATAATATATATATATATAATACTTTTTACATAACAATTATATATTTTTTTGCGGAAAGAGATCTCTAAAGAATAGTACTTTTACTGAGGGAGAAGAAAACAAGTTCTGGGAGCTTGTTCGAAACCCAGGACATGTTCTATTGCCCGAAGGAAAACCAGAAGGTCCCAGGCGTAATAATTTTGCAATAAAATCATATTTTATTAACAAAATGTATTCTTTAATCATTAAGTATATTTTGTATAGTAAGGTTAACGCATGTTTTGAATAAACATTACCTCTTTGAACGTCAAAATTTAATTACTTAAATTATAATAAGCCATTTCAAAACGTCATAATTGATTCTTTAAAAAAAATGAGGTATGTCTACATGTTAGCTAACAAAGAATGAAAAATAAAATAATCATTTTGTTGAGATCAATTTTCGTCACCAAAATAATTTTTCCAACAAAAAAGAATGTTCACAAAAAGTGAAAATTCAATTCAATACTGATATTTAGTACAAACATGAAATACAATAAGAATAAAAATGTTATTTTGAAAACATTGTTCGGGGATACGAAGAGAAATATTGAGGATTTAACGGAATATTTCCTGGAACTGAATATGAAATGTAAAAATTACGTTCATGTCCCATTTTTACAGAAAATGAGACATTCACATACAGGCATGAATATAGAATTTTTGCTTTAATTTTAATAATTACAGAGTTTAATATCACAACGAGAAAAAAAGTACGAAAAAAATTTGAGATTCGAATCACAGGATTTATCGGAAATAAAGCGGGCGAAAATATAAACTAATTCTCATTTGCATCGATATAAGAAAATACATATTAAATAAATAAATCAGATTTAGGCAACACACCACTTTCACTTAGCTGGGTTCTTTGAAATAACTTAAGAAATTAATTTGTAAATTAGAGTTGAAGGAATTATATTCAGTTTCGTTGGAAAATATGTTGTAGATAAAAAAAAATATAACAATATATAATTTTTATCCACAATAACCACATAATTTTATGTCCCATCTGTCACTTTACATTACCTTCTAAAACTTTGTATAAAATATAACATTTTTTCTAAAATCATCAGCTCTCCAACGGTATATTAAACATCTATGTTAATAACTTTTATGTTCAGAAAAAAATAAATTACTCCAAAAAATATGTTTGCTCTTTTCTACTTGAGTTGTTAATCAAATTCTTTCATCTTGTATGTTAAGCCGGTTTTTATCAATGCTAGTAAGATGACATGTTTATTTTTATTTTTTTTAATCTACAAAGTTAAAGGTACTTAAAAAGAAGAAAATTCAGAAATTTGGGATTCAATGTCAGATTGTTTTAATCAGAATACATCATTTCAAAGCCCATTAAATTTTACGTTGTTATAATGAGTTTAATCATAATCGTTAGAGCTGTTACATATATATCCATACATACCCGTATACTGCACATATGTAAATACATTTTCTAAACATTGTAAAATAAGAACAAAGCGCCATAATCTCATAAGTATTCATTGCCACTAATGCCAACATTTTTTCATTGTTTTCTTCATTTTCAAACACCGAAAACAAGAAATTTAATTTTTTACTTTTCGAAAAAAAGCCAAGAGACAACTTAAAATTAAAGATTTACGATAAATGATACTTTATACAGGCATTTAAATTCAAAAACAAGGTAACATGGATGCTAAAAGTTTAAAAATCATAAAACGTTTTAGACATTTTCAAAAAGGTAAAAATAATCACTGAGAGAAGTATTATTTTAAAAGTTTTATTGAGAATTGTAAATAAACCACTTTATTATTTCCAAAATATTTTAATATTTGATAAATATGAAGATGGAAAGTAACCTTTCAATAATTCAGGCCCTAAAAGCCCAGAAATTGTTTTTTAAATATATAAAATATTGAATAGCTTCCAATTCATTTTATTACATTTTTTAGTTTTTTTTCCCTCTCATTCTCTCGAATTAGACGATCCTATTCTATCTAATGCCGCTATGGTCCTTGCAGGACCTTGACCTCCTCAGTGATCCTCCTCCATGCTGACCTGTCTTCGGCTGCCCTTCTCCATCCGCTGACACCTAACGACCGAACGTTGTCGACATCCTGCAGCCAACGAAGTCTAGGTCTCCCTCTGCGTCTTTTCCTCAAGAGTGGTGTCTCAATAATCATTTTTGATAGTCCACGATTTCCCATCCTTTGTACTTGCCCCAGCCATTTTATCCTGGTTCTCTTAATCGTGGGTATTTCATACAGATATTGTTCATTTTTTTTGTAAGGCCAAAGATCTTTCTGAGGGGTTTTCTTTACCACATGATTAACAACCTTTCATAGTCGCTTGTTAGCGACCAGAACTCGCTTCCATACGTGAAAACTGGCAGAAGGACTGAAAGATTCACTCTAATTTTTAGTGCTTTGTGATATATCTCGTTTTCGATATATTTTCATTAGGGACGAATAGCATCAATTATCAGCTGTTATCCTTGCCATTAAGGCATCTTGTTAATCTCAGTGAAAACAGTGCCCAAATATTTAAACTGTGGTACTCTTTCGAACCTATATCCAGCCCCCTCGATTACCTCATTCTTTCTTGCTGGTCCTCAAATATCTAGTTTTTTAAGTATTAAAAATATAGTCCTGTTCTACTAGCGGCTACTTCGTACTACTCAAATGTTCCAAGTTTCCAACATTTCTGTACTTACCGTAATTACAATAATAACTGCAGTAACTTATACTAACGTTGGGTCAGTCTGTGGTAGATATATTCTTCAGGTCTTAGATTATTTCACTATATTAAACACCTCAGGGAACAGTGCGCGATATGCATTTAAACCTACAACGACAATAAATGAACATGATTTTTTGGTGATTTTTTCATCATATGACTTTCGAAATTTCATTAATTTCCACATACAGTTAGTAATTTATTTAAAATACGACTTTAATGGCAGAGCCCTACATCTCACACTTTATTTATATTTTTTAACACTCTTAAATTCCAATTCTCTTCAGTTGGTACAATCTAAAAAATATTAAATTTAATAGAAATGAGGCAAACTAGCTAATGTGATATGGAATAATAGATAAACATGAGGGACCAGCCAGCCTCAGTCCACTACACCATCAAAGCTCGCCGATAAACTATTCATGACCATTACCACGCTGGCTTCCAGTTAAGTTCGTGCCCGACTGAACTTATCAATTTCTTAGAACTTAATAGTTTATGTATTGCTTTTACCAGCTCTTCTCTTTTCACACCATCGTAGTGAAGAAACAAAATAATATTTTAACAATAAATATTAAAACTATTTTATTTTGAAGGGATGTTGAAGATAACCATCATCTAAATTTTGAATGATAGGCTGGAGATGTGGCTTTGAGAGGAAGTATGAGTTCTAGTATATTAATAATATATAATAATATTATATATATATATATATATATATATATATATATATATATATATATATATATATATATATATATATAATATACAATAGTAGTAACGATAACTATATATATTTTCAATTTTTGATTTGACTTAAAATATTCTAATATGAAATAAATAAAAAAATCTGGTAAGCAACCCTGCTCTTCCTAAAGACTATCGACCAATCTCTATCCTCTCAAACCTTTCGAAACCTCTCGAAAGAATAATCCAGGCTCAAATATCCGAATTCCTTGAAAAATCCAAACTACTCGATCCTCTCCAATCTGGTTTCCGTTCCGGTTTCTCCACTCAATCCGCCCTCGCCAAAATCTCTAATGACATACATACTGCCATGGACGAAAGGAAACTAACTGTTTTAATACTCCTTGATTTCTCTAAAGCTTTCGACTCCTTGGATCATTCTATCCTTTTCTCTAAACTTAAAGCACTGTCCTTTTCCAACAGCGTAATCCGCTGGTTTCAATCCTTCCTTTCCGATCGAACTCAAGCCGTTTACATTCCTAACCATCCCTTATCATCCTTCCTAGCTCTTACGGCAGGTGTGGCCCAGGGCTCAAGTATCTCTCCTATCCTTTTTAACTGTTATATCAACGATCTTCCTAACTCAATAGTTCACTGCTCCCACCATCTTTATGCTGATGATTTCCAAATTTACTTATCCTTCCCTCCTTCCGAGTTATCAAAGGCATTTGCTGCTATTCAGGTAGACCTAGATAAGATCAGTGCCTGGGCAAACCTGAATAAGCTTAGCTTAAACGCTACGAAAACTCAGGCTATTTTGATTGGCTCCGGTCCTCTTCTCAGATCCAATATCACCTTCCCAACCTTATTCCTGAACAATCACCCCATTACATTCAGCTCCTCTGTCAAAAATTTAGGAATTACCATAGACCAAACACTATCCTGTAAACCTCATATAGCCCAAATTTCCCGTAGATCTATAAGTACCCTGAAGTTTTTTCATCGCTCAAAATACCTTCTTCCACAATCCACGCGTAAGCTCCTCGTTTCGTCTCTCATTTTCCCCCACTTCGACTACTGCTGCGCGGTGTACGGTGGTCTCCCTGTGGTGCTTGAGAACAAGTTAAAGCGTCTCATGAATTGTTTTTTAAGATTTGTTTTGGGTACCTCGAGGCGGTCTCATGTGACCCCCCGCTATGCCGAGTTGAAGTGGCTCCTTCCCTCCATACGCAGACAGTACTTCCTTGGGTCATTTATCTGCCAAACCATAAAATCCCAGCATCCATCCTATATCTACAGTCTCCTTCAATTTAAATCCTCAGTCCACTTGCTTGAAACAAGATCGCGCCATTCCGACCTTTATATGCCATCCCACAGAACTAAAGCCTTCGATCGATCCTTTCTTGCCCGTTCCATTACATTCTGGAATTCCATTCCTTCCAATATACGTAACGCTTCTTCCTTATCCACATTCAAATATCGCCTTTTCCAACACCTATTATTCCAAACTGACGCTTGTTAATCTTTAATTTTAAATTAGATTTTTCATTATAATCGTTATAAGGAATGAATATCCTATGTTTACCTTCTTATTTATTTTTTATTTTATTTCATATATACATGTATATATTATTATTATTTTTCGTTTGAGTGTTCAAAATCAGTTGTTTCTTACTTTCAATTTACTATTTGTTTACTTTACTTTTTTTACGCTTTTTCTTATCTTGGGTACATAGAGATGTGTATGTACATACATTTATATAAATTTATCTTTCTACCTCTTTTACTTATGTACATAATTATGTCTATTTAATGTCATCTGGCCAGATGTGCAACCTTTATTTGTAAATTTCATGTTATTCTTAAGGGACAAAGTCCCAGAATAAAATTGTTTTTCTATTCTATTCTATTCTATTCTAACATTAGTAGATAACATTTTTCCTAAAATATTAAGCTTCCCGATGGCATATATATGGCACGTCTTCATTACTATAATTATTTCCGGGAAAAAAACTGGAAAATATTTCTGCTATCTTCTCTTTCTTGGTAATTAAATTCATTTGTTTGTCATATAGTCAAATAAAGTTCCTAACAAGGAATAAACTTGAAAATTTAGCGGTTTCATCCCTCTCAAATTATTTCAAAGAGGATAAAACCTACATAAAATTAATGTCCATATAATTTTACACCATCATAAGGAGTTTAATGAAAAAAACAAAATGGTACTAGGTAAGATCTTTTAGTTCGTCGAGTTTGAGGAAAATGTTTTAACATCCCAGGTATAAATTTTTCCTATATTTGAAATTTCAGTTTCATACGACATATTAGAGCTAGACACACCACATACACACACGCACAAACAGACTTTTTTGTGGAATTTGGCAGGGATGGGGAGAGACACTAAATACGTGTATTTTCTGTGAAAACGCTAATTCAAAACATTTTACGATCGCAATACTTTCCCTCACTTCGTATTACAGAAATAGGTAAGTGAAAGTAAAAACCAAAAGCGAATAACCATACTCTGCATTATGATAGAAAACAAATAATTTAGGCCATACGATTAGCCACAGTAGCATTAAGTGATGTTCAATAAAAAAAAAACAAAAAAAAAACAAGCAATTTATTGGTACTTTATACCGGAATATATATATTTTTTTATTTACTTTAAATATGCCTTTAAAAAAATAGTTTCCCTTAGATACCACGGACTACGTAAGCAACAAATTAAATAATCAACTGAAAAATAACCAAAACAAGCAATATCCTGAGATATAATGGTATATATTATGTGATATACTGAGATATTATATTATATGATATACACCATAGTTCCTGAACTATGATGGGGTTAATTGTTTTTTGGTTTCTCATTTTTCCATATAATGATTTATAAATAAAAATTTGAGTAGTCCACATGCATGCTTAGCTTTTTAGATCACCATATATGTACCAAATAACTACCTGCGTAAACTTATGCCAACTAAAAAAAGCGATAATTTATATTTAATTTATTTTTTTATATCATTTGAAAACCATTTACTGGTCCTGTAAAACCAACATAAAAAATAATTAAAAAAAAAAGCTTATAAGCTTTCACAGCTTGACGTAGAGAATCTTAACCACTTTTAATGACCTTTAATTCAATGGCGTAAGGACTAGAAATCTTGTACGCTTGAGAAGCAAGGGTGAAAAACGTTCGGGATGCTGACATTGGGAAATACTGCGGAACATTGCACTAAAAGTCGAATCTTAATCTTAAATATTTTTAATTTAGAATTTAAGCATTATTAAGAAAGGAAACTGCAACTACGAAAATAATTGTTGCATCTTTTATCACTAAGGAACAATTTTGAATATTTGCTTTAAAAAAACTGGTGTATTACAAATGAACTTCGTGTAGTAGATTTTTACCAGAACGTAAAACAGGACTTCTGACAATAGATTTATATATACATATGTTTGCTGTAACATTTATCACCCTTAGATGCAAAATATTACATTATATTCATACATTTGTCGATTTCAAAATAGAGATTGAACTAAGAGGGCGGAATCAACGTCCAAGGAGCAGATAAATGGAGTGACACTCGATAGGCAACTGTTCCCACTTGTCACTTCATAATTACTAGATCAAAGGAAAGGTTAAACCATGATCGTCTCCCTAATAATGCAATTTTAAAGAAACAGGCCATGATGTAGGCTTTGCTTGTATTGCAGTGGAAGTCAAGTGTAAAAACCTAATAAAATTTTTAATGAATCAACTTGACCTGAAGGTGTCCTTCTAAATTCCTATGGTATCCAGATAAACCTCTACTAAGAAAGGATAGCCATAGGCTCAAATAAGAAAAACAACATTGGATTGCCATTCAAAAAATATAATTAAGGCAGAAAGGTATATCCAGAACATTTAAGGCATCATCGTCCTTTGATAATATACATGATTTTTCTTATTTTTTCAGCATTATTAATTGTATTATCACACAAAAGCAAATTATATATATATATATATATATATATATATATATATATATATATATATATAATATATATATATATATCTTATTGTTATTCAATTTAGAACATAATAATGTTTGAAATTATAGATAAATGGCTGTTTAATATAGTTTTATGGCTATGATTTAGACATATTTCAGGAAGAAGATAGTTCGGCCAGAAAATAAAATGTTATTACATTAACTATTTATTGTTATGTTAGGCATTAACTACCACCACTCATATCATCTCAGTATATTACCAAATGGTCATTAGATATGAAGAAAAATTTCAACGGTGATCCCTAATTACATGTTGCTGTGTTTTTTCAGAGGTCTTTTTTTTCGAAGAACGAAAAATGTTAAAAATCGTTAAAAAGTATGGAGAAGATGCGTAGAGGTCGATAACACACTAATGTTTTCGGGCTAAATACTATTTTAAAATCTTCAAGATGATTGTGAATGCCACTCCAAAACAAGACTTTTGGGTATTAAACAACTAAAAAAAAAAAAAAAAAAAATGAGTAAAGGGGTTACCATCAGGTTAGCAATTATAGCCTTCTATGCAAAACGTCCTGGGTTCAAGCCCGCAGGTGGCCCTGGGATTTTTTAATAGGAGTACAAAATCCTTAGTTATGCCATCCTTCGGAAGAGACATTAAAAGGTGGTCCCAAGCTGTGCGATGTCGGGTACTAGTTAAAGATCGCTATTCATTTATTAATTAATTAAACCTGGATAGGCAAAATTCAGGACTCCCACTGTAATAAAGTCCGATTAGCCACAGTAGCATAAAGAGATGTTCATTATTAAATATACAATTAAAGGTTTTTTTTTTTTTTGCACCTTATAGAAGAATTTTGTTCTTTTTATTAACTCTCCCTATACTGTAAGATACCAAAGCATACTTATTAGACTTTTTAAGTATTGTGCAGAATATAATTTTAGTATTGAGAAAACTATCAAAAACGATGGGTTTACCAAGTTGGTGCAAAGCACTAATTTAGCTCTAATCTTAGGAACCATCTTAAAAGAAAGAAGGAAGGTTCTTTCTTTTTTCTCTTTCTTTTCTTTTACTTTTAGAGGAAACTTACAGAGGCAGTTGAGTCAGATCTATCTAATGAGAGCCAGGCCCTTGGGGATTAAAGTCTTCTGGAGGGTGATAGTGACCACACCAGGGGCCAATTAGTTCTTTCTTGTATTCTCCTCCTCTTCGGCGTTTAACGAACATTTCGCTCCTTCGGTAATCTGAGCTCTTTCATCGGATCCTTTTAATGATATCACAAGGAGCGTTAATTTCACCAATCAAAGCAAGTCTTTTGAAACTATAGAACCCAGCTCCAGCTTTAGGTTAACACGAGAGTGTTTCTTGTAATGAAATTTAGCGGTATTTGCCAGCTTAAGTTAAGAATACTTGCCTTCACAGAGTATACTTAACCCTTGCAGCTTTGTAGGGAGTCTAGGAAGCGGCGTGGTCTAGTGGATAGAGCTCTAATCTACTACTGGTCCATTGTTCGATTCCCGGCTATGACAGAATATTATTTATTCTGATAATTCAGCCCCCTGCGGCAGACCCAGCCTCTTTAAATGGGTACCCAAATTGGTGGAAAATCTGGTGGCTGAGCGTGATCAAGGACTAATCACCTTCTTGCAAGGCCGTTGGCCTGGAAACATTACGAATCTCTATATGTACTAAGCCCAAGACCCTTCATGGGTTGTAAAGGTACAGGTTCAATACAAAATAAAGTATTGTGCAAGACGATTAGTCTAGGATTTAAATGGGTTTTTTATCCTATTGTTTTTATTTATTTTGTTATTATTATTATTATTTTTTGGCAAAAAAGTCAAATTTAGGATACAATTGGTTGAATATTGTATCTATGAGATAAAAATTAATATATATATTTCCGAATTAAAACTTCATCCCCAAAAAAGAAACAAAAATTTTCTAAGTAGGAAGATTATGGGAAATTCCGGAGAAATATTTTTCTTACGAAGTTGTTTTAATCGACCTTTTTGCGTTTTAGATAAGAAATCACTAAAGTCGAAAGTGTTAAGAGCGAGATGGTCGAGTGAAAATAAACAAACGTGTACCTTAGTAATCTGAGAAACCTAGTAAAATCGAGTATAATAATAAAAAAACAATGTCAATATCTAATTGTTAGTGAAAGAAATAGATCCAAGATTTACAGGAACTATGTGATATACAATTGACGACTGTCCATATTCTAGAAGAATGTCCGTGTGGAATAGATATTTATGAAAGAGAAATGGAAAAACACCCCAACAGATACTCAGTGATAGCAGCAGTAACAAAGGAAGAACAATCAATAACCTTAAAAAAATCGAGATGTTAGAAAAATGTAGAAGGAAAAAGAAAATCAAGTTAAAAAAAAAAGTCAATAAAAGGCCCTGAAGACCTCAGCAATTGAGTGTCCAAAAGAGCTCTACCAAACCTCCAAATTTTTAATGTTAAGAAAACACAAGATTGATAATTACAGGTTGTAAACAACAAGAAAGGCGAAAGAATGTCCATCACTAATCTCTAAATCATAATAAGAAATAAAAATAGTGAGAAGTCATAGAGTGTGGTATATAGTACATGGAAAGCTAGTGGATGACAAAAACATCTTGAAAAAAACCAAACATTGAATTATGTCGCCAATTCTACGCACTCTTGGTCCACTTTGTGTCTGGCCTGAAGCATTACGAACCGTTACCCGAAGAATGAGGATATAATAATTTTTAGCATGGTCTTTCGCATAGGT
This sequence comes from Piezodorus guildinii, assembly GCA_023052935.1. Classification (NCBI taxonomy): domain Eukaryota; kingdom Metazoa; phylum Arthropoda; class Insecta; order Hemiptera; family Pentatomidae; genus Piezodorus; species Piezodorus guildinii. Next base: position 94,208,954 of record CM041293.1, read on the forward strand.
ATCTATATACCTATGTGACCGTAAACGTGTCCGATCTTATACATCACTGCCCTTTTATTTTAGCAACTATGCTTTTGTTTTATTTTAGAACTAATTTATTAACAGCATATGTACGATGTTTACTTAATAAAATTAGTTTCCATAACTAAATAATCGACTAAACGTTAAATGATATTCATAATCAACTTCCCTAGCTCCTTAACTACATACTAAACATTTCTGAAATTCACAAAACATAAATGCCGAAATGAGAACCTCCTATCATTTGAAATTTATTAAAAAATCTTCTCCTTGCCGCTTTATCTCCCTCTTTCAAATCACTAAAATTAAAAAACAACAACACAGAGATTCATTTTCTCTCTTCTTTTTTTTTATTTGGCTTAATTAATCAAGATAACTAGATTAATAATGGAAAGTGACTTCTAAAGCACAGTCACAGCACAAACCTAACGATTTTTTATTTCAAACATACTGATGCCCAAAAGGTCCATACAATTAATGAGGTTCTGTGAAACGCTTATGTCAATAATTGCTCAGTATAACTGAGGTTTTCTGATGAAAATTTTAGCTGTCAAAATATTTGATAATTGATTGATAATATTTGCTTAAGCATTAACCAAGCCTATACTATGAAATTACTTTTCATTTTTCTGTAGCTATGTACACAACATTTAGTATTTTTTTAACCAAGAGTCTCCATAACATCTGATTAGAATAGCTCACAAATTATATTTGTTTAATGTGATAAACCATTATTTCTAAAGAAAATATGTATTTAAAAAATGATAAAGCAGGTTCTTAAAATAAATAAATTTATACATGCAGTTAAAAATTAAACAATTTATAACATTAGTAAAACAACTAATAGATTTTTTATTAAAACTTTCCTTCCAAAAAAATAGAGATAAATATTACTCATAAATGTTGTTTAAATGTTGTAAAAAATATATTTAGAATCAACAGATAACATAAATAAATAAAACACTATTTCACTGTTAAAAATATGAACTACAGAAAAAGTAATAAAATAACTGATGGAGATTGCTACCAACACAATAAGTATTTTTTTTTTTTTTTTTTTACGAACAAATATGTATACTTTATAATGATTCTTTACCTTGTTATGAACTATATAAAAAATTTAAACAATATCAAAAAGTTTTATTATAGGTACCTTCCAAAAATATAAACCAAACCTAAATGTGACCACTTCTCACTTGGATGCTCCCTTTCAGTGATTTCAGAGACACAAAAAGGTTCAATGACTTGGAAATGAAAACAGACCAGATGTTCTGAAAGCATTTCATTTTTTTAAACCAATGTTCCACACCAAAAAGCTCCTCTCCACTTCTATCCTTTAAGTCCCTCGTGTCTAAGAGACAACTATCTAGGACTTGTCCTAACACGAGGAAGGCACGGCCAATTGGTCACCGAATTTTTTTTTTTTTTTTAAAGAAATTTTTAAATTATATTTTTTAGAGCCAATAATACGTCTAAAAACGTGTAATTTGAAGTTAGAATAGTAAACCCCAAAGCTACTAATATTAGCTTTAAATACAAACTTAAATTGTAACAAACAACTGTGAGGGACATCTAGAATTTTTAACATCAACCCAATGTCCTACAAAAATTAATTAATAGTCCTTATTATGTCACCAACAATACCTTACACTACAATCTTTATATTCCATTTATTTTGGACCCGATACCATCCTAATTCTCCAAATTCCATCAGAATTTGGACAATAAACCTATTCATTACCTTAATCTCCAGGACAATAAAAAAATATTCTAGTTCTGTAAAAAAATTTCATACAACGTAATATATTCTATCAAAAGATTAAAATGAGCTAATTGGTAAAAAATATATAAAAATCTGATTCAATTTATTGTATCAATTTTATTATATTTCTTAATTTTTATTTGATACTGAAGAAATAGCCATTTTGTTGTTCAGTGATAAAGTTATTTTTAAACTTTTAATTAATAAGTTTTTACTGAACTGCTTATCAGATTATTATTTTCAATAATGAACCTTTGTAATCGACCAAAAAAATACCCCAGTCAAATCAAAATTTGAGACCTTACGTTTCAAGATGCATATGATCCAAATAACGACGCCGTCCGCGACATTTTTCCGAAAATACTGGACCAATATTTTTGAAATTCGCCACATAAATACTAGTCCATGCAACGATGATCCTAACACCTAGAAGTTGATATCATCTGATTATTTTTAAAATAGCGGCCGATTAAAAGTGATTTTATTCAATAACTCAGTTGGGTTTTTTAAGATAGAGACAAATTTATCAGTGTTTTTTAACAAATACCGCGAATAATTATATAAAAGAAAAAAAAAAAGAAGGAAAAAATTGAAATTTTACACATACATACGCTCATAACTCAGTTATTTTTGAAAATAGAGAAAGGATGTATAGCGTTTTAGAATCAGTAGAGCGCGATAAACAACAAGGCGCCATTTGATAAAGAATTAAATTTTCGAAAAAATGAAAAAAGAATCATTGAAATTGATTAACAACTAGCTGAGATATTGCGTTTTGAAATCAGCGGTAATGATTATTTGAATTATTGCTTTTTATATTGTCTATCAACAGCTATATAAACAGTTATACCCTCTAAATTTTCTTTCTTTCTAAATGTTATTCTGTGAAAGTATGTAAGTCTTTTATGTTATTTTACACGTTCTTTTTAATGTTTCCCCTGTTTTCATAAGCAGATATAATTCTTAATTTTTTGGTATTCGTATGTTATTCTTAAAGACCTTGTCCCAGAGTTCTTTTTTCATTCATTTATGACTTATTTTAATAAGTATTATTTTACTTTAATATCTTTAGCTGCAACTGTTTCTTGTCTGCGTCACATTAATTTTGAGAGGAAGTTTACAGAGGTCATGCTAGGATTATTTTTTCTGTTTCTATTTCTATTCCTAAAAAAAAATAAACCTAATAACTAGATGTTAAATGATATTTCGAATTTATAAATAAACATTAGGAAATAAGTTAAAAATGGCTCACCGATTAAACAAATAACTATTGCCAACTATAAAGAAATCTAGGAATTTATTCAAACCAAGCCACTGGAAAAGAGACTGTTTACGCAATGTTTAAAGATGGCTTTTGTAGGCTGGCACAATATAAGAAACGAGAGGTATATAGCATACAGGGTAATTCAAGCGGTCAATCGTTTGAAACTCAAAAGACCGAGTCGCTTGGGAAGGTACAAAGCAACCTCCTGGAGGGTCCTAAATCTCTTCTTAAGAACATTATGCTTCAAAGTAACTCATCTCCAGTATGGTATTTCTTTCATGGAGATGATAAAAAAAAAAAAAAAAAAAAAAAAAAAAAAATTATATACATAAACAAATATTATGTGTATATGATAGCGGTTTAAAAGCATTGATTATATTACAAATAATTGGATACTTTAAATCACGCATTATTTTTTTATCCAGCTAGGAAAAAATACAGTAAAATATTAGGTTGTAAAATAAGTTTCAATATATCAATTTAATCCTATCTGTGTTTGTAAAATCATGTTTACTTAGTCAATAATGTTTACATATTGTAAAAAAGGATTAGTTAAGGTGCTTTTATACATTAGCTATAACCGAGATTCCTAATCTTTAAGTGGTATTTTGCAAGCTCAAAATGGATGAGAAAAAAAATTATTTTTGCCATTTAATGATTTTTTTTATTACGGAAAAGGAACATCCGCTGCACAGACGGTTAACAAAATTTTCAGTGTGAATGGCTATGATGCCGTAAGTAGTTTGCTCGGTTCAGATTCGGAAATTGTGACTTAGAAGACGCAAAGCACTCGGGTCTTCCATCAACAATTTTAATCTTAACAATCTTTAACGAGTACCTGGCATCGCACAGGCTGAGGACCACTTGGTTACGTCCTCTCTGAAGGACGGTAATACTAATGATCATTTACTTCTATTAAAAAATCCTAGGGCAACCTGCCTGGCTTGAACCCTCGACCTTGGGCATAGAAAGCAATTATGCTAGCCACTACACCTCCGATGACCCCTAAACTCATGTTCTCTTTCCCCCCAAAATAAAATGTATTCTTCATCATGTGTTACTAAAATTTATTTGTTTCATAGCCTAACTAAAATGTTTCCATATATTGTATTGTATATACTGATACATGTCGGAACTAACGCCAATGGTTTTGGACAAGTGTTTTTTTAAGGCTGGTATAGTTCCAGAAACTGTATATATTTTATTACGTGTATTTATTATCTATTCTATTTGTATCGGCTCCTGAAAGAAACTTGAAAGAAATACCTCCAAATGTATTAATGTTCAGAGGTATCATTTTTACAAATTTTCTATTGCCCCAGGTGGCATGCAGAGGAATATTACTGAAATAATAAACGAACTTGAAATTAATTTTATCATCTTTACGACTATCACTCTTATTTACTTTGCATAATTAACCTATATTTAAAGTGCACTCAATTATCAGGGCTCGAGACTTCCGTAATATTGTAGACTCTTCTAGCTGGGACACTTATAAATGGTACATTCTTCACAATTGACTTATGCCTACTCACCTTCTGTACACTTATTTATACTTCACTAGCTGTATTTATCCATGCCTCGCCCAGGCTGTATTATGCCGATTTAAAATTCGCACTTTTTTTACTTTTACTTTCTCAAACATTAAATTTGGACCCTATCAGATATGAAACAAATGACCAGGAACAAGGCAAGAGGATTCAAGAGGAGAAAGAGAACATTTATACAAAATGTATTCCATACCTGAGGGAAAAATTTCGAGAGGAGTTCGGTGAAAGGGAATTTAAAGTTGTGGGACTTTGGTTCGGAAGCAGAGGGACCATCCCAGTAGCCACTGGATTATTTTTAGAGAAATATGGACTCGGAAAAAATGAGATGCAAAACATGGCCGAGACCATAATCTTGGACTCACTGGGAATCCTGCATCACCATATATATTGAGGCTGGTCTGGATTTTCAGATGTCCATGATTGATTTCAAAATTAGTAAAATAAATGTATTTCCTATTTGGCAGAATCTCTCTCTATCTTTTTTCTTCTTTAAGATTGTCTTCGGGATTGATGCGGTATGCTGTGTGCTGTAGCAACTCAGCGAAGTTGAGCAGCAGATCCAAATTGGAATTTCCTCCTCCTCCTTTCAGCAACATTTGAGTCCAGAATTTCAAGATCACTATATTTTCAAGGATTCCCTAATACCCTAAAAGCTGGGCCATAAACATTTTACGAAGGTATGCTTATCCACTTACCCGGGTCTCATTATTAACACCTTTGTCGGCTTGACGTATTAAGAGGAAAGCCTTCTGGCGCTGGGATACATCAACATTTATTTATTTTTTAATTTACCTACAGTATTCTCAATTCATAAAATTTCCCTTTCTGTCAGCAATTTAAATTTATATACACTTTAAATCACAAAACAAAATTATAATAATTACATAAAATGTTGAACCAATAAGAAAATATAAGAAATGTTTAGGTGAGAGATAAAACGGATTTGAAAACACTTGTCTCAACGAAGCTCTCTCTCTTCATGATTTCATTTCATTAAAAAATCTATTATAGTATTATCTAAAATAATCAGTTATTCTTATCGGCTTTTTATCACTCTTTATTAACTTTTATTAGCTCGCGTATAAGATAAGATATTTTTTTTCTAAAACCTTTAGCTTTATACCGTTAATATTAGGGGTACCCACTACGTTTGCTATAGCATGCTATTTGTGTTATTTTGCTAAACCCGTCGAGTTTCTACAGTTATTTCCTGTATTAATTTGATGGGTTTTAGCACAATAGCACAAATAGCATGCTATAGCAAACGTAGTGAGTACCCCTATTATACATGTATATTACTGTTCTTATGTTTAAAATTAAAAAGTATTTTTTCAGTTTTCTCCTTTAGTTGGATATCGAATTCGTTCAACTTATATATTTACTTGTTTTTTATCAATGGTAACAAAATGATATGGTTATTTTTATATAATCTACAAAAATTAAAGGTATTTTAGAGGAAGTTAAATTTAAAATACTGGCATTTAAGCACTGTCAGACTATTTCAATATTAGAGCCCATTAAATTTTACATCAAATTAGTTAAAGCCGTTTTCGAGAAAATCGTAAAAAGGTGCAAAATGCAAAGTGGCTCTTCTGGTAAGCTGATTTTGATGCAAAAGGTTTTAGAACGGGCGTATATTTGTCTTAAATTTGAAATTTCAGTTTCATAGGACATTTCGTTTAATCGTTGGAGTTTCCACACACGGACACACACACACAGACCTTTTTGTGGGACTTGGTTATTTGGACTCAGAGAATCCTAAAACGTGTAATTCCATAGAAAACTGGAATTGGAAAAAGTTCAACATCGCAACACTTTCCCTTACTATAAACTTAAGTACTTACATATATAGGTAAGTGAAAGTAAAAACATTACATGAAGTTTCACGAAAAAGTTTTGATATTTATATTACCTTCGTTAAGACATATTCGGAGGTTTTTAAATCAATTATTTTGGTTGAGTACTTTTTAATAATATTTTATAATGCACGTAAGTAGTAGCAAACAAATTGTTTAAAAACGTAACTGCAACTATAGCCCAACATCTAGTTATTTTATGAATATCTGATGTTTTGGAATAGAGAAAAACACTAGCAATTAATTATGGATAAAGCTAAGAAGCAGGTGCCCGGAAGAGATTAAAGGAGATGATACGGAACACCGCGTGAGCAAATAGCGCGAAGCGATTCACAGCTCACTCTAAGGCTTTTAAGACAACCTAGAGAAGAATACAGTCAGTACGGAACATGAAATAATCCTTATTTTCCTACCGAAATACTCAGAAAAATTAATTTCATTTTTTTTTTCTTGCATAAACATTGCTAACAAAAGTTTGAAATTATAGGAAGATAAAATAATTGTCTCGTAAGATTATAATTATTAGTTCAATAAGAGTCTTTAAATTTGAAATAGTCTTTAAAGAAAGCTTGAGCTAAAACCATTTCCCCAAATAATAATAACAAATTCTAGGTAAACACACAATTTAGAAAAAATAAACAAAAGATTGCATTGTTATTCTTGCATTATAAGTTATAACTTGAACTCATGTGAGGTATTAAATTCGCAATATTGCTTTAATTGCACTGACATAGTGAGAGTACTTACAAATCCTCCACGTGATAGTGCAATTACTTGTTAATAGAGTTTAATTACTGTAACTTGAGCTAGATATCCAGCAGACTACCCTCCGATTCTATGAGGGACAAAATTTATACCGAGGTTCCACAACCATATATTGAATATTGCAAAGTGGATTAGTACTTAAGAATCAAGCATGACGGGATGAAATCTTTTATCGTGGGTAATATTACATTTTCATGCAGGAAAGTTAAAATTAAAAAAAATGTCTATTTAATCCTCCGAAGCGTCTGAAAAGCAGAAGACTGCGGGACATCCAAACGCAGAATATTCATCGAAGTACTAACTCATTAGTAAATTTAATTTTTTATATGGGTTTTTCATTAACTAAAAAACATAGAAAATGATAACTCTCCGACCGCATTATCAGCATTGTCTAGATGACTCGGCCTTACATGCAGTCAGTATACTTGCCATATTTAGCGACATTCAAGGTGCCCTCAGTGATTTATAATTGTACTCTTTATTTCATCCCTTTACAAAGTAAAGAAAAATAAACCCGCAAACCAACCTTCCAATCAAAGTCGTACCGTAATTCAAATTATGAGCGCATTTATTACATCACAGCTTTTGATATAATTAATTCAAGATTAATCTAGGCAACTGTGAATAATCGGACGATTTTAGAAATCCTCATTTCTACCTATTCAGGTTTAATTACGATAGGGACCTTAACTAATACAGGCCCGGGACCACTATTTTACATCCCTTCCGAAGAACGTCAGAACCAGGATTTCTAGCTCCCTTTAAAATATCCTAGGCGCATCTTCCGATTTAGAACCCGAAACCTTGGGTATAGCAGGCTGTTATGCTAGCCACTAAACTAAAGATGACCCCACACCTTTTAATTTTCGACGCTTTGTAAAACAAACAAAAAAAAAGAAATTAAAAATGAATTTTTAATACTACTTTCATTAGATATATTGGATCTAACTAGGTAACTAATTCTATAATACTATATTTTCCTTAATATTTGAAAAGCAATGAATAATCAAATTGAAAACAATGAAACATTTTTATAATAAACATAGGACAGGAGACGAATCCTGGTATATATGAATATCATAAATGGCACAAGAGATCACAAGTGAGACACACCAATTGAGACGTTGATTTCCAAAAGATACTATATCCACTTTACACAATTTTACAGGAAACTAAAAAATCTATAATTTATTTATTAATAGGAAAATTTACGCGATTCTTTTTTTATTAAAATCTAAAGTTTATTTTTAAGCGGGTTTCCAACTATTTTTTTTTTTAAATAATTGCACTTTTCCGATGACTTTTAAACAATATAATATGAATATAGAACCTTTTGGAATGAAACGTGGATATGAGTAATTTTAGGAAGATATATAAACGCCGGTAAGTTGGTAACGGTCACTATAACCTTCTAATGCAACAATATCGATAACTAAGGTTATATTGTTAATTACTAAGTTATGTATATTTCCTTATTCTCCCTCTGAGAAATATCTTTCTTTGTTGGTTAATTGCATTGATTATCTCTTCATTCATACAGAAAGAAACATTCAAAGGACAATTTATCTATTTATGGCACTATAATAAAAAGTATGTAATTAGAAGTTGTTTTGAACTTGTATTTTTTACTATTTGTGTGAATTTAGCAAACTACGTGTAAACAATATTTAACTACAGAGACTGATAAATAAATAAATTTTGAGCTTTTATTTTACATAAAAAAAATCTACTATTATGTTAAATCAGACACGGTTTTTTTTCCTCACATTTAGCAAGTTCGTGGAATACTAAATCCAAGTATTTTCTGGGCCAAATACCATAATTCTATTAAAATGTAAGTTTCTAAAATTTGTTTAACTAAATTTATGTTCCTGCAAGAAGAAATCCTATTAAAAAAAACTTAATTTAATTGACAACTTACAAGAATCAAAGCGACGCAACTAAGTTGTTTCAAAATAGCCTAAAAACTGATTACTAGTTTAAAACTATTGATCAAACTAATAGCAGTGATTCAAGACGTACTAAATGAACAAATAAAAATACTCAAAATAATCATAAATTAATGGTAATACATTACGGGGTTAGGTGCTTCTGCTGTATATTAGGAAATATAGTACCTTTCAGGAAAGCTTATATCTGTTTGCAGAGGATAAAGTACTTTTTGAAAGGAAATGCTTTTAGTACCTTTTGGAATGAAATGAAATGTGGATTTAGTATCTTTTGAAATGAATTACAATTTTTAATTACGGTTTTAAAGGAGTTTTATGTTTTCTAGATAAAATCTGATGACGGATCTAGATAAAACTAAACCATTAGAATACAAAAATGTCAAAATGTCAGTTCTAAAAAAATGTACATTAGTACCTTCAGGAAATCAACGTCTCAATTGATAATCAGCTTACGGCCTTAGAGACACAAAATAAATTATAAATGAACCAATCATTTTAAATGTAACATCTTTAATATCAAGAAAGAATGACACTCATCTGTCAAGCTCTAAAGAAATAAAAATTTCCTCTCAGAAACAAAAGTTAAGAGACGGGCGAGAGAGAAAAATTGCCAGAGAAGCTGTAAGTAAGAAAGTTGAGATATAAGTTTTGAATGGTTTTTCTTCTGAATTAATACATGGTGAGGGGAGAGTTGAGGAGAGGGGGTTCCATTTTAGAGTTCCACGGGGCTGGAGGAAACAAAAGAGACGACGGACCTGCGGATTAAGAGGAAGGACAAGGCTGCTTGGAATGAGGCTAAGGGATTAACTGGATATTGGATGAAATTCCCGGGGAGGTCGGTATTAGCGCATCTCCTCTCCCCGCGGTTCTTAGCTCCTTAATTGTTCCTCGTCCCATCTGTCAGTCTCCTTACGGCGAAACATTAATCTCAGATTCGGATCTGTTTAGCTTTCAATTTACTTACCCGAAGAAACTGGAGAGCGCTGTTGGAACTGGAGCAATCAGCGCTAATGAAATGTATAATTGACCTTGACCGAGTGTGAAACTCCAATCATTAATTAAAAATTAAATTTAACCTATATGTACTCATCAATTATTCAAAAATATAAATCAATGAGGCCCGTTGGAAATAAGGCGGAATAAATTATATATTAAACCGCGCACAGTGGAAAATATGACCGATTCAGGTAGACAAAATTCTAAAACTTATCCACATTTAACCTCCAGATCACAGAAAAAATATGAGACAAAGTTATAAAAACTAATTAATTTTTTTACTCAATTGGCGACCGCACAGTGGTCAAACATCAAATTTATTTGCTAAAATCTAAAACTTCCCAGAATACAGAAAAATTAATACAAAAATCTAAATACGGCTTGGATTTTCTGTTACGTGCTAATAGATGCATTTTATATCATTTAGTAAACTCTTCAAATTATAGATTGTAAAACTTTTGATTCGGAGTGTTGTGTCTGAAAAAAAGTATGTATCACTCAAAACGCAAAAATTCTTCGTAATATTTGAAGACTAGTAGTATTCATGGAACAAATCCTACTCACGAATCCTTGGGGTAACTTGGGGTTATATAGTTTTTCATTATTGAATAGGGGCATACATTTAATAAGTGCTAAATTAACCCTACAGGTAGATCGCAATGTATATTCAATAACGATTTTGGAAACATAATGTTTTATCTGTCTAAGCAATGTCTACTAACGGTTATTAGGCACTTGTGCGAACAGGAATGATTCACTCATCTACTATTTATTTGTAAACATGGTATGGAGGGAAATATTAGTATTAAGTGTCTTTACAACTAGTAATAAAAAGGTGAAGCACTGGAAAATTCCAAACTTTTGACCTGACTTTTGTCCACCTAAATTGGCGATTTTGTCCACTGTGCGGCGTTCAGCAAAACAACTGTTTTTAATATAAAAATTTCGAAAACTAGTTTTCAACAAAAATACACGCTTTAGGGTCCCCTGAGTCCAAATAAACAAGTTCTGTGGGTTTTTGCTAAGTCTAGCACGAAAACAAAAAATAAGAAACTGAGATTACATATTTAAAACAAATTTACGCCCGAGAAGTTACTTTTTCACCAAAATGCGCAAACCGGAAAAGCTACTTTATACTATACATTTTGCAATTCTTTACGATTTTCTCAAAAATCTAACGATTTTGATTAAACTCACCATATAGATGTAAAATTTAATTGGTTTTTACTTTATGTACGCTTTATACTGATTGAAATAGTCTGACAGTCTAAATACCGATTTTTTAAATTTCCTTTCTCTAAAGTACCTTCGATTTTGTAGATTCTATAAAAATAACCATATCATCTTGTTATCATTGATTAAAACAGGTAAATATATAAGTTGAACGAATCCGATACCCAAATAAAGAAGAAAACTGAAAACATATTTTTGAAATCCAATTTTTTGTTTTTGGATAACAACAGTAACAGTAACATAACGGTTTTAACAACGGAGGAAGTGAAAGTCATACGTAGTCTGCACCAGAATTTTTGTATTTATTCTAAAGCAGCCCTATAACAGAATTCTGGATAAGAACCGAACAGTCTAAAAAAAAATTTTCTTAATTGAAAATCTTAATTTTCCAATTTCTGATAAAATTTGATAGCAAGTTTAAATATGATTCAGTACATGTTAACCTGTCTTGGTATAATGGATAAGAGAGAGAAAATGTGAAATAACAACAAATGTAAATTTAATAGCTATGAAATTCCGACAAGATTACAAATAAAAGTTCAGGAGAATTCATTTCAGGATGTGCTAATTACAACCCCCTCCAAATGGTCCCTGTAAACGACCAATTACATTGTCATTGGAATTGCTTTAGTAATACATATTTCTATAAATAACGAGGATATCACGGAAAATAAGATACATATTTTAAGGAAATTTTGATATTATATTAAATAATATTTTATATTATTTAATAGAATATTTTAAGGCAATGCAAACGGTATTAATTGAGAAAAACTAAGCTTTTGATATCAATTTAATCTACATTCTAATACATCTACACTTTTTTTTTTTTTAATATTTATTGATATTTACAACTTTTTAAGATATGATGGAAATTAAGGAAATGGCATGAAATACACGTAGAGGAACTACCAACTGGCAGCACTCTTACAGATGGGCCTACAGATCTCGAGGCCATTTTCTTTTCAGACGCCTGGGAGGATTGTCAGGAATGGAAGAGGAAGCAAGAATTATAACTAGAGGGTCAGAGTGGGAATTGAAGTTTGTCATGGAAGGAATGTTATCTAGTTCGGGCTAAGTTAGCAACATATGGAAGATTAAGGTCTGTATGGATGAGTTTAGTTGTGACAAAATAAGGAGCATTGAGGATTTTACGAAGGATTTTAGATTGTAAGGATTGGATACGAGAAGAGTTCGATGGTTTAGTAGAGCCTCACAGCTCTACACTGTATGTCCATATCATAGGGAAGAATAGGAACTATGATTTTTTACTTAAAAGGATCTATCAGTGAGGTAGGACTGGATAATGAGGAAATTTGTAGGAGGGAGAAATTGTCGGAGTTTGTAAAGAAATCCCGGGTGCCAAACTCGGTCAAAGGTCAAGTACACTAGAAAATCCGTCTAACTTATTATATCATATTATATGATATAGTAGTCCGAAAACACTGATCTGAATCATCAGTGTGGAGGAACAGCTTCGGCCCACCTCGTCCACTGATCCCTGTCACTGGCGTTTCTTCTCTCTCATACCAAATCATGGGATTTCGATGGCTTAATATATATATATATATTTTTTTTTTTTTTTTTTTTTTTTTTTTTTTGTCTCGCGGCCAGCGCCGTTTCAATCTTCGAGGATTGTTGGGATGGGTGGTGCTAGATAGGGATGGTGCTAGAGGGTTACAATGATGAGTAAGGTCTGAGGCTTAATATTAAAAAAAAAATATTTGTTTTTTAATGAACAAAGCATTTAACTATAGACGTTCATGAAAAAACATATATGAACCGAAAGCAATAAGCATGGTTGCTGCCTCCGGCTCGCCCTAGCCCCTCCATGTATTAAATTACATTAAAGTAAATGTTTCTTTTCAAAACAAAATCCTACATTTTTTTGGACAAGCCAATACTTTATATGTTAAATTTCTTTTATCAGAAGACAAATACGTTCGTATAAAGCACTAGCACTGGAGAACTTTATAAATTTTCTATGATTCACACAAGTGCTTGGCTAACAGGAGTAGATGCTGATAATCTGAACGAACTAGACCCCGGTCGGTTGTAAAATAGAGATTGGATATGAACTTAGAACGGGTCGAAGAAGTTTTATGATGATGATAAAAATATAGAGCCTTCTTAAGACACGATTCTATTAAGTTGATAATATATTCTACTACAATTAATTTTAAAAAATAACATTGCACCGTTTTAAAAGATCAGAAAAAAAATGCACCAAAAATCTGCCAAGGGTCATGGAATTCAATACTTAAGACAATGGCTGCGCAAGGATATGATTTGGACGAGCATTCACTCAATTAAATCAGCTGACTTTATAGAGGCTGGGTGAGCCGGAGGAGTATTGATTCATAGCTGATAATAATATTATTTATAATTATTATGTTAATGTAAGACGCTAACTATGACCTCTAGATTAGCTTACAGTGCCTTGACCACTGACCTATCCCAATCCTAAAAAGATGAAAAAAAACAAAGACCCTCATAGACATAATTAAAAGATTCCAAACATAAAGTCCTGAGTCTAGGAACATTTTTTATTGGTTAAAAAAAAAACATTGTATTATATTTGTCAACTAAAAAGATTAAATATCAGTTTCAAATATTATTAACGCAAAAAAAAAATACATTACAATATAACAACGTGGTCGAAAATGAATTCATTCTTATTCTTTTCCTTTCTAAACGCAAATATATATATATATATATATATATATATATATATATATATATATATATATATAAATACAAAATAATAATAAAAATAGAAGTAGTACTATAAAATTAGATTGTTATTGTGAGGCACAATAACAGTCCAATCAACAAGAGGAGGTATCGTAAAGTGTTGAATTGCAACTATATTACGACCAACTGAAGTCCAAGCATTGGTCTATTTACGGCGAATGTTTATGGTTCTTCCGTACATTTATCTTACTGTAGATACATTCCAATGTAAAAGCTACAGTGAACTTAACCACTTGCGAAAACTAGGGTTATATTTTACAATTCAGCAATAGCAGCTTGAAAGAAAACTAACGATTTCCATTTATTTTGTGCTGCATAAGTATGTAAAATAAAGAATAAATACCATTGTCCAATAAAAAAAACTTCACAGAGAACCCATGGTAACCCTAAGGTTCGATGCCGATTAACCTTATTATTATTACATACTTCTTTACTTTGTACTCAAAATTCGCAGCGCCACACAATAAAAATTAAAAGCTATATTTAAAAAAATTATTAATACCGCTTTTATTTTAAAATATCAGATGTACAATTTTAAATCAATTTCTGGAGTAAAGCGATTAAATAAAATAAGCATTCAACCCGGTCCAAAACTAACCAATACATATATCATCAGAACGTATACGAATCCAGGTACAGGCAAAACTTTTCAATAAATAAAACGCTTTCAAAATCGAAGCAGGCGAACAAAGGTGCATTAAATCAACCAAGGTGGTGGGTGCATTAAATCACGAACGTGTTTCTTTGTGTTTCGAGGCGCAAAACGCATAGGTCAACACATATAAGCTCATTTCGATCATGGGATTCATTCATAGTTTTGATTTAATAATATGAGTATGGGAGTGATTTGTATTTTTTTTTTTTTTTTAATGAATAAGCTAAAAAATAGAAATATATCAGTACGAAGTAGTAATAAAAATGAAAATTATCACTAACTAAAGAAAATAATATATAAATAGCAAGTGGAAATGAGCCACGTGCCAGGTTCCAGGAAATTCAGAAAACATGGTAACAGAAAACCGATAACATGGACATATTAATAGATAATATTTATCAAAAATTAAAAAGGAATTTTGTAAAGAGTGGAATTAACGAGTTTCTTAACTTTTAAAAATCTATTTATTCAGTTATTTTACATTTTGACACAATGAGGATATTTGTAATTTTAATTAGAAGATAATAGGACAGAGAGATAAAATAGTTATTATTCTACATTATGCAGCACAAATTCAGTGGCTTGCTATATAAAACAAAAAACATACGTATTTAGTTTAATCTACATATAAGCTAATACATATTTCTTTACATTTCATTTATTAATTATTATTTCACAAAACTGTTACTTATTCAATATAAACAATGCTGTTCATTTCGATTTATTTAATAGATAAATAAATAGAAATACATCTGGAAAAGGATAAAGTTTGGTGCAACAGACTCCATGAACTATATTTTTTATTTTTTTAAAGCGACAACAGTTTACAAAAAAAAAAAAGAATAAAAATAAAAAATGGAGCAAATATTTTCAGGAAAGGATATAACGGCCATTTCGGAACAAGCTGACAAAATAAAAAAGGACTCATCCCTCAGTCGGTGATAATAAACTGAGCGAAGGGAGATAAGGGACAGGAACCAGGCAGATGGCACCTAGCCAACGGTGACGATGAGCGTACCCTCAACTTCTCAACTCGATGGAAAAACCTGTTCCGTTTGTAGGCCGTTCTTTATAGAAAATGGGAAATACCATAACAAGTTTTCTTCTATTATATAAAAATAAGTGATAACTAAGTAGTCTATAAGCGCGCCACAAGTAAAATTAAATTTTATATTTTAAAGCAGTATTAAATCACACAATTCTTATTAAATATTTATTTTATCTTTGTTATTATTTTGTTCTTTTAATTAATACTTTGTTAACAAGTGTGTAAAATCTTTTGTTTTTCGCCAACGTTTTGAATCAAAATTGTAAGCCATTATCAGAGCAAGTGATTTCGTAGAGATGTAGGCTAGATTGTCATAAAGATAACTCTTCAGAACTAACCAGAGCCGAAACAGTGGCAAAAGTACTCTTTGATTAAAGCCAAACTTCTTTTTTTATTTTATTTTTTTTAGTCGACTATACATTTTTTTCAACCCTTATACGTATAATTGTGGAACGATTTACTAATGTCATAAACAACAAACCTAGAATCTTGGACCTGCATATAAAACGGTTTGAAACATAAATGCAAAAAATGTAATCATAAGTTTCCAAACATAAAAGGCAAATGAAACAATAATGCTAATAATAATACATTACTACATAGGAATGTATAGATGTATAGATCAAATAAAAAAAACAAAAAAACTGTACACCCACAACCCTTGAAGGTTATGGGTTTCAATACACACACAACCGGTCAAAAGATTAAGACCACCGGTTTACATCAATAAATCATAGATAACCTCTATGAATACTTAAATAAAATATTAGTTAATAAAAGCAATTATTACTTCTTTTTCTTTTAATGTGCTAATTAGGCGTAAGAGAGGTTTGTTAATACCATAAATAAAAAGAATTAATTTGATAAAATATAATTATTACTGAAACTTCAAACGAATACAAATAAATAAGAATAAACAATGTAATTTTGTATATGGAGCTTTATTTACAGTCTAACAATCCCCAAAGTGAAATTGAGAAGATAACTTTTATTCTTAGGTCGATTTATTGATTCCTGGACAGCCAAAGTTGTAAAATTTCACTACACAAGTAATTTTTTTTTTGTTTTATTTCATTAGAGAACGGTTAAAAAGAATAAATTTTCAATTTAATTGTGTAGAAAAAATTCAAACAGACTGATGTAAACCATAGGCAGTCTCAAACTTTTGACCGGCACTGTATGTAGATTTTTACTGATCCTATGCCAACGGCCGTAAAATAAATTGATTCGCTGAGATTACGCCAAGCCTCCGAGTTTCTTTCCCAATTTTTGGATAGACACTTTATACAGACTAGGTGTTCCCCAGGACGGTATCCAAACCCCATGGACGCCTCCCGATTGAAATAACAGAATAAATATTCTACCACAGCCGGGATACGCAGAACAGTAGACTAGAAAAGCGTTCCTTTTGTAAATGTAGCTGTAACCGCACAATTTCAATATGCAACATTGAATTCGGTATTTATCTTGCATCAAATGAATAAAAAAATTTTGTTTTCTCCTTAATTTATGAAATTCGCTGAACTTCAGCTAAATATTCGCCCCCTCTACATAGGAATGTCTTTCTAACGATACCATTCTTTTTTATTGATTTTATTATCTTTTTTTCTTTACTTCATGAAATAAAAAAGGAATCTTTCGAACAGAAATGATATAAAGGATGTTTTATTCATTTCACCAAATTCTAATCTGGATGTTGACTTTATTTTTAATAACTATTTTAAGAATATTAACTAAGAAATAAAATAAAAAAGTTTTAAGCAAAGTGTTTTGAGTGTCGAAGGCTTCCGGTCCACCTGTCTTGAGGAATTAACAGCCAACCATTCCGTAGGTACTACACTTAGTATCCCCGAGATTCACTGATTAAATAACTCAGGATTATAATTGTATTTTTGAAGTCAAATGCATGTTGTTTATTTATTACATGTTGTATTAAAGCTGTTTGTACTGAAACGTTGGAGAGAAAAAAGCAATAGAAAACCTTCTAGTTGTTGAGCAAAACTAAGAAAAAAAAAAAAAAAAAAGTTTTGAGCGAAGTGCCAAGAAAGGGTCAGCACCCGAATAAGAAAGATTCATTGAATGACATGCCACCTAATAAAAAGAATCTAGACAAATGCAATCCTCCCCAATGGAGAGGTTCCGTGATATCTCATCAGATATTGATCAATTATTTATTTTATTTTTTTAAAACAATTACTACTTTTGTAACCAATATTTCAAACACAAATAGTTTGACATAAACAGATCATAAGAAATAATAAGGATATTTACAATAGTAAATCTTTCTTAAATTTAAAATGTATTTATTTTTCTTAATTTTTGTTTTAATACAAAATAATGAGTTTGTTGAAATATATTATGAATGGAGTACAAATGAAGAGTCAACTTAGAAGGTAAGGCGATATATAAACACCTTAAAGACATATAAAAGCTGCAACTAGACATAAACCCGATCCAAGAGCCGTTGGTCGGAAAGAAGAGCAGAGTCACGACCTTGATAGAGGCCGTTACGCTGTAATGACTTCGAAGGCTTCCGGTCCACCTGTCTTGAGGAATTAACAGCCAACCACTCTGTAGGTACAACACTTAGTATCCCCGAAATCCAATGATGAAATTGCTCAGTGATACAAATTATTACACAATTTCTAAAATAACAAATCTACTTCAAGAGAATGCTTTAACCTACTTTCAGCAATAAGTTTTTACACTTATCTTTACTTAGAATGTAATAATTTCAAAAATATATCAAATAACAATTAAATTAATTAATTGCACAATTGTTTTCACAGCTAAATCTTTTTAAATTATATATATATATCATCTTCCAGTGGCGCGACAGGCCATGTAGGCCCTTGGCCTCGCGGTGCAACCTCCTGGGAGATTACATTCACGTTTGTTGATGTATTTCATAGGGTAGGGTCATCACTCTCAACGCCTAATTTTGTGAGTGGCCACCATTTGGCTGACGGGTCTCACATACCTGGGGAAGAGGCTGTGAGGAAATTTAAATTTATTAAATGCTTGAAACAGTCCCCGTGGGACTCTGATTCGAAATCGCAACATTAAGCGTGAGAGACTAGCGCGCTAGCCACTCTGCCACGGGCTCTCCTGTATAAGTATAAATTTATATTTAATTAAAACTAAAAATAAATCACAACCTCATAATTCCCAAATATATTCCATTATATCAAGATATTCAAAATAGTTTATTAATCAAGAAATTAAATTGCTTCGATTGCACTATTTTTGCTTAAAATTTCTGCATAATGATTATTTAAGTTTTTGGTGTCTGTTTTGTAGTTTATACTACAGTCAATATGCCCCGAAATATAGATTGCATTTAAAATTATTCTTTTAAAATCATTTCTTTCTTTATGGATTATCAATGTATTTTCGATGTCAAATTCATGTTGTTTATTTATTTTGTTTGCAGTTTGTACTAAAACGTTGGAGAGAAAAAAATAAAAAGGATTTTTGAGTGAAAGATATGGATCATTTTTTTATTTAAAAAGATCCTAAAAATAAATACATCTACAATATAAATTAAACATATACTTATTTTTTTAGTGCAGCACGAATATTTTATGCGAAATACCACTGCTACCGATACTCTTTTATAATTACGTGTTAATTATTTAAGGTGAAGGTCAAATTCTATGAATAAAATTGGAGGCTGATTTATACTTCACCACTCTTTTATTAAAAATCAATGCACGACGTTTCGAATAAAATGTCATCTTCAGGTTCAAAGGAACAAATTTATCAGTAAGTACAAAATATTGTCAACAATCAAAATTAATCCATCTAACAGTTTTTATCATCAAATTATATAACGATACAAAGGTATAATAAAAAATAAAATTTATACAGGTAAAATTGTTAATAATCTATAAGATTAACGCTAAAATCTAAAAGAGTGGTGAAGTATAAATCAGCCTCCAATTTTATTCTTTTATAATTAATTTTTTGCAACCAAATACCTAAATTTTATTTTGTGATTTTTTAGGACTGATCAAGATAGATCATAACATTAATTTAACAACCAACCAGTAACACAAAACTTCTCAGACTTCATATTAATCGCACGATCAACTATTTAATATTCAGATAAATTTCATAGAAAAATAAGGTTACAACGAAAGCTTAAGAATTATTTCCTTAGTTATTTTCTAAATAACATTTAAATCCACAGACTAGTGTTCTAACGATACTCGAGGTCGGTCGATTTCAAATTGCGAGATAATTGGAAAGAGCGAGCAAGTTCGTGTCTTTAGCTGCAATATTTTGATTTGTTTTTTGGTTTTGAATAAATAATGATAAATACGAACAAAAAATGGTGATGTACACAACAGTGGATAGCGAATAAGGAGATTGAATGCTGATGATCAGGCTTGAATATTGAATAATATACAAAAAAAGTAATTAATTAAAAAGTGAGTGTAGAAATAAACCTTAAACATATAAACCATTAAATTAAATGTAACGGATCTAATCTCCCTACTGAATTGGATTTAGTTTAACAGCACACGTATTGATATGAATAGGGTCTAGGTGATGGATACGATATTAACTCAATATTTTGTTTTATAGAGCTTCTATATTAGAAATTCAAAGAAAAAAGAAGACGAGCCTAAGATTTCCTCTTCCTTTATATATTCCTTGAATTCCAGTACGGTCATGAACCCTATAGGAAAATGGATGGGTATATTTGCAATAGTAGGAGTACTATTGTTTTGGTTTGATTTGCAGAGTTGGAGCAAGGACCAATAAACTGATAATCCCATCAAGACTAGTTTGCTTTATAGTCAAGAAGGGAACCGAATCTGTTGGGGTCAGGTAACTAATTGCAGATAGCTTTCCTTATGCAAAACAATATTATGTAAATTTATAAAAATTACAAAACTAAATCTTTTTTTTTTGTAGTAAGAGTTGTCAGAATAAAAAAAAATGCTACATTAGAGGGACTGAAAATTAATTTAAATGAAAACTGTCACAATCATGATAACACGATTTTTTATATTTTCTAGTAAATCAATCAATGGCACGTTCATGGAGTAAGCAAATATATTGACACTTTAATTCGCAACCAAGCGATTATTGCAATTTGAATACACAGAAATCCCAATCTTTTAAAAAGTAAATTCCTAACTTGATGAAAAATAGTTGGAGAACTAAGAAAATTAGTTTACACAGACAAATTTAACACGAGGCCTAATAAAGTACTACCGGCTATTAGACTAATATCCAAGCGATAAAATTAGATGAAAATAAATTAATTTAAATTAATATAAGATGAAAACTGTAACGTAACAAAAATACCTTTTCTTTATGATGCACTACTTTTAAATACTTATTACCAGAAACCATGGGTCTTATATTTCAAAACAAAAATAGTACAAGAGCTAGGCACTTCACTCTTAAGAGTAAAAATAGACAAGATGCTCCAACCGTTTTTTATTTATTTTTTTTCCAAAGTTATCTTCTGTCTGAAATGTTTTCTATAAAAAGGATGTTTGATATTTTTTTTAAATTATGAAAAGAAGTACATATAAGTTATAATCTTCAATTAATACAAAAACCATATTGTTATTTTATATAGACAAACATACATGTAGCTATACACACACACCTTCAAATTTTATAATTTTCATAACACAAAACATGAAAAACTTAGATTGAAATTGTACATTATTAGTCCTTACGGTTTTTCTCATTACAGTAACCCTGCAATGGGTGCATTTATTTCTACGCGTACCATCTTGCGATACAACGCGTATTTTTATTATATAATATAAATTTTGTTACAGAACATTAAGTTACAGAATATAAAAAATTGTATAACAATAACTGGTAAATAAAACTAATAAATATAAACTGATAAATTAATCATTTGTTATAACGAATTAACAAAATAATACGAACTAATTGACTAAACAAAGAAACCAGCAACAAATAATAAATAATTCATTTGTTATAACTACTTAACGAAATAATACAAACTAACTAACTAATTGACTAGTACTAATAACAGTGAAAAGAATTATTAGTCCTTATAAAATTATATTATTTACTTATTAATCAATTTATCTTAATATTGTTAGAAAATTTTCATTTCTTAAATATATCAAAAACATTATTCCTTCTGCATTGAAATATTGTAAATTAAGAAGCAGTTGAAATTGTTTTCAGTTAGACGTGGCACTCCAGAAAATGAGGGCCCTCTACTCCCTTAATAAATTCATGTATTTGTAATTTATAAGTTCATCTTTACAACTCAATATTTATTATTATATGGCAATATTGAGCTTATTAGAGCTATTCAAAATTTTAATATTTAATTAATTAACAGACGAGACTTCTATATAGTGAAGTTCTAATCAAACTTTAAAAAAAGGGGAGATGGGAAAGAAAAATGAAAAACTTTGATTGTGTACTGAAATGTGTTTGGCCACTGAAACGTTGATATAGAAGTTGTGTAAATACATGATATTAATCTATATGGAATATTAATTAGGATTTTCTGAAATTAATAATAAATAAATATTAATATATCCGTTTGAACTAATATTAATCCTTCCATTATTCTTTATTAAAACTATTATGCATACATTATCCTACAATAATGTTAATGAGATATTTGTGCGTCGGTAAGGTATATAAAATTGACAAAAAATAAGAGTACTTTCAAAGTCAGGCGAGAGAATCTTTTAACCTTACGACTTTTCTTCCAACAAGTATTGTTAAAGTTTCACCGTGTGGGAGGAGCTTGAATTAAGTTATACACTTAAGTTGCCGAAAAGCGTATACGTATCCGCGCAGGAGATCTGGCTCTTTTGGCAAAAACGTTCCACTTTTGTACGCAAACTAAAACAAAATGTTTTCTAAATCTCTTCAAGAAGAGGAACTTCCACGGGCTGAGAAAATTCTGATGGGAAGGAGGACAGCTGCTCTCCTTTTACATAAAGCTTTAAGAACACTTCCGCACCTACGTCGCTTCGCTAAGGAATCAAAACTGTAAGGTAGCGAAATATATTCCTTTTCTCAGAATACTGACAGAATAAGAAACTGTAAGAAGGTGTATTCATGTGATTATTATAAAAACTTTTAGATGTATCGGTAAGCAAAAGCTGGTTCGTTCTGTGAAGTTAAACAAAAAAAAAAAACAAATAAATAATAAGAAAAAAACTCGAATTTTATTTTCTAAATATTTTTTTCTTACCTATAACTCTAAACATATAACAAAAAAAATCTGGTGCGGGCAACACACGACTTTCACTTACCACCATTTTTAAACTCAATGAAAAAATTTTCAAATACACTTAAAGATAAAAATACGTGAAACTATTAAAGAACTAATTAAATTGAATTTCTATAGAAACATGTGTTTGATTCAAAAATCTATTATATTATTATCTAAAATAATCAGTTAGTTTTATGGCCACCCCACTCCTCAAGCGCATACCGCGCCTAGTGCGAAAGGAACCTTAGAATGCCAACGGGCAATACGAGGCCTGAGCCATGGACTGTATATACCATTGCTGCTGTATATACATAGAATGTTTTTGTATTTATTTTGTAAATAAAGTTGGAGGATAAGAAACAAAAAAAAAAAAAAAATCAGTTAGTTTTATGTTCATTTCATCACTCTCTATTAACTTTTAAAAGCTTGTGTATGAGTTGATAATTTTTCTAAAATCTTTAGCTTTCCAACGGTATATCATACATGTATATTACTGCTCTTATGTTCAAAAACGAAAAATTGCATTAAAAAAATATTTTTTCTGTTTTCTCCTTTAGTTGGGTATCGAGTTTATTCAATTTATATATTTACCAGTTTATCATCAGCGTTAACAAGATAATCTAGTTATTATTATTGAATCTACAAAATTAAAGGTACTTTAGGGGAAGAAAATTTAAAATATCGTCATTTAAGCCCTGTCAGACCATTTTTATCTAAATAAAACCTACATGATATTAAAGCTCGTTAAATTTTACATCGATATAGCGAGTTTAATCAAAACCGTCGGAACTGTTTTTGAGAAAATCGAAAAAAGGTGCAAAATGCATGGTATAAAGTGCCTCTTCTGGTAGGCTAATTTTGATGAAAAAAGTGTTGTCACGTCTCGGGCGTATAGTTGTCTTAAATATGAAATTTCAGTTTCATAGGACTTACCGTTTCCGCCCGGGAGTTACCACACACACACACACACACACACACACACACACACACACACACAGACCTTTTTGCGGGACTTGGTTATTTGGACTCAGGGGACCCTAAAACGTGTATTTCCGTTGAAAACTGGAATTAGAAAATTTTCACGATCGCAATACTTCCCCTTACTATAGAAATTTATATTTAGGTAAAAGCCCAAACTTCCCCTTACTATATATAGTAAGTGAAAGTAAAAAATGATAAAAGTTAATATTTAACCACAGATATAATAATTATTAAGTATTTTATTACTTAAAAAATTCAAAAACGAAACTGATTTGATGATGAATGTTTAACATACGCGTGTTTGTTTTTTTTCTAATTTTTCACTCAATATTTCAATTATTTCGTATATTTCTTTTTGAGATTTTACACACCACTATTCCAACTTTTTACAACATATTTTTTACATTAGCGCCTTTATCTTAAATCTCTTTTCATTAAAAAATTATTATATTAGTGACATAAAAATACAACGTATATGGGCTGCATGCTAAAACCAAAAATTACATCATTTTATTTTTAACGTTTTGAAAGTTCATTTACGAAAAAATAGAAACAGTGTCATTGGTATCAAAAGTATTCGGAATTAAGTGGTTTTCTAATTATACATATCCAGTGATCATAAAAAGATTCAGTTGGTATAACCTTTTGTATAATTATACTTTTTGGCTACTAAGAATTGATCTTACTAATTAATTGATTGCTTGATGTGATATATTATTCCACTCAAGCACTTTCTGTTTCTTGAGGCCATTTTCATTTTAAATATAGTATTTCCGGATTTTATTTTCAAGTAGGACCCACAAATAATTACTTAAATTTAAAAGAAATAATAGAAGAGCAATTTCGAGGACTTCTTGAAAATGTTTTAACCACTAAATTTGAAAATATAACGTATATATGTCCGTAGTAATGGTCGCGCGTATGTTGAAAATTTAAGTGATTTATAATTTTTCTTCTTTAATTTTGCCTTTTCATACTTGAAAAATACACAAACCTATTAATAATTCTGTCCATGAACCCAATGTTATTAAGCTTTTTTAAAGAAAAACAGACCTAACTATCACTGACCGCTCAAGGTGTTTTAACTGTGGCACACTATATTATTTATTTGGTTTCCTCCAAACCATACTTTTTTCATGTATTTCAGTATGGGATTTATCTATAAACATTTTAATTCACCAACCTTCTCTTTAAAAAAATGTTACAAACATTCAGTCCATTCTCTTATTGCACTGCCTGCTGAAAGACGTTTTCCGTACTTCTTGTACCATGTTTTTCTTTTCGTAATATTTTTTTAGGACCGGGGAACAGTTGAAACACTAATTATATATCCATAAGTTATGAAAAATTAAAAAATAAGCTAAAGTTTGCTCATTTGAGGTATTGTTTTCTTATTTGATGAATAATCAGTCTTTGAGTTTTAACATTTAATATTTTTTGGACGCTCACATTTTTGTTTTTATATTTTATTATTATATTATCTTCACTACATCGAATTCCGAATACTTTTGACACTCACTGTACGTAAATACCGTAAACACTCACTGTATGTCAATACCGCTAAATGTTGCCAACACAGGTTCGTAATGACAGCTCTCCAAGCTTAAGCCTCTGAGATCCGACAGAACTCAATCCTCCCACCCACGCCTCGGCCTACCTTTCGGACGGCTACCAGTAAGTTCATCGCGAAATAACATTTTAAAATTCTATCTTCACTGAGCCTAACGACTTATCACGCCCTTTTAAGTGGCCACTTAAGCTTTTAAGCTTAGAAGTTGAAAGAAATCATCTAAATAATGTTAAAAATTATATTTTAGCCTCGAACAAAAAGTTTGTCTTTAAAACATTGAAAACAAATAACATAAAAACGTCTTTTTACGAGCTTATTATCTGAAGCTATTGATATAATAACATTTAACTCCATTATGTATTTTTTTTTAAATCAACAACAATTTTGTCCATCTTGTGTATTTTATTTTAATTTTTGTATTAACTATTTTTTTGTTGTTAAAATTAAATGTCTGTTCAGTGTTTTATAAAGATCTATTGGTAAAATATCTTATTTAAGTCTAGGTAGCAACAAGTATACAGAGATGATGATGAGGTACGTAACGATACCAGCCGATGAAAGATAAGCCAACGAAACTACTTTCATCCCAAGATCTATCAATAGGAAAAGGAACGATAATAGCTCCGTAATCTACAGAGGGAAACATAGACCAGGACCGAAATAGGAAGTTGAGATGAAGAAAACTTCAGAAAAGTTAGTGCCGTGGAGTGGCTTGGAAATAGTTCCGGAGGCTGGATTGGAAAAGAATGCGCTTACTTCGCCATAGAGCGCAAACCGATAAAACTCTTGAGAACATCTTATAATGGCAATAGCATCGCAAAACTGGGAGTCTATAATTTAAAATATAAAATAAAGAGAGTGCAAATATCCCTTGACGTAAAATTAGAATAAATAAATACCATAGAAGGAATCTTCAATTTAACATATAATCAATAATAAGAATGTGTTAATGTTATTATTAATGAATTATGACTTGAGTGTTAAAATAGTCAAATAATCAATAGTTTCCTACGAATTTATACTACTATACAACTTTCAATAAATCGATAGTAGGATTCTTTAACAGATTAAAAACATCTCATCGTTTTGAACCAGTAAACGAATAGCTTTGAAGGAACTCAAATTTATTTGCAATTAAACATGCAGATATAGACGGGGTAAAAAATACAAATTATACAATTGATTTATTTTTAAATTTAAATACATGCTCTGGCATTAAAGGAAAACACAAATAAGTGCTATGAGTATCCGTTCACACCATAGATACCAAAAGACCAAAAAAAAAATTATATCAGATGAGGAAGATGGTTGGGGACGGTGGGGAAGGACGTTCATAAAATAGAAACACGCATTTAAAACAAGTGCTATTTTAATTATGTGCCGACGTCTCGGCCTACATTGTGGGCCTTCATAAGGGTTGACTCTGAGACGGTGTCTATAGAAGAAAATTATATCGATTTAACTGAGAAGAAAACAATCAATTGAGAAAATCCTGTTTTATATGAACTGCGTCCATGTCTCGCGAATATATATTGATAATCTTTTGATCTATTTAACTATTTGTATTAAATCGAGACATAAAGTTTTAATTTGTCTGTGTAATTTCAATAGTTATAATTTTTATAAAATGATAAAATCTTTAGGTAGAGAGACCTTTTAGTACCAAATAGAATTGAGGAGAAAAATTTGGCAGTTGAGGGCAACCTTTGACACACCAATGGCTTTATACAAATTACTAGCATTCATCGGACAAAAGGCTCTACTTTTTTTTTTTTGTATAAATTTTAGACAATATTTAAAAAAACAAAAAATATGATGAAATAAAAACGTTAACGGTTTTCGTCTCTAGTAAATATTATCTTACTTAACTTATCCCACTTACTTAAGTGTTACGCCGTTTATTTTTCATTCTTTTACACAACTTATAGTAATTAATGTTATTAATTACTTAATGAGCTAATTAAAAAATGATTTCTTAAAATATATAAGAAATATGCAGAGCAACCAATTCATTAAAATATTGATAGGGACCAATTTTCAGCTAGAACTATCCTATTCACTCTCCTAATTGAAGAGACCCCTTTCTATATATACTATTCAAACCTTAAGGGAAAATGTATCCCGTGGAAGTAAAACAATTAGACGATTCAATTAAGCAAGATTACTTACTCCTTCATTAATTAAAACGCCAAGACAGTTGGATCCCGAGTTTTCAGACAACTCAATTAAGTATCTTCCTAACATTCATCAAATTTATCCCTCGGGCTTGAAAAGGTTGATTTACATGAAAAACTTTTTTTGGTCAAAAGAAGACTAACTAGAAACAATTACAATCACCGAGAAATGAGATGAAGCCACAAAGTCAAGGGCTTAGTTTGTGACTTAAATTTAGGCGTGACACCGCTTCTATATTCATAAAGGCGCCTCTGTAATATGTGTAATTACGTATCTCGCAAGCATATTGGTGTCCGTAAGTAGAATTTACTTATATGTAATTAAAGTGATTGAAATTTCTAAATTATTATGTGTCATATAATGCTTTATCGCAATATAATACATCACATTTTAAGATAATCAATTTACATATGACGATTAATAATGTAACATGCCCTTTAAAAGAGTTTTGGCTATGTTTAAAAAAAGTGTTTAGCAAACAAAACACTATGTCGTTTAGTTTCATTGTGTGCTGTTTCCGTTTTTATTATTTAGCTGATAAATATAAATCCTTATATGCAAGTCAAATTTCAATTTATATCATTTCACAAAATGAAAGATTTGAGTATTTTTCTTCTAAATTATACTAAGTATGACAGTATATAATCAAAAAGTTCATTAAATATGAAAGGTTGACTTACATATTTTATTTATTTTTTTTTTCTAATCGATAATAGTTATGTTTGTTTGAATGATGTTTGTTTATTTGCAAACTTTTATTTATCTCAGTTATAGGTTAATGTTTTGATTTGTTTTGTTTTTATATTTATTATTATTTAATTCTATATATATCATTTATTTGTATTTATCTCAGTTATAGGTTGTTGTTTGTTTTCTTATTTTGTATATATATTATATTTTATTTATTTGACTTTATCATTTTATACTGTATATATTGTGTGAATGGGATCATATATCACTATTACTAATGTTCATATAGAAACAAATTGTAATATATCTCAATAAAAAAAAAATCGATAATAAACTCATCTCTCCCGTAATATTCACTAAATTACAAAATAAAAAACATCAAAATGGCGAAAGAGGGCAATCCAATTGGCATTACAATTTTCAGACCACAAACGCGATATGGAATCCTTGCAGAAGATCCTAAAAAAAACCTTAGGAAAACCATAATAGGAAGCCGAGGAGGAAGAAAAAATCCTGCAAATTATTGCACAATGGTTTATTAAAATATTTTCAAATTATTATATCAGGGTATAATAATTATATAGCTGTCTAGGCAATAAAAATAGTTATAAAAATAAATTAAAGAAGGCGAACAAGGAAACAAATTCGTAAAGAGGACAGACAGATTTTTTCGTCATTCGTGTTCTTAGTATCTTGAAACGCAGGACCTCAAATTTGTGAGGGAAGAGTTTTGTTTTTTTCTTTGTCGGTTTCAAAGGTTCATTATAGAAAATAATAAATCAAAAATCGACAACTTCTCTTTTGTTACTTCTGTAACATCACAATTCATATACACATTTTTAAATAAAAACATCGACATTAAAATGTACCGAAATGGTTTTTGAAATTTATCAGGAGTGCTGTGGTTTGGTTCGGTCCAAAAAGCAACCGTAAGTACCAAATGTGAACACATTTGACTCAAAAGGGCGCTCATGAAAATGTCGCAATACATCATCTTCAGGTTCTTCTCTGTGATATGTATTAAAGAATATCATTAAAATATACATAATTTAGCTGTCATTGAATAAAAACATGTTCTCTAACTAGAACTAAAAACTCTCTAAAATGGAATAAATAAAATATTGAACACAAACATCATTCATTAAAACGAGAGAAAAAAAAATCCAAATAAAAAGTAGAATTAGCTTAAATTACCGTTTAACACTTCAGAAGGAGAGAAATTAATCAGTTAATATAATTAACATGACGTAGTAGGGAGGGGCACTCAGAGTCTAATTTCATTTTCCGTTCAAAGGCTGCGTCACGTTTTGGCCCATTTTAAAAGATACACCCTATCACTGTCACCTCAGAAGAAATATGAACGACATCCCTGACCACATTGTTGTAAGATATATTACTCCACGGGCGAAAGAATCTTGCCTGGTCATCAGCCCTTTTTAACCTTGCTCAATTTTATTCTTTTCCCGTTTGGATATTATAAATCGCTTTCAGATTAATTAATCATAACGGTCTGGTGAACAGAACTTGAGTAGCGACTATTACGGAAATGATTTAACGGTTTGATTTATGGTTCAATATTTCTTTTTAGTTTAATTTATTTATTATTTATTTAAATTAACTACAATATTATTTATATTGCACTTTTATTTATATGTAACTTTTCCCTCCTAAATTCCGTATTTCCCACTACTTTGAAAAAAGCAATAGTCCATCCTATTAGTAAAACTTCCAACCCTACTTCTCCTAAAGACTATCGCCCTATTTCCATCCTCTCGAACCTCTCCAAGCCTTTAGAAAGAATAGTTCAGACACAATTATCAAATTTCTTTGAGAATTCTAAACTTCTTGATCCTTTCCAATCTGGCTTCCGTCCCGGCTTTTCCACACAATCCGCTCTCCTCAAAACCACTAATGACATACACACTGCTATGGACGAAACGAAACTGACCGTGCTAATACTACTGGACTTATCGAAAGCATTTGACTCCCTGGACCACTCCATCCTTTTTTCCAAACTAAAATATCTATCATGAAGTGACAATGGTTGACTGTGTGTATATATGAGAGAAGTTGGTTAAGGGTGCAGTCAATTTAACACACAGTTAAGCGTAAACTTAATTTATTGGTGCCGACGTTTCGGCCTAATTTATAGGCCTTCTTCAGGGTGGTTCTGTGAGCTGAGAAGGCGTCAGTCAACAACCAAAGAAACGTTGTTCAACCAAAGAAAGGCTGTTGACTGACGCCTTCTCAGCTCACACAACAATAAATTAAGTTTACGCTTAATCATGTGTTAAATTTACTGCACCCTCAACTAACTTCTCTCATAAAATCTCTATCCTTTTCCAACAGCACTATCAGGTGGTTTCAATCATTTCTTTCTGATAGAACCCAAGCTGTCACTATTCCTAACCATCCTCTATCTTCCTTTCGAGCCCTCCGGCAGGTGTGGCCCAGGGCTCAAGAATCTCTCTTCTTCTTTTCAATTGTCATATCAATGACCTTCCCAATTCTATCCATCACTGTTCCCACCATCTATACGCTGACGATTTCCAGATATATTTATCCTTCTCTCCCTCCGAATCACTAGTAGCAGTTTGCAAATATTGAAGAAGACCTTAATAGAATCTGTGCCTGGGCAAACCTTAATAAACTGATGCCAAACCCTGTGAAAACCCAGGCCATTCTAATTGGTTCCAATTCCCTCCTCAGATCCTATACCATATTTCCAAGTCTCAACCTTAATGATCACCCTATTACCTTAGCCTCCTCAGTCAAAAACCTGGGTATTACTATTGACCAAATCCTTTCCTGGAAACACCTTATTGCCCAAATTTCCCGAAGAACAAAAAGTACCCTCAAATATTTCCATCGCTCCCGCCATCTTCTTCCACTATCCATCCGTAATCTCCTTATATTCGCACTTATTTACCCCCACTTTGACTATTGCTGCTTAGTATATGGTGGCCTCCCGACGGGGCTTGAGGACAGACTAAAACGAATTAAGAACATATTTTTAAGATTTGTCCTCAATACTCTGAAGAGGTCTCATGTAACCCATTTTTACGGCGAGTTGAAGTGGCTCCTTCCCCAATCCGCAGACAATATTTCCTAGGATCATACCTTTACCAAATAATTAACTCCCAACACCCTCCATACGTTTGCAGTCTCCTCCAATTTAAATCTTCAGTCTATTCACTTGAAACAAGATCGCACCATTGCGACCTTTACTTTCCTACCCATGGAACTAAAACTTTTGATCGTTCCTTCCTTGTCCGCTCCTCTACATTCTTGAATTATTTACCTACTCATATCCGCCATGCTGCTTCTCTCTCCTTATTCAAATCCCAACTTTTCCAATACCTTTTACTACCCCAAAAAGACGCTTAAAAACTGTGATATTTATATTCCTAACATAGTAATAGTAATATTTGTTCATAGTATATATTTAAACGATGTTATCTATTAATTTATATTTAAGTTTATTCAACACAATATTTTCTAGGAATTGTTTTTACTTTATGTTATCATTGTATATACATATATATTTTTGTATATATGTGTGTATATGCGTGAGTAATATACACACATAAATTAACCCATAAATGTAATTAGTAGAAATTATGTTCCTTCAGTCTGTTGGCCAGACATGTTGTATACTTACTAACTGTACAAAGCGGTTATTCTTAGGGGACCCAGTCCCAGAATAAAATTATTTTATATTTCTATTTCTATTATATAATTAAAAATGAAATGAGCAACATTTAAAAAAAAAAAAAATTAATACTCAATGGACAAGGAGAGAGATGAAATTCGCTTTTTATTATTGCTTATAGGTTTGATTTTTTTCATATAACAATTTATAATATTACATAATTCACAATGGTCACGAAGTTAATCATTGGATAATTATAAGTTGGAAGACTGGAACAATATTTGTTTGTTGATAACAGTATGCGTCTGGAGAGTTCAAGCTGCACAATATTTTCCAAAGCCCTCAACTCACCAAAAAAAGGCGATGGTTTCTTTTTAGTGGGCTTCATTTGGTTTAATACACTACAACTTCTTAAATCCTGGAGAAAACAGAAAACATATTAAATCGTATAGCTCCCAAATTAATGCAATGAATCAGGAAACGGCAATAATGAAGGAATGTTTGATTAATGGGAAGGAACACATAGTTGCATGAGAACGCTCGGACACATGTCTCAAGTGTGAAGTCACAAAAACGTTGGAGCTTGGATATGAAACTCTGCCACACCCACCCTCTTCTCCTACGGATTATCAATCTTTTCGACACCTCACCACTAATAATGTGCCAACAATTTAATGGATAAAGAGAATCATAAAACAATTCAATGAAAGTAAATAAAAAAAAAAAAAAAAAAAGTAAGCCTCTTTCGTCGACCCATTCAGTTGTCGAGCTATCTAGTCACACTGAACAGTGATAACGAACGCACGACCTATAGAACGTTAGGTCCTGCCTGCTACAGTCCATTGAATACATGAACTTTAACTAAATCAATAACGCTTTCCAAGAAATTTTATAAATAAAATGTCTAACAAAATGCAAACATAAATGTCTTCTGTAGATAGTGAATTTCGAAAGAAAATAATATTAAAAAAAAAAAGATTAAACATAACAATGAGACGTATTCGAAAGAAGAAATAACATTTTGTTTGAATGTATGATTTCAAAGGAAGAAACAGTATATACATTTCTAATGTTTTTTTCACGGCTTTTTTCTGTTACATACTGACTGTTCCAAATGTTAAGTAAATATGTAGTTATTTCATTTTCGAACATAAAATGAAGGAGAAAAATTATATAATAACAAGGATTAATTATTTTAAGCTACTAGAAACCGTTTTAATAAATACATCGCACTAAACTGGAGATAACACAATTCATAAAACTATCGAAGTCCATATAAAAATTTTTAATTTTAAAAACAAATAAAATAACACAAAGCACAATAGCCGTGGGAATGTGAAAAGGAATAATTTTTTCATTGAGGAAATCGCTGGACTGCATGTCGCAACCAAGGCCTACGCCGAACAAACGGCTTAATTGAACGGACATGTCATAATTAAAAAGAACCGACAAAGAAAAGTTGTCAATGACTAAACAAAGTTGAAACGTTTAGGCCAATTTACTCAGAAACAAGAATTTTACGATATACTAACCAGTGAAAAAATAATTGAGGTATTCCAACAGCGTATAATACCCGGACTCCTGAAAAGTTATTTCACAGAATTCCGGGGAACAAAAATATTTATTTTTGTGAATAAGCCTCTGACAAGATATGTCCGTTTAAATTATTATTTTAAAATAAATACCGCAGAAAAACATTGTTATTATTAGCAATAATATGAATATAATAACAGCGTTTAGTTCATAAATAGTATTATTTTTATCTAGTGAAAACTCTACATTATTCTAGCAAAATATAGCTAAATAATTTTTAAATATATTTTTTCTATTGGATTATACATCATCACCAAATTTATTCATTATAAATTCTAACTTATACAATATTAGTCATTGTTACACTACTCACACCTATCTTGACATGCAGAGCAGAACTTAAGGTTTCTGCAAAACACGTATACACTATTTTATTTTCCTCCCTGCCCTGCCTGTTAGGCAATACGGGTTTCGCAGCAGTGGGATGGTAAGCATGACTGCATAACTACCTAGTGTTGCTGTAAAAGCGATAGCAATGTTACCCTGTGCACACAGGTCGCATCAGTTTCCGATCGGATACCGTCCTGCTCCACTCCTCCTCCGTCCGGCGGTCTGTCTGGAACTGGGCCTTCCACTCTCCTTCGGTCCACGTGGGTAACAGCCATGTGCCTTCTCTTTCTCGCCTGTCCAAAGGTCCTCTCAGGGTAGGTCTTCCGCAAATATTGAAGTGGGCTGGCCCAATAGCGGTTTTCCATACGTATACACAAATAACACGTACACACAAACAAAATACAAACAACTAAATCTAAAATTGTTTACGCACCATGATATGTTTCGAATCACGCGATTCACAATGACACAAACATCCCAACAGCAAATTCTTACATTCACGTCAAACATAACACGTTTAATTTATGGACACATAACCATCCAAATAACTCGTTTCTTCAAATTCTTCCTTCCGTTACAAGGTCAATCCCAAACACGGTTAAATTATAAATAAATAAATTCAAAATTGATTACATAGTTAAAAGTCATATACTCCTCCCAATGTAAACTGCCAAAAAAAAAAATTAATTAATACAAAACGATCTTTCTGTGACTTTTTATAGTTAACAATTTTCATATACCAACATTTCAGATTAATTCTATCCAACTAAATTCATGGTTTGAACCGAAACAAAAGGCAAACTATCTTTAAATTAAAAATATGTATTATGTTGTTGTTTTTTCAACGATTATCTTAGTTTATGTTATTATGTAATATTAGTTCAAAATTTTGATATTATCGATATCAATTTAATGTCGAAATCAAACTTATAATTTTTTTTTTTCTCTCCACAATCAAGAATACGATTCCCTATGATGTAATACGCCATTATTATACTTTCGATATATAAGTATGATATACCGACAATATAGCGATACCTAACTCTTAATGATAGATTAAAACGGTTCGTAGCAATAAAATATCTAATTAATAACGCTGATTATCTGATTAAAGTAACCTACGGTTCGCCAGACTTTGATTATTTCGACAATTTATAATATAATCACACCTATTTATATGATTTCCAAAGCAAAACCTAATGAGTTTTCATAAAATATAAAAATAGGTTATAAAAAAAAAAGAAAAATTGAGTAACACACAATATGAGTTATAAGTAGAAAAAGCGTTCTTGATAAAAATATGAACAATCCATGGCGCTTACAGTCGTTTAGCTAGAAATGGCTATATTTAAATGCCATTTCAATATAACTTTTAAAACGTCCTCTCCACAAAAAGAAATACTAAACTCTTTCCTTTTGAATTCCTTCTCCATACCTGCCCTGTGCTACCCGATGCTTTTTAAGTCTCCTTAATTTTAAAGACGCAATAATCTAACCAGACATTTAGTTAAATTTTTAGCTATTAATAATTATCAATTCGTTGAATCCGAGATTCATGCAGGTGGCAAAACTATTGTTGTACTTTAGAAATATAGGTAAAAAGCGATAATTGAAATAACGTTTATTTTTTAATTTTACTCAAGTTTCCGAATAACAGATCTTACAGTGAGTTATACGGTCAGCATCTATATTGTTATTGCCTTTGATCAGGAGTCAGATCAATATTCGTTAAATTTTAAGATTAAAGATGACTAGAATGAATATAAGAAAAAGTAAGAATAACTTCAATAAATATAATATCAATCAATTGACTACAAAATAGGTCTCAACAACACAAAATTACTAAAGTTAATTAACGTTTCTCCAAAAGCTCAAACAAATTTTTTTTTTATTTAAAAAAATAATATTTATTGAAATTTACAACTGTAATATATAATACATCTAGTGAACTTGAGGAAAATGTAAAACAATGACAAGATACAATTAAAATAAACTAAACCAGAAGGTCTAGGGACCATCTTCTCCAGAACTAAACATAATTATTAAAAGGATATAGTACTTAGGGTGGAAAAAATAATTAAATTTTTACCAAGTAATATTTGTCAATATCTTGGATAACAGTTATACTGCATATAACTAACCATATAATCATTTTTAAAAATATGTTTATAACATAATAGGAATAATAGTAATGTTCATTTGAGAATTTTACTTCAATTTTCAGATTAGCAAACCCTATAGTGTGAAATAAGCAGTACTATTTAGTTAAAACATCTCTTGACTTCGATTAGCAGTTTGGTTAGTATTTTTTTTTTTTTAATTTCCTCTAATTTTAATCATAATGAGTAAAATTAATATAAGAAACAAAAATAAGTAAATCTAAGAATCACTTCAATAAATAAAATATCAAACAACAGACTACAAAAAAGTTCCCTTATCACGAAGTAACTTACATTAAATAACGTTTCTCCAATAGCACAACCGAATACAAATATTTAAATAACATAGAGCTTATAATGCGTCACTCATGATCCTAAATAAGCATCGTAATCATATATCATACTTCATAAGATTAAGATTTCCCTATATATTTGACTACAAACACATTTTTAATTACTAAACCTAACTAAGATAGTAAGCTGTATATTCCAAGATAGAACAATGTCCTAAATGAACCAATAAAAACAAAATAAATAAATAAAGAAGATTAAATCATGAGTGATTCAGAAGCTTTTTATATACTAATTCAGAGAACTCACGATCTCAAAAAGATTATGATCATCTTCTATTTGTGGATCGGCGATAGGTGGGGGCTTGGCGTCTCCTATTCCAAGACCCGGAGGCTGGCCTATACGGGGCATCCTGGCTACAAGGTCAGTACGCGAGCCATCGTCTCAAAGTAGCCACGAAGAAGTGATCGTACCAGTGCCCAAAATGATTAGATGCTCATCTCGTCCTGAGATGAAAAATATTAAAATATAACGTAGTTATTTGCAAGGAAAACGTCTTAATACTTGAACGTAGCTATGGCCCAATGAAAAATAGATTTCTCAATATTACGTCAACTTCGAGCAAAGTCGTAAGAGCTGTTTTCAAAACGAAAGCAGTTGAGGAAATACATTTTCGCAAACAAGAATAGTAGATGGAATACGATAAAATAGATAGTGAAATATCGTTTGTCTTCTACTTTATACTAACTTTGGTTTTAGAATAACTGGCTGTTTTTATAAATATAGAGTAAATAATAAAATTAAGTTAAATGTTTACGGAGTAGAGCTTTGGGGTTCTACTAAACCATCAAATTCTTCCCGCATCCAATCCAAAATCATTCGTAAAATCCTCAATGCTCCTTACTTAGTAACTAATAAACTGACCCATAAAGACCTTAATATTCCGTATGTTGCTGATTTGGTCCGATCCAGATACCATTCCTTTCACGACAAACTCCATTCCCATCCTGGTTCTCTAGTTTCAATCCTTTCTCCCTCTTCAATTCCTGACAATTCTCCGAGGCGTCTGAAAAGGAGATGGCCCCGAGACCTTCTAGTTTAGAATATTTTTAGAGTACTTCCATTGGGAAGCTTCTCTACATGTGTTTCATGCTTTTTTATATTTCACTCAAATTTACTTGTTGTATTCTATTATACAGTTGTATATTACAATAAATATATAATAAAAAAAAAATGATTTTATTTATAAAATGATGATGATTATATTTTTTAGCAACGATATTAACAGGAAATCCTGGAGTGTATTAAATATAACTACAAATATACACCCGTTATATGAAAAACTAATTAATAATAAAAGTTTCATGTTGTAATATATACACGTTAACAAGTAATTTGCAACGACAGAATTAATTTTCGGATGAGGAGGGGAAACTAATCAAGGCAGGTAACAACCCCCCTGAGTCACACTTCATAGGATCCCGTTAACTCAGGTGTAAACAAACAAAAAGCTAACTTAATTTCATACTAACCTCTAAATTTATCTCGATTACTAAATCTGGATAAAAATTACTCTTTCAAGGAGGAACTATATGTAACGAGTATTTTATTTTATATACAACATTTACCTCTCTATTTTTTTATAAATCAACAATGCAGTTAAAAACATGTAATATAACTAGATTGTACTACAACATTTAATGTTACATGATAAAAACGAGTATAAATTAAAAAAAAAAAAAAAAAAAAAAAAAACGATGTCACTTGCAGTGTCTAGCATAACAGCTTTCTGTGATCAAGTTCACGGGTTCAAACCTACCAGGTGGCTCTAGGATGTTTTAATGGGAGAAAAAAATCCTTAGGAATGCCGTCCTTCCGTGGATACGTTAAAAAGTGGTCCCGACCCTGTTCGTTGCCAGGTACTCGCTGAAGATCTCTATCCTAAGTAAACCTGGCAGGCAAAATTTAGGATTCCCCTTAATCCGGCAGTATCGTCCGATTTGCCACACGGAGCAGCATAAAGTGACGTCAAATGAATTAAAAACAACAAAATAATGTATACGTAATATTATTAATGTAATTGTTATTATAATAACTGTAGTTATTAAACTTTGGATGCTAGAGAGTTAAATTCAAAGTCACACGAGTCAAGAGTATTTATATAGCAACGTAGAGAAAGAAAAATAAACAATTATTGAATAAAATAAGCATATATTGTGCCTGTGTAACGTTAGGAAAAAAGATAAAAATATTAATTATAGAAATCATAACAATTTACTTTGAGTCAGGAATAATGTAACAGAAAATTATTAATTAAAGAAATAAATTATTAGGTTTGGAATTCTATATTAAATTATAGTAATGAAATATTTATATCATAAAAAATAAGCTTCAAATAATAAGTATAAACAAAGAACAATTCACTTAAGAGGTAAATTATAAAAACCTTTAAGAAAAAATGTTTTTTTTCTTTCATTTTCTCGTTTTTTTAAAATCAAGACGGTTCCATATGGATGATTTATTAGGAATAGTTACAATAAGCTAAAGATGTTTACGCACCATTACAGCTGCTAAGTAACCAGCATGGTCTCTCACCTGAAAACAGAGTAAAAACAGTTAATAAACCAAAATAATTAATTTATTACTTAATTACTAAATAAAAATATATTAACAATGCTCCAAGAGAGTACTTAAATCATAGCCTTCCTACAGGGTGATTCTTAATTGTTGCGTGAGTCTACCATCATCTCAATCCCTCCGCTACATGGAGATGCAAATTATGTTTTTTCGTTCCTAATCGAATAGCTTGTCGGCTTTAGAAGAGTCACTTAACATAACAATACCTGCCAAGAGCGGGTAAAAACTCAGTGTTTTCTTTACTAATCAATACTTTGTGGTTTTATGTCGTTTTTATTCTAAAAAATTAACATTTCCTTTATTTCATAAGAGCTACTATTAACAAAAGTAACCATAAGGAAGAAAGCCACATGTTGGTTAAACACGCATGAATGGCCCCCGTCCTAATTCGTCAGTAGAAAGATAAATCCATAATTAAATATTGTGAATCTCAAAATACACCGGGTGCTATATTGTACATTATAAACAGCATTTTAAGGAATCTAAAATTATACATAAAAAAATACATATACATACATAAGTACCGTAAAATGGAGTGAATAGGAACACTATGGTATCTGGAGCAATATAAAAAAAAATTGTTAACCTTAATTAATTGAACAATAC
This sequence comes from Piezodorus guildinii, assembly GCA_023052935.1. Taxonomy (NCBI): domain Eukaryota; kingdom Metazoa; phylum Arthropoda; class Insecta; order Hemiptera; family Pentatomidae; genus Piezodorus; species Piezodorus guildinii. The sequence goes on from CM041293.1 coordinate 94,248,731, forward strand.
AAAAAATCGTAGGACCACATCCCCTCTATTTCATACTTACTGGGTGTGTGTTTTTGAATTGTAGTTTTTGAAAAAAAAAAAATAAATAAATAAAAATAAAAAAAAAATATATATATATATATATATAATATATATATTACTTTTCCCTTTTACCCTTCGTAGAGGTGAATAGAAAAGGCATTGAAAATGTTATTGTGTTCCTATTTACAGCATGTGAGGTGAATGAGAACAGTTTAAAATGCTTATTAAATTAATTTTTCTAAATGAAATCTTTTAAAATAGAAATTTGTTCACTTTATTCACTTATACTCTAGAAATTAGGTGTCTTACATTATAAAAACGTTCTAAAGCATCATGCTTCAGTAGGAAGAATAAGAAATGTCAGTTAATGATGTATGCACTAACATCATTGATAAATGAAAGAGACCCCAAGAATTTGGCAGATAACTTCACTAGGGTTAAAATAAGCGTTCACTTGAGTTGGGACAAACCTATAACTTTGCTTGACTCTTTTGTAAAACTAATCGTTTAATCCTCCATCATCAGGTTCTAAAACCTTACAAACATAAAGTTGAAAAATCTTAGGTTTTTTTCCAAATACATTAATGAGTAAAAAGTCGCCAACTGGAATGTCATTATTAGTGGATAATGATTCAAATTTAAGTTTATCTTCTGACGTGCATGACAACACCAACTCACCATCACTCTTTTGCAAAGAATATTCATCTAATGTGTCTTCTGACAGAATACAGCTGTGTTCCCATTCACACCACACTTACTGTGCATTTAGAATTACTTTTTTTATAAAACTAATATAGTTCCTAAAAGGTAGATCCTAGAGACCAATGTTATACAACAAAAAATGTACCCATTATATTTCTAATAAGTAAACTGCCGTCGAATTTTCGATTCGAGCGAAACCAACAGTTGGGTTGGGACCCTCAGCCAAATGACATATTCCTGTCAAAATAAATTTTTAGGAATATTTTAGTACATTTTAGGTAAATTTTATGATGAATAATAAAATTTAAAAAAGTTAAAATATTTGACCATCTAAAATAGTCCAATATTGGTTATACAAACTTTAAACAGCATCACTAAAATAAACAGGAGGAACAAATTTGAAGGGAAGAAGGGTAGAGAGTAAAGTGATAATAATATCCTAGCAAGATACTCGAGAAGCCCTCAGTTTATTTAAAACCACTTAGGAACCCAGACCGGGACTTGAAGCGACATAAAAACTCTTTACATCCAATATACTATGGTGTAATAAACTATAAAGCAACAGAATTTTTATGTGGCACCGATGAAAACAGCAGTGCAAATAATTAATATATCTTTTTATTTTTTTTTATAAAAATAATATTTATCACATTTATACTAGACGAGACTGGTAAAGTGCCTTTCATTTATTTTTCTAAAAGAAGTATCAGTTAAATATTGAAACTCATTACAAGGGTATTCATTATAGGTACCTCAATTAATGTTATGTTTACTGTTCAAACCCCAAGACTGAATGTATCGCAGTGTTACAATTATAATGTGTTATGGTGCACCACTAACCAATTTAAATATAAAAATTTTGCCTAAAAATTAAAGGTTTTGCCTAAGATAAGATAAATAAATATTTCTATCTATCCTTTATTTTTATTATATTTTTTTTTTGTCATGTTTCGCGATTTAAGAAAACTATAAAACCATAATGAGAACTACTGAATTATTTTAGAAACATTAAGCCAGATCAAAATAAAAATAATATATTTAACAACTATATGTTGCGTGTTTTGTTAATTTATTTCACGTACCTTTTCATTTCATCAAAATACTAATTCGGGTGTTGACTTTATTTGTAATAACTATTTTAAAAATATAAACTAAGAAAAAAAAATAAAAAAGTTTTATGCGGTGTTTTAAGTGTCGAAGGTTACCGGTCCACCACTACACTTAATTTATCATTGTATTTTCGAAGTCAAATCCATGTTGTTTATTTATTACATGGTGTTTGTTTATTTAACATCACTTAATGCTACTATAGGGGAGCGGCGTGGTCTAGTGGATAGTGCACTAGTCTGCTGTGCTCCGGGTCCTGGGATCGAATCCCGGCTGTGGCAGAAATATTATTTATTCTGTTAATTCAGTCGGGGGGCGACCCTAGGGTATGGAGACCCTCCTGGGGCAGACCCAGCCTCTATAAAGTGGGTACCTAAATTAATTGGGGAAAAACCTGGCGGCTGAGCGTGATTAAGGTCTAATCACCTCATTGCACTGCCGTTGGCCTAGAAACAGTACGAATCTCTATATGTACTGAGCCCAAGACCCTTCATGGGTTGTAGTGGTACAGGTTTTTTTAATGCTACTATGGCTGATCGGACGATGCTACAGTGGGAATCCTACATTTTGCTTATCCTGCTTTAAGTAGGATGGGGATCTTTAACGAGTACCTGAAGGCTCGGGACCACCTTTTAACGTCCCTTACCAAGAACGGCATAACTAAGGATTTTTTACTCCCATTAAAAACTCCTAGGACCACCTGCGGATTTGAACCCGGTACCTTAGGCATAGGAGTCTGTTATGCTAACCACCATGCTACAGGTAACCCCTACTCCGTGCTTCACGGAAAAACCCATCATTGAGTTCCAGTTATGTAAAATAAAATTTAATCAGATCTCATTTTAAACTTTTGCGAGTATATTAAATATATTTGTTTTGTTTTTTAAATGGGTGGATTACCATTGTTAATGTATTATGATAACTAAAGTTGAATATTAAATAATAAATTAAGAAAAAAATATCTAAAAAACCAAAAGTAATTTATAACAAAGGCCCTAAAATAATTATATAAAGCTATACCTTGTTTTGTTTTTTTAATTTTTGTTAATAGTAGAAAGTAACATTAGCCCTCATTTTCTTCTTGACTAAACCTAGTTCTTATAGTTCTTTAATACTTAATTTTGCCTGGGCAAAACAAATATAAAGTTGTACAACAAATAAAACTTTGTAAGTAAGAAAAAAACATACCGACGATTATTCAAGATGTTTTGTTCAGGATAAATTTTCTCCCACTAGTTATTTTCCATATAAAATACCCATTTTACTGAGCCTGAGTGTGAAAATAATAAATAATTATTAGCCACATGTCACGGAGAGGATAATATCTTGATTTACTCACGGAGAGAAAGCGCTCGCCACTTTAGTGATAATTATGGAGTACAAAAATAACAGTAAATTCTTGTGTACAAATATCATTAAAAAAAAATTTTACAAAAACTAATAATAATATAACCCTACTTCAAAAATTTTGAAAGTAAGTCTACACTTTGATAAAAAAACAAGCTGCTTTTAAAAATTGGTCTTGATTTTTTAAAGTATCTATAAGTTAAAAAAAATGATGCTACTTATTATTAAAATTATATTATCCAAATAAAGTAGTAGCCATGAAACTCTAAGCTTTGGAATAATTTATAGTCCATTAATTACTTAAAAAGAAAGACTTTTAATCTATACGATGGTAAATTTTAACACTGGTGACCTTAATTGTCTACTGTATGTGAGTTAATTAAACAAAGCGTTTTCCGGAATAACTAACGCAAGAATTACTAACTCGTTTGGAATATTTATGAGACTGGAATGAAAGGAATCCCAAGATTGTTGGTTTGTAGACCGTAGATGTAATTTCAGCCAGAGAATAGGGAAATGAAAAACATAAGTACTTGGATGCTTAGTGTGTTAATTTTCTTAAGGGAAACTTCCTCCAGTACTTCAATATGTCTCAGATACTCGTAAGATCATCAACAAAAGATATTTAATTTCATTTGATTTATTTAACATTTAAAATATACTAACATACGTGGGGATTTTAAATCATTAAAAAAAAAACAACCTGATGATCAATATTATTGCTTTTATATTTATATTGATAAAACTAAGAGGAATATTGTTCAGTCATTCATATAAATAAAAAAATCTCGGGTGTTAAAATCAATTTAAGAATTTTTAAATATATTTAGAGCTAAAAATAAATTGTTTAAGAATTAATTAAATTGAATTTCAATTAAAACATGTGTTTTATTAAATAATCTATTATATCATTATCTACGACAATCAGTTTTGTCGGTTTTTTTATCACTCTTTATTAACTTTTAAAATTTTCTGTATAAAATAATATTTGTTCTAAAATGTTTAACTTTCCAACGGTATATTATACATGTACATAACTGTTATTATGATCGAAAACCAAAAAATGCATTAAAAAAATATTTTTTCAGTTTTCTCCTTTAGTTGGATAACGAATTCGTCCAATATATACTTGTTATTAATCTATTTTCCATCAGTGGTAACAAGATAACATAGTTATTATTAAATAATCTACAAAATTAAAGTTACTTTATAGGAGGAAAATTTTAAAATATCGGCATTTAAGCCCTATCAGACAATTTCAATCAGAATAAAACCTACATGATATTTAAGCCCGTCCAATTTTACATCGATATAGCGAGTTTAATCAATTTAATCCATATTAAGCGTTAGAGCCGTTTTAGAGTAAATCGTAAATAGGTGTAAAATGCATGGTATAAGAAGAAGTGCCTCTTCTGATTAGCTTATTTTTATGAAAAAGTTATTGAAACATCTCGGGCGTATATTGTCTTAAATATAAAATTTCAGTTTCATAGGACTTATCGTTTACGCGCGGGAGTTACCACACACGGACACACAAACACACAAGACATTTTTTCGGGACTTGGTTATTTGGACTCAGGGGATCCTGAAACTTGTATTTCCGTTGAAAACTGGAATTCGAACATTTTCTACGATCGCAATACTTTCCCTTACTATATATTTCATATATAGGTAAGCGAAAGAAAAAATGAGGAATATTGTTTTAATATAAATATAAAAGTAATAATGATTAGAATTAATTTAATATAAAAATGGCATATCCCGCTATTTAAGTGGTGTTATATTATTTAATGTATTTTTTAATAAATGTTGCAATATTTTATTTCCCTGCAACAAAGAAACAAAGTAAAAATATATGAGGAATTTATTTTATTTTTATTTACATCGTTCTATCTTTAAGACTGCATACAATGAAAAATATCTAGACAATTCGGAATAGAATGCTTAGCATTTTACTTGAGTGCTATACGAGTTACAGTGAAGAATCCCAACCGTTCCCAGGACAAAGATATTTCTTTGCCTGGATAAAAGAACACCTGTTATGCAATTTACCTTATTATGAACCGGTATCCTATATAACATCTGAATCTTCTAGTTTCACGCTTTTCGGAAAATATGACTTTTTCTTTAACGTAATGTTGTTATGTTTTGCGTAAGAATCTGAGGCAGAGAACTAAATAAAAATTTATACAAATGATATATAAATTAATATTTGTTATTAAAACTCAATATTTAAAATACTGAGAATAAATATGACCTATTTACGTCAATAATGATGTTTCTGCTGGTACTACACGGTGATTCAATTTCAGTCCAACAATATGTAACATCTTCTTAATAGGCATTCACACTAAAAGCGGAACCGTATAAATCAGATTTGGGCCGATTTTGTTTTCGCTATTAACTCCAGGACGGGTGTTCGTTTTGTCTTAAAACAAAAAAAAAAAATTAAAAAAGCATCCTACTCACCAATGATACAGAATCAGTATTTATCCATCTATATCTAAAAACACTGGTGCTGGCAACAAACGACATTCACTTACCTCTCCTGTTAAAATTAATTTAAGAATTATTAAATAAATTTAAATTTTTTGAACTTAATTCAAATAAAAAATTTTTTCCAGTTTCGTTGGAAACATATGATTTAGATTAAATAATATAGCAATACCAAACTGTAACTTTTACATTTAGCCGCTTTTTTTCAATTCTAATAAGATTAATAAGGGTAATTCAGGAGAATCTATAAAATTAAAGTTACTTTAGAGGAAGCAAATTTAAAATATCGACATTTATGCCCTGTCAGACTATTTTAATCAGAATGATACCTACATGACGTTAAAGCCCATTAAATTTTAAATAGATATAGTGGGTTTAGTCAAAATCATTTGAGTTGTTTTGAGAAAATCGTACAAGTGTTCAAAATCTAAAACTTATTGAGTATTAATCTCTTGTATGGGAGCTCTTGTAAACATTTATATTGGAGTTCTAGCACTGGCTAAATTATCCACTCAATGTGCTGTATGTTTGAGGATTGTATGGCTTCTAGACTTTGTAAATATTTTCTTTTTTTCTTTATTGTATATTATTTTATAGTTTTGTAAATATTGTATGAATGTTGTAATTGAGCACTATTATAAATGTCCTGATTGACATATTGCAATATAATTTAATAAAAAAATATAATAAAAAATAAATAAAATATATCTAAGTATTTCAGAAAATATTTAATTCTTTACTGAAAAAGGCAAATGTATAAATCAATAAAAGTAAGTTAGTATTTTAAATGGAATTGGGAACTCAATACATTCAATTATGTGAGGAACAATAATATTTTCTTCGTGAATAAAACAGTTTCACGAAAACAGTAGTCCAATTTAATATTTAAAATAGTTTCTTCGTCTTTATGTAGGCCTAGTAACAGAGGTAGAATCATCTGTAACTTATGGTGCTAAATCTAAAAACGGATTTCAATTGGAGAATTCTATATCCCACTTAATTAAGACGCTCCATATAAAATGGAAGTTTTTTTATTTGTTTTTTCGGACCGTAATAGTACAATATTTTGAAGTACCTTCAAGAAAACACTAACTTCTTAATCTTTCCCTTTATCGTGGTTGCAACAAACCGTAAAGACTTCAATGCTTTCCTATTAGACTTGCAGAATGAGAGGAGTAATGTTGCTTTGGCCGACAAGACAGCCTACCAACAAACTTTTCCCAGGGTTAATAACCGTAAAATAGGGCGTTTAGGGGTGTGTGCCAGGGGAAATCCAGTGATGGACCTATTATGGAAATCAGGGGGTGGTGGGCAGGGGTAGTAGAAAGATGTAGAAGCTCTTAGCCCAGGTGTATTTTATTTTTATTAGGACGCTTATTTCATCCCTTCTAATAAAACTCTCCTGAATTATATGCGTGTCAAAATAATAAAAATTAATTTGAAGAGCTTCATTTAATAAAACACATACTAAAAACCTTTCAATTCTGGACATTGGAAAGAAGTACTGGATATTGAATTAGCAAGACACTGTTCAACTAAGGGAGAGACGGGGTGAGTGGATAAGGCACTAACTATATTACTGTTTTCCGGGTTATGTTTTCGAACCCCTTCTGTGGCAGAATATTTATTTATGGACGACTATGGATTAAAGAGAGCACACTCATCTTATAGAAATAGTGATTCCCAAGAAATGATCCGAGGGCGCATGTCGATGTCGATGATAATTATTTGTAAATCCTTGGCTTGTAACAAGAATCACTCGAGCATAGCACAGACATATTAAATTGCGGAAGTAAGTGATAGTAAAGAGGTACCTATATTGTATTTTATAATTTGTATTAATTCACTAAGTAATTTTTATTTGATTGGATTCGGTTTCTCGAGCTTTTGTAAAGCTTGTAAAATGGTCTCTTCGATTAAAGGTATTCTTCATTGAGCGCCGGTAGTGATACTTGATTATGTATATATTTTTACGCATAACTAAGTATTTTTGAAAATATAGGGTCCTTGCCATTGTACTGATTGGATTAAGGGGTCCGTGAAAAACAATTTTTGGAAACCATTACTTAAGAAAGTAGGTATCTAAAAATTAGGAGTGAAACCTTGTGACTGAGAGTGATCTCGGCCCTACGATATTTGGTCTAGAAACAGTACAAATCTATATGTATACTGAACCCAAGAGTTGTAAAAGTATATGTTGTTTTTTGTTTTTCTGTGCAACAAAATTTATGTTTAAGAAAATGACCAAGTTACAAAATTAATTTTTCTAAACCTGATCTGTTTATAATTACTCTGAATCTACATTTATGAGCATAGGATTTCATCAACTACTTATTATCGCATGATAAACTACAATCTGAAAACTAATACCACAACCACCAAGTCCTAAGGGATTAAGTGTGAAGCTGTCTAATTACCTAAAGGACCAAATGTATTAGCAATCGACTAAAAAGCGACGAAGAAGAGACGAGACGAGGACAAGATGGGCTAAAATTGAAATGGATTTTCCTCCTGAGGAAAACGCGAGGCAGAGAGCTACAATACAGAGGTTCTCCTCCGACCACTTTTCAATTCACCAGCTCCTCCGCCATTCGCTTTTCAGACCTACACTTAAAAGCTCTTCCCACATTATCTTGCCCTCTTTTCCATCCTCCTCTACTGGCCGTATAACCTCTTTATACTTCGAAAAAAGACTTTTTCATTCCACCTGCAAGCATTCTCCATCACCCATAACAATGAATTTCCTTTATATCACCCCTTCGGAAAAGTAGTTCGAAATAATATCCTTGAGGTGAAAAACCATCTTTTCCTCAGCAGCCCTCTGATAACAATATAAATATTTATATAAATCGATTTATTAATTAGCAAGATTATTATATTAGCTCAAATACCTAATGAAGCATGAGAAACAAATACTAATATGTAAGTTTTGAGTCCCTGCAAAACCAAATTTAGCTATGTAACACGGAATACGATTAATATTTCATCGAAAATAAAAAGTAGGTAAATATTTTATAATAATAAATGAAAAAACTAATAAACAATAAAAATAACACGATAATATCATTAAACGGCCAAAAATGTCTGACTGTTTACAAGAAATACACTGTAGGTCATAAAGATTTCCGTCGGCGTGACGTGAACTAGAGCCTAGAGGCTAAACGTGAACTTTTACTTTGCCAGAAACTATGTTTTCCATCTTCCATCTGCAGAGGTACATTCATAGATACCTCTATATACAATCAAGGGCACAGGAGCAGAGACTTTTCAGTTCAATCTACGGTAAATTCGGCCAATAGGGTCGACATTTATTTCGTAGAGGTCCTAGGGAATGAATATCGACGTTCTCACTCGTGCTGGAATGGCTGGTGACCCGAAAGTTGACCTGTCCTGTATGCCTTAATAGGACAACCAAAGGACGTTAAACACATAAAAAATAGACAAACCAAAAAGCTTTAGGATCAGTTTAGCATTGCCCTTTCCGAGTGGATCGGTTTTCACAAAGAACAATTTATTGTATGAATGTTTTTCTGTAGAACAATGCAAAAAAAAATTGTCCTAAACAGACATAAGCGATATTTCACTCCAGGCGAACTAAGCTTCAATCATATCGATTAAATTTTAATAATTCTTGAAATCTATAGGATATCCTGGTACATTAATTTTTGGGGAGGACTGATGATGATAGATTTCGAAAGATGTCACGACACTCTTGAAGCAATAAATAATACTGTAGTATACAAGAAAATCGTATTTTAATTGTTTAAGTTACTAGAGTGCTGCCAGTGGGCAGTTTCTCTTCATGTACGAGTACACTATCTTTTATCAGCATATTTACTTGATATATAATAATATACAGTTATAATTTTCAATAAATATAAAAAAATAAAATAAAAATAATTTAAAGTATTAGATGCGTACTTTTGTAGAAGTGTGAATTCAGCCCCTAATTGTAGTGTCTCTTTCGAAATTCACATTGAAATTTAAAATCTTAAATATTACAGTTAAAGGCTAATGGATGAGCACATAATTATAAACAAACCTTGAAAAGCATCATGTTTATATATTCTAAGATTTGATATTTACAAAAGATTCTATTAATTATAAGTGAACTCGGTAATTTATAGTTTTAACGATATCATTAATGTTTTCAATATTTATTTGTACAGTAATAAAATAACACAACTTCCAACATACAACTATAAACCATAAAATACTTATATTGTTGTTGACATATGTAAAAAAAAAAAAAAAACGCGTCTGATTACGAATATAGCATGACAGACATTTTTTAATATCAACCAATCAGGCAGATCTATATGAGCAGGAATGGTTTCCTATCGGTACGGTGAGCATCAACACGTTTCGAAAAAGCAATAACCCTTTGCTTCTATTGTCTATTCGAGACTGATTAAAACTTGTAAATGACTGGCAGAGTAATTTTCCAGCCATATCTCCCACCTCCACAACCCCCCTCCCAACCCAAACCATATTCCAGCTCGCTTTATTAAGCACCTCATCCAAACTTTGTCTGCTTTCCGAGGCTCGCATCATTCTCCTCGATTTCATATTAATCACGAGGTATTATGTACAAAATACAGAACGCTTACCTCGTGTGGGTATTTAAGCGGTTCGAAAGTAAATAATATTCCAGTTCGCAGCGCGGGGTATTTAAACTAAACAATAAGAGCAAGAAACTACTATTAGTAGAACATGCAATTGATAAAACGGCAGAAAAACCAAAGCTTACATAATAAATAATAATAAAACCGCAATTCTATCGACCAAACACTAATTTACAGAATAATATTTAATAAATGTCTCTGTTAATATTTTGTGATTATTGAGTGAGCTTGCTTAATATGTAATGCACTATAATCATAACAATAATCCTAATTATTGTTTATATTATAATTATTATGGATCGACCCTTCTGTTCGACGACTCTCGACATGACGATGGAAAAAAAATACAGCATACTTATTCGCACAATGGTTTGCCTAAAAATAGTACATACTATTAAATCCGAGACTACTTTTTGTAATAAATAAGTAATATTGATTTGTCTTTAATTGATGTTTCAATAAATTTAACAAAAATAGATAACAATCATTAAATTTGGAGATTGGATAATAACGAAATGACAGGTAGAAAATGTTTTTTAGACGCTCTTCTTTTCAGTTCCTCCAATGTTACAATTTATATTTTTTTAATTTTGCAAATGTTAAGGGCCTTCAACCACTAATGTTATTTTAGCTCTGAATTTAAAGAGCAAAAATATTATTATAATACATAAAAACATATTTTAAGGTCACTTTTTATTTTTTAGAACTCTATTGCTATAGGCATTTTTCTTCTCTGAGAATCTTATACGGTGGAGGTGTATAAGACTCTGGCCCTAAACCCACAGGAGGTACATATAGACGGCGTCTCTTTCAAATTATTACAATCTGATAAGTATATTATAGATAACAGCTATAGATAGCAAACTGGACCGCTCACATTGATAGTCAACAAGTCTACCAGACTTAGACTGGAGGAACATCCACCGACCATCCATACATCCACTACCAGTGGGGCGCTCCCCTACGCAGTAATGAAATCCGCCCAAGGGTTCAATAAAGTATAATTATATTACGAGGAGACTATTACCTGCAAAAAAAATCAAGAGAGAAGGTATGGCATATCTACCGGACAACCTTAGAGTAAGGATCAATGAAGAACCTAGCAGATGGAAGATATTTCTCCGGAAGATCAACATAGAGGAATGGAGCCGTCGGTGGGTGACGACGCCAAAAGGTTCTAATCTAAAGTATTTCCCCACTATCGGATCAAGATTGGAAAAAATCTTGGATCCTCCCTGACTACTTGGTTACACAGTTCCTCATGTGGCATGGGATTTGTGAGCAAAGCTTGCTATGCATGAGAAAAACATCAGTCCCCTATGCCCTAGTTGTGAGATTCTGGAGACCGCCCAACAAATTCTCCTTGCCAGCGCCACTAATGAAACACTGAGAACGAAGCTTCTGAGGGACACGAGCCTCTACGTCCTGACGGAAAGCGATATTCCTCAACTGGTAACCAAACTAAACTACCCGTACCACAAAGCCTTTGTGTACGGGTGGAAAGATCGTATTGGTCCAAGCCACTTCACCCTGGGTAAGAGAGCAGAATGAAGAAGTCTGCTAAACATCCTAACTTACTCTGAAGACATAAAGCAGCTGTGGGTTGTATCTTGGTACTTCCTACAGCTGCAAGAATCTGTATTGCCTTCAAAACAGGAAAGAGTTTAAATAAAAAAAATGCAAAAATAAAAAAACCATAATTTTAAAAAGGTTTTGAAATTATTGACATTCCTTCCTCCATTGAAACGAACACCGGGACTCGTGTTTTTAAATAAATAATTTATAACCCGCGATACTACAACCTTATTTATACTGGAGTGAAACAAGCTCCGTAATTCCGAATTGTGTATAAATATAAATTCTCATATGGCCTAATCTCTTATTGGACCAAATCATTTAACGTAGTACATTATTACGAAAATCCTTAGACAACTATAACAACTATTCATATGTAATAATTATTTAAGGATAAGAAACTTTAGAATAAAAATTAAATTTATTTATAGATCCATGAATAGTGTTACATCAAAATGCGAAGTAGATTAAAGCACATTCCTAAATCAAAGTTTTAAAAACGAATTTCAATGTGAACGACCACAAGTTAATATTTAAAACAGTAAATTTTAATGATTTCCGGAGAGAATAGGGTGTCAAGAAGGAAAGAAATGTTCGGAAAGAAAGAAGTTAGGATAAGGTGGTTCTGGATTCACTTTTCAATAATGCAGTGTGGGAATAGAAGGCCAACCCTGCATCTGTCTTAGCCTAGCTTCCTAATGGAATTTTATATGTCCCAGAAACGTTATTATTACCTCAAATATCCCTGGTCACTGCTCTCAAATTATACGGTTGGAACTTGTAATAGCTCGATAAATATTAAGTAGTCATTACAAAGGACATCTTTGGGGTTTTCGTCTTTTAGGAAAAATTGTAAGAAATGCGTCAATAATTAAAATCATAATTTTATGAATAGACAAAAACATTTTGAAAAATATAATTAACTGTTCTATTGCATTTAAAGCATTCCTGATTCGTTTAGGTATTCTATATAAAAATAAATTTTCAATAACAACAGACTTGGCAAACATAAGGATTCATTGCCAATAGCACCAATAATTAACTATTAATTATTTTATTTTGTTTATTTTCCAGTACCAACATAAAACGTAGTACAAAATAATAGTCACTAAAAATGTAACAACCTTGGGAAATTTGGATAATTATTACATTTTCATATTATTTGATGTAATAGAATTTTACGGAGACCGATTGTAAACATTGAAAATTTACTTCAAATAGTATTTCCAATATAAATTGTGTGATGTGCGCATCAGATATTGATATGACTCTTACACTTTAAGATGCACACTGATACAAATATATTCTTAAAACTTACTATAGGGGAAATTCATGTATTAAACTCAGTTTTTGTTAAATTAAAGTAGATACCAACCGAACATGTATCGATGATCTATGTTAATAGTATTAATTACCAATTCCATTCAATTAAAAAAAGATTGAAGCAGAATTGTGTAATTCAAACTTCTGCATTTTTTAATTATGCCATTAGACCATATCACTATTAGAGGATATTCGTCACTCTTTATACTAGAATAGGAACACCAAAGATAATTGAAAGCACGTCAACAAGTGTAGAAACTGATACTGTTTGAAAAATGCAGCAAATTTATACAGGATGGTTTATTATTTCCAAATAACAATATTACGGTATACTTTTTTATAAAGCTGTAGATAGGCAATTAAGTCGATTACAATGGAATTTTGGAAAATAATAAACCAAAAAATGTATAAACTTTAATTTGATTAGTATCACCTTTATTCACTTCGGTATGTATTAAAAACTGCACTGAATGGATTAAATGTTCGTTAAAATTCGACTATCAATCTTCGACTACGCCTATCCAGAAAAACTAAACACCACTTATATGAACAATATAGACGTGAAAAAGACAAAATCAATATTCTTAATTCAGTAAACAAAAATAATTATTGACATCCAGCCTCGATCCATCCTTTAAAGTGCAGGCAAGAAGCCAGAAGTAACACTCCTTTCTACTATGACACGACCGTCATATCAACCGCAAATATATTTTGGCAAGCTCACAAAAGCTGACCATTCCAAGGGAAACACTTATCGAATCATGAAGGAATTGAACATTTGTCAATCCTGGTGGAGGGATATTTCCTAGGGGGCTGTTTTTCCAAGGAGTACCTAAAGGCAGTATTGTAATATTATTTGTTCTCATTTTTTTTTATAGTAGTATTCTCTAATTACAGTATAAGTGAATATACTTATTGATTGATCGAATTATTATATTAATTACATTAAATAAACATACATATTGTCAATAAATAGGCAACCAAATCGAATTAACCAGATTGTTGTTTTTGTGCAGCCATAATCCCAGAGCCATTATCCTACAAGTCAAACGTGTAGGATAAAGTCAAGGAAGAAGAAAAACAAATAAAATGACACATGGTTACAAAACATTTATTTCTTAAAAACTATTCCTTAATTTACATTACACATTAAAAATGTGCTTATAATTTACTTTTAAATTATCGTATATCGTGCTATGTTTTTGACCGGCTGCTTTTCTAAGGCAGCGGTAGCTTCAAAAACTAGCTTATTTGATATATTTAATTTATGTTTAGACTAATATTTAATGAAACCATTGGATTTCTTTTCCAAAGGGATCGTGTTTACCAATCCCAGTAGGTGGCATCCAGAGTAAGATTAAATTAGACATGTTTCAATAACTGATATTATTATTTATATTAACTTAAACATATACAATTCATTTACACAATGCCTTGACAATACTGAGGGACATTACCGATAACCTTGCCATACAACATCACAATAAACAAATACCTTACTAAAACTTAGCTGGCTGGCGAAGGTGGAATTAATCATTCTTAGACGCCCCTTCTCGGGGCTCATCATCCTCCAGCTGTTCTCACAACCCCGACAGCGATCTCCTCATCTTGTGGATGGAACTCGACTCTCCTCCTGCTGGAATAAGACTGACCTCTTCTTGAGGATCGAACTTAACTGACCTTTTCGAATCTTCTCCTCATCGTCGTCACCTAGGGCAGGGCTGATCTGGGAGGTGCCCCAAGCCGGGGGTCCTTTATCCTAGTGTCTATGAAGTTTCCTGAGGTATCGCTGGGGGGCCCCACGGAGGTAAACGCCTTTTGATGTTTTGCCGACAAAGGCTTAGTAATATCTACTTAATTAATATATTAATTATTTAATAATAAATTTAGAGCCCTCAGCATCCTCAATACATAACAATTGTAAACGGTACTTTTTTTATTAATAGAAATATAGAATATTTCATAATATCTGTATTTATTTATATTGTATAATCGCCGTTTTGAATCGAAAATACTATGAATGATAAAATAAAATGTTAATCCTTTAGTGTAAAAAGTAACGAGTTAAGGGAGGTGGAAATCTGAATGAAACGTGACACTGATACTAACCAACTCAAAAAGACGTAACGGCTCCGAATAAAACAGGGATATGATACTCCAGAATCATACATGGTGTATTTATAGCCAAGAGAATTTTCTGTCGGTTTCATTTGTAAGTTTGTATATTCAAACCGAATGCTACGCCTACAGGGTAAATAGTAAAATCAGCATACATCGCAGCCTAGAGGTTTCCTCAATAATTTATTAAAGCGAAAGCAAAAGTAATTATTTACCAACAATAGTGACAATAACACCAACATTTTACACACCTTTGGCGAATTCTGGGACTAAACAAATATTTTTTATTATTATTTTTTTTTTTTGTATTATTGAAACGACAACTCTAGATGTGTTAGTATCGGATTTAAAGTTTAATAATTCATCGAGGTTCTCTATAATTATTTATTATTCCAATAATTGAAGGAGAATTGTAGGCAGCCACTATCCTTTTTTTTCTTTAATGGAAATCTCCTTGGTGAAAGGAAAAAAAAAAAACCAACCACACAGATGAATATTTTTTTTTAATGTCAAAATACCTTTTATTTGTTATCTATCTGTATAAATATCCGAATTCCAGACTGTAATGTATGTTGTAAATGTATAACAGCGTGTAATAAACTTGATTTCTAAGAGTCTTGGGAAGATGGGTAGCCTATTACTTTGGTTCTAAATATAGTAAGAATGGGGTTAATGTTTTACAAAAAGCTTGCGCAAAACGGTGGACCGCAGATAGATTTTTTCATTACTTTTTTTTATTTAATATGTTTATGTTCTAGATATATTTATGACATAAAATTATAAAGTTAGATTAACTAACTCAATCTACGTTGATCTATGATAATTAAGTAACTTCTTTCATTGGGTCGATAAGAAGGATTTATTACTAGAAACACTAAGCCAAAAGAAATCAAAACATGTGGTCAGTCATTCAGGATAATAAGATATTTCAGGAATGGCACCTAAAAACTGACATTTATAACGTGGCTCATGACGGGATATTTTTTTTTTCTCTTCATTCATGAACAGAATTTGTAAGTAGCACACTATAGTCATCGGTATGGGAGACAGCTACTATAAACATATTCATTCGAAAAATAATTCTTCGAGTAAGTTTTAAATCAAAAATTATATTTACTCTGGACATATTTAAATGTGAAGAAAACAACAACCACAAAAAAAATAAATAAAAAAAATCTTATTTACAATTCCATTGAGCCTGGGGATTTGAAGGTAGAAAGAGAGTTGGAGTGACGGATGGAAGGAGGGATGGAATTCCATTCGGTGGGTCGTACTGTATAAATCTGAAGGCCTGGAGCGTGTACAACGGGGATGGACAGAGGATTTGAATTGTAGGAGGTCAAAAATATATGATGGGCAGCGGGATTAGAAAATTGGTAAAGGAATTGGACGATTGGAAGGGTAAAACCACTTTAACTCGCCATAAAAATGAGATACGGAGGTGAATCCAGGGACCCCGAAGATGAATCGAACAGAGCAATTAATTAAGCGTTTTATTTTACCTCGAGATCCCCAGAAACCCGTCGTATAACTTACAGCAATAGTCGAATGCTATATATTAGAATAAAATTTATTACGATATGTACTAAAATATGCGTTGGAGTCTTTGAAACATATTAAGTACATAAAAACAGGTTAATAATTACTTATTAGTGTCTAATAACAGCTACAAATTACAAATAAAACTAATAATAGATTTTTTACGACAGAGGTCTGTGTACCACTAAACGGGAGATGTGCACTAACTCTGATGAGACGAAAGAAGGGTTAAATTATTAAAGTGTTTAATAAAATAAAATCGAAAAAAAAGCATTCCAACGCTATACACTTTGGTTTATATATAGAAGCGAGTGGCACACTTGATGTAGTTGCCCTGATTCCTGAGCATTGACTATTGGAAGCCTGAATAGAATATATCGACGGGCAGCCGGCAATTGGTTTGAACCGGGTACTTGGCTAAAATGAAGCCGGTGGAGGGCGATTCGATAGCCATTGTAAGCGGGCGGGGTACAATGCTAGCGGAGCAATAGGAGGAGCATATGTAAGCCGTTGGAAAATACCGTAGCGAAATTACCGGCTCAATACCCACAATGTCCGCCCGACACTGACCCATCTTTCCTAAGCAGCCCTTTCTCTCCGGAATCTTGGCCCCTTTCCTTTCTCTAGTATTGATAAAGTGGTGGGTCCGTCGATGCCCAGAAGTGTTCTCTGAATCGACCGTACGCACTTCAGAGAGGGTACTGGAAGTGGAGGAGAATGCCTATTTCATCAAGGAAAAAGCGTGGCAATAGAAGCGTATTTCCCTCAAATAGATATTAACAATTATATTTTTGTCAAACTTAAATATAAAATGTATACCTATAAAAGCAAGGGATACCATTCACTCACTTCTGTGGTCATTGAAGAATCTCCAAAATTACTCTCGTCGGAAGGTGAACTTTTTATAGGTTTCTCTCACCGTCATAAGGCTCTCATTTCCTCATAAATATAATGAAATGAATTTGAGAAAACTCGTCGTCTAAGAGTTAGAAAAAAAAAGGATATATCTATAACCTTCAAATAATTTTTTTTTTCTCTCGAAAAACTGAAAAAATGTACGTGTCCAAAAAATGTCCTACTAAATCGTAATTACTCATTCTGACCACATACTAGCAAAATTATTTACAGCATAATACAAAATCGCCAGTAATAACAAATATGACGTACAAAAATATATCTAAGCCATAGGGTTCAGGTCACCATGGAAATACTAAAATGGATTATATTGACACTTTCGGTATAAAATTTTGTTGTTTTTCATAAATCAATAATATTTAAATAGTAAAATGATAGAAAAGAAAAAATGATTTTAAAAATTTATTTTAGTCTGTTATTCAACTGGGGATATATAATACAATATATGTGTATATATATATATATATATATATATATATATATATATATATATATATATATATATATACATATACACATAATGTAATCATTTATCGATTCACAGTAGTTCTAATTACTCTCTAATTACAGTAATGAAAGCAAATGATATTACATTCTCGATTACCCCTGATGATAAGCTGAAGAAAATTTTAATAAACTCTACGTTTTTACGTTACGTATTTTAGGTAAATTTATAGAGTTTAATTAGTTTTTAATACCTGGATGGAATCACTTTTCTTCGATTTATTTATTTCAAATTAAATGAATCGATTGATCTTCTATTAAAATTACGTAAATAAGTAAAATAACGGAAGAATTATGGAAGATAAGTGAATTAAGTGTGAGAATTTTGTGTAATGAACAACGGACAGGAACAATGGGTCCTTACAAGGACAAGCCGCAGAACCGTCCTTCCGACACCACGGTTCTGGCCGGTACACGATCGTTCTTGTCATCGGTTTTAATCCACAGGTCGAACCGTCGAATAAAATTAAGATCCGTCATTCAATAATAACACTTAGTTCTTCTTGAAAAATATTTGAAAGAATAACCGTTTGAATAATACCTAAGTGATATGTATTTTAGTTACTTTTAGCATACACAAAATGAAATATTCGCAATAAAAGCCAGAGCTTAAAGCATGTAGAAATATAATACAATCTACAAGTTTTTTTTCAAAAACAAAACACATTAATAAAAAATATTAGAGTAAGTTCTGATGTACAAAATTCCAAAAAGAATTTTTCTAGAGAAGTACAATAGAAGAGCCTCAATATTACATCGAGTAAAATGACTATAAAAGAGCCCGTGGTATGTAAAGAAATGAAAGAACATAACGAAACTTTTTTGATCAGGAAACATGTAAAAATTTAAAGTATTTCAAATAAATTTATTATTATTCTAGGACAAGTCCCTTTAGAATAACATTGACATAATATATAAATTGGGCTACAGAGTCTTAGTGTAATTAATTATTTATAAACAAGTTAAGTAAAACTAATCGAAATCAGACATAAAAAAATATGTAGAAAATAAAATAGAGTCTTATTTACAATTTGTTCTAACTGGATGGTCATGAGATGAATAAATAAGCGGGATTTGAATGTAGGAAGAGAGTTGGAGTGACGGACAGAAAGAGGAATAGAATTTCATAGGATTGAGGATCGGATAAGGAACGATCTGTCAAAACGTTTTACGGTCTGCTATATAAATAATAGTATTAACACAAAAACTGTATTTAATTATTATCATCACCTAAATAAAATCCAAAGTTCTTTAATTTGAAGTTCCATTTTAAAATAAATATTGTCATTCCAAAACATTAATTCACTTAGTAGAAAGAATTAAGGTGAAAACAAAACTTTTTATTTAAACTAAAAATAGATATTTCGTAAAAAAGATATGTCCTTAGTTACACACATGTTTAAACTTAATAGACTGAATAGCTAATCTAAATTAAATAGATTTTTTTCAGCCGAAACCATGAATTTATATATAAAGGCAACACGTGTTATCGCGGGTTTAAATGAGATATGGATCTATTACGTGTCTGCAATGGAAACAATAGGGCATTTGTTCATACGTGTTAGATTTTTTTTTTTAAATGTTAACACTTCGCGTGTCATATATTATGCAATCAATACATCATATATTATGTCACGAACACAATTCTGCAAAATAGTAAGTTACTACCGACGTAGAACTAGTTCACTGTTAGGAATTAATCATTGTGACTGGACTTTTAATATCCTTAATGCCTCGGCTTCCGATGCTAAACTAATTTTATTCTAGAGTGAAGAACTAAGAGATTAAGATCGAGCGCTAAAATTAAATATAGAAGGAAGGGGAGTCTTCCTTTAGACCCTGCTAAGGCCACAAAAAAAGTTTTATTTCCCGCATGTCGTAAGAGGAAAAAATATAATAATAACTTAAAGTTGAACAATTCCAGATGCTCAATTTAAAAGTAAAAACATCATCATCATCATCATAATCATTCCCCCTTCTACCGCTGTTCGGTGTGAGGGTCCTGCTTATAGAGTCTGGTCCAGTTGTCTCTCTCCTGCACCAACTCTGCTCTCCTGTCCCAATTTATTCCTCGTTTCCTGCATGCTTCCTTTACACTATCCTCCCAGGAGATGCACGGCCTTCCTCTGGGTCTTTTTCCTTCCGTGCGGGTCTCGTAGGTCTTCCTGGCATTTCTGTCTGGATCCATTCTAAGAAGATGTCCAAATCACCTCAGTTTTTGCTCCTCCAGTATGGTCTCTGCCGGTTTGACATCGAGATTAGCCCTTATGGTGGCGTTCCTTATTCTCTATCTTCTTGTCTTCCTCTCTATTTTTCGTAGATACCTCATTTCCATCGCTTGTATCTGACTCCTGTGTTTTGTGGTGAGGGTCCACGATTCTGAGGAGTACGATAAAATAGGGAGGAATGTCGATTTATAGACTGCCAGCTTGGTCCGCTTTGTCCCTTCTCTTCTCCCAAGGAAACCCCGCCTGACCATACAGAACATCTTGCCTGCTGCTCCAATTATTTGGGCCACATCCTCGTCTATGTAGCCACTCTCATTTAGATGAGCTCCCAGATATTTAAAACTGTCAACCTGCTCTAATCTTTCTCCTCCAACCCTTATTACTCTCATTATCCTTCGGGATTTCTTTCCAATACGCATGCATTTCGTCTTCCCCGGATTGATCTTCATATTTTTTGCGGATAATTCCTAAGTAAAAACATATATATTAAAAAGACATTCAGACTACCATATTTTGTAATTGACCCGAAAACAGCGTCAGTATGGTATGAAACGCTTTATATTTTTATATAACCATTATTATTTTTTATATACAACCATTTGGAATTAATGAACCATTATTTGATAACTTGCAGCTTTTTCTAATGTTATTCCCTTTTGTTACATGTAAACTGACCTTTACTTCCCAAAATAAAAGTTATAGAAAAATTGTGCCTGCCTCTCATACGAAGTTCACAAAAACAAAAACATTAAACTATTTAACTTTTCATTATTGGGGATAACTTTAGAGCTTAGAAAAGAAATATGATTTACATGTCATCATAAAAAATATTTGCCAATACAATTTAAGAGGAGAAAATAGGGTTCGTGTTTTGCGTTGCGCGTCTTACATTTACCTGTATTGTTAAAATCAATTTAAAACTTTCAAAGAAAAGTATAAAGATTTTCACTGAGATGGAAACATTATTATTATTGGTACAGTATACATATATATTATTATTCTTATATTCGGAAAAGAAAATTGCCTTAAAAATATTTTTTTTCTGTTTTCCTGTTAGGCGCTTATCTTATTATTGCATATTTACCTATTTTATATCAATAATAACCTAAATAAAAAAAAATAACCTAAAAAAATTAAAAAAAGTTAAGAAGAAAAAAATTTCAAACATTATGAATGAGTTATGAAATCTACAGAATAATAAGGCAAATTCAATGTTACATTGAGATAGCGAATTTAATCAAAATCGTAGTAGCCGTTTTGAGAAAAATGTAAAAAGTTAAGAAATGCATGGTATAAAGTTATGATATGAAGTGGTTCGCCGATTGAGTATAAAAAGTTGCTTTAATTTGTCAGGCACATAATAATAATAATAATAAATAAATCTCTTCATTTGTTTTCGGGTTAACCCATACAAATAGAGTTGAGTTTTACAAAATTATTTCTGTTAAACATAAATCAAATAGATGTATTAGAACTGTAATAAACAAAACAAGCTTCCTTAACTAAAATAAAGACATAATAAATGACCAAATAAAATGTAAGTGTATAAATATAAAAAAAAAAAAAATAACAAACCATAAATACTTTAGCAGATTCAATTATTGTTATTTTAGTAATGTGCTTAAATTGAAATTATTCTTGAAAAGATAGTTAGCTTTAAACATTCTGTAAATTATCAAATTACTATTTATTTTCTATCTACAACAAATGTTCTATTATGAGGTCACATATTTTCAATAAACGTCTTCAAGTATATATTTCTAGATGCGGAGTAAACAGGGCATTGAAACAAAAAATGATTAAGATCTTCGGGTTCGCCTGAATTACAAAAAGGGCATTCAACGCTGCTATCCAAGTAACTATTTTGGAATCCGTAACAGCTCACTTTTAGTTTATTATGTTGACATAGTCTTAGTTGACTTATTAATCTATGTTTTTTTATAGGTCACTTGATTTTCAAATAATATTCCCCCACCATATTCAAGCTACTAATTTTCCTAAAATTGGGTTAAACTTAGAGTGTAAAGTAACTTGAATATCTTGGGAAAGATTATGATTATTGAATTCCCTTTCAAATAAGGCTTCACTTTTGATATTTAGAAAGTCAACCGCGTCCATAATTAACAATTTATTAATTATTCGCATATAACAATTGTACTTCGCATTGATTTTCTGGTTCAAGGAATAGTTTTCGACATATTTTAGATAACCGATCATCTTGCATTAATTCTTCCTTTCGGCAGACATACATGCCAGGCACATATATTCTATTATAAGAAATTTTAATTTTATATGTTTATGAGCCCGATTGACCACACACATACACACAGACCTTCTTGTGGAACCCTAAAACGTGTTCCGGTGAAAACTCGAATTCGAAAATTTTCATGATCGCAATACTTTCCTTTACCGTATATTTCATAAATAGGTATGTGAGAGTAAAAAAAAAAATATAAGTATTGTATAACTCACAGGAAATATAAGGATTTATCGGATTAAAGAAAGAATAGAAAAGAAAGATAGTGAACCTTCTTAGGAATTACTCACGCATTCTCCGATCTCTCAAAAACCGAGCTGGAGAAAAAAAGGGGGTTGGAGCGTGACTATAGTCACTTTTCTATCAATGATTCGATAAAATTATAAGACTAAACCTTAAAGTGAGTTTTGTGCTTATTATATATTATATTAGGTATACTATATATTAATACTATGATTTTCTTGTCGCCATCACGTTCAAGTAATGAATCTAATGAATTGTCATTTTTTCTATTTCCCTATTTTTTATATTTACTAGAAGCATTTTTCCAAATTAAAACAAACAGCACACAACACTATAACAACCTATAAATAAAATATTTATTTATTTATTTGTTATTCCGCATCTACCCTTTCGGGTCATTAACGGGTCTTGATTCTCTATGTTTACATTGAGTTTAACAAACCAATGTCTCTAAAAAACTCAAAAAGTCTTAAAATCTGTGTCCTTATGATTTCTTAATGCTTCTTTTAAGTTTGAAGGTATGTTATGTCTTGTTATGGTGTCAGTGTAAAATAAAAATATTCATAACGAGGTTGTTAAAATAAAATTATTCATTTTTGTAAATGAAAAATGATACAATAATAAAAATTCTGGTGTATATGAGATAGTATGCAAATAAGAGTTAAAACAAGAAAGAATATACGCACAGGAGAAAAATTTATAAGATTTTCTGATCGAGTTATTAGTATAAATCAGTGACTTGTTATCTATATTATGGGATTATATAAAACTTTTTTTTTTCAATATTTCTGAAAAACGCCTAAATCACAGTAGTACTTTGTTCTAAACCGTGATATAAAAAAAAAAAATCTGAAGAACATTGTCAGGTCGATATTTGGCCTCTTACAAACGTAGATTAAGCTTTGCGTGTCAGAAAGCATTTTCGTAATAATCTTGCTAAATACGAAACTTCTCTGCATAGATTGTTAAAATGTGGCTATGATATATGTTTGTTATTTTAGGGATTTTTATATCGTATTTTATGTTCAAATCATACAAGCGCAAACCGTTCAATATTATTTAAAAATTTAACAGTATTAATCTCCATACGAATAGAACAACTGTTCAATTTATTTCTACTATGTTTAACATTACAACTAATCGTTTTTTAAATATAAGTATAATTTGTTATAATCTAAGTATAATTTCTTTCCACCCTTCTAATCTTATAGAAGCATTCCATAAAGTACTGGATGATAAAGATCAAATCTTTCAATGTGCAAATAAAAAGCTGCATTATTACATTGAATATAATATTTTTTTTCTAAAATCTTAACTACTGCATGGAAGAATATAACTTGTAAGATACTTTACAGTGGCAATAGTGAATCACCATAACCTCCATCACACTATATTACATATGTTCAAAAGTTTATGAGCATTTAACAACTTTCTATTATCTCGTAAGACTCATTTTATTGCATATTAACTTTTCTAAATTTTGCGTTTTCCAACGGTATATTATACGTCCATATTACTACTCATAATTCAATAATAAATGTTTGCTGACTTGATTACAGAAAATTAACTTTCTCTTTCAAAGAAAAACTTAATTGCAACGTATTTTACTTATAAACCTTCAGAAAGGAATACCCTAAATTGTAATGGAAACCGTATCAAAATCCATCGCGTGTTTTAGAAGAGGTTCGCAGAAACCAAAAATCGTGACATGATTTTATACATTAGAGATATTCATAAAAAAGAAAAAAAAATACTAGCATTAAATTTAAAAAAGAAAAACTAGGTGATAATGACTAATATCCTAAGAAAATAATAAACACTGAATATATTTAAAATAAATTGCTTAACAACATGTAATCTCCAACTTGATTAACACTAATCCAACTATATATAATTAACCAGTGTTTAAATTAATTAGCTATAATTGACATATTAATGAGTTGATGTATGTAAATATATATAAACACACAGTATGATATAATATCTACATAGTTAGGTTCCAATCTATATTTTTATGATGATTATAACTGTAAATTCCAGTTTAAAATATTCGAAAGACTTATGCAGGCAGCCTCCTGATCCCAGGTTTACTTGGCATTTTACCACGGAAAGAATCTCCTGCTGCGACACACAGAAATGTTCAACGTCTCGTGCCTACAGCTTAACGTAGCTCAAGATGTGTTTATTTAAATTCCTCGTAAGCAGATAAAAATTAGAGACAGACTGCAGCGGTAAGATTTAGCGCGTGGTGGGTGGAAGACAGGGCTGATGGACGCGCAACCTTCCCATTACAGCGGCAGACCAAGCACTAACTCCAAGAATTAATTATTGCTGGGTCCTATTAATCTTAACGTCTTCCTTTTCCTCCCGTAGCTCCCAAGCCCTGGGAATATGGAGTATTGCTATCACCTGCCATCACAATTAGCTGCAGAATTCCATCCATTCCATCTACCCGGATAAGTATTTACTAATTAACAATGCTCAATGTATTCCGGTAAAATTTACTCATAAAGGGGCAGTGTTGTGCGTCAATTCATGGAAAGCTGGAAATCTTTTTAATCACATTATTTAAAAACCTAAATAAACATCGCCCCTTTTTTCTTTGTACTTAGCGAGGCTGGTTTTAACGGTTCAAGGTTTAAATTATGAAATTATTAAACTATTTTTCTTTTAAATTGGTCAATAATATGTTGAACAGTTGGATAAACTCTGTAGATAATTAAGGAGACTTTACTTTATGTATTTGCTCATTGTAAAATATCAATTTATCAACCAACATCTCGAATAGTTGTGTATTGAGCATTTTAAGCAACTTCTAAATAACACTGTATTCTTATTATTGAGTTTAAGGTATTATAAATTATAAATAGAGAATAAGGTATTAGTCAACTTTGTTTCTTCATTTAACGCTTCATTTTTCATGCTCATTCTTCATGCTCCCATGAAGAATAGGACGATGCAGCAGTCGGAGTCCTATAATATGACTATTCACATTTAATCAAGAAAGGGATCCTTTAAGAATACTTGACATCCAATTACCATTTCATGTCCCCTCTTAAGAACGGCATAACTAAGGATTTTAGACCCCCTCTAAAATATTCTGAGACTATCGCCGGGTTCGAACCCATTACCTTTAACATAGAAGGCTGTTGTTATGCGAACCAATACACCACAGGCCACCCGAAATGAAATAAATCAAAAAATCGTTATTTTCTCACTTTTTGATATCTTATTTTATGTCAGTTTATTTATTTTTAGGAAGTTATTTACATAATTTTATGTTTTATTACAATACACCATATAAAACAAATATATCAAATAAACCATCCTAAAACATTCATACATTTTTTTTCACCTCTACATCGCCTTCGTAGGCTATCCCGGGGTTTCACGGATCAAGCGAGATGGCGGGAGAGGGCGTGGGATTAATTCTGATCTAAAAGTTCCCGTCACCGAGACGCGACCGCGTAATTACTTTCTTTTAAGATTCTGCTCATCTGGTTTTCTGGCCAAGCACAATTATAGCGACGCGCACTAACGCACTCAGCCCAGCCCCTGAAAAAAACATTCATACCTAAAACAATGTTTATTATTATTGGAAAAAATAAATATTTTAACCCAAGATTTGATTTAGTTCGCCAAGATTAGTAAACTTTGATAACACATCAGTGAAATGAAAAAGTAAATTTAGTGAGCACGACATAAACTTCAAAAGATTCCTATTAATTCTTTTACAAAGCCACTTACTTACTTTTTATGCAACGTCCCTGAGCCTGACTCCGTCTTCAGGGTATATTTAGTTATTAATAGCAGATATTTTTTTACACAAATACCTTCGGAAATATATTGTAAGATCTTTAATAAAGTCAACCATTAAGTCTTAAACAGGAGCTCAAATATCTGACAAATTTAGGTGCAGTGATGTAAACAATTATTTTGGAGAACAATTCAAATTTTAATATACTATTGGATTGATTCGGCAATACAATAATTAGAATAACACAGAGTTATATTGGTACACATAATATATAACCACGTTACAAAAGCTGTATTGAGACTATTATACAGTTTTATCAAGAAATAAATCACATCGACGTCAAGTATTTCATGGATGACACAGGCGTTATTATTTTTCATGGATATAATTTTGTGATAATCATACTAACAACTAAAACGACCTAAACAGGCAATACAATAATACAGTGGGACTAACGAGATAAATGAGGTTAAATTAAATGATACACAAACTTCGAAACCGGTTAGCGTGCGGCACGAAACATTTTTATTTGTCTTAAGGGTAATACAATTCCACCAATATGAAAATATTTAGCGTGATTACAAATATAATAGCCTAAACCATTAGCTTGAATTAACAACGCCAGCTATTGTACACCAGTATAGTACTAAATAATGTCTTTCTGTAGAATAACTTGGCCATCAAATATTTAATTTAAAATCAGATTTAACCCAGATTTTTACTTTCACTTACCTATATATGAAATATATAATTAGGGAAAGTATTCCGATCTTGAAAATTTTCGAAATCCAGTTTTCAACAGGAATACACGTTTTAGGGTCCCCTGGGTCCAAATAACCAAGTCCCGCAAAAAGGTGTGTGTGGGTGTGTGATAACTCCAGCGTGTAAATTAAAAGTTCAATGAAACCGAAATTTCATATTTAAAACAACTATAAGCCCGAGATGTTACAGAAACTTTTTCACTAAAATCAGCGAACCAGAAGAGCCACTTTATACCATACTTTATGCACCTTTTTACGATTATTTCAAAAACAGCTCAAACGATTTCGATTGAAACGCTGTATGAATGTAAAATTTAATGGGCTTTCATACGATGTAGGTTTCATTCGGATTGAAATAGTTTGGCAAGGCTTAAATGCCAACAGTTTAAATTTCCTTCCTCTGAACTACTTTCAATTAAGTAGATTTCAAAAAATTAAGCACATAATCTTGTTAGCATTGATAAACAAGAGATAAATATGCAAGTTGAGAGAATTTGATGAACAACTTAAGGACAAAAGTGCAAAGATATTTTTTTAGTGCAATTTATGTGTTTCTAAACACAAGAATAGTAATATAGATGTATAATATACCGTTGGATAGCTAAAGATTTTAGAATAATTATCATCTTATACCCAAAATTGTAAAAGTTAATGGAGAGTGGTGAAAATCCGATGAAACTAACTGATTGTCATATATAATAAATAGATTATTTAATAAAACACATGTTTCTATTGAAACTCAATGTAATTGATTCTTTAAACATTTATTTTTGTCTCTAAGTGGATTTAAAAATTCTTAAAAACTATTTTAAATGATTTTAATAGCGGAAGGGAGTGAAAGTCGTGTGTTGCGCGCACCAGATTTTTATTTTTTATTTTGACTTATTATAGGTGTTTCAATGATACTTTTTCTTTAGCGATTAACAAGACTTTAAAAAAATATCTTTTTACTTAATAGTAAGAAAAGTAAATGTTGGCGATGTCATAGCTCCTACTTATGTTTCCTCTTTAAAATCGGACTGTGACTGATCAAAGCCAACCTTTGTGTTATTAATTATTTCCTGATATTACCCGAAATCACTTATAGGCCAATGGTTGAATGGTACTCACTGAATACACATTGATTGTACCCCATGATTTCCTTTTCCTACACTACGATTAGGCCAGTCAGAATTAGCGGGCACATTCAATAAAACGTTGAAGGGGTGAAATCCACGAAAACTTTACCTCCGGAACCCGTATTTACACTGTAACAAGAATTTTTCATTTCACAAGGTATTTTTCCGAAGCCTTCAACAACTCTTGCAATCCATCGCTGGCTTGCTCGAAATATTGTTCAAAGTAACCTTAATTATTGAAACGTATTTTTTTGTAAAAAAAAAAAGAGAAATAATGGCGCCTAAAACAGGTTTAAGTGCTAGTGGAGGGTTTTGCTGAGCGGACCCGGATTTAGCTGCTATATATATCGAGGTGAATACTCCTGCGGCCGAAGTTAGTTCGCACTAAAATGATGCAATCACAGTATACTCCCAACATTCAGCGGAACACAAGAAAATTACCTCCACTCACGTAACAATTTTCCACTTCTTTTTTTTTTTATTTCCACTGCAGGCATTAAGTAACAGTACCAGCGAAGAATGTAAAATGTTAAAAAAAGTGATAACGAAGTTTAAAACATATCACAAAGAAAACAACATACAAATATAATTTATTAAAGTAATATAATTGAATAAAAAGTTTTGATTTATCAATACATTATTTCCTGTCTAAATACTTTATTAAAAGATTTAATGAGGAATGCATTATTTTGTATATAATTATAAATAAATAAATATATTTCCATATCGCGGAGAATCTTAACGTAATAATAAAGACAATTTTTATAAAACAATTAATTTACAATGGTTCATAAAACAAGCACCCTCTCAATGTTGAAAAGTTAAATTTATATAAAACTATTAGCAATATAACTCGCAGTATTTTGTAATAGTTAATGTAAATGTAGTATTGTAAATCAATGGTCACCAACGAATGTTTTTCGTTGCCACTTTCATCTAATCGAATCGCAAATTATATATATAGAACTATATACGTGCATATAATTTATATACATATACATATATAATTAAGTTTCTTTTCTTTTATAATTTTTTTTTTTGGAAGTTTTTCTTAATATTACACATTTAAATAAGCACACCTTAACTTCCTTTTGTTAATTATTTATTTTATTTCATAATTGTTTACATCATTTATCAACGTTTCGGGGTTTATTTCCCATTCTCAAGTCTTATTTTTTGAAAACACTTTCTAATATATAATTCATTACTGGACTCCATAGCTTACTGCTATTCGTCTACATGGGTGTTCATTGTCTTACTGTTACATGTAACAACCCCGAAACGTTGATAAATGATGTAAACAATAATGAAATAAAATAAGTAATTATCAAAAGGAAGTTAAGGTGTGCTTATTTAAGTTTGTAATATATAATTAAATATTCAAAGAAAAGTAAAAAAAATAATAATAATATTAATAAATAAATAGGGTGGTAGAAACAGAGGGAAAAGAAAATATTGGAGAGATATGCGATATCTTCGGTCTGAATTTATGTAAACTCGTACTGTTTAATTATCACAATGCTTAAATAGGCAATACGTTCTTCCAATCTCCCAATAATATCCTTAAATAATGTATATTTTAATATGTTGCATATATGTATGAATGTGGTCAAGATTATTATTATTTATTTATTTTATTTTATTTTTCTCTTTATTTATTATTCTTTGTAATTTGTATTTATTTTTTATTTACTGTACATATGGAAGGAATGATTCTTATAGCATTAATACTCATTGCCCAAGATTGTGGCAGATTGTATTAATTCTAAATAAAACAATTATAAAAAAAAATTCTCTAATTGATTAAGTAAAGAGAACTATCTCAAAATCCTTTTGATATCCACTAAAGTTTAACTATAAGTAATAGTTTAAATATATTTATAATCCTCCTTTTATTAAGCTCCAAAATGCAAAGTTTAAAATACACTTAAGTTATTTTCCGGTAGTAAACTCGCCATTGTGAGCATTAGCTGAACTTTCTAAGGAACAATATACAGGGCCCTGCGCTCTGCCCAAGAGGTTACTTTACCGACCGCTCAACTTAAGATAGATGGCGCAACTTCTTAGTGGCGGGGAAATTAACGTAGGAGGTATTACCTGGAACGATTTATATCAATATAAGGCTCACCTAGGTCATGGAGGGTCTGACCTCGACCGTACCAAGCTGACGTTTGAATGCTGTTTGAGTGATAAGTGGAAAGAAGAGCACCGTTTTGTTAGACACTTAAACCTTAAATCTTCTTAATAGGGAAGACCCGCAAATGCTGAGTAGCTACTACATATGTAGGGGTATGCTAATGCCTCTGCTACTAGAGCATACAGTCAGGGTTTCTTTACCATTGGGTCTTCTACTGCGATTTTCAGATATATATATAACACCAGTTTCTCAAAATAGCACACAAGCAATGAAAAACCCAATCCCATTTTTACCTCATATTACAATTAATCCTCATTAAAAATTCAGATAAAATCAAAGAAACCATGAGGTACATTGCTCACATAAATTCATTGGGCTAATATTAATTTAATTATTTGTCATCTTTACGGAAGAAAATGGTACCCTTTAAAAGTACAAAACAAATTATACATATAATTTACCATAATTTAATCACATTCAATTCTGTGCGTTTTTATTCGTGTTTTTTATATATTTATTACTATAATTATTTATTATATCTCTAAGACACCAAAGACCTTATTTATTACCCTCTGTATTATTCTAAAGAGACGTCCCAGAATAAATAAATAAATTATTATTATGATTAAAATAGTATCAAATTGCGATATAATTATTGCATATCGATGTCTGATCACCAAAAAGAAAAAAAACCTGGTGCTGGCAACACACGACTTTCAGTTACCTCCGTTGTTAAAATCGATTAAAGATTTTTCAAATACAGTTAGAGATAAAAATGAGTGAAACTAACTTAGAATCAATTAAATTTAATTTCTATAGAATTTTTATTAAAAAATCTATTATATTATTATCTAAAACAATAAGTTAGTTTTATAGGCTTTTTATCGTTCTCCATTAACTTTTAAATTCCGCTTAGTAGATGATATTTTTTCTAAGATCTTTAGCTTTCGAAAGGTATATTATTTATGTGTATTACAGCTCTTATTTTCAAAAACACAAAACTTGCATTAAAAAATGTTATCAAATTCGTTCAACTTATATATTCACTAGTTTTTTATCAATGATAACAAGATGATATGGTTATTTTTATCTAATCTACAATATTAAAGGTACTTCAGAGAAAGTAAAGATTAAAATATAGGCATTTAAGCCCTGTCATACTATTTCAATCAGAATGAAACCTACATGATATTAAAGGCCATTAAATTTTACATCGATATAGTGAGTTTAATCAAAATCGTCGGAACCGTTTTCGAGAAAATCTTCTACTTTCTACTTAGAAAAGATGGTAAGTTCATTTTGATGAAAAAGTTTATGTAAAATCTCGGGTTTGTAGTCGTTTTAAATATGAAATTTCAGTTTCATAGAAATTTTAGTTAACGCGCTGGAGTTACTACACAGACCTTTTTGTGGGACTTGGTTTTTTGGACGAAATGTACGTTGCCGATTTTTGTTTAACTAATGGAATCACTAGCCTTTAAAACAGGCATAGAAGATTTAGTCGTTATATAAAACGCTATGTATCATTATAATATTAAGAGCGTAATATAAACAAGTTTATAGTCATTCAATTTCAAAAATTAACTGTTATTCTTTGCAGTAATAATTCTATAGAATGTAGCTTTTAGCATTGAATAAACAGCACTAATTGGTTCAGAGTGAGCGATATTAGATGGAAATACAAAATTACCATGAGATTCAATCTTCATGAATACACAGTAAAAGAAAACAGCTTTCAATACTTAAACGATTTTGAGAATTTTCCATACAATAGTCAGTGTTTGACTTGAAAATTGAATTTGCTCATCGTGATTTATCATGACAAGCAATGAGTTGAGAACAATGATCCAGATGGATCGAAATTCGCGCAAAATAAAATTGAAATGAAATTACATAACTCGTCAACTTTAAAAATAGAAATGTAAAAGAGTGCATAATATTATGAGAATCCTTGATATTCGTTAAGTTTCAAGTAGTTCATTCATATTTAATTATTTATCTCTGTGAGTTTTTAAGAAGACAAAGTTTTGCTAACTGATCGTAAATAATATGATTTAATCTTTTAAATGCTGTTAAACAAAGATAGCACGATCCAATACTCAAACGAAGAAAACCTAACTTTATATATTGTTATCTGTATAATTTAAAAAAATTTGAACTGGTGATTTCTAAAAACACGGTGTTCGAAGCCGTTAGTTCCGACGATTTTTGATATTGTAATAATGGATTTCTCTTTTAATTTATGTATACAGTTGAGGAAATCGAACAGTTAGAAAAAACATGCACACCAATCTTGATTTTTAGTCCAATTTTCATTTTAAGTGTAAAATTATAGACACTGGTATTTTTTAAAGGGTTTATTGAACCCAGAACTAGCCGGTCAACCCGATACATAAGACAAATGTCCTGATTACGGTAACCAACGCTACCACACGTAACGGAGGCAGTGTATCTAGAAAAAACATTTGCTCACCTAATCTTATTGCGATTCGGGGATCACCGTTTGGACCGTCTGCAAAGTGGATAAGGAAACTACAACACTATCGGAAAATACCAGTGATAATGGAAATATGAAAAATAAATATTAATAAAAAACAGTTTCATATGGTGCAAATGCTTCTTTAACTAAATGGAAACAATGATGAATTACATTAATACTCATTATCTACTGACAATATATATATATAATACTCATTATATATATATATATATATATATGCGTTTTTATTATTTTAAGAAGTATAAAAAGGCGAAAGGCCAAAAATTTGGTGGTTTAGTGATGATAATCCTAAGGCGAAAAAATCTCAGGCGGAAAAATAGATGAACTTGACTTTTTTTTTTATACGAACTCCATATATTCCGAATAAAGTCACATGAATAAAAAATTTCCTGTTTTCCAGAAAGCAGATCGTGATGTTTTTTTTTTTTTGGCCATATTTTTCTTCTTTCAATCAAAAATATGATTTAATCTAATCAACAATAAACAATAATAATCCATTCTGGTGAAAAATATATATGATAAAATTATATAAGCAAATATCTATAAAGGTATTCAAAAATATTATGTATCATACAATGCTTTAAATGCTTTGCTTTTCAAACAATATTCAGAAAATGTATATGTTTAATAATACAATGCTTAAATCTAATAATAATGATTGCCCATATTTAACTGCTGTGGTACTAAGTTATGACAAATAACTTACCTATTCATAGCTAATTAAATAATCATTATATTTGCATTGTAATCAAAAATACTCCATGATACTCTGTGCAGCACTTTATGAAAGAAAATATGGCCAAAAAAAAAAACATCACGATCTGCTTTCTGGAAACAGGAATTTTTATTCATTGGGTTTGCTTTCCATTACGCACCGACTTAGAGCATATGAGTTAACCCTTTTTTTTTTTTTTTCCGTAGGCGTAAGCCACTTGGGTCATTTTCGCCTTAAATCACTTTAATAAACGGATTAAATAATATAGTCTATTGTACAAGTCTGTCGTAGGAAGTCAAAAAGTTTTGCAGTTGTCTGTATGTTGTCTTGTAAAACGGTTGGTAAGTCAGTGTCAATTGCAATATGTGCTCTGTGATTATCTAAGCCTACACTCTGTCAAAATGTGTTTAACAGAGAAACAGTTAACCTAACAGTTAAACAGATAACCTTTACATAAATACTTGCAGGAATGATCGTTTTAGAGCAGCACCTTAAGTGATTATAGCTACAGAGCTTCCAAAGACAGAAGCATCTTCAATAATACAAGTAATACGGTTTCAAACAATGTCAGGATTCTAATAAAACATATTGGTCATGATTACCACCCAATTTGTAAAAAACATTGATTTAACGGCAAATATATGGTTGTGATTATTGCTATAATCAGGCTAACAACTAGTAATCATTGGTTATGCCGTCCTTCGGAGGAGACGTAAATGATGGTCCCGAACCTGTGCGATATCAGGTACTCTTTAAAGATCCCAACCCTAATTAAAGCAGGATAGTGTAAATTTAGGACTCCCACAGTTGCATTGTTCGATTAGGCACGACAGCATAAAGTGACGTTAAATGAATAAAGCTCAAACTCTCCTATCAGAGACCTTGAGGTATAGTGTCAGAATTAGAGAATTAAAATGAATTCCAATATATACCATAAAATTACCTTTACCCTTCGTCGTAAACCTCTGACATTCTGCCCTACAGTGTCCATTAATGATATCCCGCTTGTCCCGGTAGAACAGATCCGTTATTTAGGCCTCCTGCTTGACAAACGTCCTAAATAGAATCCGTATACAAGACAGAAAAGACAAGAAACAGCTCGCCGATTTCGGTCACTTCAACATTTACTTACCAGACGCTCTAACCTTTCAGTTAACAACAAAAGAGTCATTTACATGACAATCATAAGACCTACGGAGTTGAGCTTTGGGGCTCTACTAAGCCATTAAAGTCTTCCCGTATCCAATCCTTACAATCCAAAATCCTTAATGCTCCTTACTTTGTCACGAATAAAATCTTCCACAAAGACCTTAATCTTCTATATGTAGCTGATTTGGCCTGTACCAGGTATCACTCCTTCCATGAAAAACTCTACTCATACTTAATCCACTAGTTTCAATCCTTCTTCCTCTTCGATTCCTGACAATCCGCCAAGGTGTCTGAAAAGGAGATGGCCTCGAGACCTTCTTGTTTAGATTACTAACTAGAGTGGTGCCAAAGGGCAATTTCTCTTCATGTATTTTATCATTAGCATATTTACTTGTATGAAAATATACAGTTGTAAATTTCAATAAAATAAAAAATATATATATAAATGAATAAAGAAACAATAAATTCAAATTTACTTCCCTAGGGGTATCGGTTTTAGCTATATTTTGGTTATCAAATTGGATGCGATAGATATGAATTTTGGTATGAATCGAATACTTATAAAAATAATCATTATTTTATAAAATTAAATAAATTTTGCTTAGTTCAGAGAGCTATGACGCAGGGAAAACAGGATAGGGCGGGGATCGAAGAGACTTACAGCTTAAGTTATCATGAGTTATTAAAGGCAGCCACCGTAAAGTGAAGAGCTCATCTTCCTCAGGCGATCGGGGCTATAGTTAGGACAAGAGAATCGTTAATAACCCGATAATGGATCTTGTTTGCCAATAATACCGAAAATAAAGATATCTTTAATATAATTTTATGATGGAAATGAAAGTTTCCGATAATAAAGTCTCTAGGCTCCATAGAATGGGTGCAGAAATAAACCAGGCGATGGTTCGCTGATTTAAGTGCCCTCAGAAACAACGAAAAAAAAAATCACGGATATACAGGTTAAATACAGAAGATCACACAGCAGCTGTCTAAAAATAAACATCAATAAGACAGAATCTTACTCACACCAAGAAAGATATATTTATAAGATTATAGTCATAGCAATGTGCCGTGGAGTAAGGTATTATCGCTTATTGATGCATCTTTTTGGCCGAGATGTCCGTCTGCCATTTTAAAATTTTTTTTTTGATAATGCCAAAATCATACTATATACGAAATACCGTTTACATTTAAAATCCTAGTTACCGAAAACTGGATACAAGACAAAATTGATGCAAAATATATAAATATTTCATACATGTTGATTTTTGGCAAGTCTAAAAAAGTAGTACCAACAAAAAAAACTTGAAAGAAAGAACTTTTTAATCTTTAAAGAATCAAGCAAAGTTGGATTAATCAAAAAGAATCAAGTGTAGACGAGTAAAGAATAAAATAAAAAAGGAAAAGCATAAAATTTAATCAGGATATTATTTATGTTAATTTTTTGAAAGTCTAAACCTTCAATTAAGACATTTTTCTTTTAAGTGATATGAGAAATTAACACATAACGAGGGAAAGAGAGACAAAGAAGTGAAATAACTTATAACAATGATAAAATATTGTATAACATTAGGCAAAAATAGATTAATAAAACTTGATGATGGTATAGATTCAAAACGTATTTCAATTAGATACATCATAGTATAATTAAAAATTAAAACAATGGGAAAAGTCAGATTAAAAATACACAACAAAAAAATAATCAAAAGTCACACCGGCGGGTCACACTTGACTATTCTGTGGGGCGACGTGCATCACACTTGTTTTCAGAAAATATGTTTTAAAAAAATTAATTTATTTTACTTTTTCTAAATATTATATGCTGCTAGAATTGACAAGAATAAGGGTTTAGTTATTAAAAATTGTATAACCTTCAACATCCTAATTAGTTACAATCTCGCATTTAGCGCATTCAAAGCCTGGAACTGTTGTGATCACGCATTAAACACGTTGGAAATTGCAGCAGTGTCGCCCCGCTCCACGAAGTGTAAGCAGCATTTCATATTCAAAAAAACTATAAACCCGAGATGTTACAGAAACTTTTCATTAAAATCAGCTAACAATAGCTTATTGGCAATTAGCTTATTGGCATATTATAACAATAGCTTATTGGCAATTATGGTCCAATAGCTCTGCGTATTGGACACACCCGACTAACTCACGGACATCTCATGGCACGGGAACCTCCTACGGACTGCCCAACATGCGGTTGCCCAATCTCTGTTAAACACATTTTGACAGAGTGCAGAGCTTATGATACTCACAGAGCACATATTGCAATTGACACTGACTTACCAACCGTTTTACAAGACAACATACAAACAACTGCAAAACT
This sequence comes from Piezodorus guildinii, assembly GCA_023052935.1. Classification (NCBI taxonomy): domain Eukaryota; kingdom Metazoa; phylum Arthropoda; class Insecta; order Hemiptera; family Pentatomidae; genus Piezodorus; species Piezodorus guildinii. The sequence continues at coordinate 94,286,200 of CM041293.1, forward strand.
TTTTGACTTCCTACGACAGACCGACTTGTACAATAGACTATAACATTTAATCTGTTTATAAAAAGTGATTTAAGGCGAAAATGACCCAAGTAAATTACGCCTACAAAAAAAAAAAAAAAAAAAAAAAAAAAAAAAATCAGCTAACCAGAAGAGGTACTTTATACCATGCATTTGGCACCTTTTTACGATTTAATCTAAAACGGTTCAAACGATTTTGAATTAACTCGCTATATGGATGTAAAATTTAATGGGCTTTGATATCATGCAGATTTCATTCTGATTGAAATAGTATGAAAGGGCTTAAGTACCTATATTTTAATCTTTACATTCTCTAAATTACCTTTGATTTTACAGATCTAAAACAAATTGGAACATCATCTTATTAGCATTGACAAATAACGGGTAAATATAAAAGTTGAGCGAATTTAATAAACAACTGAAGGAAAAAAGTGCAAACATTTTTTTTTTTTTGCAATTTTGTGTAGTTGGACACAAGAATAGTAATATAGATGTATAATATACCGTTGGATAGCTATAGATTTTAGAAAAAATATTATCTTTTTAAGAGTGATAAAAAGCCGATAAAACTAACTGATAAAACTGATTGTTGTTGATAAAAATATAATAGATCATTTAATAAAACACATGATTCTATTGAAATTTTAAAAAATATTTCGTTAACAATTTGTTTGTATCTTTCATTTATTTAAAAATTCTTAAATGATTTTAACAACGTTAAGTGAAAGTTGTGTGTTACGCGCACCAGATTTTTTATATAAAACAAAACATAGTATTATCCTTACCAAATTCGAACGATGATTTAAACACTCTTATCATAAAAAAAAAAAAAAAAAAAAAACACTTCCCAATAGGTTTGGTCACCGGGGAAGTTAGACCATCACCTCCGTAAGGAGAGGCCTGTAGGGATAACATATTGTAAATATCTTAAGCAACTAAGGAACATTAATTATATAGTTTTTTTTTTTTTTTCATTTGTTTTTTTGTTTTGTTTTTTCATTTAACAAGTATATGCATTATTATTATTTTTTTCACTTAGGATTATATTTTTTTTCAATTATATGAGAACTTTTTATTAGATTATATTAGAAATTATAGTAGATTATATTAGAAATTATTTTAGAACTAAAAGTAAATATTGTAATTTTAAATGTTATCCTTGCAATAAAGGCTTTATTCATTCATTCATACATCAGAAAAAAAAAAAAAAAAAAACGAAATCATTATACACAACATATTTGTATTCCGTGTACATTGTAAATATTGAATATAAATAAATATTACTTTGAAAATATAAATATTTTTTGAAATAAATAAATAATTAGGAAATCTAAGTCTTTATTCGCAATTGTATCATTATTTGTTGTTGTTTTTTTATTTTTACCAATGTATGTATGTATGTAGCATGTATGTTATCTTTCATCACTAATATTGATGTCCATATTGGGATAGATTGTAATTTTACTCAATAAAAATTGTTGTTGATATATTCACCTTTTAATGCCTTAAGGATAAATTGAGATATATCACATCTTGACTTAAGACATGTCACATATTTTAATGTCTAAAGGATAAATAGATATATATCACATTTTAGATAAAAGCGTACGTATTTTTAAAAACTACCCGAATTTTAGGAAAATCCAATATAACTGGTTTACGGTTATGAAAAAGACAACATTGTAATCGATAATCATATCAGATCTCATGCCTCTTATTACTACGGCTTTCAGAAGTACCTGATAACGAGTTATGTTCCAATTCAATGGCTAATTCGATATAGCAACGATAACGACAAGTGAACCGCGTCGATTTTAGAAAGTACTCAATCTGAATGTTAATTCAGATTAAGTAAATATTATTAACAATTGAATGTTATTCCAATAACAATATCAAAATAAAAATAAAAATAATATTTATCATTTTCTATTATTTTAATGATTTTAATATCCTGCCTCCTGACTCCCCTACCTACTGGCCAACCGATCCTAACCGCAATCCTGACATCCTCGACTTCTTTATCCACAGCGGATTAGGCTCCCTCAACTTTTCCGTAACTCCCCTTGATGAACTATCCTCAGACCATAGTCCACTGATCCTAAAAGTATCTCTCACTCCAATTCCAAAACCCATTCCACCATCATTCATCCGAGGCCCTGTCAACTGGAACCTTTTCCGCCAAATCCTGACCGCTAATATTGACCTCAGAGTAACCCTCAAAACCCCAGATGACCTAGATAATTCCGTCTATTCCTTTACCACCGCCATCCAACAAGCTGTCTGGACTGCCTCGTCTCCTAAACACCCTAATATAAATCCTCACCAAAATCATTTTCCACAACATATTATAGACCTCATCCATACCAAACGCCGAGCAAGATCATTATGGCAGCGCACCCGACACCCAACAGATCGCCGCTCCTATAACTTCTATTGTAGATAATTGAAGAGGGAGTTGGCGACCTTCCGCTCCCAGTCCTTTAATTCCTACCTCTCCTCTCTATCAGCTCGTGATAATTCCCTGTGGAATGTCACGAAAAAGATCCTAAAATACCATCAAGTTTCCCATCCTCTCCGACGTGGTGATGACTCCTGGGCTGCGTCTGATGAAGATAAAGCCGAGGAATTCGCCACACACCTCTCCAAAGTATTCACTCCTCACCCGGAATCCCACATCAATCACACCGCAAAAGTGCAAGACTTTCTTATGTCACCGATTCCACTTTCCCTACCTCCTAAAGCTATTAATCCCTCTGAGGTCAAATATCTTCTCCAAAAACTGACTCTCCGTAAATCTCCTGGACACGATCTCCTTACTCCCCAGATCCTCCGACAACTTCCGCAGAAAGCTATTATATTCCTTACTTATATTTACAACTGCATCCTCCGCACCACCTATTTTCCTCTGTTATGGAAACATTCCACCATCATCCTTTTTTTAAAACCAGGTAAACCTTCCAACAACACTTCATCCTACAGGCCTATTAGTCTACTCCCCATCCTCTCAAAAATCTTCGAAAGGCTTCTTCTTAAACGTATTCTATCCATATTAGAATCTCAAAATCTTCCTTCCCATCAGTTTGGATTCCGTCCTCAGCATTCCACAGTTCAACAGGGGCTCCGAGTTGTAGACCATATTTCCTCAGCACTTGAATGCAAGGAGTATTGTTCTGGTGCGTTTCTGGACATTGCGCAAGCTTTTGACCGGGTATGGCACACTGGATTACTCTTCAAGCTGAAAACCCATTTACCCCAGTCTCTATACCTCATTCTCCGATCCTATCTCTCAAACCGTTCCTTCCGCGTTCGCTGTGGTGTAGAATTTTCTAACCTTTATCCCGTTGAGGCCGGTGTTCCTCAAGGCAGCATCTTGGGACCCGTCCTCTACATCCTTTACACTGCTGATATTCCTACACATCCTGATACCTTTCTGGCAACTTTTGCAGACGACACCGCCATCCTATCATCCAGTTCTAATCCTGAAACAGCATCCTTAAACCTGCAAAGACACCTTTCTCTTATCGAAGACTGGTGTAATGCTTGGCGCATTAAGGTGAACGAAGCCAAATGCAAACACGTAACCTTCACTCTTCGACGAAACTCCTGTCCGCCAGTTTACTTCAATTCCATTCCAATTCCTCCTTCAGATACGGTCCGGTATCTTGGCTTACTATTAGACAAAAGATTGACTTGGAACCCACATACAAGACTTAAAAGACAAGAACTCAACCGACGATTCGGACAGTTATACCGACTACTCAACAGAAAATCTGAACTTACAGTTGACAACAAATTATTAATCTACAGGACAATACTGAAGCCCATCTGAACCTACGGACTTGAACTGTGGGGGACAGTTAAACGTACTAACATCAAACGCATTCAATCCTTTCAATCCAAAGTCCTCCGTACAATAGTAAATGCTCCTTATTATGTTTCCAACTATACCTTGCACCACGACCTTAATGTTCCTTTTATTTCAGACCTGATTCCCTCCAAATTTTCCAAATTCCACCAGAATCTCATTCATCATCCTAATCCTCTAGCTCAATCCCTATCCAGCCCCACCCATCCATACAACCCACCTAGAAGGTTGAAACGGCAGTGGCCTCGTGACCTCTTATAACATGTATATTGGAGTTCTAGCATTGGCTAGATTATCTACTCACGTGCTGTATGCTTGTGAATTGTATATAGGTATGAGTGACTATTGTATATATTTTTATTGATTTTATTTTGTATATATGTATATTTTATTATTATTATTATATAAATTTATAGTTTTGTATATATCGTGTGAATGTAGTATGAATGTTGTACGTTATCACTATTAAAAATGTCCTGAATTGGACAGATTGTAATATTGCTCAATGAATAAAAAAAAAAAAAAAAAAAAAAAGAAAAAAAAAAAAAAAAAAAATATTTTAATGAATTCAGATACAGAATTGTCAGAAATGTCTAATCCTTCTATATACTTTTATTTTATCAACAATTTTTCAAACTTTAATTCCGAATTGCAAAAATAAAACAAGGTTTTCAGAATAGTAAAAAAGGTGAGTAAAAAAACAAACAGACATTCCGACTCTCATTTGTGATCTATTTCCAGATTAAACCTCATTTAAAAGTGGGGTGTGTCAGATTTGACTAATAATAGCTATATATCCTACCCATCCTGGAATAGGACGACTCAAATAAATATAATTGTGTGAAAACGCATCACAAGGGAGAGAACGAAACCTACTATCTTAGCTCGTTTTTATTTATAGTCTTTTAGGATGGTTAATATATATTATTTTTCATATCTTTCAACGTTGTATAGTTACACTATATTATTTAATTAAATCAAGTAAAGAGTATGATATTTACCAAGTATAGAGTATGATTTCATCATGTCTAGTATATTTTTTTTTTAATTTATATAATGTTTTCACCGTAAGCACTCCAATGTCGTTAAAAGAGTTTCACAGTTAGCAAACAATAGATGAGTACTATTTGGGCCAACATATTTCAGCAATACTAAGGTACCGCCGTACAGCCACAGGATTCCGTAATCCTAATAAATACTCGGCTTCAGAAATAAATCCATGAAAGTTACTCGGTAATGAATGTGTTTAGGAAAGACAAATGTGGAAAACAGGCTAAGCTGATCAATAGGGGTCTGGCGAAAACACATCTGGGGCCATATGGCTAAGTAATTTCGTTAAATCGTTGTTAGCTCGGGGAGAAAAAAAAAATTGAAATCTATAATATATAAAATTTGTTTACTTATATTAATTTTTTTTTATTGAAAGAACAGTAAATTTTATTCTGGAATATTCAGTCTCCTAAGAATAACAGAAAAGTACAGAAACTGAGACTTGTGCCTTAGAAACAAAAACATATAAGAAATAAAAACTTAAGATATATTTATATTATTTATAAAAAGGAAATGACATAAAGAAAAATGCATGTTATCAAGTTTAATCCTAATAAAGAAAACAGATAAGTTATTTCTAATTGACCATCTTATGCACCGAAGGTGAAAAAATCTGGGGTGCGGGCAACACACGGTTTTCACTTACCGCCGTTGTTAAAATCGATTAAAGAATTTTGAAATACAGCTAGACATAAAAATGAGAGAAAGTAATAAAGAAGTCATTAAATTGAATTTATATAGAAACATACCTTTTATCATAAATTCTATTATATTACTATCTAAAATAATATTATAATAATAAATTATATTATTATATCAGAATAATAAATATTCAAATATGGAGTTTAATACAAATCTTTAGACCCGTGTTCGAGAAAATCGTAAAAATATGCAAAATGCATGGAATAAATGGCAATCTGATTTTGATGAAAAAGTGTTTGTAACGTCTCGGGCGTATAGTTGTCTTAAATATGAAATTTCAGTTTCATAGGACTTTTCGGTTACGCGCTGGAGTTACCACACACTCAGACCTTTTTAATTGGACTCAGGGGACCCTAAAATATTATATTTCCGTTGAAAACTGGAATTCGAACATTTTCAGGATCGCAATACTTTCCCTTTCTATACATTCTATATAAAAGTAAGCGAAAGTAAAAATCGAAAAGAGCTAAAGAAATTATTGAATTCTCAAAAATATCATACATAATCAATATATTACTCAGCAGAATAGATTAATCGAAGAAATGTAATTATGAGTTATCAACTTAATTTTAAAGGATATATAATAAAATGTATTATATCTTCCAAGGCGGGCAGTACTATTGAGAAGTGGAGTTTGAATGCACCTGTTTCCACTCCGCCTCCCACCAGACTCTTCCCGTCCCAATCTTGACCAGCTGCTTCTCCGAGTAGTTCTTCCATCTTTTAGCTTCTCTGACCTGGTTCCTTCTTTAGAGTGGCAAGGAAAGGATAAAAAAAAATTCGAGAAAGAATTGAATATAATATAAGGGGATCAAAAAGATATAAAGGATTCAAAGAAAAAGTTGCTTTTAATAAATCTAAATACATGAAACATACACATGAGAGCATTTAAACTTTTCAAAATATATTATCTGCATTAATTGATGAACAACTTAAAATCATAATCTTGACCACATGAAGCTGTACGGCGCGTAAAGAACAAAAATAAACGAATTGGGCATCTATTTTTTTAACTAAATATTATTATTTAATTAAGAACAGTATCAATACACACATAGCTAAGCTATGTTGATCCTGAGCTTGGATGTCGCTTAACTATTGGGTTGTTTCACATGAAATGTCCGTTTTTATAGTTTCTGAAATACATAAAGGATTTTGCAGGTCTCTGTTGTTTTCTTCCGAATGTTTACATATTCAAAGTAAACAGTTACTAATCCTCTACCTCTGTATTATAAACATTAGCTTCCCAATCAATTACCCACCTTTTTAGTATACCATTCAGCAGCTGAGGTCGCTAGAAATATTTGCAAGGCGTTTGGGGAAGAGAGTGTTGATGAACGGGCCATTCGCCGTTGGTTTGCTGAGTTTTCAGCTGGGGATACCGACTTGGAAAACTTGACCTCTCCGTAATAGACAACGATGTCTTCAAACATACAGTAGAAGGAAACCCCTACCAAACAGTTAAAGGACTCTCAGCACAACTACATGCAAGTGCATCTACCGCTTCCAGACATTTAAAGTGTATTGGGAAAGTAAAAAAGCTCGATACATGGGTACCTCGTGATCTCACTGAGCGGCAGCAAGACCCCATGTTTCAAAACATATCGTGCAAAAATTGAAAGAACTGGGTTACGAAGTTCTTCCGCACCCACCATATTCTCCCGACTTGTCTCCAACAGATTACCACCTGTTCAGGAATTTAGACAGCTTCGTCAAAGGAAAACTTTTTTAAAATGATGATCAAGTGAAAAGTGCGTTTTCAGATTTTGTTTCACTTCAAAGCTCAGAGTTTTTCAGTTCGGGGATAAAAAAGTTTGTGTCACGTTGGGAAAAATGTGTAGAAAAAGAAGGAAAATACTTCGAATAAAATTATCTCGTTTTCATATCGTATTTTTAATAAAAATCCTTTACCTTGAAAACGGACATTTCATATGACACAACCCAATAAATAAATAAATATTTTTTTTTTATTTATCCCCAGTTTGCATTTGACAATTATTTGTTTAACAACGTAATTATTGATGTCTTGAAAACTCAATGGCAAAGTTTCTTGAATATAGAGGAAGATATGAATAAATAATAAATTTTAAAAATTAAATAAATAATCTAGCATATTTAGTTTGGTATGTTTACAAAAACATTCCGATTGCAATCACAACGTTATCATTGTAACTATGATTCTAATATTTAATACTTAATTTACCACCTCAATTAAATTATTTAATTTTAATTATGATTATTTATTTTATTTTCCAATCGATGACTTCCTAGGCTGGTTGAAGTAATCAATTAAGTAACTAACTAGAAATTTAGAATTTATTTATCTCATTAAATTCATCTAAAAAATTATTCAGTTTTTATGTGATCATCATTTGATTTATAAAAATGTCATTTATGTAAATGACATATTTGATAAATCTACCAATTTAATAAATATACGCTAACGAATAAAAAGATTTCTCGATTATTCAGAAGGCAAACATAGTATTATTACTAATTACTTTATTTCAATAATACCTATAACTCTAATACAAAATCTTTGTTATCCTATATAACATAATACAAGAATAGATATTCACAACGGCTATTGACTTTTATTTCATAATCACTAACGAAATCTTAAAAAAAAAAAATTGATAACCTACAATATTTTTTCGACATATATTAATTTTATGTACAAAAAATAAAACAAAAAAAAATGAATGAATTGAAGCAACACAAAAGTGAATAGTTTTTTTTTTCTTTTTTTTAATAATAATTATAAACATAAAAAATGGAAAGATTATATGGAACATAAATTAAAAAAATTAATCACTGTGCTAGCACAGTAGTCATCGATAAAATAAGATTTATATAATTGGGTTGCTAAATATTTTTAAATTTCACACATCAAAGAAGATGACCGCCACACAGACTTCCTAGAAATTACTATTTTTAAATGCCGGCCGGAGATCCAAAACGATGCCAGAAAGTTTCTAATTTCTAACTCACTATGTATATTAAAAAACGAATTAACAGAGATAACACTATTTAAAAACACAAAACAGTTATCACCCTTGTCTATGTTCTAAAAAGTGAAAAATTAATTTTTTTATATAGAAAATGAATAAAGTTTATTTGTATACCTAAGTTTAGATTTATTTATGTTGCATATATTCATATATATACTTTTCTTTTAAGTTATGCATTATAGTTGTAAATATAAATAAAATTATAAAAAAAAAGACTTCTTTCTTTTTAATTCAATAAGTCAAATAGCATACATGAACATGTGCCATTAATAGAAATAAATCTGTTATAACAAGACAAATAAATAATAATTCCTTCAAGGCTGTCAGTTTAAAAAAAAAAAAAAAAAAAAAACCAAGCAACCTGGCACAGATGTTACACGTTTCTTTGTTGTTATTTTTTTGTGAAAATGCATGTGTTCAGTTCCAATAGTTGACCGTAAACATCACTTTAAGGAGGATGCATGACCAACGTGTGGTATATCGAATACCGTAGGCTGGAGGTGAACGATGACACCTTGTCAACGAATACAATAACCAATAACACACGTGTGTGACACGGCAGGTCGAGTAAACTGTGAGGGAGAAGGAAAGTAGGAAGCGGTATTCGAGGTCCATTTTCTCGAAATGCGGTGAAAAAAAAAAAAAAACAACTTCATAGTTCAACGAAAACGATTTTCCTAAAAAATGTCCATTTTTTTCTATTATTTATTTATTAATTTTTTAGATTCTCATAAAATCAAATGAGTTTCAATTCCCGTGAAACATAATTCATATCTTCCAGTTCGATATTATCTTAAAAAAGACAGATTTAGTTTTAGGTTAATAAATAAAATTACAATTGTATGTTAGGCATTTTTGAAAACCAAACTTAACTTGTATATGTTATTTGTTCGTAAAGTGTGAAGTCACAAAAACGAAAGTTAATCGTTTCATTATTCAGGCCAGACTTTTTCATTAAACACTCTTATGTGAAATAAAGTTTTAAAGAAATTACCCCTCAGGATAAAAAATGTCAAACGTTGGTCCATAGTAACATAATTATATTTTTTTTTATTCGTATGTATTACAGTTTGTCACAATGGACAATAATAATATTGCTAAAGGATCCCATTCATACAATATTGACAATATAAACAGAAGAAATATCAAATTACATAAAATGAAACCAAACTAAATAAACTTATACAATAACGAAATTTGTAGATAAAATAAATACAAATAAATGAAGTCAACAAATAAATAAACAAAAAACAAAACATTTCACATTCATACGTATGTACAATATTTACAATCACCTAGGGAACCCCGGACGGGGCTTGTCCCCCCCACTTGTGGAAGGACAAGCAGAGTCCAAAGGATCCCAGCGCCTCCCTCTCAGCCGCATCACTGGTGAGAGCCATCGGAAGCTAAGTGAGGGCGCCACAGCCACAATCACACCAGTAACATAAATTAAATTTTTTAATTTTTCGGAATTATTTCCATTCCGATTTTGAGTTTATCGTTTTGGGAAATTTAGTGTATCGTTACGAAAACTGAAATTATCAAACAAAAGGTTTATTTTATAACGTATATTCATTATTTAATTTAATGTTAAGTATATTTGTTTTTTATTTTAAAATGAAGCACAGATAACGGAAAATTTAAATTTCCCATAAAATATAACTTGACTACTATGAATGTATTCAAAAATTACAAAAATAACAAAAGTTCCCATCCTATTAGATTTATATCTATTTTATATTTCTAATGAACTATTTAAATTACATTTTAAAAGTCAAATGAAGTTTCCATAGGAATCCCATTTAGTTTACAATGAAACATCTATTTTCATGAAAAAGTATTAAATTTGAAATAATTAATAACAATGTTAGTTTATAGATTTATAACAGCTTAACATTTATGCTAACAACTTAGTAACTTTCGATAAGTAATATTGTTTCTAAAATCTTGCGTACTAAATGGAATAATATAACTTGCAAGATTCTGTACGACAGTCTTAACCTCTCTCATCAACAATAATATATGTTCATAAGTTTATGGACTTACAGCATTTTTATATTATCTTGTACGACTTCTTTTATTGCACATTAACTTTTCTAAAAGCATGCGCTTTCCAACGATACATTATCTATATTACTGCTCATATTTCAGGAATAATTTGTCGATGACTTGGTAACAGAAAATTTATTTTTCCCGTTTAAAGAAAAAATAAATTGCAATGTATTTTACTATTAAACCTTCATAAAACAATGTCCTAAATGACAGTAAAAAATGCATCAAAATCCGTCCAGTGGTTTTGAAGGAGTTAGCGGAAACCAAAATCGCGCTATAATTTTATATATACAGAGATAGTGGACTTTAGGTCCACACATACTTCCTACAGATGTACAACTTTAAAAAATTCTTCATAATACATGCAAGAAAAGTCAGATATAAATAAATACGAGGATAGGTTAGAACTTTCATTTGATTTTCTTTTTAGAAACGAATTATAAAATAAGTAAGTTTTCTTGATAATTTAAGAAAACATAACGTCCTCTAACTTTTCTTATTTTAGCCTTCATAAGATAACACATGAAACGTTTAAAGTTTTTTTTTTTTTTTTATCAATATAATAAATAATTTTAAAAAATTAAATAATAAAATATACTTTAAAGTATAACACCAATACTGTAGCAGCTACGAAAAAAAATAGTAGCACCAGTGCATATTCGTATTTTAGACTTATACACAGGCAGATCAGCTGATGCGCTCGATGATAACAGTCATACGTTACATCGTCTCTCAGATTTTTGCTTTTTTCAGTAGGAATTCGCTAGAATTCAGTCTGGAGAACATTACTAGACCTCAGGAATATTACGGCAGTGAATATTAGAGAAGTTTCGGTAAGCAAAGTTATAATTTACTTTGTACAATCACGAAAAAGTGAAAGAAGGGTCACTGTTCAGCTGATTGCCGCTAGCTCGGCAAGCTCGGGCTTGCTTTTCTTTTAATTATCTTTCTTTTATCTTTAATTCTTATCTCATTATTTATTTATTATTATTATTTTCTTAATCAATGAGATATTTTCATCAAGTCATGTCCTCAAAGTCTGCAAGTAAAAGATCTAGATCTGCAGGTTCTAACTCGTCTCCCACAAAACAGAGACCCCGCCGTGAACAAAATAAAAAAATGATTCCACCAGCGACCGCGTCAGCTACCTCATTAGGTTCTGAACCACAGCCCAGCACATCATCACAAGGAATAACTGATGAATCTCCGTTTTTTACACCGAATCCATTTCAGATCCTCCAAAATGAAAAAGAAACCATGGAATCTTCTCCTATACCCAGAGAACCACTACCTCCACCAATATTTGTAAAAAAATATTAAAAATTTTAAACTGATGTGTGCGCATTTAAACAAAGTAACAGATCCTAATAGTTATTATTGTATAAGTAGAACCAATGATACTAAAATATCTCCGACTACTGCTGAAACCTACAGAAAGATTGTAAAATATCTGACTGAGACCAAAGCTGACTTTCATACTTATCAGCTGCGCCAAGAGAGAGCATTAAGGGTCGTAATCAGAAACCTACATTCCTCAACACCCGTTGAAGCAATCAAAGAAGAACTGACAGAATTAGGATTCCAAGTGAGGCAAGTCACCAACGTTCTAAAAGATAAAAGTCCACTGCCTCTATTCTTCGTGGACTTGGAACCATCAGCAGGAGTCGAAAAAATCTACGACCTCAGCAGACTGTACTATACTCGTGTAAAAGTTGAAAAACCTTACACAAAGAAAGAAATAGTCCAGTGCCATAACTGTCAGGCATATGGTCATACCAAAAGTTATTGCCATCACATACCACGCTGTGTGAAATGCGGTGAACAGCATAAAACAGAAGAATGTACAAGATCAAGATCAGCACCCGCTGTATGTGCTCTGTGCCTCAAGGACCACCCGGCTAACTACAAGGGATGTGAAATCTACAAGAAACTCAGAACCAGATACCAAAAACCTCAGGATCCGAATGAAACAGCTGTACCAACCAGAAGCAGAAGAGAACCATCAAAACTTGTAAATTCTAACGTGTCATTTGCCCACTTGCTTGGAGGTGGTAACCAGAATCTTGAAGTCGAGGCACTGCCGGAACAACATTTTCCTCAACATTCTTAATCTATTGTACAAGAATCTATCCCTCAAAGTTTACCTAATCTTCAAAAAACTCCTCAACATCAAATTTCTCATATCCCTCCACCATCAAACGTCACAGATCTTACCAGTCTAATGACATCGTTCATCTCCGAAATCAAATCTCTTGTTATGCCGCTTATATCACTCCTTACAAATCCAGTATCGAATCTAATCCCTGCCTTGAAAAATCCTTAAATGACTTCACCTAACTCCTTATCCATTCTCCTTTGGAATGCGAATGGTGTTAGAAATCATACTGACGAACTGACAGCGTTGTTGCAAGACAAAACAATCGATGTTGCACTTATAACTGAAACAAGACTAACGACTAAACAGTACTTCAAAATACCGCAATACATGACATACCGTACTGACCACCCAGACGGTAAAGCCCATGCCGGTTCTGCTATCATTGTCCACCAATCCCTCTCTCATCATTTACTCCCACTTCCCACCTATGATTTCCTACAAGCCACATCCATAGTAATCAAGACTTTTTCCTTTCCGGTAACCCTCACATCTGCATATTGCCCTCCTAAACATTCCATTTCCAATTCTGAATTTGTATCCTTCCTGGATTCCTTAGGAAATCGTTTCATTCTGGGTGCAGACTTAAACGCTAAGCATCAGCAGTGGGGTTCCAGAACCACGAATACTCGAGGACGAAATTTGCTGTCTGCACTCAACTCCCGAAATTTTAATATCCTGCCTCCTGACTCCCCTACCTACTGGCCAACCGATCCTAACCGCAATCCTGACATCCTCGACTTCTTTATCCACAGCGGATTAGGCTCTCTCAACTTGTCTTTAACTTGCCTTGATGAACTATCCTCAGACCATAGTCCACTGATCCTAAAAGTATCTCTCACTCCAATTCCAAAACCCATTCCACCATCATTCATCCGAGGCCCTGTCAACTGGAACCTTTTCCGCCAAATCCTGACCGATAATATTGACCTCAGAGTAACCCTCAAAACCCAAGATGACCTAGATAATTCCGTCTATTCCTTTACCACCGCCATCCAACAAGCTGTCTGGACTGCTTCCTCTCCTAAACACTCCAATATAAATCCAGACCAAAATCATTTTCCACAACCTATTATAGACCTTATCCACACCAAACGCCGAGCAAGATCATTATGGCAGCGCACCCGACACCCAACAGATCGCCGCTCCTATAACTTCTATTGTAGACAATTGAAGAGGGAGTTGGCGAACTTCCGTTCCCACTCCTTTAATTCCTACCTCTCCTCTCTATCAGCTCGTGATAATTCCCTGTGGAATGTCACGAAAAAGATCCTAAAATACCATCATGTTTCCCATCCTCTCCGACGTGGTGATGACTCCTGGGCTGCGTCTGATGAAGATAAAGCCGAGGAATTCGCCACACACCTCTCCAAAGTATTCACTCCTCACCCGGAATCCCACATCAATCACACCGCAAAAGTGCAAGACTTTCTTATGTCACCGATTCCACTTTCCCTACCTCCTAAAGCTATTAATCCCTCTGAGATCAAATATCTTCTCCAAAAACTGACTCTCCGTAAATCTCCTGGACACGATCTCCTTACTCCCCAGATCCTCCGACAACTTCCGCAGAAAGCTATTATATTCCTTACTTATATTTATAACTGCATCCTCCGCACCACCTATTTTCCTCTGTTATGGAAACATTCCACCATCATCCTTTTTTTAAAACCAGGTAAACCTTCCAACAACACTTCATCCTACAGGCCTATTAGTCTACTCCCCATCCTCTCAAAAATCTTCGAAAGGCTTCTTCTTAAACGTATCCTACCCATATTAGAATCTCAAAATCTTCCTTCCCATCAGTTTGGATTCCGTCCTCAGCATTCCACAGTTCAACAGGGGCTCCGAATTGTAGACCATATTTCCTCAGCTCTTGAATGCAAAGAGTATTGTTCTGGTGCGTTTCTGGACATTGCGCAAGCTTTTGACCGGGTATGGCACACTGGATTACTCTTCAAGCTGAAAACCCATTTACCCCAGTCCCTATACCTCATTCTCCGATCCTATCTCTCGAACCGTTCCTTCCGAGTTCGCTGTGGTGAAGAATTTTCTAACCTTTATCCCGTTGAGGCCGGTGTTCCTCAAGGCAGCGTCTTGGGACCCATCCTCTACATCCTTTACACTGCTGATATTCCTACACATCCTGATACCTTTCTGGCAACTTTTGCAGACGACACCGCCATCCTATCATCCAGTTCCAATCCTGAAACAGCATCCTTAAACCTTCAGAGCCACCTTTTCCTTATCGAACACTGGTGTAATAACTGGCGTGTAAAGGTGAACGAGGCCAAATGCAAACACGTAACCTTCACTCTTCGACGAAACTCCTGTCCGCCAGTTTACTTCAATTCCATTCCTATTCCTCCTTCAGATACAGTCCGCTATCTTGGCTTACTACTAGACAAAAGACTGACGTGGAACCCACATACAAGACTTAAAAGAAAAGAACTCAATCGACGATTCGGACAGTTATACAGACTATTAAACAGAAAATCTGAACTTACAGTTGAGAACAATTTATTAATTTATAAGACAATACTGAAGCCCATCTGGACCTACGGACTTGAACTGTGGGGGACAGCTAAACGTTCTAACATCAAACGCATTCAATCCTTTCAATCCAAAGTCCTCCGAATAATAGTAAATGCTCCTTATTATGTATCCAACTATACCTTGCACCACGACCTTAATGTTCCATTTATTTCAGACCTAATTCCATCCAAATTTTCCAAATTCCATCAGAACCTCATTCATCATCCTAATCCTTTAGCTCAATCCCTATCCAGCTCCACTCACCCATACAACCCACCTAGAAGGTTGAAACGGCAGTGGCCCCGCGACCTTTTGTAAATATATTGGAGTTCTAGCACTGGCTAGATTCTCCACTCAATGTGATGTATGTATGAGTGTGTGTATGTGTATATAGGTATAAGTGAATTATTGACTTTTGTATTGATTCATTATTGTGTATATATTTTATTGTAATTTTATGTTGTGTAAATATTGTATGAATGTAGTATGTTTGATATCATTCAGCAATACTATTAATGTCCAAATTGGGACAGATTGTAAAATTTTCTCAATAAAAATTGTTATTATTATAAAAAGACTTATACACATATCATACAACAAGTAAATGCAAATGACTTGCCTGAAAAAACTAACCTCATACAAGATACTAAAAGTAGGATTGACTTAAATGTATTTACTATCGTAAGATGTATTTGCTAGTGTGAACATCCATGAGATTTTTTTTTATTTTAATTTTTTGTCTAAGGGAGCGGCGTGGTATAGTGGGTCCGAATACCGGCTGTGGCAGAATATTATTTATTCTGTTAATTCAGTCGGGGGCGACCCTAGGGTATGGAGACCCTCCTGGGACAGACCCAGCCTTTATAAAGTAGGTACCCAAATAAATTAGATAGAAAACCTGGCGGCTGAGCGTGATTAAGGACTAATCACCTCATTGAACTGCCTTTGGCCTAGAAACAGTACGAATCTCTATATGTGCTGAGCCCAAGACCCTTCATGGGTTGTAGTCGCAAAGGTTTTTTTTTTTTTCTCTAATGTTTTAAAGAAGAATCTCAAAAACTCAAAGTGTTTCGATTTTGAGAGATAAAGAAACAAATTATTTAAGATAACTGTTGAAATTTCTTACATAATGCATGCATCATTAGAAAATAAATAACAACAAAATAATTTTGAGGGTCTAAAAATAATGTAGTCAATGAAATCAATCTTCGGTGCCCTCTACAGATATGCGGGAACATTTATAACAAAACAATAAGGGAAGGAGGATCAAACGTAACCCAGGTTAATGACCGAAAGCCCTTTATTAGCCCGTATTGATAATTTAATAAATAAACAATTAGTTAATCAACTAGCTTAATGAAGTAATGTGAAAATTTATGGCAATGGCTGGGAACTAAATGCAAGTGAGCCCGCATAATATCAACTAATCTCGTTTCAAAGTTAAGACATTATTACTTTTGATAATACTTGTAACTTTTTTAGCACTAGCAGTTACCAACGTAGATATATTCCACTTTTGATTTAACATTTGTAATGATCTATTATAATTTTTTTTCTCATTTTCAAATCAATATTGAATCTAAAAATAAAAAAAAATTATTTATTCATATAAAAATAGGCGTGTCATTAGACATTAAAGTGGTAATTGGATTCGCCTTTTTTAACGGCGGTAATTGTCTCCGAACAGCTTTTGTAAAAGATTAATTTCCGAAAATATTGCGGCTTTAGTAATATCATATGTTCGATGATGACACAACCAATCTTTGTCTTCAAAATGTTAATTATTGGTCTTAAATATATAATTATTTTATATATATTTTTGTTAAGTATAAAATATTAGTTTTGAATATAACTAGATACTTAATATATTAATATTATATACTTAAAAAGACAGATTTTTTTATCTGAAAAATCTTGTCCATTATAACTAAAAATAGTTGATGCTCCAAAACGTAAGAAAAATAAGGATAAAAGTGACCAAGAATAAAAAACACGCAGTCTTTATTTTGGTAGTTTAGCTTGAATGTAGAACTTTCAAACTGCATTTTATATTCTCGGCATTGTCGTGACCTGACTTGAAAATGACCTGCCGTTCGAGAATCACCCATCCATGAGAGAGTTAATTTTCGCATTCGCTGGCTTCAAATGTTCGTTGTTCGGTGTGAATTCATAAAATAATTTAAATTAAACCTTGACTTTGCATCGTTATCATCGTTTTAATTATCAGTTTATCATATAATATACAAAGTTTATAGTTAATTAAATTTTAACATAATTTTAATGTGTTACAACAAAGACTATATATTTTTCAAATCTTAAAAGTCCTCTTTTTATTTATGAACTTAATATTTTAAAAAAATCTTAAAATTTTGTTTTAATAAAAACATTGATGTTTAACATATTTATTTTTCCAACAATTATAAACATTGTTTATACTAGTTCTTTATTAGGATAATTTAAATCAATATAAAATAATATATAAGAAAGTGTGGAACGAAAAAACCGTTCTTCTTTTCAAACTTTCTTATATCTGTATATGATTAATGTCATTCGAGCGCTTGTGGTGTAGTGGCTAGGATAACAGCTTTCTATGACCAAGGTCGCAGGTTCAAATCTGGCAGATTTAGGATTTCTTAAAGAGGGTATAAAATCCTTAGTTATGCCCATCATTGGAGGGATCGTAAAACAGTGGTCCCAAGCCTGTGCGATGTCAGGTATTCTTTAAACATTCCCACCCTAATTAAACCTGAAAAGCAAAAAAATTAGGACCCCCACTTTAGCATCGTCCGATTAGCCACTGTAGCGTAAAGTGATGTTAAATAAATAAACAAACTATTCATCTCATTTTATATATATTTATTTTTTAAAATAAAACTTAGAATTTAAAACTTAAATTCCTTAAATGTAAATTTCTTAACGCACATTTTGTACGAGGAAGCTAGTTTAGTATTAGTAACCAAAAAACTAAATTATATGCTTCCTCTAAAAGTAATATAATAACTAATTAAAATATAAAAACAAAGCAGATGGTCCTTATTTAATTAAATTACTCTTAATTTACACTTCAATATAAATACAAAGGCAGAGGGATATATATAGTTAAGTATGGCTGAAAACAAAATATCAAGTAACTGAAATTGATGACCAATAATTAAGACACAAAGGAACTTTTATATGATGTATCATTAAGCAATACATCAATTCACTAATAATTTATTCATTAATATGCACATATGTTCAACCAATTGAATTTAAAGAAGCCATGAATAATCAGGAACAATAAAAGCTGAGACACGCGAATAAAAAAAAAATAAATAAATATGAGCTATATCCGAAATCGAACTGCTAATTACACAATTCAACAAAACATAAATGCATGCTCATCCGTATAATTCGTTATTAGAACAACCAATGAAATTAAGGGAGCAATACGATTAAGTCAAAAGGATATTCGACCGAACAATCCTCATGTGAATTGCCTTTAATAGCTGGGACATTAATAAATGATGATTTCCTGAAATAATAATGGGATAATCCAGCGCGGCCTTTTGTTATAGCCCGGGAGATGCTCAGATGTTAAGCTGAAACAATGGAGATAGAAGGAGATAATAATGCATTTAGCCGAGGAGGAAGAGGCCCTAAGCCGCAGAAGATAAAGAGGACAGAAGGGAATATTTATAGTAACTATATATTTCACCAGTTTCTCTGCCCTATTTAATTTAAATTAAGAGAGGAATACCAATGTTATTCAACGAGCAAGTTCCAATTGGAGGGAAGGGACCCTTGCAAAGAACCCGAATTCAGGAAATAATTATCTCGAAACGAAATTAGTAATAACAAAAAGTAATAGTTTTAAGGCGGAGCTATTTATATTGAAAATACGCCATTGTTCATTAACATATGGAAACGAGAGAAAAGCTATATGAAATGTATAAAAGAAAGTCACTAATACAGTAATATGTACAAAAGAAATTCACTATTAACTTAATTTCGAGGTCATCGCAGTATCTCACAAATGGAAAGGTGTGAAACCGAATTTTTTTAATAGAGGTTTACCTTGTATGTATATTAGAAGCAAGATTAGAAAAATCGTCCTCTAAGTGCTTGAAATTTGTTCATTCATTTTTATTATAATTATTTTTTTTGGGGGGGGAGAGGTAGCGAAGTGGCCGATTGGGTTAGCTCGCGTTGCTATAACGTGCATTGCCCAGCAACCAGATGACCGAAAACTTGGAATAAAATAATTAGGAGTTTACTAATTAGTAAAATAGGAGTATTTCAATTAGGCATACATCTCCCAATCTCTCAGCATGATCCGGGAAATCCCCTATAGCCTACAAAAGGGAGGTACGTAGAAACAAAAAAATGTTTTCTCTAAAACCTTAACAAATTTGGTTTTGAATTAACTGAAGTTAGTTTTTTACATCCCCTAAAATATATTAAGCACGCATTTGAAAGATAATAACATTATTTATCACATGAAAGCAAAAATATATTAATCTAACCAGTCTGACCAAAGATTTATAATAAATATATTTATGCATATTGGATTCTATTTTTATTTTGTATATGGGAATAAGGAAATACATCAATTTTTAACTGATAAAACATTTTAATATTAGAAAATTTAAAAAATCATTTTTGAAATTAAAAAAAGTATTTTTTTTCTTCTCAAAACCTTTATTCACATGGGACGAATTCATATTTATATTGCTGACAGATTGTTGATATACAACGATATATTTAAGCGTTGTCGTTTATTAATAATGATATTACTACCTTTTTGATGTACTATGTAAATCAAGAAAAAAATAGTTAAATTTATCATAAATACAATATAATAAAAAAATACTATTATATGTCAAATAAATATTGTACTACTCTAACGTTTATTGCCATTTCAAAATAACACCTCTTTTTCTCCTCCTTATGGCGTAGAGGAGTCTACAGCCTATTCACACGCCTAGGCCTTTTCGAACAACAACCCAAAATGAAATAATCAGGAGCAAAGCCATGGGGTACGACTAGTATGTTAGTTCTTTATCGTAATGTATAAAATACTGTCCGAAACTGGGGATCACTTGTAGCTAGATGGCTAGCATAACATCCTCCTGTGCCAAAGGTCACGGGTTCAAACCCGCAGGGGTCCTAGGATTTTTTAGTGGGAGTTAAAAATCCTTAGTTATGCAGTACTTCGGAGGGGACGTACGTTAAAAGGTGGTCCCGAGCCTTGCGATGTCAGGTACTCGGTAAAGATCCCTGTCCTAATAAAACTTGGATAGGCAAAATTTAGAACTCCCACTGTAGCCATCGTCCGATTAGCCTTAGTAGCATAAAATGACGTTAAATAAATAAACAAACAACTGTACGACACTGAGAACATTTGAATAAAAAGTCTAAGAATTAGTAAATGAGCTCAAAACAGGAAAACAATGGATATAGAATTGTAATAAAAGGAGAAAAAGATAAATTGATGAAAGCCTGAAGATAAGGTATTTCGTCTAAAGAATTGTTTGAATTTACATATTATGAGAATGTTCCTAAAGTTGATATAAAAATATTATTAAGTAAATACACAAATAAATAAATCCAGGTATATTTCCGAAATGAGTTTTGACTATTAACAAATTCTAGTTATAACAGACCTATAAATGAAAACATAAAAGCAAATGAATGCTACTTTAAATGATTGCAATCAGCATATATAGCACGAACTAGCAGTATTTTTCCTCTCTTAACTCACGAAGGTACAATTATCTTATAATAATTATTTAAACTATACATGAAACCGATGCTTACAGATGAACTAAAATAATGTTTCAATTAGAGAATTTAATACTTTTAAGAGCTCCGAACAATCTGCAAAGTACCTCATCACAAATATTGATAATCCTAATTATAGGAAAACACATAAAAAACGTAATAAACCCAATCATCACAACGAAATAAGAGTAATTCTCAAATACGTCTGTACCATACCCCTCTTCTCAAGGGTACCAACATAATCTCATTACTAATAATTTTTTTTTTTTTATTTATTAAGAGGTTATACAATCTGCCACCTTTTGGGGCTATGATTATTACAACTAGAAGAAATCATTAATCCAATATGTACATAGTAAATTTTTTAAATAAATAAATAAGAAATTCTCAAAAATTATAAATAATAATTAAAGAATAGACAAAGAAGAAATTATTATAAGTATTGAAATGCAATTAATGCTAAGTAGGAACAATAATTCCGCACATACTTAGTCCAGTATTAACCATATTTCACAGGGGATCTCGTCATTAAAATTAATTTAAATCACCTAGGCTTAGAGATAATAGTCGTATACTGTTTGTGGTCCTTCTAAAATATGGGGTACATAAGTTGTTGAACAGGAATATCTTATTCATAACACTTATCACTACGCAAAAGCTGTTAACTTCATATAAGCCTAATAGCACAGACTGGTAAACTGCTGTAGAAAGGCGCATATAGGATAAGAGTAAAAAAATAATCAATAAGTAAGGGTAGTTGAATACGATGTTGAGATGTATTAAGTGCAAAAATAAATAAGTATAAAGTTTTAAAAAAAATACCTAATACCCTGATTCGTTCACATAAAGTCGCTCAATTCAATATATAACAACAATTAAAAGATACTGCTTCCAACGTGCACGAGGCATTAAGAAAGCAGTATGTCTTCTGAGGGAGGACAGTCCTATTACAAAGAACTTTCTACAACCAGTTCCCAAACTTTCCAAAAGTCCATCATTGTCTAGGAAGGAATCGATAGCTCACTGGACAGAAGAAAGCCGACAGGTGACATTTTCTTCGACGGTCAAACCTGGACAAACTCGATGACAAGGATGTCCTGGCCATTCAGGGAGGTATGTAAGTTTTCTATAACTTGATGTGAGAGCTTGATATGTTATTGAAAGTAAGATTTAATTTTCAGTCTTTTGTAAAATTATGACCAAACAAATATAACAGGGTTGACTATAAATCGTTTTTATTCACTCTTGGAGATCACCGAGTTAACCATGATGGCTCAAAATTTAGGCTGAAATGTCAGCATACAAATATTTATTCCTAATAAGGTTTCCTTAAAAGTGTTTTTTTTTTTTTTTTACTTACTACGCAACCAATTAACTCTTCTAACTTATTGATATACAACATATTTTTAAAAAATGTTTGTTAAAAGAAAAAAGTTTCTAACCCAGGACAGGAGGAATGATTAGTTTGAAATTTATAAATACAATATTGTTAAAATGTATTCCAGCCAGAGATAATTCCATAATATTTCAACCAACACTAACGAATTCTCTCGTAAAGCGTTTGATGTTTATATTATTTATAGATCTTAGATATTAATTTATACTTCAGACCTTTTGTGTAGAAAATAAAAAACATAAAATCGATTCCTAGTTCTATATTTCATAAAATACAAGATGACATTACCTGACAAAGGTCTCCCGTTCAGTAGTAAGACCGGTTTCGACGAGAAAGGTAATTAAAACTGACGTCAATGAAGTCCGTGTCTCTCCCAAATGAAGTCTTCTCAGCTATTTAATTTAGTTGTAAAATTAAATCATTTCGGATTCTCTAATAACTTCTCAAACTATAATTCGCTTTCAAAATCAAAGCTCAAAGAGAGTGGAATTTGACGCATAAGTGCTGAACCTAATTTATAAAAGAAACGTGATATTTTAATGAAAACATTGTTATGTCGTAATTGGTTTCTTGCGGATGAACCTCAAAGAGAAAATAAAGAAAAGTTAATTAAAATTTTCAATTATTTCCACTTTTTTTCCAGTTTATATTTTTAAGCAACGTTGTATTCCTGCATGCGAGTAGAGCACTAAGCTCCTGAAACCAGGCCCTCCTCCTCCATATAACCAGAACCCTGGTTTGAGTCTGGCTGAAACCAATTGTTTTTTGGTCCATCAGCCACAGAACGACCAATGGGTGAGGAGACTTTTTAGCTCATCTAGTTTCCAATAACGCCATTGTTCAAAATTAGGAGGGAAATCAGTCTGTTGCGTGTAATATAAAATGTATCTACTCGGACTAAATGTTCCGGATATGTATATTATATATCTACTGTATTTTTACTTGAATAAAAAAAAAATATACACACGATAGTATAATTGATTGTTGAAATTGCTTTTCTCTTCCTACTGCCGTAATTATTTGTACTTGGTACTTAGCATCCTTCCTCTACCATGTTATCCAATACTGGTGTCCTTCTTACATCACGGATCGTTTTAAATTTAAATTCTATGTTCGTTACCGTACACCCGCTCGCAGCCTTGTGATGTGTATATAACGTCTTATCGAACGTTTGATAAAACGTTGTTAATCCGATCTGTTTACTAATGGAGCTTAACCTCATCTTATATCCGAGACTTTCAAACTCTTGACATTAAAATCCCGTCTATTCTGCCACAAATAAAACAGATCGATAACTTTATTTATTTTATTTTTCATATTAAACATAAAGCCATATTTAGAATTTTCAAGTCTTCAAAGGTGTAAAATTAACATATAATAATAATCATAACCTTACCGAAAACAAAGGTTCGATGCCGATACCACCTTATACTGCTTACACAGACTCGTGGTTACCAATGACCAATGTTCAAGCCAAAGCTCCCGAGATCAGTCTTAACACACCCCTTAACACGCTATAACCTCAATTATATTTACAGGGTACGAATTCCGCGTTGTGCAACCTTCTAAACTCTCCAGTGGCCTCATCTCTCTTTGGCCCAAATATTTTACACAGTACCTTATATTCGAAAACTTTGAGACGTTGTTTATCCACGTTTCACATCAATAAAAAACCGTCGGAAGAATAATAGTTTATATAATTTCTAACCATTAAGTTTTTAGGTATTTATAAACCAAAAAAATTAACTTATATATTATTTTATAAAAATTCATGAGTAATGTAATTTCTTTTTTAAATAAAAAATGTATATTTTTATTACTTGTTGATTTTGTATAATGCATTTTATTTTTTTTTTTTTTTGGTGTAAATTATTATTATTTTATTTTATTTGTTAATACTATTATATTTAGTTATTTTACGCTGAATCTCCAAAGCCCACTATTTATTTTCTGTTACATTATTCTGAAGCAATTCGTCCCAATATGAGTAAAGAATTAATATTATAACGCGTTTTCTTTATTAAAAAAATTAAATAAAACGATGATTATAACTCGTTGATTTTTTTTTTCATTCTATTAACTGCACAATAATTAAAATATAAAAAATGAATATACACGAAAATGGCGCTCACAATTACTGTGATGTGAAATATAGAAACCCTAAAATTAAAAATGCATTCAACTAAAGCTCAGCAAGAATAAGTAAGGATTCCATACTCGGTTTGAATTAATTATCAGACACAGTGAAGGTTAATCCCCACTTCTGGAAATAAGTGGTTCATTTTTAATGCGGGAGAAGGTAGAGAGCTTATGGCCTGGTCAAAGGATGTGGGTGGCTCCAGTCGGATGTGGTGTAATCTAGAAGGCTTCGCTTCAACTTTTTTATGCTGGCCGCACAGCGGTATTTTTTTCACCTAACTCCCCGGCAGCCACGATAAAATGGGTTAACTTAGTGCTCCTTGGTGGAAATTTACCACGGAGACATCGGGAAATTTTAAGAGGAAGGGGGGGTACGAAGGAAAAGTGTCACGTCGAGACAGGTCCCATCCTAACGGCTGATATTCTTTAGACAAATCTTCTGAATAAAATTACGTTTTTAACGTCAGGGCTTGACATAAATTTAAAAAGGGAATCGGTACAGAAAAATCGTTAACTAAACGCAAGAAATACATTTTTTTAATCTATATTTTAAAAAATCTGGTGCGCGTAACACACGACTTTCACTTACCTCCGTTGTTAAAATAAATTTAAGAATTTTTAAATACCGTTAGAAAAAAGTTTAAAGAATTAATTTAATTGATTTTCATAGAAACACGTGTTTTATTTAATAATCATTTATATAATTATCTAACAAAATCAGTTAATTTTATCCGCTTTTCATCTCTCTCCATTACATTTTACAACTTTATGTAAAAAATGATAATATGGTTCTTATGTTTAAAAAAAAAATCGTTTGTACTATTCTCTTTCAGTTGATTATCATATTTGGATTAAACTAATTGATGATACTTTAGAGGAAGAAAAACTAAACTATCGGCTTCTAAGCCATGTCAGACTATTTCGATCAGAATGAAAACTACATCATATTAAAGCCAACTAAATTTTACACTGAGAAAATCGTAAAAAGGTGCAAAATGCATGGTATAAAGTGGCTCTTCTGGTAAGCTGGTACAGTAACTAAACCCTTAATAATTAATTATAAACGAAAGAAGAATGTGAAAACAGCGACATGATGGTGGTGGCTTCTTTTAATATAGTGCGTGTGAGTGAGTGAAACTATAAATAGTGTGTGTGGTCCGTTCTAAAGCGGGTCGGGTGATTTCTTCCCTGTGGCTCCTGCGGTAAGATAGATCGTAGACGCTGGTTTAACTCTCTTTTAAATATATTTTAATTTACTCGAAAGCCGTGCGTCCTTGACTGTCATCAATCTGAAACATCCATTTTGAGATGTCTTTATTGTTGATGATAGTTTTAAGATCAACATGTACTTCCCTCAGGATAACAAATAGTGAAAAAGAACCAGCCACTTTTTTGTAATTTTGTACTGATTTGAATACAGACTTATCCTAAGTTAGGTGAAATAAAATAAAATATTGAATTTAATTCTTTTTTTATTCTTTTTCAGTAATATTTTTTAAATGAAAATTACTGTCAAATGGACTTTATTTTTCACTTATCTATTACATTGAAGTAATATATATGTTTAAAATATAACAAAATAAAAAGGATTTATATAGAAACTGAATAATATAAGTAAACTGAACTTCATGTGAAATCGATCAACTTGAGAAGTTCGCCCAAAGGAAAACAAATGAAGATAACGCATTCGAAAAACAAGCTGTCATATTTAACTTAAGGTTATTAGATCTCGAGGAATTCATTGAAGGCATACATACAAAAAAAAACACTAATAATTAAAAGTAAGAAAGCATGATAAAGAAAATTATATGATAAAGTTAAGTATACGTTAAGTATAAGACGATGCTTGAGGACAGGCTAAAACGCATCACGAACATATTTTTAAGATTTGTCCTCTGCACTCCGAAGAGGTCTCATGTAACCCATTTTTACGGCGAGTTAAAGTGGCTCCTTCCCCGAATCCGCAGACAATATTTCCTAGGATCATACCTTTACCAAATCATTAGATCCCAACACCCTCCATACATTCATAGTCTCCTGCAGTTTAAATCTTCAGTCCACACTCTTGAAACAAGATCACGCCATTCCGACCTTTACTTTCCTACCCATAGAACTAAAACTTTTGATCGTTCCTTCCTGGTCCGCTCCTCTATTTTCTGGAATTCTCTACCTACTCATATTCGCCATGCTGCTTCTCTCTCCTCATTCAAATCCCAACTTTTCCAATATCTTTTATTATCCCAAAAAGACGCTTAAATACAGTGATTCTTATGTTCCTAAAATCACACTTTGAAAGAAAAGTAATATATGTTCTTTATTTAAACACTATTATATTTTAATTTTGTTCAACCCAATATTTTTCAAGAACTGTTTTTATTTTATTTTATCATATCATATTTTTTATATATACATATATATATATATATATATATATATTATATATATATATATATATGTGTGTGTGTGTGTGTGTGGGGTGATGTGTGTGTGTGTGTGTGTGTGTGTGTGTGTGTGTGGTGTGTGGGATATTCGTGTGTGATATGAACACTCGAATTAACCCATCTGTATAATAAATAAGTAATTAATTCTGTTCCTTCTGTCAGTTGGCCAGACATGTTGTATATTTAAATTGTACAATTCTGTTATTCTTAGGGGACCCAGTCCCAGAATAAAAATTATTTTCTATTCTATTCTATTCTATAAATAACATCAATAAAATGTATCCATATCGCTCTACAATATTAACATTTTGCCCTCCGACCCTAAAATTACTTTTCTCTTCCATGATAGAGTGCGGATGGCATAGCAGTATAACATAGTGGTTTGGTATTTTTATTCTTTTGTGTTAAAATCCATTTTAAAATAAATTATGCATATAATTAAACAGGACGGGTTATATCCTAATTATGCATACAATGAAACAGGACGGGTTATTTCATGGGTATTCAAACCAGAGTGAGACGATCCGGACTCATACAGTAGGACCGCCAGACATAATTTTCGTCACGCTCAAGCAAATTTCGAATCGGTACCGATCACTCCGAAGCCACCACAACGCTGCTATAACGCATTGGAAGAAAATAATGTTCAAAGAAATAGTATCACAAATAAAATATGTGAAGATTTTATAATTAACTGAAAAGAAATACTTACATTTTTACTATAAACGCTGAACTATGATTCCTGTAAAAGATAACTAGTAGTTTTCCAATCAGCTTAAGGAATAATCTATAGTTGTCGAATAAAAAGATAGAGAAAAAACGAATCCAGTTCAACAACAATGAGGAAAATCCTAAAAATGATTTTCCTTATAGGATTTCCTTTTAGCCGACTAATTAGAGTTATCGATAGAAACTGCTTTCCACCTTATGCTCCTATATCTTTCCACTCGAACGAATTTTCTCAAAACTTCGAGTTCACGATGAATGAACTATGACGATGATTTGCCAAAAATGGCCCCTTCAAGAAGTCGCCAACTACTTTTTTACTCCAACGAAATAAATTATTTTTTTTTACAAAGATCAGCGCTTTTAGATAAAATTGTAAATGAGTATATACCCATTCAACTTTCCCTACTCTCTCCAGATAAGCCATAATACCACTTACTGCTGATTTAAAATAGATTCCTATCTAGAACAAGGGAACAGCGTGGATAGAAAACAGAAAAGGAGGAAAGTCCGAGTGAAATAGAACAGTGAGATATACGGGCGAATTCCCCAAGAGGAAATAAGAAATCAGAAGGAGGTTCAAGATAAAGGAACAGATTTAAAGGTGAGAACAGAGGTCTCCGGCACAGGTCTTGATCGATGTAGGAGACAGTCCAAATCTTAATCGACACCTCAACCTTCTAGTCTAAATATATATATATATATATATATATATATATATATATATATATATATATATATATATATATATATATATAAGATACTGCCATTCATAATTAACGAGGCTACCTAACAACCAACAGACTCGTCACTCCTTGCGATAATAATTCACTATCATGAAGAAGGGGGACGAAATTATGATTTTCTGTCAATGATATATAATACCTAATTCGCTCATATTTAAGTTAAACCTACATTAATTTTTAAACTGCCCCACACTGAATTCCAATACTAATATAAAGTAAATAAATATCTTTAAACAGAAAATGGGAGTAAAAAATGGAAAATGTATCTTATCTTCTTTATCTTTATATATATATATATATATATTATATATTATATATATATATATATTAAGAGAGAGAGAGAGAGAGAGAGAGAGAGAGAGAGAGGGAGAGAGAGAGAGAGAGAGAGAGAGAGAGAGAGAGAGAGAGAGAGAGAGAGAGAGAGAATATACATAAAAAGCACATGAATACACTTGAACTAAATTTTAATATTATTTTCAAGTAATTATAAGAAAAAATATTAATCAATAAATAAGAAGTAAAAATATACAAAAAATGCACAATAGATGCTAGTCCAAGAAATATATAACTCAATACAATGCACACGCGAATGCCCTATTCTTATCTCAGTATCCCGTTACCTCAAGGTTTTCATAATAGATTCTATTATTTACCAGTAGAATTTTCATACAATTCAAAACAACATTTGTGAATAGCCGAACAATATCTATATATTTAATGAAATAAAAACAGAAATTAAATTTTCTAGAAAAACATAAGGAATTGAAATTAGTTGATCAAAAACAAGAAAATTTAATTATCTCATAAATTTGACAAACTATTTTCTGTCAGGAGAAGGGATAAACATTATCTATTCATTGTTCATTAATATTTAATTTTTTTATTAGTGAAGGAACAGAAAAAAAAAACCTCTATAGCGATATATGGAACAACAAAATTTACTAAAACCACATGACGAGAACAATTTAAATTTGAGCTGAATGAACACGGACTGATCACTCTAAAATTTTTTATAAAAGAGACTAAAACATAATTTTAAATTATCAAAATTAGTAGTGTATTTCCTATCGGCAGTAATCTTGACAAACGACTAATGCTCAAGAATGCCAAGACTATAAAACATCTGGCACGTCTTACAGCACCTGTCGCACGTCCTACACCGAGCGATTCTACTATACCAAACCGATCCTCAGATAATATTTCTTAGTAAAAACCTTGGATAAACTTTTCTTTTCTTTCTTTTTTTTTTATATAAATATTTCATATTTTTTTAACACATTAATATGATTATTTAATGATGAAGCTAAAAAAATATATTGGTTTAACTATTTAATATAAGTAGCTACCCTAACCCAAAAAATAAGAACGAGGATGTAAATCATCGCTCAATTTTCTGTTGTAACATTCATTATGGAAGATACCGAACACAACAACGTAGTCAATTTATTTATTTTTTAATAAACATTATAAGCAAACATAAATAAAATTATTTAACCGTCAAATGAGCAAAAAGCAATTGCTTACACAATAAACATTTATTCTATTCTATTTTATGCCTTCATCGGGTCTAAGGAAAGGAAAAAAAATGATAGCTATGCAAAAATAAATATAAGACAATCGAAAAGGAAAAATAATAAGATATAAGATTGATGTAATCAATTATGGAAACAAACATTAATATAAGAGAAAATAAATCGAAATCATAGGAAACTTTGAAACATAATTGGAAAATATTTAGCAGGTGTAGAAATATATATATATTATATATATATATATATATATATATATATATATATATATATATATATTGGAAACAACATTAAAAATAAATGAAAATAAACTTAAGAAATAAGACGAAAAAATTGGTTATAATATAATATTAAGTTAACAGCTTAAAATAAATATTAAAAATTTGGACAATTATAGAAACAGAATGAGGAATAAAAACTGAAAGTAATAATCATCGATTATTTATGTCTTCCTTAGGTTCTATCCTTATCCAATTATTTTATATATCCACCCTAGCCATTCATATGATTATCAATTTAATATCATGTAATTGTGCAAGTTTTAAGGTTTATTACTTATTATTATTTATTAGTTAATTTTCTAATTTATGATTTTCAAATTTACAACAAAATATTACTAAAATACTAATATAAGTCAGAAAAAAAAAATTATTAGTCCAACCATTGTCGCTGAGGCAGATAGTGAAGTAAAGACAAAGTACTTAGTTCAGTTCTGAGTAATTAACTATCGAAAATCGCCGAAAAGTTCACAAAAGATTAAAAACTATACATAAATGACATATCTTATTTTCTGAATGACACTCGTCAAAAGGATGAAGGGTCGGAATGCAAAAAAGGGATCATCTGACTGCACTGCGGTAGTTAATAAAAGGTTATCGGATTCCTTTAAAGCACTACCTCTTTCATTTGATAGAAATTTACTAAGTAAAACGATAAAATCGCATTCCCAAGAAAGTGGAATTACGCTTCTGTGAACAGGATTAGGGATTTTTTAACAAGAATCCAATTGACAATTCCTAGGTATGACCGTAATGCGATGTTATTTAATTAATCCAAATGTAATTAATCTGAGCAAATGATGAGATACAAAGTCATATTGCAAAAGAGCGAATACATGTAATATGGATAGACCAATCATGAACACAACAATCCAGGTTTGGCTGACATAGTTAAGGCACCAGTTTGAATTTAGGTGAAATTCAATCTCATAAAATCCTTATAGATTTCTACTCTGGTTTGAATACGTTGTTACCTGTACGATAACGCGATCTATTTTCCTTGAAACGTCCCAAATTTAATTTTCATGATTTTAATTTATATAAAATTATTTTCTAAGGGTTTAAGAAAAAAATTTAAAATACGATCTTCATGTATCAAAAATACCTTAGTTTTATTAACGTCACATAACGACAATAATGCAAATGCATTAAAATGTGAATAATCTGAACCAAAAAACTCCTTAAGGAATAGGTTTTTAAAATTAAGTATTAAAGTATTAAATTTAATGCTAATTATTAAAAAATTGAATGTTTTTGAAGGAAAAGTGTTCATCAATAGCTAAATAATAGAAGAGCCGCCAGCCAACGCCCTAAATCTAGGTCATTCCGTACGCAAATAAGTTATCTCAGACTGCTATCCAGTTTCCAGATCTGTCTGGGAGGTGATCTACACATTGTAGATTCGTGAGCTCTAGTTTCTAAGTTATGAGGAAAACAGCCGAGTTTCTTTATTGTTTGACATTGTACTTTACTATTAAATGTCTAAATTTTACTTATACGTTTTCCACTTAACGTAAAATTTATGTTCCGCAGATGGATGATGCTATTGGAGACTTTAGAAGGCTGCACAACGCGGAATTGAAGAGATTGTATCTATCCAGTATTAATGAAGTTGTATGAAGTAGCTCAGCTCAAACATGCACGCGAAGTTGTTAGGCGTAAAGAAGTTATTTCTCCATTAAGCTAAGGAAAGGGAGATTCGACAAATGTTTGTCAGAAGCGTGCTCAATGTGTGACACATTTCTTCCCCCCGCCCGACTTCTGGCTTGGATACGTTACAGCCGTTTAAACTTATTATGTTTTGATACAGTTAACTCTATATTATTAAAACGACTGAATTTCATGTTAATTTTATTGTGAAATGAATAAAAAATAAAGAACAATTAAGCTTTGTAATAACCATTTACGATTCTACTTTATATTGCATACAATAAATAAATTATGAAAAACTAATAGTATAGTAGAGTAGTTAATCAACTGTAGCATTACACCCATTTAGGGCAGAAGGTATTAAGGTAAAACAAAATTGTTTTTTTATATATTTTGGCGATAAATAAAGGAAAATCACATCATAACGTGGTCGATTTCCTTGTTTGAGGTTTTAGAAACTTTTTTTTTTTCATCCACTTTAAAGGACAAATTTAAAAAAATCCAGTCTTATTGCATTATCCCGACCGTAAGAGGAACATACACTAAAAATTACAGATAGATAGGCATTATCGTTTTTGCGATAATGCGTTGACCGAAAAAAGAGTGAACATTTACTTTCTTTTTTAAAACTATAAATTTTTACTTAATCTGATGGTGTTCCGCAAGGCAGTATCCTAGGACCTATTCTTTACACAGTCTATAAAGCTGATCCCAACCCATCCTAACACATTCCTTTCTACCTATGCCGCTGACACTTACGTGCTATCAGTTAATAACGATCCTAGTATTGCCTCTCAAACTCTCCAATCCCACATCAGAGACCTTGAGGTATGGTGCAAGAATGCAGCCGACGGGCAGTTACTCTTCATGTATTTTATCATTAAGTAGCATATTTACTTGTTGAATGAAAATATACAGTTTTAAATTTCAACAAAATCAATTAAAAAAATTATTATATATATATATATATAATATATATATATATATATCGATTTTAAAAAGGCTTATGATTCAATAGACCGTCAGAAGCTATATAACATCATGATTGAACAGGGAATACCTAGAAAGTTAGTAAACCTAGTAGAGATGTGTTTGTCGGAAACATTCCATAAAGTTAGAATCGGTCATAATTACTCCGAGAAATTTGAGGTGCGATCGGGTTTAAAACAGGGTGACTCCCTTTCACCTGTGTTATTTAATATAGCTTTAGAATATGTCATAGAAAAGGTGATGTGTACCGAGAAAGGCTTAAATATGGGTGACAAGATTCCGGTTTTGGGGTATGCCGATGATCTGGTACTGCTAGGTGAAGACACGGAAACCATACAACTAAATACAAGTGTGTTAATAAAAACCGGTAAAGAAATAGGACTCGAATTAAATACCGATAAAACGAAGTATATGATTAGTAGCAGAAACGGTGTAGATCTTGGAGATATTGATGTATCAGGTCATACTTTGAACACGTAGAGAAATTCAAGTATTTAGGTTCAATTATAACTAGAAAAAATGAAATCCAGGAAGAAATAAAGTCCCGGTTAAAGGTGGGAAATGCGTGTTATTATTCAGTTGCTAAGTTACTTAGTTCGCGGCTTCTATCTAAAAACTTAAAGATTAGAATTTATAAAACTATTATTCTTCCAACGGTTCTTTACGGATGTGAAACGTGGCCGCTTACTTTAAAGGATGAACAGCGGCTTAAGGTTTTCGAAAATAAAGTATTGCGTAAAATATTTGGTCCAAAGAGAGATGAGGCCACTGGGGAGTTTAGAAGGTTGCATAACGCGGAATTGCGGAACTTGCATCCTGTGAATATAATTGAGCTGATTGCATCGCGGAGACTCAAATGGGCGAGTAAAGTTGTTGGGCTCGATGACGAACGGATTCCGAGAAAGTTGGTATTTGCTGATCCGACTGGTAGGCGTCCGAAAGGTAGGCCGAAGCGGAGATGGGAGGATTGCGTTAAGGCTGATCTCGGGAGCTTGGGCTTGAATGGTGAGCATTGGACGAGTCTGTGTAGGCGGAATTCGGTGGTATCGGCATCGAACCTTCGGGTTCGCTAAGCCTATTATTATTATTATTATTATATATATATATATATATATATATATATATATATATATATATATATATATATATATATATAAGTGGAAGCTGATTAGTAGTTATTATATTATTAATTTTATTAAAACAGCATTAAATATTTCCAATTAGCCAACAGCATTTAGATATTCCCACCATTTATCTAACCAAAGCAGGTCACCCAAAAGCGGGACTGCAGCGCCTCTTCAGCAAGCAAGCCCTTCCAATCCCTTAATATTATATAATTTACACCAACCGAACCTCCTACCCTCTGCGGTTATTAGATTTTAGATAAATCCTTCCTCAGTCTGTTCCGGCTCACAAGAATAGATTAAAGGCATTATACGAGCAAACCTTGTACTGAATAACCGATCCAAAACTTAATTTTAAAATATTTTTTTTCTTTAAATTTTCTTTATTTTAATTTGAAATTAAACAAATGCAACAAATAAATGTGTAGTAAGAATACAAGTCATGAAAAAGGCTTATGAAAGAACTAGCCATTGATATCACTCTAATAACTATTTTTAGATGAGAAAAATGGTAGGGGGATACGGTCATCAAAGAAAAAACACACATTAACAAGTCGTACTTATTTTTAATTGTGTGCCAACGTTTCAGCCAACATTGTATGTGGGCTTTCATCAGGAATACTGACTCAGAGAAGATGTATCAAGATGTGGCCGATGTGTAGTCGGCTATATGCAGGCCGAAAGGGCAAAATCACCAATTTAGGTAAACAAAAGTCAAGTCAAAAGTTGGAAATTTTCGAGGACTTAGACTTTTTATTATTTGTTGGTAAGCTTATTACTAATATTTCCCGCAATACGGTGTATACAAATAAATAGTAAAATGAGTGAATCATTCCTGTTCACACAAGTAAGTAATAACCGGCAATGTGATTATCTTTTATTATGTTCAAGGTGTTTGTAGCGCAAAGTCTTCTTGATTTTTTTTAACAATGGACATCGCTGAGACAAGTAAGACATTATATTTCTAAACTCGTTATTGAATATACATTGCAATCTACCTGTTAATTAAGTTTTAATTATTATTATTAAGTTAATTTAGCAATTTTTAAATGTACGCCCCTATTCAATAATGAAAAACTATATAACCCCCAAGTTAACCCAAGGATTTGTTTCATCAATCCTTCTAGTCTTAAAATGTTACAAAGAATTTTTGCGATTTTTTTGCGTTTTGGGTGGTACATAATTTTTTTAAGACACAATCCTCCGAATCAAAAGATTTACAATCTATAATTTGAAGAGTTTCCTAAATGGTATAAAATACATATATTAGCAGGTTTAATTATAATTAGATTTTTTGTGTTATTTTTTTCCTATATTCTGGGACTTCAAACGTAAAATGTGGGGAAGTTTTAGATTTTAGAAAATAAATTAGACGTTTGACCATTGTGCGTTCGCCAATCAAAAAACTAATTATTTTTTATATTTTTTTCTTTTACTTTTTCCATAATCTGGGATCCCAAAAGTTAATTATGTAAAAGTTTCAGAATTTCGTCCACCTGAATCGGTCATATTTATTCCACTGTGCCTCGGCACACAATTAAAAATAAGTACTTCTTGTTAATGTGTGTTTTTTTTTTATAGCCGCACCCCCTAACCATCTTACTCATCTAATATTCTCATCGGTCAACTTAACTCCATCATTAATAACTATTTTAAGTGTTCAGGTTCCAAGGCCAACTTTTTTTGTTCGCCTAAATGAGCTATCAGAAATGTCTGAGAAAATAAGTTATGAACAAGTAGATTTGAGTTGGCAGAGATTTAAAATAAAAAAGTATACCTATTTCGGGCTAGGTCTGATACAAATGTGATGTCAAAGTCATTCCGGATGATTTCATCTCTTCTCAGTTAAACACCAAATCCGAATATTTCAGAAATTAAGAAATGTTCTGATAAAGAACGAACATCAGCAAGTGAAAAATAAATCAACCAATGACGAATATTGATCAGTTTTTTTTCTTTTTCACCAGTTGACGAAAACCTCTCATATTCAAAGTATTATCCATCGTGAGAAATATTAGGCGAAAGTTGTTAGCCAGCAATATTTCCAATGATAAAATCGATTTCACTGATAATTTTAAATATAGCCATAAATAATTTCAAACAAAAAAACTTTCACAGATCCTCAGACAAAGAGAAAAAAAGTTGACCTGAAATCCCATCAGATTTGAGGTTAACTCCAAATCCATGATTCATAGAAGAGTGATCATTGGGAAATAAGGAACAATAGACTGTTGCAAACTTCCCTTGAGTAATTTATGGTGTAATCTTCACTGAGCAATGGTCAGTTCAATAAATATTAATCGAATTAAAGAATATTTTAAAATATGCCTTACAAGTTATCTAGGTATATGCCAATTATAATTAGTTAGTATTTCTCTTTTGATCAGTTAACATGGAGTGGGGTGATAAAAAAAAAAAAAAGAATAGCTGTGGTCGCCTTACACAAAGTTGAAAAATGGTGGTTAGAGATTTTTAAAACTTTGAAACCTTTGGGTATCAGCCTTATGTTCGTGTGCCGTACCTATAAATGGATATAATGAGACCCTATCTATATGTGAAAGACCTCGACCGGGTCGTCCCCGCACTTTGAGAACGGTAAATCCAACAAATCATTTCTCGGGAAATGGGAACACTTGTTAGATCACTGTCTCGGATAGATGCCTTTCGAAGAATGACAGGACGAATGCTTCTCTAAAGCAAATTAGAGTGGATAGATGCGATGTGCTCCAGGACCGTTACACCTATGATCTTTATCGAAAAATTTTGTTTAGCAATGAGAAAATTTAATTTAATCGGCAAAGTGATGGCACCACAAAGCTTCTTTTTTGTGAAAACGCTCAAAACTAGCAGGATGATACCAGTTGTCAAGCTTCTAAATTATACTCTGTTTGCTGGAAGTCGTTGGGTTTTCCAGCAAGATTCCGCTCCACCTAGCAAGGCCAGGTCAACTCAGCAGTGGCTGCAAAAGATCATTCCAGCGTTCACCTCTTGCTCGGATTGACCTTATAAAACTCTTATTTTATCTATTATATTATTATACATTTTATTTTCCTAAAAGCATTTTGAAAAAATTAATTTTTTCTGTTGAAATCTGTAAATATTTCATAGTAACGATATTTATGACAGAATTAGGTATGTTAGTTGTCCACAACCACAACTTAATGTCATAGGTTAAAAAAAAACGACAATAATGCTTACAACAATTAAAACTTATTGATCAAAACATCTATAAATAAAATTACAAAACGGCAAAGATAATTATGATAAACATACTGAAAAAATTAACCTGACGAACGCCAACGAAAATATAGGGAGGAAAAGAAAATGAAAAATGAGATCAAGGAACAAAATGTCCACTTTGTCGAGAAATTCAAAGAAAAGAAACTTTATTCAAGGAATTTTAAGGAAATACTTCTTTCTTTTTTTTCCGAATTTAAAAGTCCTCCTGCCCCTCTCTGTCTTTCTCCATAGCTCCTTCCCAAGGAAACCAAATTGTAACTAATTGCTCCTGAACGAAACTAACTTCCTTTGTTCGAATTTGCATTTCTAATTAATACAGCCATCTTAGAGATAAAAGCGGAATATCTTTTAGGCATTGAGATCATTACATTCTCAAATCAAGAGATGATTCTTTAAATTTTCAAAATGCTGGAAAATAATATGAAGTAAATATTAAGTTCAAAACAAAAATAGAGTCGACAAAATTTTTTCGGCTTTCCGAAACCCTATAAATGTTTTGTATTATCAAATATCAGGTAAAAAATAATTTTATAAAGGTTAGGATTTTTATATTTATCTTAGAAAGATGCACTCAATACGATATATTTAGTTTTAAAGCATTTAAAAATAGGCATACATTATAATTATCCGAAGAAGCAATTGTTAAGGAATTTCAACATTGTATAGCATACAAATAAGATTTTTTTTAAATAATGAAAGATGAATTTTATTTTAGATTATGTAGAGAATGTATTTCAAAGTGTTCAAAAGTAGACCTTGCCTCTACAATCAAATAACTAATCATACATTTCATTTTATTCAAAATAATTTCGAAACCGACCAAATTTTTTACAAGCATCCGAAATATGTTATTTTCCTACTTATACAAACGTTCTAATCATCCACTTAACCACAAACGTACGGATTTGAGCTTTAGAGCTCTACTGAACCATCGAATTGTTCTCGAATAAAATCCTAATTGATCCTTATTTTGTCACGAAAAAAATCATCAACAATAATCTAAATGTTCCTTATATTGGCCATGCCGATTTGGAAACATCCCTTACATGAAAAACCCCCTTTCCACTCTAAACCTTCATTTTCAATCCTTGCTTCCTTGTCGATTCCAGATATTTTGCCGAAGCGTCAGAAAAAAAGATGGCCACGAGACCCTTTGATTAATAATATTTACTGGAGTGCTGCTAATGGGTAAAAAAATATATAATAATAAAAAAAAATTAAATATGTTCTTGTACGAATTAATTTTTTAATTTAGTGATAGACGAACTATTTAAGTGATCAGTTATTCAATAAAAAAATAAATTAAAGTAAAGTAAACTTTGATGACTAAAAATTAGGAAATTATAATTACTTTTGTTGTAATTAATTTTTAATTAACATTAAAGAGCCTCAAATTATTACTAATCATCATTTCTAGACCAAAACAAAGTCAATGGACCACGATCAAAGAGGAATATTCCAAAATTAATCTATAACAATAGTTTGATCGTCTACTAGTGTATACTATTTCATCTAATATCATCAATTTTCACAAGCTATAACATTCTAGGATCAGTTTTGATTCATTTTTTTTACGAATACTTTTTTCGGAAATAACACTGTAGAGGGAACTAGATACCTGGACATATCAGTTACTTGGGCCGAGCTCCTGTCCCACTAAAAAAAAGTGTATCCCAACGCACGAACCATAAAAAATAGTTCGTCAACTCAAGAATATTTAATAAAATACGAATTAGTATATAATATTAATTGATTTCAATAAATATTCGTAGCATATCCTATATGTATTGAAAAAAATATTAGAACATAAGAAGTAGCAAAATAATATGATAAGTAAGAAAATAATGTCATGAACTAGTAAAAGAATAATTCAATTGTTT
Organism: Piezodorus guildinii; assembly: GCA_023052935.1. Taxonomy (NCBI): domain Eukaryota; kingdom Metazoa; phylum Arthropoda; class Insecta; order Hemiptera; family Pentatomidae; genus Piezodorus; species Piezodorus guildinii. The sequence continues at coordinate 94,325,490 of CM041293.1, forward strand.
TACAACTAAATTAAAAAATAATCTAGCATTGCGTCGAGTTCTGCGCATGCGCGTGAGTATAGCAGTCATATTTCAAGTCGGCTCTCGGATTTCTTGCTTTTACAGTTGGATTTCACTTCAGCACAGTCTTGAAAACATCATCAGACTTCAGGATAACAACAACAGTTATTATTGGAGCAAACAGCGGTAAGTTGTGATATAATTTACAGTGTAAAGTGAATGCTGAGTCACCTCTTCATATCAGCTGATTGCCAATAGCCCGGCAAGGCTGGTCTTGCTTAACTTTTTTTAAGTTTTTGTTTTTTTTCCCACATCTGGTTATTATTTAATTACTTCCTATACATGAAATGCGATATTATCATCAAGTAATGTCCTCCAAAGCTTCAACTAAAAGATCTAGATCTAGTGGTTCAATCCCGTCACCTACAAAACAAAGACCCCGCCGTGATACTAATAAAAGATTAAATCTACAAGCAACCCCTTCCGGTACTAATTCAGAATCTGAACCACAACCTGGCACATCGTCACAAGGGATGACTGACGAATCGCCGTTTTTTCACCCCAAATCCTTTTCAAATTTTACATAATGAAAAAGAAAACATGGAATCTACTCCTATACCTAGTGAACCACGGCCTCCTCCAATATTTGTCAAAAATATTAGAAATTTCCAGTTGTTGTGTGCGCAATTGAACAAAATTACCGAATCTACCAGCTACTACTGTATGAGTAGAATCAATGATACCAAAATATCTCCTACTACTGCCGAGACATATAGAAAAATAGTGAAATACCTAACTGAAACCAAAGCAGATTTCCATACCTATCAGCTACGCCAAGAGAGAGCTTTAAGGGTTGTAATCAGAAACTTACACCCCTCGACACCAGTTGAAGCTATTAAAGAAGAACTAACGGAGATGGGCTATAAAGTGCGGCAAGTCACTAACGTCCTAAAGGACAAAATTCCTCTACCTCTCTTTTTTGTGGATTTGGAACCAGCTGAAGGAGTTGAAAAAATCTATGACCTCAATAGATTGTACTATTCCAGTGTAAGAGTTGAAAAACCTTACACAAAGAGAGAAATAATTCAGTGCCATAATTGTCAAGCATATGGTCATACTAAAAGTTATTGTCATCACATACCTCGATGCGTGAAATGCGGTGAACAGCACAAGTCTGTGGAGTGTACAAAACCAAAATCAACACCAGCTGTATGTGCTCATTGCCTGAAGGACCACCCGGCCAACTATAAAGGATGCCAAATCTATAAGGAGCTGAGGACCAGGTTTCAAAAACCTCAAGTACTGGATGAAACAGCAAGACAAGTAAGAAACAGAAGAGAACCCTCAAAACTTATTGATGCCAATTTATCATTTGCCCACTTACTTGGAGGTGGGAATCAAAGTACTGAAGCCGTGGCCCTGCCGGAACTACAAAATGTACCTCAATCCATTCCACATATACCTCTTTCTCAAAATGTAACCAATCCTAAGAATCCTAATCCACCACAAATCTCTCATATTCCTCCTCCTTCAAACGCCACAGACCTTACCAGTTTGATGACATCCTTTATTTCCGAAATTAAATCCCTTGTTATGCCCCTAATATCACTCCTTACGAATCTCGTAACAAATCTCATTCCTGCCTTAAAAAAACCATAAATGACCTCACCTAATTCCTTATCCATTCTCCTTTGGAATGCGAATGGTGTTAGAACTCACACTGACGAACTTACAGCCGTACTGCAGGACAAAAACATTGATGTTGCACTCATTACTGAAACTAGACTAACCACTAAACAGTACTTTAAAATACCAGGATACACGACATACCGGACAGACCATCCAGACGGCAAAGCCCATGCCGGTACTGCTGTCATAGTCCGCCGATCCCTCACCCATCACTTACACCCAATTTCCGCCCACGATTACCTACAAGCAACTTCCATCGTTATCAAAACCTTTTCCTTTCCGCTTATCATCGCATCAGCATACTGCCCTCCTAAACATCCCATTTCCTCTGCCCAATTTGGATCCTTCCTCAACTCCTTGGGTAATCACTTCATTTTGGGTGCAGACTTAAACGCTAAGAACCAACAGTGGGGTTCTAGAACCACCAATTCTCGTGGACGGACATTGCAGTCTGCACTCAACTCCCGACGCTTTCATCTCCTACCTCCCGATTCTCCTACCTACTGGCCAACAGATCCTAACCGTAATCCTGACATCCTCGACTTCTTCATCCACAGCGGATTAGGCTCTCTGAATTTTTCCATAGCTCGCCTTGATGAACTATCCTCTGATCATAGTCCATTGATTCTAAATGTATCCATAACACCTATTCCTAAACCTATCCCACCGTCATTCATTAGGGGCCCTGTCAACTGGAACCTCTTCCGCGAAATTCTCACTAATGATATTGACCTCAGAGTGATTCTCAAAACCCCAAATGACCTTGACGACGCCGTATATTCCTTTACAACCGCTATTCAACAAGCCGCCTGGACTGCCTCCTCTCCCAAACAATCCCAAATAATTCCTTACAAAAGCCATTTACCACAACACCTGACAGACCTCATCAACAGCAAACGTCGAGCTAGAACATTATGGCAACGCACCCGCCACCCAGAAGATCGCCGCTCCTATAATTTTTTTTGTAGAAAATTAAAGCGGGAGTTGGCGATCTTCCGTTCCCAATCCTACAATACCTACCTCTCCTCTCTCTCGACTCGTGACAATTCCCTGTGGAATGTCACGAAGAGAATCCTAAAATCCCACACCATTTCCCATCCTCTCCGGCGCTGTGATGGTTCCTGGGCTGCTTCTGACAAGCATAAGGCCGAGGAATTCGCACAGCACCTTTCCAAAGTTTTTACTCCTCATCCAGAGCTTAATCCAACCCATACTGCAGCAGTTGAAGAGTTCCTCACGTCACCAATACCACTATCCTTACCACCTAAAGCAGTTAATCCCTCTGAGGTCAGATATCTTCTTAAAAAGCTTCCTCTCCGCAAATCTCCTGGATACGATCTCCTTACTCCCCAAATCTTAAGACAACTTCCACCTAAAGCCATTACATTCCTTACATATCTCTATAACTGTATCCTACGCACTACCTATTTTCCTCTCTTATGGAAACATTCAACTATGATCCTTTTCCTAAAACCAGGTAAACCTTCTAACAACACGTCATCTTACAGACCTATCAGCCTACTTCCGATCCTCTCAAAAATTTTCGAAAAGCTCCTACTAAAACGAATCCTAGCCAAATTTCAAAATTTTCCTTCACATCAGTTCGGATTTCGTCCTCAACATTCCACGGTTCAGCAAGGACTCCGAGTTGTAGACCACATTTCCTCCGCCCTTGAGTGCAAGGAGTATTGTTCGGGTGCCTTTCTGGACATAGCTCAAGCTTTTGACCGGGTGTGGCACCCGGGACTGCTCTTTAAGCTCAAAACCCATTTACCTCAATCCTTATACCTAATCCTCCGATCCTATTTATCCAACCGCTCCTTCCGAGTTCGCTGTGGTTCCGAATTTTCCGAACAATATACTGTTGAGGCCGGGTGTTCCTCAAGGCAGCGTCTTAGGACCCGTCCTCTACATCCTCTTCACCGCCGATATCCCTACCGACCCCAATACCTTTCTGGCAACATTTGCTGATGACACAGCCATTTTATCATCCAATTCCGATCCTCAAGCAGCATCGCTAAATCTCCAAAAGCACCTTTCCCTTGTCGAAGACTGGTGCAATGCTTGGCGCATTAAGGTGAACGAAAGCAAATGCACTCACGTCACATTCACCCTTCGACGCAAATCCTGTCCAACGGTTAATTTCAATTCTATACCGCTTCCTTCCTCAGACACAGTCCGGTATCTCGGCTTTTTACTAGACAAAAGACTGACGTGGAACCCACATACAAGACTAAAAAGAAAAGAACTCAACCGCAGATTCGGCCAGTTATACAGACTACTAAACAGAAAATCTCATCTTACAGTTGACAACAAATTACTAATATACAAGACAGTACTGAAACCTATATGGACCTACGGACTTGAACTGTGGGGGACAGCTAAACATTCTAACATTAAACGCATCCAATCCTTCCAATCCAAAGTCCTCCGAACAATAGTTAATGCTCCTTATTACGTTACTAACTGTACCCTACACCATGACCTTAATATTCCGTTTGTTTTAGACCTGGTACCATCCAAATTTTCCAAATTTCATCAGAACCTTAGTCATCATCCTAACCCTCTAGCACAATCCCTATCCAGCACCACCCATCCCTACAATCCTCCTCGAAGATTGAAACGGCAGTGGCCACGAGACCTATTGTAAACATTTAAACTGGAGTTCTGACAATGGTCAGATCCTCCACTCATGTACGGTATGTTTGTGGCTACAGCGCCCTAACTCAGCCTCCACTGGCTCAGACCAGTGATGCGGCTGAGATAGAGGTGCTGGGATCTCTTGGATTCCGCTTTTTCCTCCACAAGTGGAGGGAATAGCGCTTGCTGGGGTCCCTTTAGCAATTGTATATATTGTATATAGTTATGATTGTGTGTAAGATGTTTATTTATTTGCCAACTTTTTATTTATCTCAATAATAGGTTTATGTTTCGATTTGTTTTGTTTTTTATTTATTATTATTATTTTATTGTATATATTTGAATTTATGTTATATTTTATGAAATTTGACCATTATTATTATTTTCTGTATATATAGTATGAATGTGGTCTCTTATCAATATTATTATTGTTCATTTTGTAACAAATTGTAATATATCTCAATAAAAAAAAAAAAAAAAAAAAAATTTTATAGAATCTACAAGCATTGCGTCATATTAAAAATTATTACACAGAAATGATAATTTGGATTCATAGTAATGTCTTTCTTTAAACATTTTATATAGTTAAGTCTATATTACGGTCAAAATAACCATATGTTGCAATATATATTGAGATGTACTAAAAGAGTATTCTACTTTAACATAAATAATGCATACACATTTGATATACAAGCAAATATATTCCAAGCATCAACTGGGACTCAATATGTCTGAAGAAAAATATTTTTAGCGCCATAAAACGGCACCATCTAGTTTTCTGTAATTTTAATACTAAATTTCTGAATTATTAGTGTCTATATGCAGGAAATTAGCCAAAATAAATAAAGTAAATATCAATTTTTACATAAACTAATACAAAAAATGTACCCAATCGGTCCTTTCAAATTTCATTCTTAATCAATCGATTTAATTCAATGCTTTCAACATAAATGAACTAATATTTTAATTAATTAACAGCAAAGTACTGTACATTGAAATTGGTTATAAATAAAAAAGGTATTTGCACTGAACATGTAATTTGCTATGGAATACAAATAGTATTTAGGAATCTATATTTGTCCAATAGGATTCACAATTGTAAGAGAAAACCTGTGTACAAAATATTTATGAATGTATATATAGTTTATAAATAAATACAGCATGACGACAGACAGCATAAAAGCGTTTGTTGCAAAAAAATTATATTTATACTTAATTATTCCTCTATTTTCTATTTAAATGAGCATTAGAAAAACTAAAAGTTACATATTTAACCAGTAAATAAACCAAAACTTGTAAACAGAATTAACAAGTTAATTGAGAACATATTCACTACTGTTAATATTCCTAACTCATCTATTTTTCTTTTGAGAATGTAAAAATCAGTTTCTTAAAGTTAATACTTCATATCACAGGACCTATTTAGTTGGAAACGTTCAATCTTCAAATAGATTTTAAATAAACAGCGACCAGGAAGTTCAACATACGAATGGGGATAGAAATGTTCCTCAATAGCTTATATGTGAATATATGTATCTTTAAACTTTGAGGATGTTGAGCAACAGTTGAAGATGGAGAAACATAAATCCGTAGTCATAAATTTTGTTATTTTATTTATTTATAACAAGCAGAGGTTAATATTTCGACAACAGAAATAATGTTAAATATAATTCTTTAACCAATAAACCGATTTTTCAGATCGCCTCGCCAACCTTAAATTACTAGCCTAAACGAACAGAAAAATAACAACGGATTTTATCTAGCAGTATACCAATATGATGAATAAAATTGTTTAAACATATTGCAAATCAATAGGCCAAATAATTAAATGTCAACAATTTTTGAGGTATTCCCATTTATTATTCCCAATTTTTATATTGATTTTTCTTTTAAACCTCAATCTAAAAATTCCAAAATATTGTACTTTTTTTCAGTTTTGTAAATTTGATTGACTGAGAGATGGAGGAATAAAATATCCAATGGGTCACAATTTAGAAAACAAGTGGATAATTTTAACGTAGTATTTCGAGGTTGATTGGGTGGGTAGTGGCCTTTAAATATTGAAGCAAATCTCAAAAACTAATCGGACTATAGGTTTTGAAGAAAAGACGGCCAAAGGTAGACGGACAAATCATAGTTTTATGACATTATTTTTCTGCGTGTCTTGAAATTCATAAGTATTGAGGGGTACAGTGATTATTTTTTTATTTTTTTTTTTTTTTAGATCGATTACAAAGGAATTAAAAATAATAAAATAATAATAAAACCAAAAAGATATATTTTTCTTTATTTTACGAACATTCCTCGAATAATCACGAAATAAATAAAAAATTAAAATATATAATCAACTATAAAAAATATCTCATTGTAAACAAATTTTAAGTTTATAAATTAATTAACCTGAGATAAATTCGTTGAATTAATCAAGCGAACAACGTTGATAAAATCAAATTTATAATTGCATTAAGTTGAATGGGGTTGGTGGCAAAAAAAAATCGTTTATAGTCAAATATTCATTGGGAGAATGTTAAAAGGGAAAGAAGAGCAGAAAGGGTGTTAAATTCAAAGCAGAACTGGTGGGTTTTTCCAAGACATTAAATACTAACAGCTGGAAGCGAGGAAAAACAAAATGACTACTTTAATATAAATAGTCTACAGCAATGTCCACCCTACTTCCTTTGGGGCACGGATTGCATATAGTTGGACCTTCATATAATACTTATGAATTTATCCTTTTTCTCTTTTATATTCAAATTATGCTTCCTTGCTCCATATAATAATAAATAAATACTAATAACTAGGGATCGGATGTCCCTGTAACAACGAACCCTCATGATGTTGGTAGATTATGTATTATGTTATCAGTAAAATAACATTTCTTCAAAGCGGTGTTTTCGTCTAATCTAAGACTTGTTCACACAAATACTAAAAAATATGAATTATAAAGGATAGATGGATACTTCAAGCCGTCGATTATTAAAGCTTCCAAAAACAAATAGAATTCATGACAGGAATCCTTCAGATCAGCGTTGTGCCGCTTCTGGTCGAAAGTGAAGACTTATAACATACTCGTATACCATACATTTAGTGTTGATATATTAAGGTGTAGGTCGAATGTAATGATATAATAAAATGTCTGAATTGTCAACTTCACAACTTTATTTAAACAGCATGACGTTTCGGCTGATACGCCATTTTCAGGTGCCAATAATTTTTTTTAAAGGATATAAAATATATCATACAAAAAAAAAAAAAAAAAAATTGGTTTTTCTGGAGATTGAAAAATGATCTTTTTTTTTATTGGATTTACAACTTACTTCTCTTTAAAAAAAAATAAAAAAAAAAACATTTTTTCATTATTATATTATGTATTGGAAACTATCAATATTCCCATTATTTATTTTATACTTAATAAAGATTGATATTGACATTAATATACGCTACTTTTAAATATGAAATCGCCAGAATTAAAGCAAGCATGAAATTTTTTTTTTAAATTCCATTAAACTAAATCAACTTTATGTATCATAGTAGCTCGGAGATAAAATATTTTATCTCTGTATAGACTAATTAATCAAATTTTTTCAACCAATTAAATATTAATTCATTTCAATATATTTAAAATTTAATATGTGTATATATTTTTAACCAATAATATTGATTACAATAAATTTAAATCCACAACAGTTTCTCAAAATATATTTTTCCTAATTTACGTGGTTCAAAGCATCGTTTCCGGTAATGCACACACTGCAACCAGATAATCGCAAGATAAAAAAATTAAAACGAGACCAAGAAATTATAGGACACAACCGAAAACTCATTTTTTAATTCAATATCGGAAAATAATATATAAAACCGACAATAAAGAAGATTATTACAAAAACCATTAATTACCAGGACAGTAAACTTTTTTCACAAAATTAAAAATATTTTTTCTTAAATGAGTAACCGTTTTAAATAAATAAATATACATATATACCGTTATAAATATACTGCAATATAATTTGAGAAATCTATGTAATATATAATATCATTAACATTCAAAGTTTTTATTGATAAAAGCGCCAAATCGAAAATATTCAATCATCACTCCAGTTTTGTTTTGATAAGCCAAACAATTTATAATTGAAGGATTACATAGTTAAATAAAAATAAAGGATACTGTATGAAGACATCACCGTTTTTCTTTTTAAGTTACACTATTACTTAAGACTTATGAGATATGAATGAAATAACTTAATACAAAATAAGAAAATGAGAACCTTGGACGCAAATCTTGGCAATTACATGAGAGCGGTTTTGAAAAGGTGCTAAGACCAAAGAACTGATTGCCAAGTGGTAAGGACGGATTTAAAACTAAGGGAAATGACATGAGAACCATTCTATCATTAGGGTTTAATTTAAAACACCCACAAAAAGTAATTATTAAGAAGATAAACATTAACGGCTAGTCAAACATTTATATGAAGAAATGAGTTACAGAAGCTTATTAATAATGTGAAAAAATACAAGGATTATAAGACACGGTGAACTGAAATATATGAATATTTTTTTAAATATTTTTATTATTTATTTTCAGAGGTTTTTAAGTCGTTAAAAGGTTTGACAGATAAAATCATATTTTCCGAATTGTGTCTAAAAGGATTATTTATAAAGTTCAATTCATACTATTGGCATTATTTCAAATAAACACTGAAAACTATAGGGAACATTTCTTCATCAACTATAAAATTAGATATTTTTTTTTTTAGGACTGTAAATATACATAATTACTTCACATCTAGGTTCTAGGCTGAAGATATTGCATATAGTTCTATATTGGTATGGTCTTATCAGCAATGTTTCATGGTGGTAAATGACATCTAAGGAAAACAAACAATTTTTCATTGATAAAAAATAATTTTTTTAAGCTTGCCTTGTGCTATAGAGACGAAGGTAACAGCAAGAAGAAGGCAGAGAAGGCGATCCATGATTCGATCATACGATGCGCAAGATATCCATACGATGTACGTAATGTTTCGTCTTCTAGTGAACGGTACACAACAGGTCTCAACAGAAGCTGGTAGCGAACTGAAGTACCCCGCCCCAGCGCGACCCTCAGAGCCGGCACACTGCTGCCACCTGTCGGCCAACGTTCCAAACCTCAGGTCGGGGGTGGCCCGAGCGCGATAGTGGACTCTTGTAATCAACTACCTCTAGAGTTATCAATTGGGTTATTCAATTAGAATCAACAAACTTTAGTCAATCAGGCACTTTGATAACGCTACCACAAAACATGGTGTGCTCAAATATTACTAATTAAATAGAATAAAGTCAAAATAAAACAGTTTTTGTTTTAACACACAAAAAATGACGTAAACAAATATTTTTGATCTTTTCTCCTTTAGTTGGCCATCGAATTCGGTCAATATGTATATTTACCCGTTCTCTATAATGCTAAATATATGATAGGTTTAATCTTTAAGTATGTACTAAATTAAAGGCACTTTAGGAGAAGAAAATATTTTTAAAAAAATAACTTTTTAACTAGTTTTACACTTTTATCCTAATGACTTGGAAAAATGTTTGTAGTTACGTTTTAAATTAATCTAGCATATATTGTTATGTTGTTATCCAATATAATAATAGGTATAATAAATAATATGTATGGCATGGCATATTAGCATGGCCGGTGAGAGAGCTGACAAAAGGCTGTTTCATTTTTATTTTTTAACATCGAATACATTTGAGATCAACTTAAAAAAAAATATGTATTGTGCAGGAACCTCCAATGAAATAAAGTAACAAAAACTTGTATAGTTCGTTATCTTTTAATTAATATAAGTTTTATCTATTGTTATTTATTTTATTTACCCTCAACGGAATCAAAAAAAATCGACAGTTATACTTAGATTAACAAATGGATTGAGGCCGCTGCCAAACGCGCTTTTTAGTTTAGCGCTCTTACCAACAACTTCTTTAATAATTAATAATATAATTTTTAATTCTCATATATACATCGGGAGCCTCATTTCGAACGTTTTAAACCAATTCATTTTCAGCCCATTTAAACACAATGATAGTAAATATAATTTTTTATTGTACATGATTTTTTATTTTTTTAAATTAATTTAAATTTTTTTTAAATCATTTTAAATTGTTCATGATTTTATTTTGATTTTTTGTCCAGCCAAAGGATTTATTTCTGCTGTCATTAGTAAAGTGATATCCGAGAATCCCATAAGATACTATTTTGCCTCCAAGCAGCCCCTTTCTAAATATCTAGCCAAATTTTACGAGATATGAGTTGTGGAAACTCTCTTTATTGACACATACATCATTTCTAAATACTGGTCCTTCTTCACGAATTTCGTTATAAGTTCTTGTTTCATTGATCGCCAGGACACTGCTTTCTATTTGTTTTCGATCAAAAAAAAATTAAAAACTCATAAGTAAAACAGTAAATTGATATAAAATAAGTCACTTTTTTTTAATACACATAAAAAAAAAAGTTATATTAAAAAAAAAAGTAGCAACAAATTTCAAAACAGTATAGACGAAATCTGCTATAGCAATAATTAGATGTATGTATCGATATATATTTTTCATCGCGACGCAATCGAGAAGTAAATAGTAAATACTTAATTAGCATCGCGCTTCATTGCTGGTGGAGATTACAACGCCAAAGATCAACGGTGGGGATGCCGAACATCCAACTCTCGTGGCAGGATTCTCTCCCAAATCACCACTTCCAACAGCTATTCCGTCTTATCACCCAAAGATCCTACATACTGGCCTACTTCTATAAAAAAGCACCCTGATATTCTTGACATATTCGTCACATCCCAAATTCCCACCTTTCAATCTACAATAACGTCCTTAGAAGACCTCTCCTCAGACCATAGCCCAGTTCTGCTTCTCCTGCACTCAGACCCTATTCCTAAATCCTTCCCTCCTTCATTAATTACAGGACATGTTGACTGGGACAACTTTCGCTCTGCTCTTGAAAACGAACTCGACTTAAAGATTCCACTAAAAACAGAACAACAAATTAACTCTGCAATCGAAAAACTAACAAGAACAATAGGTATTGCACTTAACAACAACTCATCTCATCCCAAAAATAATTATTCCCGCGACACTAACTTACCACATCACATCCGAAAATTATTAGCAGAGAAACGGCGAGCAAGGGCTAAGTGGCATAGGTCCAGATACCCGTCCGACAAAGCATACTATACTCATCTAACTAACAAACTCAAAACAGAAATTAAAAAATTCAAAATACAAACTTTCCAGAACTTCACAGAAAACCTAAGACCTACTGACAAATCTTTATGGACAATTACCAAAAATCTGCTCAAGTTTAAAACCTTTAATCACCCACTCCTTACCGAATCTTCTACCTGGTCTCGATCAGATGAGGAAAAAACTCAAATATTTGGTGAACATCTTTACTAATTTTTAATCCACATCCTGAAATCCTCAATCCAACCCATATTGACCATATTGAAGCAGAACTAGCTATTTCACTCCAAATGTCCCCTCCTCCTAAAGCCTTTCATCCTTCTGAAATAATTAACATTATCCACCAATTACGTATTAAAAAAGCTCCTGGTCATGATCTCATCACATCCTACATCCTGAAACGCTTACCTCGAAAAGCAATCCTCTACCTCACTTACATATTCAATGCTACGCTCCGAACCACCTATTTCCCTGAACCTTGGAAACTATCAATAATCAAAATGATCCCAAAACCTCAAAAGCCTCCTGAACATCCATCCTCATACCGTCCGATCTCCCTTTTACCTATCATGGGCAAGATTCTAGAAAAACTCATTTTAAAGCGCCTTTACCCGATCCTAGAAATGCATCACGTCATTCCTGACCACCAGTTTGGATTTCGGACATCCCACTCTACAATTCAGCAATGCCACCGTGTGGTGGATGTTATATCCTCCACATTGGAGCGCGGAATGTATTGCACGGGTGCTTTTCTCGACGTGGAACAAGCGTTCGACCGAGTCTGGCACCCAGGACTCCTTTATAAACTCCGTCAATTCCTTCCCGCAACATACTACTTGATAATCCGTTCCTACCTCACTAATAGAACCTTCAAAGTAAATCATAACCTTTCCTACTCTTCCATCTTTTCTCAGTCTGCAGGTGTACCTCAGGGTAGTATCTTAGGTCCCATCCTTTATACGGTATATACAGCTGATATTCCACTCCATCCATCCACTGTCCTCACAACTTATGCGGATGACACTTGTGTGTTATCTGTACATAATGATCCATCCGCTGCATCCCGAACCCTTCAGTCTCACATCACAGCCATTGAGGAATGGTGTCAGAACTGGAGGATTAAAATAAATCCTAACAAATCCCACCAAATTACCTTTACCCTTCGTCGCAAACCGATGACTTCCTGCCCTACTGTATCCTTTAATAATACCCCACTCATACCTGTTGAACAAATCCGTTACCTAGGACTCCATCTTGACAAACGTCTTACATGGAATCCCCATACGCGACTTAAACGACAAGAAACTGCCCGTAGATACCGATTACTACAACACTTACTAGACAAACGTTCAAAACTTCCAATTTATTACAAAAAGCTCATTTATGTTACCATCATCAGACCCATCTGGACATATGGAATCGAGCTTTGGGGCTCTACTAAACCATCTAATTCCTCTCGTATTCAATCCCTACAATCCAAAATCCTTCGCAAAATCCTAAATGCTCCTTATTTCGTTACGAATAAAATCATCCATAATGACCTAAATATCCCATTTGTCGCAGAACTAGCCCGAAACAGATACTCCTCTTTTCATTCCAAACTCCCAACCCACACGAATCCTCTTGTACGCAACTTATCATTCCCATCTATTCCTGACAACCCTCCGAGGCGATTGAAAAGACGATGGCCTCGAGACCTACTTTAATTAAATTGACTTTGAAGTGCTACCACTGGGTAGTTTCTTCACAAGACATTATCACGCCCATAAGTGTCAATTAGCCCATTTACTTGTTGTATATATTGTATGTACAGTTGTAAATATCAATAAAATATTTAAATAAAAAAAAAAAATTAATTAGCATATTCAGAAAACCCACTTCCAAAATACACCAATCTATGGAATCTAGATAATTATAAAAATCGCTTTTCGCGTGCGTGACTAAAATCTTGAGATAATGTCCTAATCAATCAATAACTTCAACAATCTATAAATCGGTCTTTATTTTTATTAAAATATTCAGCAATAATAATATAAATGATCATTCCTGAACAAACACATAATCGTAAATAGTTAATTGGCTTTTGCAATAGCCCTGTTAACGCTGCAGCGGTAATAAAAGCGACACGAACATCTAAAGGAAAGATGATAATTACTAAAATCGATTAACTAATAAATGAATCCTTTTCAAAACAATCCACGATAGCTTTAAAATGTAAATGAAATTCCTTAATTATACGTATGTGTCTCAATTAAAAAAGAGTGGGTAGAATTTATGCTGAAAAGGGTAGCAATAGATTCTCTCTTTCCCTCACTCACCCTCTCTCTCTCTCTCTCTCTCTCTCTCTTCATATATTATATATATATATATATATATATATTATATATATATATATATATATATATATATGAAAGTTTATTCAAGGGACGGTTCTAGTTGCGGTCGCCTATAATAATTACCTAAAACAGTATAAACTATTAGAGGTAGGTAAGGTGTTTAATGGGCGATAAATATATTTTTTTTTTTTTTTTTTATTTATTCATAGAAGTTTTTTTTTTGGCATTACAATTGTATTTGCTATCTGCTTTTTTTTTTTGCAATAAGCAAATATGCTAACAACAGATGTAACTAACTACACAGATAAAAAAAAAAAAAAAAAATAATAACTTTCAATATTTCAGGTCTCTTGGCCAGCGCCTCGATAGTCTTCTGGGCGGATTATATGGGTTTGTGGCAGTTGATAGGTTTTGAGTCAGCGGGTTTGAATTTAGGGTCAGTCTGTCATGAAATTTATTGTAGCGATCAGTGGCAGTTGCAATGACGAATGGAATGTCTAGGTCAGTATGTAGTGTCTCGTTAGATACGTAAAAAGGGGCATTTATAATTTTCCGAAGTAATTTTGATTGAAATGATTGAATAATTTTGATGTTTGACTTTTTTGCTGTTCCCCATAACTCAACGCCATAAGTCCAAATGGGTTTTAATAGTACTTTATAAATAGTTAATTTGTTCGTCAATGATAATTTTGAACGTTTGTCTAGTAACCTTGAAAGAAGTCCATATCGTTGATTTAGTTCTTTTCTTTTTCGTTTGAGGTGGTATGCCCATGTTAGTCGTTTGTCAAGGTAAAGTCCTAAGTAACGTACTGTGTCAGAAACTGGTATTGGAATAGTATCGTAAAAGACCTGGGGGCAGGAGTTATGTTTTAAAGAAAATGTGACGAACAGGCTCTTTGATTGATTCATTTTTATTTTCCATGTTTTTGCCCAGCAAGCTATGTCGTCCAGATGTTCTTGGAGTGCCTTAGAAGCCTTAGAGGCATCTTTGTTGGATGTCAGGATAGCTGAATCGTCAGCAAAGGTTGCTATAAGTGTTTCTGGATGCTGTGGGATGTCAGAGCAATATATATTAAAAAGTGTTGGACCTAAAACACTGCCTTGAGGTACACCTGCTTTTATTTGTTTAATATTAGAGAACTCAGAACCTACTCTTACACGGAAAAACCTATCTTTTAAGTACGAATGTAAAATTAAATAATATGTTGGACTAAGAAATGTTTTTAACTTAGCGAGCAAACCATCGTGCCATATTCTGTCAAAGGCCTGACTCATATCCAAAAACACTCCCGGACAGTAATGTTTTGATTCTAACGAAAAAGAAATATAATCAACCAATCGGTAACATTGTTGTATTGTAGAATGATTTTGTTTAAAACCATACTGGAAATTTGGAATAATATCAAAAGAATTAATTGAATTTAGACGACGAAACAGAAGTTTTTCGAATATTTTGGATAAAGATGGTAAAAGACTGATTGGGCGGTAGGAATTTGGATCGTCAGTTGGTTTATTGGGCTTAGGTAACATAATTACTATTGAGTAATTTATTGAGGCGATAAATATAAGCTATTATATCTGTGGCGGTCGTGAATAAGTAGTTAAGTCAAAATCTTTCATTTTACAGGCGAGCGACTTAAACTTTACGTAATACCCAAAATAGAGTTATAACATACAGCATTCTTTCCACCTGAAATTTCTTCCACCAAGAAATTCTTTAACCAATTTAACACGACGTGGGAGCCGGTCTGAGGGAGCGATACGTGGAGTTAACTCATTTTTTATATAACTCGAGTTATCCAGTTTTTCACGACCGCCACAGATATATTAAATAAAACAGCTGTCTGAATTGTCAGAATAATATAGACTGATAATGTATAGTTCCTAAGTGTGCAATTATTTAATATCATTAAAAAGATATAATATTTCTCTCTCTATATATAAAATGACGTCACAATTCTTAGTTTTCGCCAACTCCTCCTAAGCCAAACGAAGGAATAAACTTCCACTATGCGGAATCATTTAAAGCAGAACTTTTGAAAGACTTGTTCCTCACCCAGCAGTAAAATCAGTTGACATATGGAATCCTATATCAGACCAGATCTCAACCAGAAAAGACCTATATCATCGATACTGAAACAAAATCGTAACAATGAATGGGATGAAGATGAATATACAGGATCGCTATCAAGAACTTTAGTTTACACATCATCCGGATCTAATTATTACCAGGACATGCAGACTAATGCAACAGCGAAAACTCACTAATACAATAAACATTGCATATTATGAAATATGACACCCATCATTGGCTAGAGACGAGTTCCGTACTATATGAATGACTTCATCCTAAACAAGAGAGTACTCATAGGCATTGAATCATTTTTTTTTTCAACTTAATAATTGTATTTGCATCTGTATAATTTACAATCAGCAAATGAGTTATATTAGATAAAAATAGCATGGGCTGGCATGAGGGAGACAGTACTCAGTGGTTCATCCTCCTGATATTCAAAAACAAACTGTTTTTCAGGCTAGGAGGTCCCTCATCCAACTCCTTTTCAATCTGCGCCGAGTTATGTATGGTATGTCAGTTGTAGCCATGTTTTGTACAAGTTTGTTTCTATGGCCATTAAGTTTGTCATGAAATCATTTGTAACTCAAACGAATTTATTTGTTGTAGTTGGATTACGTAAGTCATTATGAAGGGTAATGCTTAAAACATGTGGTGGCGAGTTCATTGCCAGTCTTAAAAATTGCGATTGAAAAGTTTGTATTTTTTGTATGTGTTTCTTATTAGTTATAATAAATAAGTATAATAAATAAGTGTATACATTAAGTTTCTGTCTAGTGAATAATTTAGAACGTCTATGTAGTATTGAATATCATATTCTAAGTCGAAAGTTTAGCGTTTTACGATTTGTTTTGACGTGTGGACCCCATGTCAATCTTTTGTGAATATTTAGTCCTAAGTACGTTACTGTATTTGATTGGGGTAAAGGGTGATTGCCTATGTAAACTGAAGGGTAGGTCCGGAGTCTAAGTGTAAATGTAACATGTATTGATTTGTCATGGGGAATTTTTAATTTCCATTTCTTACACCAGTTGCCCAAATGGTGTTGTAATGTCATACTGGTTTTAACGTTATAGGATCTGTGTTTCTCGTAATAACTGCAGTGTCGTCGGCATATACCGCAGTTAAGATGTTATGGTCTGTTGGTAAGTCATATATGTATATTAAGTAGATCCAGAATTGAACCTTGGAAAACACCGGCAGAGATTGATTTTAATGATGAGGTCTCAAAACCCAGTCGGACAAAGAATAAGCGGTCATAGATGATTGTAAAACTAAATAATATGTTCTTGGAAGAATAGATTTTAGTTTTAAAAAAAAGACCGTGGTGCCATACCCTATCAAAAGCCTGAGTAACATCCAAAAATGCCCCAGAGGCGTACTGTTTTAGTTCTAGTGCAGTAGTAAAAAAGTTCGTAACACTGTGGAGCTGTTGTGTTGTGGAATGAAAAGAGCGAAATCCGAATTGATTATTTGGTAATATGTCGTGGTCTGTCAGTATGTTAATGGACATCAGATGATTTTTGGTAGTATGTCCAGTCATCTTGGTTTGTGTATGCTCATCAAATGAAAAAAAAAAAAGAACAATGATAGGAAGAAAAATGTTAATGTTTGTTTTGTTTTTTAAACGGGCGGAAAACTATTATATATTAAATAAAACAACTATTAGAATTGTGATAATAATAAAGATTAATAAGGTACGGTTCCTAAGTGTGTAATTATCTAATATCATTAAGAAGATGTAATATAAACTATATACAGAAAGAAATGCTTTCACCAAAATAGCAGATCTTCCATCTGCTTCACTGGTAAGGAACGTAAGTAAATTTTTCTGGATATGAAGTAAAACTATTGAAAAAGCCACGACTGAGTATGTGAATTCATCCTGGGTTAAAACCGCTTTCAAAAACTCCGATTAACTTTTCACTTAGTTTTTTGAGATTGGCTATAAAAAGTAAGTCTCTGGTAATAAAATATGTATAAACACGGATAAAAATTATTATGTGCATTAAAAATAAAACGCGACTTCCAAAAATATACAGTATTATTTGATTTTGAATATTGCTCTTTAAGTTACTTCTAGATTTATATCTATTTTTCATTATTTTTCTTATATTTATTTTTTACTCTAAGATACCAAAGTTATGTTTCAATTTTCCTGTTATATTATTCTAAAGGGACTTGTCTTAGAATAAATAAATAATTTATTATTATTACTACAGTTGATAAACGTTTCCTTGAAATATTTCCTTTCCATTTTTGATGATTTTGCTTTTTACATGGGAAGATTAAATGAAATATTAATATCTAAAAATATACCACCACCACCTCTGCAAATTGTAGAATGATATGTGGACAATATATAATATGTATAATAATAATAGGCTTAGCGAACCCGAAGGTTCGATGCCGATACCACCATATTCCGCCTTCACAGACTCGTTTAATGTTCACCGTTCAAGCCCAAGCCCCCGAGATCAGCCTTAACGCAATCCTCCCATCGACACTTCGGCCTTCCTTTCGGACGCCTACCAGTCGGTTCAGCGAATACCAACTTTCTCGGAATCCGCTCTTCATCGAGCCCAACAACTTTACTCGCCCATTTGAGTCTCCGAGATGCTATTAAGTCAATTATATTCATAGGACATTTTTTCTTCAGAACATTTATAGTTATCCTCTCTCACCTTTCCTTGTCTATTTCCTTTTCTCTTTTTCTAATTAAATTGGAATTTTATGTTTTCAAGGACCGCAGGGATCAGCTTAGTGCAAAGCTGGTGGGGAATAACCTCTCTCCGGTTCCCGAGTTCAGTATACTGCACTAATACACTCAGAACAGTACACAAGTCACTTATACTAACATAAGGTCACAGTCAATACATACCCTAGGATCACCGACCCTAGGTAGCCGCCCAGGACGGGGGAGTAAGTCAGGGTGCTCCGAAGAGGCAGCACCTCAACCTGACTCGGGAGAAGCGGGCTGAAATCCTGCTTCTCGTTAAACCCTTAAACATTACAGAGAATAGCAGAGTTGGTGCAGGAGAGAGACAACTGGACCAGACTCTATAAGCAGGACCCTCACACCGAACAGCGGTAGAAGGGGGATGAAATGATAATGATGATGATGTTTTCAAAACCATAATATTTTATTTCTAGTATCTAATGTATTACTGTTTTCACCCTTTGCAGTCGTTTTTCCACTCAGAGGAGACATGAAAGCGATTTCGAAAAATTAACTTATTCAACCGCAACTTTTCTACATAAATGGCACAAAAAACAGAACAAAATATGAAGAAGCATGATAAATAAATCAACCTGTATTACATCGACAGAGAACGTGCTGAATACATTTACGACGAACTATACAACTCGTTGGTAGAATTAGTGGAATAAAGGTATAGGATTATGGTTTAATGATATAGAGAAACTTGAAAAGATATTAAAAAAATTAGAAAAGATATTTAATCACATCGTATTCAATCGTTAAGATATTTGCTGTAATAAGACAGTTTTGTGATTTCTTGATTTACTACAAGTAATTTCAAAACCTTTTCTTCATCATCTCTTTCATTTTATAATTTTTTTTTTTTAGTAGCAAAACAACGAAACAGTGAGTTTATGTGATGTGTGGAATAGTGTAACCGGTAGGTATTTATATAGATAGATTTTACAAAATAAATATTCAAACAGAACATAGTAATAATAGGGATGATGATATTATCCAACCATCAACTAAACAAAGAAACTTTATAGATAGTGATAGTGATACGTGTGTGACAGAAAACATCTCCGAAGAAGACGTATTATCCATAAGATTTTTTTTTTGGGGGGGAGGGGAGGGGAAATATGTGTAATGTATATCATATATGATAAATTGTATTTATAATTGTATTGTATAAACCTGTGGAAGGTAATGTAAAGTGACGGATAGGGCATAAACTTAGTTGATTTTTGTACATCACTATTTTACACTATTATATTATTCAGTCTAAAACATATATACTTCATACATATATACTTAGTATAACACATGTATACTTCAATTATATATGATTAGTAGCAGAAACTGTGGCGAGATTGGTGATATGGATATATCAGGGCATACATTTTAAAACGTAGAGAAATTTAAGTATTTAGGTTCAATGATAAAAGGAAAAATGAAATCCAGGAGGAAACGTGTAACTATTCAGTTGTTAAATTACTTAGCTCGCGGCTTCTGTCTAAAAACTTAAAGGTTAGAATTTATAAAACTATTATTCCTCCGAAGGTCCTTTACGGATGGGAAACGTGGCCGCTTACTCTGAAGGATGAACAACGGCTTAAGGTTTTCGAAAATAAGGTACTGCGTAAAATATTTGGTCCGAAGAGAGATGAAGTCACTGGGGAGTTTAGAAAGTTGTACAACGCGGAATTGCGGAGCTTGTACCCTGTAAATATAATTGAGTTGATAGCATCGCGGAGACTAAAATGTGCAAGTAAAGTTTGTTGGATTTGGTGAGGAAAAGATTCCGAGAAAGTTGGTATTCGCTGAACCGAATGGTAGGCGTCCCAAAGATAGGCCGCAGAGTGGATGGGAGGATTGCCTTAAGTCTGATTTCAGGGGGCTTAAGCTCCAACGATGATCATTGGACGAATATATGTAGGCGGAATTTGGTGGTAATGGCATCGACCTTCGGGTTCGGTTGGCCTGTTATTATTATTATTATTTTGTGTTCTTTAATTTCCACAACTACATAAAAATCAAATTGCATTCGAGGGTCTACGTTTTCGTAGCGTCAAGTTGCGGGTAGGTAACGTTCTAAACGGTGCCGAGTGCAAAGGATGAAATATAAGAAAGAGCTCACTGCTTAATTTAGAAAAAAAAAGTTTCTCTTTGTTATAATTTACTGGTTTACCCCATTATACATATCCATGAGAAGCAGATCTTGTCATAAGTTGAATAGGTACTTTACAGCAGCTATTAAATGAATAGGAATCAAAACATTGTTATCTTCAGAAATAAAAACGACATCGTCTGAGCCCATAAAGAAAGCTACTCATGAAAACGCGCATCATTCCATGGCAGTAACTGGAGCCGTTAACACAAGTCGGTTCCCTTCAATCGTAACTTTACCCTTCTTCCTTCATACTTAAATAAAAATATGTAAGGCGCTATTAAAAACTTACTTTTTCATGTTTAATCCAAATATCAATCTAAGATTTCGCAACAGCTATTATTTTTAAATTTGTTGCGGGTAACACACGACCTTCACTTACCTCCGTTGTTAAAATCGATTAAAGAACTTTCAAAATTTACACTTCGAGATGAAAAACTAATAAATATTTTTTTCTAAAATATTCAGCTTTCCAATAGTTTATTATACATCTATTTTATTGTTCTTAAGTTAAAAAAAAAATCTATTAAAAAATATGTTTTTGAGCGGTTCACTGATTTCAGGCGGGGTCAAGATGACTATTCCTCTCCCTGGGAGTGTGAGCGGCTTCTGTCTAAAAACTTGTTACGGGCTACGGGGTGTGAGAAATGAACTACTCCAGTTTACAAATTACAGATGTTTATTAACACAGAAAACACAAATACAAAGGGATTACTAACCACTATATTAACAATAATAATGGAATTACCAGCTTACTACTAAACAGTATACATATAAAATCAGGTATTCCTAACAATTAACTACTTACGTAAATTTATACAATATGCTAGATTTATTCTAAAACTTACAACTATAAGTTATATATTAACTACAGTCTTCTAATTTCCCACCGACCGGTTATCACAATACTGACACACAGTTTCACTACACTGTCACACTGTCACGAACGGTTCACTGTCACTGGTCACTGATACATCACAGATGCTTGTTGAGCCGGATTAGGACTGACTCCCCCAGGCTCAGGGGACCGCTATTTGTACCACCGCCGAATCTTCTAGACCCGGGCGCAGGTAAGGCGGTGGGCCTTTCCAGGCACTTCGAGGACTGTCCAGGTCCAGAAGTCTCTAGCCTCATCTAGGCCCCTCCAGGCGTGGTCCACCCGTCATTGTCTTGACCGTAGCACTACCCCCTCCTTAGACGTGCTCTGCCCCAGAGCACAGATTGCAGAAGCTGAGCGATGCTGATCTTCCTCCGATGTAGGTGTTTTGTCTTTCCAGGGGTTGAACGTGCATGCCATTATGATGACTCCAGAGTTGGCGAACGTCTCTTCTACAATGTTCCTGACAATCCTCCACTCCAGGCCATCGTATCCACAACCCAACTTCGGGATGGCGAGCTTGGTGACACGCAGTTCCAGAAGCTTTCTCCGCAGGTCGCCAAGACTCCGGCGCAGTGTGTCGTATGTCGGCTTCTGCTCTGATGAACTCTTGGTAACCAAGTAAAACAGGTGCCGGCCTTCATGCTCTTGATGGAGAGTCTTCCCAACTCTTGGTCCCTGGCGTTCCAGCTCTTCAATTCCAGCGAACTTCTTCCTGAAGACCGTCGCAATCCCCCGGGAATCCCTCAGATGTTCGGCGACACAATGTGCTAGAGCATAGTCTACCGGTAACGAGAATATGTCTCGGTAAACTGTCTGCGTTACCCTACGGGAGTCTGGCGCCTTAGGATGGGGAGTTAGGTCCTTGTCGGTGAGGTTCCTCACTTGCTGTTCCTCTGTAGGGCCATGGTTTCTCTTGTATGGAGCCAATCGGTTGAAATGGACTATCTTGGGTTTTCCTTTGGGCTGCTTCCTGATCCTATAGATGACGTCATTGATCCTCTTGATGACCTCATACGGTCCGTCCCAGGAGTTTTGAAGTTTCGGTGAGTAGCCTTGCCTTCTTCGAGGATCGTGTAGCCAGACCAAGTCCCCAGGTTGGAAGCCACCTTTCTCTGCCTTGATGTCGTAACGCTCCTTCATTCTGTCACTTGCTCCCTGGATGTTTGTGCGAACCTTCTCGTGAATAGTGTTCATTCGCTTCCGTAGGTTCGTGACGTAGTCTTCTCCGGCGACCTCCTCATCAGGCTTGAAACCGAATTTCAGATCGCAAGGCAAGCGTAGTTCTCTGCCGAACACGACATTGGCGGGGGTCTGCCCTGTCGTTTCATTAACTGAACTACGATAGGCTAGCAGGAAGAGATGAAGATATTGGTCCCAGTCTCGCTGATGGTCAGAAACTACCTTGGCCAAATATCGACCCATTGTCCTGTTCATGCGCTCTACCATGCCATCGGACTGAGGGTGAAGAGGCGTCGTCCTGGTCTTTCGTATTCCTAGAGCCTCGCACATCCTGGTTAAGACTGCCGACTCAAAGTTTCTTCCTTGGTCAGCGTGAAGTTCCATGGGCACCCCAAACCGACTGACGAGCTGCTTCACGAGAACATCGGCAACCGTGGCGGCCTCCTGATTCGGAAGGGCGTAAGCTTCCACCCACTTTGAAAAATAATCCATGGCCACGAGAATATATCGGTTGCCATTATCTGTCACAGGAAAAGGGCCAGCGATGTCTACCGCTATTCTCTCGAATGGTGCTCCTACGTTGTATTTCTTCATAGGTGCCTTCTTTTTCCTTATCGGTCCATTAGAGGCGGCACAAGTTGCACACCGCCGGCACCAATCTAAAACATCGTCCTTGAGGTTTGCCCAGTAAAAGCGTTCACGAACCTTTTCTAATGTCCGGTGAACTCCAAGGTGGCCGCCAGATGCTCCATCATGTAGTTCCCTCAGTACTTCGGGCACTTTAATCTTTGGTACGATGAGCTGTAGTCTCCGCTGATCTCCCTCCGTGTTCTCCAATGCTCGTTTCAGCAGACCTTTGTCCAGTAGAATGGAGTCCCATTGAGCCCAATAGGTTTTTATATTTTTCGACATTGGAGCAACATCCTGCCAGCTTGGTCTCCTTTGGCCTGATAGCTTCCATTCCCTTATTTGTTTCAAGTCCGGGTCCTCGTCCTGTTCCTTTGCCAGTTGTGTGTCCTGCCAACCGTCGGTAACGACCGTAGTCCGCAACACTGTTGCTTGCTTTTCTTCTTGTCGAGAACAATGCTTGCATTCTCCATCACAGGGTCTCCTTGAGAGCGCATCCGCATTCCGGTGACTCGTTCCAGAACGATGAGCAGATTCGAAGTCATATTCCTGAAGGCGCTCGATCCACCGTGCAACTTGTCCCTCCGGTGACTTGAATCGCAGCAGCCACATTAGAGCTGCATGGTCCGTTCTCAGTAGAAATCTTCTTCCATACAGGTATTTATGAAAGTGCTCTATGGACTTAACCACTGCCAGAAGCTCTTTCCTTGTGACACAGTAGTTGCGTTCTGGAGCTGACAGTGCTTTGCTGAAGTACCCAATAACCTTTTCTTCCCCGTCTTGGAGTTGGGAAAGGACGCTTCCAATAGCAGTGTTGCTGGCATCTGTGTCAAGAATGAACTTGCCCTCGGGACGTGGATAGCTTAGAATAGGCGCACTACTCAATTTCTTCTTTAACTCCTCAAATGAAGCCTGACACTCGCGATCCCAAAGGAAAGTCCGTTTTTCCTCAGTGAGCCTGGTAAGAGGTTTTGCGATGTTGGCGAATCCTTTCACGTACCTCCTGTAGTAGGTGCAGAGTCCGGGGAAACTTCTCACTTGGTGCTTATCTCGAGGTGCTGGCCAAATGGTGATCGCTGTAATCTTCTCTGGGTCAACAGCAACTCCGTTGTCTGATACAACATGCCCAGGTAGTTGACTTGCCTTCGGAAGAGATTGCACTTCTTCGGGTTCAGTTTTAGATTGGCTGCACGCAGCCGTTCGAAGACCCGCTCCAGATTCTCCAGATGGTGAGTAAAGGATTTTCCCAGTACAATGATGTCGTCCAAGTAAACCAGGCATATCTCCCAAGAAAGGCCTCTTAAGACGCTTTCCATCAGCCTCTCGAACGTTGCAGGAGCATTGCAAAGCCCGAATGGCATTACCGTAAATTGCCAGAGGCCAGTGCCGATTGAAAATGCCGTCTTCTCCTTATCTTCCGGTGCCAATCCAACCTGCCAATATCCACTGCGGAGATCCAAGGTAGAAAATAGTTTGCAACCCTCTAGTGTGTCCAGCGTGTCGTCAATCCTTGGGAGTGGGTAGCTGTCCTTCTTCGTGGCGTTGTTCAAAAGACGGTAATCTACGCAGAATCTTGTCGTCCCATCCTTCTTTTTCACCAGTACGACAGGAGACATCCATGGGCTACTCGAGGGCTCGATGACACCATCATTCGCCATATCCTTAATAATCTCCTCGGCATCCTTTCGTTTAGCTAGCGGCAGCCTCCTCGGGATCTGTCGGATGGGCTTTGTATCCCCGGTGTCAATTTTGTGCTGGACGATGTTCGTTCTACCCCGTGGTCCTGAGCTGATCTCGAAAATGTCCTGCCATCGGGTAATCAATCTCTTCACGAGTTCGCTCTGTTCAGGCGAAAGTTCTCTGCATGATTCCTCCACGAATCCTTTTAATTCTTCGGGTAGTCCTCGTTGCTCGGTGGGGTTGCGTTGTAGCTGTCGGACTACTGAGGTAGCGGCCGTACATTCTCCAACTGGTGTTCCTCTCTTTAGTGTCACCGGGAAGCTGTTCAGATTCATCAGTCGGATTGGGGTGGTATGTCCGACCTTGATGAGAGACCTTGCAACCAGAACACCGCGTCCGACTTCCTGCTCCTCGTGCTTCCCAGGTTCAATTAGAAGACATTGACCCTCCGGTAGTCGTCCATTGATCGTCCCATGCGTCAGAATTTGACTCCGTGCAGGTAAAGTGGTGTCTTCTAGTAGGAGTACTCGTGCATAGAGGTCTTTTCCCTGCCGAAGGATGACCTCTTCGTCTCCCAGCGTCATCACACCTCTCGACATGTCCAGCTTGATCCCGTATTTGATCATCAAGTCCATGCCGAAGATGACTTCCTCGTCTATTTTCGCCACAAGAACGCGGTGCTCTAGACGTTGGCCCCCGATGAAGAAAGTGGCAACTGTCTCTCCGTAGACCTCGGCTGGCTGTCCTGTAGCTGTCCGTAACGCCCAAGTGGTAGGTGATATCTTCTCAGCGTTAACTGCCTTCGGGTTCAGTATTGTCATGGTTGCGCCGGTATCCAGCAGAAAACTCCGCAGCTGCCCGTTCACCATTCCATCCACATAAAAACTATTTGTCTTGCTCCCTATTGTCGCGATTCTCACGGCGACCCTGGGGCCTTCGATGCTACGGGTTGACAGTTGCCCCTTCCCATCAACCCTCCTTAGTTTTCCTGTGGCTTTTTCCGGCTTCCTGGTAGGACACTTGCTTCTGGGGTGTCCAAGTTGACCGCAGCTCCAACAGCGTATCTCATTTTTGCGTGTCCTGAGGGCTTCCAAAACCTTTGTTACTATGCCCTCGATGGTGGAGTCCGCGTTATGCTCCGCTTCTGCCGCTCGAACTCGTGCATGTCCACGGACTGACTGCCTGACAGCCTCGAATTCCATGGCCTGCGACAATGCATCGCCCAAAGTCTTAGGGCGTGCGAGTTTCACTGCCTGTTGGGTTTCCGGGTCTCGAAGTCCATCCAGGAATTTGTCGATAGCCAAGCTCTCGTAGACGTCGTCGGTGACTGTTGGGTAGGCATTCCTCACTAGCCGGGCGATATCTGCTTCAAATTCCTGCAGCGTCTCGTTGGTCTTCTGGACCCTGTTCTTTAACTGGGAACGGTATAGTTGGTCCATGTGGCGATGGCCGAAACGCATCTCCAGTCTTCTCATCAGCTCACCGTAGTTGCACCGCTCCGACATGGGCATCCCCTGTAGCACTCCTAATGCGTCTCCACGCAAGGCTAGGCACAATGCTGATGCTTGCGTCTCCTTTGACCACCCGTGGATCGAAGCCGCTGTCTCGAAGAGAGTCACGTAGTCCTTCCACGGCGTCTTCCCGTCGAACAATGGGATGGTGTTGTGCGTTGGTGGCATCCCAGCATTGGCGGAGGGAATGGTGTTGTGAGGGCTTCTCTCAAGGGTTGGTCGGTGTCGATTGTCGGTGGGTTGCCCATACGTTCTTCTAGAGCTTCTATTCTTACCCTAAGTTCATTTTCTATTGAATCGACTTTTTCTCCTAATCTAGATTCTACATCAGCTAACTTATTATCTACACTTTCCATTAACTTAGTTTCTAAATTGCCTAACTTAGCCTCCAATGTATTTTTAACAGTACTTAATTCATTACCTAACTTCTTTTCTACATTACCTAACTCATTTTTAACAGTACTTAATTCATTACCTAACTTCTTTTCTACATTACCTAATTCAGTTTTAAAAGTTGCAGACAACTTACTGAAATCATTTTCAAACGTAATCTCGTCTGGATTTTCCCCTGAATCAACAAAAAATTGGCGCAAGCGTTGTTGCAGTACTGATTTCGTTCCGGAAGTATCCAGATCTCGTTCTTCTAACTCCCGTCTTAAGTCTGCAACTTTTAAATCATTCAGTCTAACACTCTGAGAAGTCATTTTCCACACAGTAGCCCAATAATTACAAAAACAAGAAAACCAAAATTATAACCATTTACAATGACCCCACACCTGACACCAAATTGTTACGGGCTACGGGGTGTGAGAAATGAACTACTCCAGTTTACAAATTACAGATGTTTATTAACACAGAAAACACAAATACAAAGGGATTACTAACCACTATATTAACAATAATAATGGAATTACCAGCTTACTACTAAACAGTATACATATAAAATCAGGTATTCCTAACAATTAAACTACTTACGTAAATTTATACAATATGCTAGATTTATTCTAAAACTTACAACTATAAGTTATATATTAACTACAGTCTTCTAATTTCCCACCGACCGGTTATCACAATACTGACACACAGTTTCACTACACTGTCACACTGTCACGAACGGTTCACTGTCACTGGTCACTGATACATCACAGATGCTTGTTGAGCCGAATTAGGACTGACTCCCCCAGGCTCAGGGGACCGCTATTTGTACCACCGCCGAATCTTCTAGACCCGGGCGCAGGTAAGGCGGTGGGCCTTTCCAGGCACTTCGAGGACTGTCCAGGTCCAGAAGTCTCTAGCCTCATCTAGGCCCCTCCAGGCGTGGTCCACCCGTCATTGTCTTGACCGTAGCAAACTTAAAGGTTAGAATTTATAAAACTATTATTCCTCCGACGGTCCTTTACGGATGTGAAACGTGGCCGCTTACTTTGAAGGATGAACAACGGCTTAAGGTTTTCGAAAATAAGGTACTACGTAAAATATTTGGTCCGAAGAGAGATGAGGCCACTGGGGGGTTTAGAAGATTGCACAACGCGGAATTGCGGAGCTTGTACCCTGTGAATATAATTGAGTTATTAGCATCGCGGAGACTCAAATGGGCGAGTAAAGTTGTTGGGTTTGGTGAGGAACGGATTCCGAGAAAGTTGTTCGCTGATTCGCTGATCCGACTGGTAGGCGTCCGAGAGGTAGGCCGAAACGACGATGGGAGGATTGCGTTAAGGCTGACCTCGGGGACTTGGACCTGAACGGTGAACATTGGACGAGTCTGTGTAGGCGGAGTTTGCTGGTATTGACATCGAACCGTCGGGTTCGGTAATCCTGTTATTATTATTGCATAATTTATGCAGTTTCATTTTGTGTGTCGAGTTATGGGTCACGAAAGCGGAAGCTGTAGAGGTATCTGATTTAGAACCGTCAGTGTAATGGTTTGGATAATATGTGTTAGTCTATTTTTTAATTCGGAAGGAGAAGCATTTCTTTTGGAGAGGTGAGAAAGTTCAAGAAATATTTTAGGTGGTTGGTGAGTCCATGGTGGGATTTTATCATGGGTGTTAATTTTATACGCAAGGTCTCTAAGTAAATAAGGAAGCGGAGGAAATTCTTTCTGCAAGCGAAAGGGTCGGATTGACTTTGTTTCGAAAGTCTATGGTAAATTTAGGTTTTAATATATATTTTTGTGTGGGATGATCTGTGTGAGGGTACAATTCGGAAATATAATTTATAGCAAGTTTTTGTTATCTAAAAGATGAGAGGAGGAAACCCCGCTTCTGAGCACAAACTAAGGATGGGGCTGGTTCGAACATCACAAGTAGATATTCTAATTCCAGCTTGGAGTATAGTGTCGAGCCTGGCGAGAATTTGTGGGTATGCCGAAGCATATATAAATGACCCATGTTCAAGTTTTAAACCTATCAAAGTTTTATTGAGTATTAATAAATTTTTCCTGTCTGAATCCCATGTAGTGCCGCTGAGCACCCGCAGTATGTTTAATGTTTTTTAGCCTGTGATATTATGCACTCTGTTGGTGTTGCTCGGATTGAAAATTTGCCGACTGTTTCTTAATCAGAAATTTATGTCAAATATTATTTTTTACATAATATTTGTCACCAGGACCTACAGTTTAACAGTTATATTCGTTTGAATGAAAAAAGTTATGTTTTAAACCCTTACTTTATGTCAACTTTGTTTATATCAATTAATCATCAATCCGCTGGTTCGTCCGCCAACTCAATTTCATCCTGCCTCAGAATACTAGTATATTATCGATTAAAATATCCACGATCTATTGTTTTTCACAGTCAGGGAGATATTTTGTAATTGGCATATAGTATTTTTAAATAATTATGCATAATCATTACTAATTTTTAATTTCTTAAGGTCGATTGCAGAGTCTAAGGAATATGTTATACTTTATATGTTTATAAGAATAAAAGGCAATTAATGTTTAACAATGGGCATGTTTGTTGGTACATAAAGTAATGAGGATGCTGACAAATTGGGAAAGCTCGGGTTGCACCTAGTATTAGCGTGGTGTAAAGCCGTTTACCTGATAAGTGAATTTGTTTGTACATTTTCCTACATCAACGTCAACCCTTTACTATTCGGGTTTACTTTTACTAAATTTAAATGTTTTAGCAGTATTACAAAGACGATTTATCCAACTTTCTGATCCACTCAATAACTCATATATTTTTTTAGTTATAAGACTTGAAGACTTTCAAAAAATCATAAATAAATTACTTTAAAACAAAAAATTAAATTAAAATATTTAGATCCGAATTTTTCTAATTGATATATTAAACCTCCTTATGATGTATCATATAACTTTGAAGTTGATCTGATGAATTATATATAATCTTTTTTTTTTTTTATTACAGAATGAAATATTGATTTTTTATAAATTTCTAATTATTTCTCTAAACAGAAGTGTCCAAGGATTGGTTTAGATGATGAAAAGTTATGATTAAGTTTGCTTTGAACAAATTATTTTTACCTAGCCTCATATTTTTAGGAATTTTTAACAACACCAGCTTATTAAAATCTTTAAAGCTTATTAATATTTATATATACATACATCCCGTTTTTTTCTACATTAAATAATAGGTATAAATAAAATTTAAATTAAACAAACCGATTTTCTTTTTTCTTTTTTTTTGACTCCTCGAGCATATTAGAACTAAAGCGTTATATCATAAATGGATAAAATCGGTGACCAATTAACAGGGCGTTCATCTTTTTACTTTCACTTACCTATATACGAAATATATAGTAAGGGAAAGTAATGAGATCGTGAAAATGTTCGAATTCGAGTTTTTACCGGAAATACAGGTTTAGGGTCCCCTTAGTCCAATGGCTGAAAGGTCTCTGTGTGTGTGTGTGTTTTGTGTCAGTGTGTGCGTGTCCGTGGATCCGTGTGTGGTAAGTCTAGTGCAAAAACAAAAAGTCGTGTAAAACTGAAATTTCATATTTAAGACAACTATACTTTAAAAAATTCTTAAATTAATTTAGACAACTGAGATAAGTGGATTTCGTGTGTTGCGCGCACCAGATTTTTTAAAGAATATTTAATAAAGCTCATACGTTCGGCAATCTTTTACGATAAACATTAAAAACAATATATATATATATATATATATATATATATATATATATATATATATATATATATATATATATATTACTTTAGTTTATTTTACACTTTTCATAAACATTGTAATTTATTTTAATTATCCATGTATATATGAACATATAAAGATTTTTTTTGTCTAGTTTGTTTTATTTGTATTTATAAATGGTTATTATTAGAAGTTATCTGTTAATTTATTACTAATATTCATTATCTTTGTTATTTCTGTTGTTTTTTTGTTCGTGTTTTACTCTAAGATACTGAAGTTCCAATTTAATTTGCCCGTAATATTATTCTGAAGGGACTTGTCGCAGAATAAGTAAAGAATTCATTATTATTTAGTATTATATATTTATATATATATATATATATATATATATATATATATATATATATATATATATTTACAAAGTTTATTCTAAATCTTTAGTATTTTTGCCTGATTTACCCTCATACTGCGATTCAACTATTCAACAGCTATTCTTAGTTACAGAAAGTTCTGAGTAGGATTAATTTTTCTCGCCATAAGTCTGCCAATTCGGTCCGGTGTATTTCAGGGATACGAGTTGATAATCGGGATTTCTGTATCATTTGATCTACTCTAACGCAGAAGATCCGTAAACAGTCATAAGTATAACACCATAAATCATCTAACAGCCAGTTCGATTTTGCGGAAGAGTACGTTTATAGAACAAAGAAAATGGAAAAAAAGATTAGTCAAATTACATAGCATTTCTTCAATAAGCGCAATCATTTATCATAACATTGCTTAAACAGTGAATTTTTTTATTCGATCAGAGAACGAAAAACAGTAGGATATTATTAGAAGCGAAGATAAATTTCCTATTAAAAGTATATGAATGCTTAACAAAGTTCAGATACAGACACTACTGACAATCTTAATCTACCAAACCTAGTTAAAACTACTTTTTAATCTAAGCTCATCTATTCAAGGTTAATAATCTCCTACAAATTCATTAATTTACACCATCAATTATTAAATAAAATAATTGTAATAGTATAATATAAGAATAATATAAAATTAATATTCTGCATAATGTAACTTAAATGATTTTCAACCATAATTTAAGTAAAGCTGATAGGAATTTTTATGAATATTATTCTTTAATATTATTGTATCCAGTATCTTTATGCAGGATTTGTTGACTACAAAATAAGTTATTGTATATTTTGGTCGTTGTGCAGTAATCAAACCTGTTAAGGCCGAAACAGATATAATAAGTTTACTTATTAAAATTAAAGTATTTGATGACTAAATTAACCCACCAAAGGTTCCAGTAGAATATTATTAAAGCGTAAAATATTATTTATTAAAAGAAATAACGTTTTAAATATTATCCATTGATTTCCTAGAATAAGAGATCTGTTAAGAAATCACTTAATATGATAAAACATACTTATTCATCAAACAATTAAACCTAGATAAAATAATTAAACATTAATCCTGACCAACATCTTTTATTTTTAATCAGAAATAATTGAAGGTGAATGTGAAATATGAAATAATTTAATAACAAACTGAAGGAAAAAAACTGCAGACATATCTTTTCCAGATTAATATTACTTTTTCCCTTAAACAAGAATAGTAAAGAAAGCCAAAGATTTTAGATAAAAAGTTATTTTTCACTTACCTGAATTTGATCATGGTTCATAGAACTTTCTCCCACAAAATTTCTATATTTTCCACTGTTTGTCGAAAACGAAACAACACTCCCGAAAATATTAACGATAGTTTACTCCCGAATTAAGTTCGAAACAGATACCGCACTTTAACGACACCTGAAACAAAAATAAATAAATATTAGTCAAAAACATACTGTAAATAACTATAAATAGGACAATAGTAACCAGCATTCACTTTATATAATACTATAATGTTGGAAAAATTAGATTGTAACAACATCGGACGCAACACTAATTGGTATTAATTTATATATATATATAAATCATTACAGGAAAGTTATAAACAAAATGCAGAGCTCTTCTATCATTTCCTTACAAGTTTACGCTGAAGTGTTGTTCACTCTAAAATAGCGACGCATTTTATACATATAGAAAAAAATAAAAAAATTATAATAAAAAATGCGAGTATATTGGAACGAAGACAGGTATCTTGTATAATAATTGCAATAGCTCATAGAAATTAAGAGAGGAATAGTAAAATTAACAATTTAGTAGAGTTATAATCTATATTTATAAAATTAAGTGCCATTTTCTCGATTTTTTGGTCATCGCAGTGTTTCAAAAATGACTATGGTTGTGAACCTGAAATTTTTCCTGGAGCTTCACCTTGCCGTCTAGATATGCAATAATGCTGGGTTTAGAAAAAATTCTCCTCCAAGTAGTTGAAAAAAAAAAAATTCTAAAACGTAAAATAAAATTGATTTTAGAATAACTCAAAAACTATACATCTCCTGAAAAATTATAACTACTAATTTGAATGATCATTGAATTTTTAACTATATTAAAGCTGTCTTTACCTAACCAGTATCAGAAAAGAATATAAGTAATAATTTATAGCAAATATATTTAAGGATATTGAGCATCGTACACATGTTTGGTTGTTATGTTCCATTGTTATTAGTTTTTTGGTTTACTATTTTCAATAATGAACCTTTGTAATCGACCAAAAATATAAGATAAAATAACCCCTCCTCAAAAATTGAGAGCTTATGTTTCAAGATTAGTAGAATCCGAATAAAAATCCGTTTGTACGCCGTCCGCCGTCCCAGGCATTTCTCCGAATCTACTGGATCAATTTTTATTAAATTCTCAACTAAAATACTAGTCTATGCAACGATGATCCTAACACTTAGACGTTGTTATCAGCTGGTTAGTTTTAAAAGTGATTTAATTCAATAACTCAGTTATTTTTGAAGATAGAAAAAAATGTATTAGTGTTGTTTAACCAACAAAGCGCGAATAATTATCTAAAAGAGAAAAAAGAAAGAAAAAAAATTGATATTTTACACATATATACGCTCATAACTCAGCTATTTTTGGCGATAGAGAAAAATATGTATAGAGTTTTATAATCAGTAAAGCGCGATAAACAAAAAAATAAATAAATAAAATAAAAAAACAAAACAAAAAAATTGAAACCACGCTTATATATACGCTTGTAACTACGTTATTTTCGAAGATAGAGAAAAAATGCAATATTGTTTTTTAACCAAAAAAAAAAAAAAAACGAGAATAATTATATAAAAGAGAAAAAAAAAGAAAAAAAATTGAAATTTTACACATGAATACGCTCAAACAGTTATTTTTGAAGATAAAAAAAATATGTTCAGAAAATTTTTGCTTTTAGTGACATTTGATAGAGAATTAAATTTTCGACCAAATGAAAAAAGAATCATTAAAATTGGTAAAAAACTAGATTAGATATTACGATTTGAAACCAGCGCTAGTGATATGATATGATCCTTTGAATTATTGCTTTTCATATTAATTAATTGCCTGACAACAGGTATATAAACCGTTATACCCTAATATTGTTATTTGGAAATAATAAACCATTGTGTAATAATCTGCAGCGTTTTTTTTTTTTTTTTAAATAATTCAAGATAACTAAAAACATTCTGTTTCAAGAACATAGTAGGAATTATATCTGAATTATAACAGAAGGCTATTCTGGCAGAAGGCTTTGCCCGCAATTGGGGAAAAGATGCATTTAACATGCAAAGGAGTTTTGATGACATACAACGGTTATGTATATCTTATAATCGGGCTCAAACTAATAATTTTATTCATTGTCTATAAAAATAGTTAAAAGATTAACTGATTGGCCGACAGCGAAGTTATTCTTATTATAATGAATCTAACCATAAACACTTATATCTAAACTTAACAATAACAACAACAATAATAGGCTTACCGAACCCGAAGGTTCGATGCCGATACCACTAAATTCCGCATACACAGACTCGTCCAATGTTCACCGTTCAAGCTCAACCCCCCGAAATCAGCCTTAACGCAATGCTCCCATCGACGCTTCGGCCTACCTTTCGGACGCCTACCAGTCGGATCAGCGAATACCAACTTTCTCGGAATCCGTTCCTCACCGAGCCCAACAATTTTACTTGCCCATTTGAGTCTCCGCGATGCTATCAACTCAATTATATTCACGGGATACAAGTTCCGCAATTCCGCAATATATAAACTTAAACCAACAAAAAATGAAACAATCGCGAACAAAGCCGAGGGTTACAGCTAGTTAAATAATTAGTAATTTTATCATTATTATAAAAGATTTGTATATTTAAAAAAATTAGTAATTCAAATTAAGAATATACAATAAAAGTATCAAAAAAGTGGAAATGCGAGACTGATGGTAAAAAAAGAAGCACTTAACGGAGAGTTTATCCGAACACTTAACACCCACCTGAGAGGTGTCATCAAAGTGTGTAGGAAAAAACTTCAAAAGCCCTTATGCATGGCCTCAATTTTCATCAGTACTAGAGAAAAAAAAATTGATAAAAAATACAATAATTAGTCGCATTTTAAAGATTATGAAGAAAATAGAAAACTCTCTATATTACTTGTTTTAATTTCATTACGTATTAAAATGCAAATGAAAAAAATAGTATTCAATCGTTAAGAATACTGTTTCTGATTATAATATAACCAGAGCGACATGTAGTGTTATGTATGTTTAAAAATGTTCTGTTTGACCAAGTATGAATTTATCACTTTGGGATTATGAGTTCATCGAAAAACAAAAGTGCACTCAGCTATAAAATATTATGTCTATTTTATCACCTCAAATCATCATTATATGTAATCATCGGTAGGAATTAGAAACATGAATTAAGCAAAAAGCAAAAATTTGTTCAGCTTATTTGTTTGTCATGCTAAACGGTTATTTTATTCCATTCATTACTATTGTATATTTCTAATGATCTTTTTTTAAGTACATTTTAAAAGTTGAAATCAGTTTCCATGGGAATCCCATTTAGTAAAGTAAACTGTAGAATATTTTTTCATGACATTTTCTAAAAGTAAAAATAATTAATAAAAATGTTAGGATTCATAACAACTTTCCATTTATTTTAACAAATTGTGTAGAATTTGGTAATTAATGCTTTTTCTAAAATATTGAGTACTGTATGGAAGAATATAACTTGTATGATGGGAACACTGAATCACCATAACCTCCATTTTCATTACAAACAACATACATTTATAAGTGTCTGCTCAAATAACAACTTTCTATTAAATTGTCAACTTATTTTATTTCATATCATTTTATCTAAAATCTTGCTATTATTACTCATATTTCAGGTATAATTTTTTGATGACTTGATTACAGAAAATTTAATTTCCCCTGCTAAAGAAAAACGTACTTGCAATGTATTTTACTTATGAACCTTCAAATGATTAAATTCATAAATAAACATATTTAAATAGCTAACCATTTCTAAACCTTAAGCGAAAATGTATTGTAAAAGTTATGAATACAAATTTTTAAAATATTTCTATAAAATAAAACATCATCCTTCTTATTCTGTCAAGCAGTATTATTAAAATAAATAAATATAAAAGTTAAAAACTTTATAATTTCTGTGAGAGCGAAAAGGTTTTATTTAAAACATAGTTACAAATTATTGACATTTAAAAAAATATAATTAAATTATTCAAATGTAAAAAATAAATTAAACACAGACGTTCTTTTTCTAAAACCCAAATAAAAAAAAACGTTTTAAGTAAATTTCACTTTGAAGCATATTACCAAATGAATTTGTGTCGTCAAAAAAATACCGATTTCAAAGCTTTAAATATTTTTAAATAAATAGCGTTCAAGCAAACTATATGTTCGTCCTTAAAAGATATAAAATTAGGCTTTTTACAATGGAAGGCAATAAGAAAGCACAATTTACAATAGGAAAATTTGTTAGGGGCTGGCTCGGTTTAAGGAAGATTTAGTATAAGCGTAGGGACCGCAGTAAGTGTCTGTATAAATAAAATAGGAATGGAAGGGAGTCGGGATTTCCTGGATTGCTGGGAGATTAACACTGGTGCGCAGTTTAATTAACACAGAGTTTTTAATGCCATGTCCTTCACGTATTTAAAATCACTCTTATTTTTACATTTACGTGAACTATAAGACCCCAATGTATAAATAGTATACATACAAATAATAATTTAAAGAAAGGCTTCCCAAAATCTATAAATTATAACCAATCACTAAATATTTTAATTTTTTAGATATT
The DNA here is from genome assembly GCA_023052935.1 of Piezodorus guildinii. Classification (NCBI taxonomy): domain Eukaryota; kingdom Metazoa; phylum Arthropoda; class Insecta; order Hemiptera; family Pentatomidae; genus Piezodorus; species Piezodorus guildinii. Next base: position 94,362,563 of record CM041293.1, read on the forward strand.
TAAAGAGGGGCCATCTGCCAGGTCCGAACCCACAAAATAAAAATTAAAAAAACGAAAAAAAAATGCAGATTGCAAATTTTCGAAAATCCCTTTACCATATCATGCCAGCTTAGATGCGTGGAACGACCAGGCACCTGGTTACAAATTGTAAGTGTAGAAGGAGATAATCAGGTATGAAAATTCATAAGCGAAATAATATATTACATTTTAAAAATATATGTTATATTTTAGATGAGGAAGATGGTTGCGGGTGCGGTCATTAAAGAGAAACACGCATTAAAACAAGTGCTATTATAATTATGTACCAACGTTTCGGTCTACATTGTGGGCCAGTTCTTAAATGTCTCAAAAAAAGTTTTTAAATGATTTCTTTAGACACCGTCTCAGAAGCAACCCTGATGAAGGCCCACAATGTAGACCGAAACGTCAGCAAATAATTAAAATATCACTTGTTTATTGTGTGTTTCTCTTTAATGACCGCACCCCCAACCATCTCCTCATCTAATTTCTCAACGGTCAACAAACGCTCCAACAATAAAAACTCCACTATGTTATATTTTGATCAGTGAATGATTGGGAAAGATGTATACATCGTTTAACACGTTCACGCCGGGGTGACCCACCGGTGGGTCATACTTGTCTGGTCCGTGGGGCGGGGTGACCCAACGGTGGGTCACGCTTAACAATCCCGTGGGGCGAAGTGCATCACAGGTGAGTCACTTGTTTTTAGAAAATAAATTTATTTTATTTTTTCTCAACATTATATGTTGTAGAAATCAACAAGCTTAAGCGTTCATTTATTAAATATTCTATAACTTTCAACATCCCCCTCAAAGGACTCTTATCGGTTAATTTCACTTGATTACACTTCTTTAAGAATTTTATTTAGCTGTGCGTGATTTCTTTTCATATTTTTATTGCCATAATATGATGTAAGAGTATAATATATAATAATAATATAAGAATCATTTTTAATTATAATTAATAATATAAGAATATTTTTTAAAAAATATTTCCATAATTACTCTTTCATGTAATATGTGTATGTCAAAACTGTTACAATCTTTCATTTAGCGCGTTGGAAGCCTGGAACTGTTGTGATCTGGCATTAACCACGTTGGAACTTGCAAGAGTGTCGTCCCGCCCCACGAAGCGTAAGCAGCTAATACAGTCACGACTCACGCGGAAAACGCAGATATTCGGCCCGGCGTGAACGTGTTAAAAAAATTCTAGCTGAATTACTTTTTAGAAACAATTCTTTATTGAGCAATATTACAATCTGTCCAATTTAGGACATTTTTAATAGTGATGAAGTACAACATTCATACTACATTCACACGATATTTACAAAACAATAAATTTATATAATAATAATACAATATACATATATACAAAACAAAATCAATAAAATTTATACAAAAGTCACTCATACCTATATACAATTCACAAGCATACAGCACGTGAGTGGAGAATCTAGCCAATGCTAGAACTCCAATATACATTTTACAAGAGGTCTCGAGGCCACTGCCGTTTCAACCTTCTAGGAGGATGGTAAGGATGTGTGGAGCTGGATAAGGATTGAGCTAGGGGATTAGGGTGATGGATAAGGTTCTGATGGAATTTAGAGAATTTTAATGGTATAAGGTCTAAAATAAATGGAATATTTAGGTCGCGGTGTAAGGTATGGTTGGATACATAATAAGGAGCATTAACTATTGTTCGGAGGACTTTTGATTGGAAGGATTGAATGCGTTTGATGTTAGAAAATTTGGCTGTCCCCCACAGATCAAGTCCGTAGGTCCAGATAGGTTTCAGTACTGTCTTGTATATTAGCAGTTTGTTCTCGATAGATAATTTAGAATTTCTGTTCAGTAGTCTGTATAATTGTCCAAATCGTCGATTAAGTTCTTGTCGTTTAAGTCTAGTATGCGGGTTCCAAGTTAGTCTTTTGTCCAGAAGGAAGCCAAGATACCGGACTGTGTCGGAGAAAGGAAGCGGAACGGAGTTAAAGAGAACTGGAGGGCAGGATTGTCTTCGAAGGGTAAAGGTGACATGTTTGCATTTAGATTGATTAACTTTGATTCTCCAGTTGTTACACCAGTCTTCAATTTGAGAAAGGTGCGTTTGGAGGCCTATAGATGCAATTTCGGGATCTATGTGAGAGGATAGGATAGCTGTGTCATCAGCGTACGTTGCTAGGAAGGTATTAGGGCAAACAGGAATATCAGCCGTGTATATATTGTAAAGGAAAGGACCAAGGACACTGCCCTGAGGAACACCGGATTCGACTGGATAATAATTGGAATATTCTGCACCACAGCGAACTCGGAAGGAGCGGTTTGATAGATAGGATCGGAGGACTAGGTATAGGGATTGGGGTAAATGGTTTTTGAGCTTAAAGAGTAATCCCGGGTGCCACACCCGGTCAAATGCTTGCGTTATGTCCAGAAATGCATCCGCGCAGTACTCCTTGTTCTCAAGAGCAGAGGAAATATGGTCAACGACTCGGAGCCCTTGCTGAACGGTTGAATGTTGGGAACGGAATCCAAACTGATGGGAAGGAATAGTGTGGGATTCTAATAACGGTAATATTCGTTTGAGGAGGATTTTTTCAAAGATTTTTGAAAGGATTGGGAGTAGGCTGATAGGTCTATATGAAGTCGTTGTGTTAGGAGGTTTACCTGGTTTTAGGAAGAGAATTATAGTGGAATGTTTCCATAAGAGAGGAAAATGAGTAGTGCGTAGAATGGAGTTGTAAATATATGTAAGAAATATAACGGCTTTAGATGGAAGCTGTCTGAGAATCTGAGGAGTGAGGAGATCGTATCCAGGAGATTTACGGAGTGCAAGTTTTCGGAGAAGATATTTGACCTCGGAGGGATTAACTGCTTTAGGAGGTAATGAAAGCGGGATTGGAGACTGAAGGAACTCTTCCACTACTGCAGTGTGGTTTGGATGGGATTCTGGATGAGGTGTGAAGACTTCGGAAATGTATTTGGCAAGTTCCTCGGCTTTGTCTTCATCAGACGCAGCCCAGGAGCCATTACTACGACGGAGGGGATGGGAAATATGGTGGGATTTTAGAATTTTCTTAGTGACATTCCATAGGGAATTGTCACAAGCTGAAAGAGAAGACAGGAAGGAACTAAAGGATTGGGAACGGAAGGTCGCCAGCTCCCTCTTTAATTGTCTACAATAAACGTTATAGGAGCGGCGATCTGTGGGGTGACGGGTGCGTTGCCATAAGGATCTGGATCGTCGTTTGGTGCGGATGAGGTCTATGAGGTGTTGTGGTAAATGATTTTGGTTATGACTTGTCTGGGAGTGCTTAGCTGAATTACTAGTAAAATAGACATATAAAAAAAAAAAATAAATAAATACCCGTCCATACGGCTTCCGGATGTGCGAAAATAATTACCAACAAGCTTAACTTTGGAAAATATGTGAACAAAATCTATTGAATTATTTAGAAAAATACTAACGAAAGGGGAATATATAAATGTGAAATCGTTTGAATTTTACATTATTCGGATTATTTGAAATTCACTATCACTCATGCCTCTATAATAAGTTTACATAATGTATGTTACTGAGCAAAAACCTAATTTTGATGTACTTGATCCAATCCAAGCTAAAAATAAAACAAATAAAAAGCGCACGTCCATTTTTTTTTTAACAAAAAACCTTTAACAGTAATAGAACAGTAAATATATAATAATTATTAATTATTTAATTTTTACTATAGGCGAAAATACAATTCTTCCTCAAAATACGATACGAATATTCACATATGAAGAAAAATCTGGTGGGCAAAACACACGACTTTCACATACGGAGGTAAGTAAGATAACAAAGGAGTTGTTATATTATCAATTTAAGGATTTTTAAATACATTTGGAGTTGAAAATAAATTCTTAAAGAATTGATTAGATTGAATTTCAATAGAAACATGATCTACAACAATCAGTTTGTTTTATAGCCTTTCATTACTCTCCGTTATACCATTACAATTTGCTGTGTAAGAAAATATTTTTTTCTAAAATCTTTAGCTTTCCAATGGTATATTATTCATCTATGTTTCTGTTCTTATGTTCAAAAACACAAAAATTACATGAACAAATATTTTGCCTCTTTTCTCCTTTCATTAGTTACCTTATTCGTTCAAATTATTCATTTATTCGTTTATTATCTATAATAACAAGATTATATGGTTAATTTATTCAAATCTTTAAAATTAAAGGTACTTTAGGAGAAGAAAATTTAAACTATCGGCATTTAAGCCCCGTCAGACTATTTCAATCAGTATTAAAGCCCATAAAATTTTACACCGATATAGCAAGTTTAATCAAAATCGTTAGAACTGTTTTGGAAAAAATCGTAAAAAGGTGTAAAATACATGAGATAAAGTTCATATTCCGGTCAGCCGATTTTAAATAAAAAGTTGCTGTAACATCTGGGGCCTATAGTTGTCTTTAATATGAAATTTCAGTTTCATAGGACTTTTGGTTTTTTTCTTTTTCGCGTTGGACTTACCACACACGCACAGGCCTTTTTGTGGGACTTGGTTATTTGGACTCAGGAGACCCTAAACCGCTCATTTCAGTTGAAAACTGGAATTCAAAAATTTTCACGATCGCAATACTTTCCCTTACTATATATTTCATATATAGGTAAGTGAAAGTAATAATTCAGAGAATAAGCGTAAATTACAGCATAAGCATTCATAAAAATACAATACAAATAATCCTAAACTGAAACGCAATCTGGAGTAACCGCAGGTGAGAGAGGGCAAAGAGCGGAAGTTTAAAAAGAACTTTACTGCTAATGGCCATAGGCTAATCAACTTTTAATTGAACATTCTACGCAGGTCGACAATTTCTTAAAAACCTGTCTCACAAGCGAGTATTTTGTCTAACGAATATTTAAAAATACAAGCCCCAAATTAGTAATGTTAAAAAAAAATAAAATGAAAATTATGACTTTGGACTCTACAAATAAAGGATAACAAGGATAAGTTAAAAACCTTAAGCATTCCCATAGTCATAGAACGGATTAGAGAGTGTGTACGTAGTGTCCGTCGCCAATTTAAATTAATCTTTTTGGTGAGATGAGAATTTTTTTTACATTAAAAATGGATAAAATTAATATGAGAAATAGAGTTCCGAACTGAAACGTTATTCCGTAACTGGAAAAGTTTGCGTAACTTAGGAACTTTCTTTAATAATTAACTTAATTGTCAATATTACTTCTTAAAGCACTAAAACGCCTCAACAATACTACTAATGAAAAAATAATTTGAGAATAGTCAAACTGTAAGTTTCATTTTAGGACAATGAAACCTTGAAGATGGAGTTCTCCGAAACGAATATCAAAGAATATGATAAACAATTTAAGAAGTATTGACTTCCTCCTACATTGATCAAAGGACGAGTCAACTGGGACGTATTTCGACTGGACTTGGAAAGCAAATTGGACTTGAACACTCCACTCAAGACAAATAATGTTATTGATACAGCTGTAAAAAAACTGACTGACTCCATAACTTGCAGTATAACTGACAACACAAAGACCACCAAGATTAATGACACTCAACGTACTGATCTGCCACAGCATATTCGATTATTATTACAAGAAAAACGCAAAGCGAGATCGAAGTGGCATAAGACACGATACCCAGCTGACAAAACTTACTATACCAAACTAACTAACAAACTCAAATCAGAAATAAAGACATACAAAATCCAAGATTTACTCAACTTTACTGAAAATCTTACTACAACAGACAAATCGTTATGGACAACCACAAAAAAACTTCTTAAGTTCAAAGACTTTAACCATCCACTCCTGACTGAAAACAAAACCTGGACAAGATCTGACGAAGAGAAAGCCCAGATATTCGGACAACATCTTTACAATACTTATACTCCCCATCCAGATATCCTTAATCCCGAACACCTTGAAAGGACAGAAGCAGACCTAACTATTCCCCTCCAAATGACCCTTCCACCTAAAGCTTTCCATCCTTCAGAAATATCCAATATCATTCATAGATTACCCGCTCGAAAAGCTCCTGGCCATGACAAAATCACTTCCCATATCTTGAAACATCTCCCTCAAAAAGCCATCCTATTCCTCACCTACATCTATAATGCCGTACTACGTACTACTTATTTTCCTGCCTCCTGGAAATTCTCCATAGTAAAAATGATCCCTAAGCCCAAAAAGTCACCTGAAAATCCATCTTCCTACCGTCCCATATCCCTTTTATGTATTATGGGAAAAATTCTGGAAAAACTCCTTCTGAAACGAATCTACCCAATCCTTGATTCCCATCATATTATTCCAGATCATCAATTCGGTTTCCGTACATCTCACTCCACTATCCAGCAATGTCATCGTGTGGTGGACGTTGTCTCCTCTGCGTTGGAGCGCGGATTGTACTGCACGGGAGCCTTTCTCGACGTAGAACAGGCCTTTGACCGAGTCTGGCACCCGGGATTGCTTTACAAGCTCCGTCTATTTCTCCCTCCTACTTATTTTCTTATTATACAGTCCTACCTTGCTGATAGATCTTTCCAAATAAATCACCACAGCTCCTATTCCTCCCTTTTTTCTCAATCTGCTGGTGTTCCCCAAGGCAGCATCCTAGGGCCTGTCCTTTATACAGTCTATACAGCTGATATCCCAACCCATCCTAACACTTTCCTTTCTACTTATGCTGATGACACGTGTGTGTTATCGGTAGATAGTGATCCATTTACTGCCTCCCACACTCTTCAATCCCACATCCGAGACCTCGAAGTATGGTGTCAGAAATGGAGGATTAAAATTAATTCTAACAAATCCCACCAAATAACCTATACCCTACGCCGTAAACCAATGACTTCCTGCCCCACAGTATCCTTTAATGACATTCCACTAGCCCCTGTTGAACAGATTCGATACCTCGGACTCCACCTTGACAAACGTCTGACTTGGAACCCCCATACAAGACTGAAAAGACAAGAAACTGCCCGACGTTTTCGACTACTCCAACACTTACTGGACAAACGCTCCAATCTTCCACTTACTTACAAAAGACTTATTTATATGACCATCATAAGACCGATATGGACTTACGGAGTAGAGCTATGGGGCTCTACCAAACCATCAAATTCTTCTCGTATCCAATCCTTACAATCCAAAATCCTTCGTAAAATCCTTAACGCTCCTTACTTTGTCACGAATAAGCTCATCCATAAAGACCTCAATATCCCATATGTTACTGAATTAGCCCGAACCAGATATCAATCATTCCATAAAAAACTCCATTTCCACTCTAATCCACTAGTTTCTATCCTATCATCCTCTTCGATTCCTGATAATCCTCCGAGGCGTCTGAAAAGAAGATGGCCCCGAGACCTTCTAGTTTAAAATATTTTCAGAGTGCTGTCGATGGGTGGCATCTCTTCATGTATTTCATGTTAGATTACTATATCCATCACATTTACTTGTTGTATATAATTATACAGTTGTAAATATAAATAAATATGTTAGAAAAAAAAAAAAAAAAAAAAGAAGAAGTATTGACAATAAAGTCAAGTTTAAATGGAAGTTTAGTTATTAACTATAAACAAGACAATCATGAAAGTTAATTTTCAGAAAATTATTTAAAATTAAAAGAATTGTTTCATATATTTTTAATATAACGATGTATCGCTTCTTCTTCTCACTATATTAAGAATGATAAAGCGACTCTTGCCTTCCGAAAACTCCTAAACCACGGGACGGATTTTGATGCGGTATTCACAATCATTTAGGGCCTTCTTTGTTGAAAGTTTAAAAGTAAAATACATTGCAATTAAGTTTTTCTTTAGATGGGAAAATTAATTTTTGTAATCAAAGAATCAAAAAATCTTTCCTGAAATATGAGAGGTAATATAGAAGAATAATATACCGTTTGAAATCGTAAGATTTTAGGAGAATTAATGTGCAATGAAATAAAGTTGTGCAAGTTGACAGAATGAAGTTATAAGGCAATACACTTATGAAGATATGTTATTTGTAATGAGGGCATAGAGTAGTAAAAAGTGGCGTTAAATGGAATACATTTATTTTTTTAAATACATTTTTTGACTAAATAAAAAAAAAAAATATATATATATATGTGCTTGTATTTTTTCATTTGCATGATCATACAAAAAGAAAATGGTTGCTGGAAAAACGATATTAATATATTTTTTTAAGCAACAGATATTGAATTTGTTTTTAAATCTAGTCCTTGAGTAAATTAGACGAAGGCATTTTGACCCTTTTTCAATATTGAATCACCAAAAAATGTTTATCAAAATCAGCGGCAGACACAACGCTCAAACATTTGCCTGTGTAGGGCTTTCTCTACTGATGCAATAAGATACATTTCAAAGATATTCACAAAATAATTAGTTAAATACGCTTTAATAAATACAATATAAAAGCAAAATGTAGGTGTATTAAAATGAAATTTTAAATTTACTTCTAAACTTGTATTTAGTTAAAATTATGCTTTAAAATGGTTTTAGAACGTTATGTAACCTTTTTTTTAAATATTTTTATTGAAATTTACAACTGTACTTTGTAATACAATAAGTAAATATGCTGGTAATGATAAAATATATGAAAAAAAAACATGAAGAGAAAATGCCCATTGGCACCACTCCACTACCTAGTAGTGGATTAGATATACCTATACCTATATAGTAATACCTAATCTAGAACCGATATACCTATCTAAACTAGAAGGTCTCGAGGCCATCTTCTTTTCAGAGGCCTCAGAGGATTGTCAGGAATTGAAGAGGAAGCAAGGATTGAAACTAGTGGATTAGAGTGGAAGTGGAGTTTGTCATGGAAGGATTGATACCAGGTTCGGGCCAAATAACTTATTTAAAATGTTTTTAATAAATTTCAAAACATGATAACCAAAAAAGTATTCTTTATAAAAAAACCTTTACACTTTCTATGAACAATGAAGGTCAACTCACCGAATTTCTTTTCTAAGAGCAGATTCTTCCACAAATACTTTTTTTTCTGCTTTTAGATTTTATCAAAAATGTATAAATTATGATATTACTTTAAATAAAATATAGCGACAGTATTCCATACATCCATAAAAATAACGAAATGCACAGCTAACATCAGGCAGTATCAAATCCCTTCTCTGGCTGAGTGTTGACATAAAGATACAATCTTAATATTCCATCAAACACCACTTGCTATTGTTGTTATTAAAAATGATATTCTTTCCCTCAGGCACCATTATTTTCGACCACCTATTGATATTCCCTTATGATCATATCTAATAGTAACAAGGGTATGAGGCTCTTGATTTGAAAAGATCCTATAAAAGAAACTTTTTTTTTAATAATAAGGCTCTAATAAGGAGGTTTTTATATTGGCCTCTGTGGAGTTATCAGGGGTCACCAAACTGCGGAGATACCTGAATTCTAAAGTACGCTTTATTTAACTTTGCTTAAGTTGGTTCCAAGCCTGGTTGAAAAAAAGGAGGGCTGAGAATGGGGGTAGCATACCACCCTAATCAAATATTTTACCACGAAACCTACTGACAGCTACTATAAATTCGGCAAAAGTCAATAGTAATTTACCCCCATGGCCCATTCATATGTGCAGGGTGGTCCCAACCAATGCCAGGAGTAGTAATAGATAAAAGCTCTGTACAGAAAAAAAAAACCTAGTTAGTTATTTTAAAATATAATATTTTCAAATAATACATCGAAAAAAAAAATCAAATTTATAAGAAGTAGAGATGTTTGAGAGCACAGTGCCCTGAGACCAGAGCTAGTGGGCTAATTTGGTGAAGGGACACTCAGTGATTGTCTGTGTACAATAGAAGTAAGTTTTATTATTTATTATAGCTTCAAATAATTATTTTTTTACTTGTATACTACTTTTTACTTATATTCAGCTATCTTTTTAACTTTACAGATTATTTTTTATTTATACTCTTACTGCAACACATGGATTTTTTGTTCCTGCTGCCCCTTCATGACAGTAGGCTTGCTTGCATACACACAGTTATTACCAATATGTTTACCATCAGTAAGTATAACATTTTTATGTTAAATAATACAAGATATTTTAAAGAATACATATATATTGAATTTAATAATCACTGAAGTAGACCATTATTTGATAAGGCCTACTTAAATAGCAGACCAATGGTGTAAATATTTTTTGCACGGGATATATCAGAAACAGATAAAAATATTCAAGGGATCAACTACCTTATTCAAGTGCACGAAAGGATTATAACTACCAAATCCTAAAATATTTTTTATTTGGAAAAACAGTAAAAAAATGTCATTACAAAAATAAATAATGAGCCCATGTTATACAAAATTAAAGCTGTGGTCATTCTACGTGTATTTAAACTGCCAGTGAAGAAGTACAAGTACTTATAGGTTTAGTTAGAGATTAATAATTCAATGTATATTTCAAGAAGAAAGGAGAAAAGGGGGGCAATAAAATGGATAGAATAAAAAATAATTTATGTAAATGCAGAACACAGTATTCTACAATAAAATTTAAAAGAAAACAATTGAACTCTATATGAAAAAATCTGGTGAGTGCAACACAAGACTTTCACTTACCACTGTTATTTATATCAATTAAAGAATTTTAAAACAAATTTTGAACCAAAAATAAATTGTTAAAGAATTATTTACATTGAATTTTCATAGAAACATGTGTTTTATTAAATAATCTTTTATATTATTATCTACGACAATCAGTTTGTTTTATTGTTGGCTTTTCATCACTTTCCATAAATTTTTACCATAGTATGTATAGTATGTATAAGATAATATTTTTTTCTAAAATCTTTAGAATTCCAGCAGTATATTATTGTTCTTAAGTTCAAAAACGAAAAATTGCATTAAAAATATCATTACAGTTTTCTCCTTTAGTTGGATATAGAATTCATTCAACTTAAATATTTACCTGTTTTTTAGAAATGCTAATCAGATGATATGGCTAATTACATAAAAACTACAAAATTGAAGGTGCTATAGAGGAAGAAAATTTAAAATATCGGCATTTAAGCCCAGTCAGACTATTTTAATCAGAATGAAATCTAAATGATATTAAAGCCTGTTTAATTTTACATTGATATAGCGAGTTTAATCAAAATCGTTAGAGCCATTTTGAGAAAATCGTAAATAGGTGCAAAATTCGTGGTATAAAGTGGCTCTTCTGGTTAGATGGTTTTGTTAAAAAAGTTGCTGTAACATCTCGGGCATATAGTTGTCTAAAATATGAAATTTCAGTTTCATAGGACTTTTGGTTTTTCCCGGGAGTTACCACACACACACGGACACATACCTTTTTGCAGGACTTGTTCATTTCGAGTCAGGGGACCCTAAAATGTGTATTTCTGTTGAAAACTGAAATTAGAATATTTTCAAGATCGCAATACATTCCCTTACTATATATTCCATACATAGGTAAGTGAAAGTAAAAATCTTTATTATAAGTAGTGCTATAAATTTAGGTATAAAAGTGGTTCATTGGCTAACCGTTCAACACATCCACAATCCAGCTTAGCTTTTCCTCCATTTCTATTCCTACTCTTACCTCAAATTGAATAAGTATTTGTCTTGATCAAAACCTTCTTATACACAGGGAAATTTATCTCCATACCCCAAGACGAAGTATTTACTATAAACTACTGAGCTAGCATTCTGTCAAGCATTTTATTTTCCACTGACTGCCAGGGAGATAAAGGAAGACCGAAGAGTTAAATAACAGTTTCAAGAATTGTGGAGGACTATAATACCAATATAAGTCATTTTGAACATTCAGAAAGAGTAAAAGTTGAATGGGTTGTATGATTTTTCATTAGTTAAACTTCAGTTACATTATAAAGTGAGTTACAATATATTTCCAAGTTAGGGTAACTAAAGAATTTTACTAGGTTAATTATGATGATTAAAAGCACCATATAACTTTAAAGAAAACCATGTCTCAAATCTGCAGGTGTCCCTGGATTTTTAAATGGGAGTAAAAAATCCTTAGTTATGCCGTCCTTTGGAGGGATGTGAAAAGGTGATCTCGAGTCTGTGCGATGTCAGGTACTTGTTAAAGGTCTCTTCCTAAATAAACCTGGATAGGCAAAATTAAGACTCCCTATACAGCATCGTCTGATTAGCCATAGAAGCATAAAGTGACATTAAATGAATAAACAAACAAACAAGACAATGTCTGAATCAAGTTTATTCAGATTCACTACACTGAACTGAAATAAATCTAGTTTGACAGACCTGGTTTCAAATTATTAAACAAAACTAATAATTAAAAAAAAAATTGCATTATAACTATAAACTTTATAATTCACGCTATACATGAATCTAACATTATATTAAATGGTAGGCAGAAAGATAGCTATTACCATAAGTCTCAGCCCAAGAGATCCTTTTATTGGCTTATATTAAGATAAAATAAAATATCAAATGACATTATTTGTAGTAAAATAATTGACAATTCAATGTCAAATCCAGAAATTAGATGCACTTTATCCATTTGTACAAATGAGACAATATAAAACTAAATAAATGGGATAAATTGTGATACAAGCTATGAATAAAAGAAATTTTTAAGGGAACACCCCAAAACTGTTCAATTATATAACAAATCACAATCCTCTCAGGTGCTGACATCTAGCGGCAGTTAACTGAACTTTCAGCAGAGACTTGACACTGGCTAGAATGAAAAATTACATTAGAATCTGGCCAGAGAAGTGAATACCTATGCATTTGTCCTACAGAACACAAGCCAATTTTTACTTAAGCCACACAAAATTACCATGGAATGCTAGTTAAATACAAATTAACGGGGCCCCAGGCAGATTTTGTTTGTTTGTTTATTTATTTAACGTCACTTTATGCTACTATGGCTAATCGGAAGATGCTACAGTGGGAGTCCTAAATTTTGCCTATCCAGGTTTTATTAGGATAGGGATCTTTAACAATTACCTGACATCGCACAGGCTCGGGACCACCTTTTAACGTCCCATATGAAGGACGGCGTAACTAAGGATTTTTTACTCCCATTAAAAAATCCTAGGACCACCTGCGAGTTTGAACCCGTGACATTTTGCATAGGAGGCTGTTACGCTAACTACCCAGCTACAAGTGATCCCCAGGCAGATTTTATTCATCCACAATAGACCATTCTATTTCAAATACAGTCCACTCAGTTAAAAAAGAGTGCTCCTAAAATTTTAAATGACTTGTTTAAAACCTATCCTGAATTCACCTCAGTAAGTCAAAATAATTGTGTGCAGGAATGTATGCAGATAGCTGCAATCATTGACTATACCATTCCATCCAGTGACTACCATCAAACCCCAAATCCTTAAGAGCCTTAACTCTATCCTCCCACTTTCAATCTTGGTCTTCAAATAGTTTCTCTTTTAGAACTATTCAATTTTTTGACAAAAACAATGTTTTAAATAATCTCAAAGCTTCCAGAGAAAGTTACTTCCTCGACGAAAAAAAGTTATACTACTTTTAGTGACTGACTAAATATAATAAATAATAATACTATGTGATAATAAATAATATGAACATTTAATATTATAATAAACTAAACAATTACTTGTAATAAAAAAACAATAAGTGATAAATGTTATATCCAAAATTCTCCAAAAAGTGTTAGACACCAACTGATGAAAATTACAAAGTATCATGCAGTACTTTAAAAATTAATATTAATAAATAGATTTTTTAAGTTTACATTGAGCCTTTGTGATTTAAAATTTTTACCGAGCCTCATAAAAAACACACTATTTTACACTTGGTCTATAAGAATACAAAATAAACACTTTTATTGAAAAACTCATATTTCAAAATTTTCATGATAGCAAGCAATACATTCACTTACTACATATTTCAAATTTAGAAAAGTGGCCGGTGAGGTTCAAGTACCTCTCCCAATCCCATAAGTACAGGTTGGCGATTGTGTCTCATATGGCAGTTCAAGATCTAGCAAGAAGGATACCTCTCGACTTCCTCCTGTGTGAAGATTTATTTAAATATGCTTTTAAGAGGCAAGACTCCTGGGAATAATAGCCCAGTAAAATGAGGAAATTTGTGGAAATTAATTCGGACAAAGCTGGAAATCGTTTTAATACCTTTTAATGGTCCTAAATACAAGTAATCTGAGTTTGCACCATTGCATGCACCTGGTGAGCTTAACTTTTGGCAGCCAAAAAACCTCGAAATTTTTGCACTTTTTTAAATTGTTCATCTATAATTCGAAAACGGTCACTCTTACAGAAAATATGTTTCTTTCCAAAATGAAAGAACGTTAAATTTTCTATTAATAAGTACCCTTAGTTATGGAATTTGGTTTAATGGTATGGCAACAATCCTTCGTTGAAAATAGGCAAATTTTACCAATTTTCTTGAAAAACCCCATTCAGTCATTTTCAGACCTCTGTAACTTCTAAACCACAATCCAAATCGTAAAATGTTATAGAATAAAAGTTGTAGAACATCTAATTTCAATTGTAAAAAGCTCATTAAAATCTAAATTAGGTTGATAGGAATAACAGTATTTGTATCTTAAATCATATAACTAGGCAAGTGGAAACTACAATTGAACATTTAAGTGGGCTCGAAAGCTGTGCTTAGGTACATTGCATTCCATATATTATAGAATATTATTTATTTTTATCTATAATATTCTTTATATAACGTATGGTATAGTTTAAATTAAAGGGAGGAAGTATAGGTTGTATTAATAAAATGTGTTTTTGCACTGTATTATATTTGGTAGTTACCTACAATTAAATTCAGTGAAAGGTAAAATGTAAAATATTTTCTTTACGTTAAACGCTTTTTCTTCTCTGGGGGGTTTAATGATTGGTGAATTTCCTGGGATGAGTTTTCCACTAAAGCGACAAGCGGTGGCATCTCGCCATCTCCCCTCCCACCTCTACAATGTCCTCATCTTCGTCATAGTATCCTTGGATCTGAGATGATAGGTCTGTCGCGAAGGGGGCGTTCGTACATGATTACCCTTACACCTGTAGCATATCGTTGAACATTTAAGTCCATGTTTACGACAGCTGCATCTACCCATGCAGCTCTTACAGCTCTTACGTTACATTTACATGAAAATGTGTTCAGTACTTTAGGTGGGGCTGCATTTTTGGTAGTAGTTGTAGAGATTAGGCCTTGTGGGCTAAGTTCCCAGCCCCATGAGGTAGGTGGTTTGTCTATACCATACCAGTGCTGGATCTGGTGAAAAGTCCTAGGAGAATGATGCTTAACGGCAGCATCGGTCAGGGGGAATGATGCCAGGTCAAATCCGGGTTTGGAGAGTTTGCTATAGAATAGCTGGAAGCAGAGGTCGTTCAGTGTTTCTGCAGTCTTTGAAGAATAGACTGACATCAAAAACTGTTTACCTGCAGCTATAACATCCTCTTTAGAAGCATGTTCATCAAAGAATACCGAAGCATAAGATTCTAAATGGATATTCTTCTGCATTGCATGAACAAACTTCAGTTATCCTGGCCTATAAAATGAAGATGTGGTATCACAACCACTGAATGCGTGTAAAAATGGCAGATGCTGCTTTATAGAATCGCTATATTAGAACAGCTTTGGAGAATAAAAAGTGTTTTCTGATATTCCTTTTCCAGGTTTCATCATCAAACGTAGTGATCAATCACTACGTTCTGTCAAAATCTCCAAGAGGTCTATGTCCTCGCCAACCATTATAACTCGTTCATGGTTCTGTTGAACTATTTTTAAGGCAGTTTCTACAATAAGGGTGTCTGCATCTTGGTACGCTTGCAAAAACAGAATTCCTCTTTTCCCTCAGCAGTTGGCGTCATTTTTAAGAAATTGATCTTTCTGCATGGTTGCTACCATCGTGTCATCAAATTCCACTCTGGCTGCAGAAGCTTTTTGTTGGCGGCGCAATCGCTCTACACATTTGGCGCAATCCCTCTTTTCCTTAGGATCTTCAGGGTAGCCATCAAAAGCTATAGTAGTCCCTGGTGTGCCAAAATATCTTTTTACATAATTTATATATTTTGTTATAATGGCAGAAAATTTTTCCTTTGATAGCCAGACTACTCGATGTAGAAGGAATCCTCCGCCGATTACAAATACTAATTTAGCCATGTTGATTTCATTACTTTTTATAGAAACGAACAGATCATAAAACACTGATTTGCGAGATTTTCTCATTCCTATTTCATTAAACATGTGAAAAGGGTAAGGTGCCAATTCGTATGTAAAAAATTCCTTCAGTTGTTGATCTGATTTTTTTGAAGAATGTAATTCTTTTAAAATGCTTTCTGGGTTGACTGGTACATCTTCATTATTAATTGTGACTCGTGAAGTAAAACATTTGAGAGGTAAAACACGGCAACTTGGAAAGGGGACATGAGCTTCAAAGAATTCAACAAATTTTGCTACATCAGTATCATCCCTGTTTATTCTCAACAGCCTGGCATCTGTGTGCTGTTCTGTTGAAGCAAAGGTTATGCCACAGAAATGTTCTAGAAGGAGGAAAATTTCCGTAATAGCAGGCACAGATTCTATCTATTTTGCAAGAACAGAATCAGTAATACCTCACCCAGAAATCCCACTTCTGCTGCTACTATTTTTCAGAAGGACCTGTTCTTTAGTCATATTAGTCCATATTCTGGACCAGAATTTGTCTGACCTTCGTATGGTGAAGAATCCTTCTTACACAAATATCCTATATTCATCACGTGGAAGTTTTGATTCAAGGTTCAACATGTCTTCTACATAGACCTGAGCGCTACGACGCGTGTAGAGAATATCGAAAAACCTATTTTGTGAATGATCGTAACAACCTAATTTAGATTTTAATCAGCCTTTTACAATTGAAATTAGATGCTCTACAACTTTTATCCAATAACATTTTACGGTTTGGATAGTGGTTTAGAAGTTACAGAGTCTGAAAATGACTGAATGGGATTTTTCAAGAAAGTTGGTAAAATTTGCCTATTTTCAACGAAGGATTGTTGCCATACCATTAAACCAAATTCAGTAACTAAGGGTACTTATTAATAGAAAATTTAGCGTTCTTTCATTTTGGAAAGAAACATATTTTCTGTAAGAATGACCGTTTTCAAGTTATAGGTGAAAAATTGAAAAAAGTGCAAACATTTCGAGGTTTTTTTGGCTGCCAAAAGTTAAGCTCACCAGCTGCAATGGTGCAAACTCAGATTACTTGTATTTAGGACCATTAAAAGGTATTAAAACGATTTCCAGCTTTGTCCGAATTAATTCCCACAAATCGTCAAATTCGGCCTTATTTTACTGGGCTATTAGTCAAATGAGGATTGCAGAACACCAGAAAATGGAAACATATAATCGGAGAAGATACTTTAAATGAGTGGGACTAGTGTTGAGTGACAACCTCAAGAGATGCTACCTTAAAGAAATTCTTCCCCTCGGTCCTTTCACAATTAGAATCCAAAAGGGTGAATCTGGATTATTGGGTCTCGCAATTTCTCATTTTGCATGGAGGTTTCCACAGTAAGCTACAAAGTCTTGGGAGACATATATGTCCTTTGGAGTCTCAGAGACAGCTGAGCACATCATTATGAACTGTAAGGCCACTGAGGGCTAAACTATCAAGGGAAACCAGTGACTATATCCTCTCAGAGAATGACTTTTCTAAGCTAGATTTTAAAGCATACAACCCAAATTTTTAAACATTCGCTTACAGGTGGACAATTTCAATTAAACCGGCAGCTTTTAACTGTTTGTTGAAGGTGAAGCAGCAATGTAGGTGACAAAGGCGAGGCCCTAATAAAAATTGCAGTGAAGATGATAAAAATTGCTAGAAATAATAATTTTCAAGATTGTTATTAATTGTGTATGCATGTCATCCATGTAATGCTAACGAAACTTGTGTTTCCATAAGGCAATGTAGGGAGAAATTAATAGTTATTGAAAATAAAAGAAAGTCTCATACAGAAAGTGCTCCTGTTTTAAGAATTCATGTCAATAACAGTATAAATTTCATTTTTTTTTCTTTTTAATGTAATTAATGAATTTTATTGTAAACATAAATTATTGAATGAAATGAATTTATAAAACAGAAATTCAATTTACCTTCTTAAAATTATACATATCAATAGTAAAATAATAATTTTTTTATTGTACATTCCTCTTACATTCTCAATCATATTCTTTCATGAACTTTTTTTTACGTTCCTTATCTATTCAAAATACTAAATCACTTATTCCTTATTGTTTTCTTCTTTTGTAGACTATTAGTTTCCTGTTATTTTTTTTAATCATAACTGATATTTTATTATTCTGTTTTTAAGTAGAAATATTAACTGATAATAGAAATAGATTAACTAATCATCTTTTAATTAATAAAATTTAGGAGTTGAGAGAAGAGAGAAATGCTTTATTTATTTGACAATGCTGCCCAAATACATCGGGTTGCTTACTTAACACAGCATACTTAATAAGAAACAAAAAACTCTAAAACTTACAAGTTTTATTTAAGACTACAATCCCAAGAACATTTGTTAAATAAAACATTTAATAGAGGATGTAATAAAAGCAATAATTGGCAATTGTAATTGTTTGACAAAAATTGATACATAAAGGCATATAAGCCCTTGAAATGTTAATAGTGCATGCAGTGCACACAGAAATCTTCCTTAGAATACCTTCGGGTAATAGAAGGACAAATATCAGTGACATGTGTACATATATTTGTATTGTATTTTGTGTAATAATAAAACCAGAGGTATAAAAAAAAATAATTGGCAAATATTGAAAAAGAGAAATAGACCACATTACTAGATGTAAAGACCAAGTACAAAGAAAAAAAAAAAAAAAATTCAATATAAAGATAAATTGCAAATAATAAAATGATAAGCAACTTTAAGTAAGCTTTTCATACATAAGTGCATATTTATGTCAAAATACTTACCAAATTTAAATGAAGAAGTCTTATTTTCAACAATATCTTCATTTAAATCAACAAGCCCATTTTATTTTCATTAATTAAAACTTTATTTTTCACTTCAATCAAATTATCGACTAATAAGAAAAGAAACCTGTAATGATAAAAAATAAATTAATATTGAGAAAACATACTTGATCAGAAATTATGAAATATCAAATTAAATCCTTTTTCTTCGTAATCAGAGTTTTTAAATTGTAACTATTGAGACTACCATCGATAAATTACACAAATTATTTATCCAACACAATAAAAAATTGACTTAATATAAGTACCTAAATATCCGGTATTAAATTATTCCAAGTTACTGTGTGAAAGTTACTAGCGCTACTGTGTGTGAAAGTAGAACTACACAAGGGATTCATCATTACTACTTTATTTTCGTCTGTAATTTATTTAATTAAACATAATAACAATTAAGTATTAAAATTAACAATAAATTATAAATTAAATATCCTGTTATTCATAAAATTAGAAGAACAAAAATGGTTTTATTATGATAAATGGCAAGGTATCAGATGTATGATCGGAAAAAAAATTTAACTAAAATCGCCATCTTTGATATATGAATTTCGATTTGGTATATATACGAATAAGGAGATATTAAAACTATTGCGATCATTGTAAAATGAGTACATAAGTAAACTATAAATTAATATTGTCAGTAAATGAAATAAAATATATTAGCGGCAAGTGATTGGATTTTTATTTAAAATATCAATATGAAAAAAAGCTTTGAAAATTAACAACCATTCTATTTAAGTATATTAAAAAAAAAAAAAAAAAAAAAAAAAAAAAAAAAAAAAAAAAAAGAAAGTTATTCTTGACAATACAAATCGGGGAAATTATAAATGAAAACTAATTCAATCATATAAGATGTATACAGTCGGTTTTTGAACTCGTACACAATTCGGGGAATTAATAGCTTTTAAAGTAAACTTCCAGTTGAGTCAGAAACGAAATTAATTTGGTTTCATACATAATTAACAACATAAAACACTCAACAGTTAGTTATAGCTTAGTTGATGACGAACGAAACAATTTTAAATTGTTTTCTAATGTCATACGTTTTTAGATATAAAAATATACAAGGTAATAAATAAAACTACTGAAATTATATGTAGTAAAATATTACCAAGAAGATGCAACTTATTTTAGAGAGAGGTCCACAGTATTAACTAGGTCACAGGCCTTCACAGTCTGGTGTTAAGCGCGCACTACACATTTCAGTAAATTAAGTTTTATTGGAAATTTGGCTTATTTCCTTAGCATTTACTTTTTAAAATATTTTATTTTATTTCTTTTGTTATCATTTGTTTATAAAATTGTATTTTATACATATTGTTAAAAATTACACCCATTAAAAATTATTTTGTATTCTAAATGTTTTTACTTATCATTATTTTCTATTTTTATATTGAAGATTAATATTAAATACCTACAGATTTAATAATGATTAACAATAATGATTTATTTTATTTATTGAACGATTTACTAAGCATTTGTGTATCATTATTCATTAAAAATATTCTTCTATTACGTGATTGGCACCATTGTTTGAGTTGTTCTACCTATTATGATTGTTACCTTTCTGTTGTGTAAGAAAATAATTGTGTTATCCTTATTAAGAACTGTCGTTAGTGATGTGTCTTAGTTTTCAAAAATTATACTGATTATTAAGTGGAATATTTACCGGATTATTACTTATTTTTGCACGAAATAAGTGTTAAGATATGCTTCCTAGTGTGGGTACTGAGGACCCCTCTTTGCCTCCCAGTCTTGACAGCTATGATGCCTTGAGGAATTCAAATTTTATAACAGAAAATACTCATGTTATGAATTTAATTAGGAAACACCAGAGACCTAAAATTTCACCATTATTACCCAATCCTGCTTATTTACCAGCATTTTATCAATATTTATCTCATTATAGTTATGTTAATCAGAAAAGTGTTTCTCAAAAACTGCATCAGCCTGTGAGGAAAGTAAGTGTACAACAAATTTATAAAAGACACCACCAAGTTGATGTGCCTTGCCCTCAAGTCTTGAATAGAAAATCTTCAACTTCAACATCGCCATTTGATTTTGATTCGCATACTACTAAAACCAATCTTCTTCAAAGAATCACTAAAATTGATGGTAAAATAGCTGAAATTGAATTTGAATTAGAGGAAAGAAAAAAAATTGAAGCTGCCAAGAAAAAGCATCACATTAAGAAACTAAAGCAAGTTTTACAGCCTGGCAGTCATAGTGTATTTAGAAACATAATATCAGAAAATCAGCGAAAAGCTCATGAATCCCATTGTATTTTGCTTAGTCTAGATTCAAAACCGGATTTTCCTTTGTATAATCAACCATGCGATACAACAGTTTATCATAGGAATAAGGAACACTTTATTTCATTTAGAGAAAATTTGAAAATGTTTATGCGAAAAAAATGTGTCAGAAGAGTTAAAACACAAAAATCATTGCTTAGGCTTTATTCTCATTTGGCTTGCAAATGGAAAAACAATATCAATAAGGTTGAGAATTCACGTAGACATCAATCTAAGGAGGCCAAAAAACGAAATTATTTTGAAACAGTGTTTCCAGAATTACAAAAGAAGAAATTAACTGGAGAAAGATCAAAAAGGACTGGTGATCATGTTTTAAGTGAAGCTGACTTTCAAGAAATTCTACGTAAACTACAGTTTGAAAATTTAGAGTATACTTTGTTAAAATCATCTTCAGTACATCCATCCCCATTGTTGGATACTGAACAAAGATCCAAATTTTTCCTTAATCAAAATAATTTAATTGCAGATATTAAAGGAACAGGAGATAAGGAATTTTACAATTTATGGACCTCTATTGAAAAAGAAATATTTAAAGAAAAGTTCATTCAGTATTCCAAGAATTTTGGACAAATAGCTTCTTTCCTCGATAAAAAGAGTGTTGCTGATTGTGTTAGGTATTATTATCTTACAAAGAAAAGAGAAAATTATAAAATTGCTGGGAAATCAAAAAAAAGTACAGCACATGATATTACAGAAATTCTTTGTAGCTAATGAAAAGGTATATATTTCTTTAGTTAATTTATTATTGTACCTACTATGTTCATTAAAATTAACTTTATTTATAGTTTCTTCTATTGCCAGCTTATAAAAGTCTTATGGTAAAGTTGGTGTTATGAGTATGTATAAACCACTGATATGACCTCTTCGTGGTATGTTATGTATTAATTTCATAAGTAGTTTGTAGAATTGATTTTAATTTAGGATAATTTAACACCTATTCTGTTCTGTTATTGTAACTTGTTAAAATAGTGAAGGTAAACTTGCTAATTTGTCATAAGTTGTTCAGTTTTCATGTCCTCATGATTTTAACATTACAGAGTAAGATCATTTTTACGGTTTTAACAATTTATACATTTTTTTCCCCCACATTAACGTTGCACGGTTAACTGTTGAGATGATAATAATATAGATGTAAGTAGGAATCAGTCTAGAAAATTAATTGTTGTCAGATAAAGTCAAAAAGACTGTTGTCATGGATTGTTCAGAGTATGGTGATAAACTATTATCTCTCCTTTCTGACTGTACTTTTATTTTTTTTTATTTTTTTATTTTTTTTTAATAGCTGGCATAAAATTGCACCGCGACCAAATAGGTCTTGTGCGCCATCGCATTAATATTACTGTACTGTACCATTTACCTTCTAATATAAAAACCTTTAACATAAAGTATTGCTGGGAGAAGCTAGTTGAGGGTGCAGTCAAATAAACACTCAATTAAGTATAAACTTAATTTAATTTACTTAATTGTGTGTTTATTTTACTGCACCCACAATTATCTTCTCCCATATACGAGTATACTCACAGTCAACCATTCTCTTTTTCACAAAAAATATCAAAAACAATAATATTTCCAAAACAGGTTTTACTATCGAACAGTATTTGAATTATTATATCTCCACTATGGGACTTTGGGATTATTGTGTTGGAATTGATATTTTTTATTCTTTAGACTCTGGTTACATAAAAATAATAATAATATTAAAAGATAACATCAACATGTTGAGCTAGAGACATCAATAAATAGAATAATGGTGTGAAGTATCGGTGAACTTGTCCATGATCTTCTGATGAACTGCATCTGAAACTGAACTAGTGATCATTGACATACCGTAACTATTAGCTTTTCAATACAAATCATAAGTTACTTTGTGTTCTTCCACTTCTTCTTTTGTAGCATTCTCTTTCAATGGAACTGTTTTTGTTTTTTTTATTAGACAAATTTTATGTTTCCAAACCAGTCAATTTTCTTTGAATTTAAGAATACTTCATATTAAACAAAAGTAATTCAATAATTTACATTGTTTGAATAACCAGAGTAAGCGATGATTTCATTTTTTTATAAAATAAATAGTAAAATTAATTGAACACACACAAAAATAATTAATCTCTTAACCTGATAAAATAAATAGCTGAGGATGAATGAAAATTCAGCTTTCATCTTTTTGAAACTACAAACATAATAATATTTTTACAACCAATATTTAGTATTATTATATTTCACTTTCATCCAAATTATTCATTGTGCCATTTGTCTAAGGTTAATTTAAAAAATCTATTTTGTTATTAATTTAAAAAAATCTTGGTAATACCAACAACCATTTTAGGTCCACTTACAGACTCCAATCAAAATTCTCTTTTAAAGGTTACATTCCTTTGTTCATTGATTCATCAAATAATGGGATGTATAAAAAATAATTACCGTTTTTCAGCCAAATGTTTGTCTTATTATTTCTTTGATATAAAATACTCTCGATTCTCAAAGTATTGTTATCTACTATAATTAGCCATCTGCTTGTCAACTGTTCGATCCCATGGTGGTTCCAATCTTTGGGATAGCTGTCAAAGAATTCTTGGAACCGCAATTTCACCTAGGGAGGATAACGCTCCACCTACTTCCTATACAATCTTTCTAGTTGCTCGCAGTAGAGTTCAGAATTCATAGAGTATCTGTCAGGATGAGGGGCATTCAGATGTCACCAGTAAACCCACACCAGTCCATCAAGGACACATTCCCCTTCATATTTAATAATTTCACGAGTTGCTTCTGCAGCTGTGAAATTTTTTTTTCAGAAATTCCTTAAAATTACAAAAAATTCATAGGAAACTGTCATGTTATTTCTTTGAAACAAATAACTAAGGGTAGAACTTTTTTGAAGAAATGGAATAGGATTAAACAAGCTTTTAGAATGCTGTAAAGGAAGTATTAAGTATTGGTAGCATTTTTTTTTTTTTTTTTTATGTGCACCCTATTAGCATTAAAAAGGATTCTTTCCAACAGAAAACATATTGATTTATTTGGTCAAGATGTTCACTTTATTTATTTATGATAAATAAGTAAGAACTTACAGTGTGATTGGTTGTATCTTCCTGATAGTATGTTTCAAATGATACTGTATTAATTGAATTTGAGTGTTTTAGTTCTTAATAATCAATACCAACCCAATTTTGAAATGTGTTGCAAAGAATGTTTGCTGTGTTGGTACAACTACCTACCTAAATTCAATGCTTGCTAAAATATTCTTATGAATAAATCTTGAAATGATGAGTGTAGTGTATATACCTTTTGGTAATAGATATTTGGTGGAGAGGAACATATGAGAGGAGGTTATAGAGTGTGGTATGTTTTTAGAGATCATGGTTAAATTGTAACATGTTTAATAAAGTGTTGTTAATAAAGTTGAAATATTGCATTTAAGTAAAGTGTTGTTAAGGAAGTTGAAATCTTACATTGGCGACGAGGATAACTATGGAAAACTTACCACTACCAACTTTTAATATTTCACAAGATGGAAATGATTGGAAACGTTGGAAAAGGGGTTTTGAATTATATCTGCAAGCCAAAAATATAACCTGTGATAGGCGTAAGAAAGCTTTATTGTTAGCAACGGGAGGTTTTGAGCTACAGGATATTTATTTTTCCCTACCTGATTCGCAAGAGCAAGAGGGAGATGAGAAAAATAACCTCCTCTCATTTCGGCGGAAGCATCGGACGGTAGAAGGGTCATCAGGAATAGCAGTGCTTTCAAAATGCTATTACCTGCTGTGGATGAAGAGGAGATGAAACTGACGTCGGAGGAAGGGGACCAAAAGGAAGAGGTTGAAGAAGTGGAAAAGGAAGACGAGGTGGAGCCTATCCAGGAGCCACAAACTGCTGTTGAAAACCAACCCAGGGTCAGCGGCAGAAAGCGGGCACTTCCGGCTTATTTAAAAGACTTTGATTTGAGTTTAGAATAATTAATAACTTTTCATTGGTATGAGAGGGGTGTAGTGTATATACCTTTTGGTAATAGATATTTGGTGGAGAGGAACATATGAGAGGAGGTTATAGAGTGTGGTATGTTTTTAGAGATCATGGTTAAATTGTAACATGTTTAATAAAGTGTTGTTAATAAAGTTGAAATATTGCATTTAAGTAAAGTGTTGTTAAGGAAGTTGAAATCTTACAATGAGTATCGAAATATTAAAGAAAAAGAACAATAAAATTGACTGACAACAACAAATATTTGTTGGGGATTGGGTCAGCATTATTCTCAGAAAAACTTTTTTGGAGGTAGATCTCATTGGATTTCTAGACACTAGATTATTCTATAAATTCCATGATGATGATTTAAATATAAAGTTGTTAAAATATATTTATTGTGTAATAAAGCTGTTTTCAACTGATGGACTCTGTTTAATTGCTGCTGGAAAAAAGGGACATAGTAGGGGTAGGGTCTATCTTTGCTGTAATCTAGGATGTTGGAAGACAAAAGAAGCCCAATTTTCTTATGTTATATTTTTATTTATTCTGATGCTGTTTTCATTTTTTTTTTTTTTTTTTTTTTTTCTAGAAATCATATGTATTTTTACAGCAATGGGGATATTACATGAAAAAGCCAGGAAAGTAAGAAAGACTCTTCAGTAATATTGAGAAAGACAAGCAATGAATTATGAAGATGGAATTGAAGAGGAAAAAAAGTTCATTTTATTTGAATACATCTCTAATTATTCCGTTTTCTTATTTGCTCACTAATTTGTTTTTCAGTCATTAATTTGAAATTTACACAATCCAAGCCAGTTGAGGAATGGAAGTCCTCTGTATTAGGGGGCTATTAGTTAATTATTTCCCATTCTTAACCAAATTTGGTTAAAAATGAGCTAATTTTTGTTATGTATTTTAGAACTAATGAGGTAATAATGTAAAGATATTTCACCATTGGCCCGAGCCCCCAATATCAGAAGATGCAAAAAAAAAAAAAAAAAAAAAAAAAAACCTGTACCACTACAACCCATGAAGGGTCTTGGGCTCAGTACATATAGAGATTCGTACTGTTTCTAGGCCAACGGCAGTGCAATGAGGTGATTAGGCCTTAATCACGCTCAGCCGCCAGGTTTTCCCCAATTAATTTGGGTACCCACTTTATAGAGGCTGGGTCTGCCCCAGGAGGGTCTCCATACCCTAGGGTCGTCCACCGACTGAATTAACAGAATAAATAATATTTCTGCCACAGCCGGGATTCGAACCCAGGACCCGGAGCACAGCAGACTAGTGCTCTATCCACTAGACCACGCCGCTCCCGAAGATGCAAAATGAACATAAATAAAATTTGAGAAAATAATAGAGGAGGTATATAGATAGATATTTATTGCATTTTATTAATGTGAAATATTTATTGCAGCTCATATTAATTCTGCGAAATCATCAAGATGAACTACCAGTGCAGTGAAAATTTTAACAGAGGCTTTAAAAGAATAGATCTTATTTAAAAATATTGTTTCTTCTATGTTTATCATTTTCAATTCTACCAACCATTAACAATAAAATAAAATAACCCACTTCAAAATTTGGGGTTTCGTATTTCAAGATATGTATAGTTCCAATATTGAATAAAAAAAAAAAAATCATTGAAATCGGTTATTTATGGGTTAGCAGAAGTATTTTGTTTTGAACATAGCAATTATAATTAGTCATTTTCATTGAATATAAATTGACAGTGCAGCTGATTTGTCTTTCTTTAGCTTTTAGATTACTTGAAAACTATATTAATCAGTTAACTGTCATGACAGCTGTATAATAGGATAATTTAATAATTTGAAATAATTAACCACTGTGTATCATTTAATGTATTTTTATAATCAACACTACTAAATTTGCTTTAATAAAATTTAATTTTTTTTTTTTTTTTTTTAAATATTTGCTATATCAAATACACTTATATGTGGTAAAAGGAAAATACATTAATGCTTCATTGTAACTAGGGATTGCAATCCGGAAAACCGGATCCGGTAATCCGGCGGACCCGGTATCATTATACCTTAACCGGATCTGGCAATAATATACCAGATCCGATTATAGCAATTTTGTTGTTGTTAGCAATCTGAATATTTATTTAATAAAATGAAATTCACCATTATTTATCCCTCAGCTATAAATTTCTTATATATTTAATAATGTTTTGTCTTTTCTATATTTTTTTAAATTTTATTGGCTATAAAAATGTTCACATTTTTGCAGGAATTTTTATGGATACAACTGTTAGCTACCGGTTCCCAGACACACAGACTGCTCCTTTGTTTTAGGGTGATGTGGTGCTACCATCTAACTCTCATTGATGCATGTAATTCAAACTTTAAAAAATAGAAAAGGTTTTTTAACATGATTTCAGAGAATTTTTTGGTCTTTATTATTTAAATCATCTTTAAAAAGTTATAATTTATGTGGGAAATGGAAATTTTATTTAACTTAAACTTCTCTGTTTAGTTCATTGTTATAACATGATCCTAATCTGATATTAGAAGTGGCATAACCTTCTAAAGTCTGTTTAATATTGTAAAATCTGTAATACATGTTATTTTATAAAAGTATCTGGAAGAATTTTCAGTATTAAATTTTGTTTTCATTTCATTATTAGTTTTTTGTTTAACTTTTTTATCTATTTTTCTTATATTTATTTGCTGATTTTGTGTGATGTTTCCTTTTATATATTTTTTATTTTAATGTACTTTTAATTAAAGTGTACTAAAACTTATCGATGTGTTTTATAGGATAGAAGTTTTCTTTATGTAAGTTATATACTTCTATTTCTATTGTTCTAAAAAAATTCCTGGTTCTGTCATTTTTTTTTTTTCTTATTTGTATTGTAATTTAGTAAAAATTTAAATATATTGCTACATTTTCCTCTTTGTTTCACCCTGTAACTTCTTATTTTTCAAGAACAAAAAATAAAAGTTGACTAAAATTATGACCAAATATTTTTGAAAATAAAACAAATATATGCAAAATAATCATTTAGAAAATGTTGAAAGAATGCGTGAAGATTAGAGCCACCGAAGTATGAAAGCTCTATGCCAGTCACTTAAAGAAAATTCTTTAAAAGAATGAACCAATTACAGGTTAACATTAATCATTGAAGGTATCCTGAAAGCCAACAGATATATATGTGAAAAACAAGTTCTGTCAGTCTCAATGGTCTCACACTCTGAAGCTGTGGTATTCAACCCTAGAGGTGGACAGGCAAGAGAAGTTGGGTCCCTCAATCTCAAATGCGACAGTGTCTGGAACACCTGCACACATGCTAAGAAAATCCCCCAACACTCCCTCCTCATTGATTTTGGATCCGAGGGTGAGATTTGAATGGAAAGACCTTGGCCGGAAATCGGGGCTCTGTGCACCCACCATCCAGTTGCTAACTTCTCAGATGCTAGTATCAGCAGCATTTCCATCTTGGCCTTCCTCTTCTTGTTTCATCTGTAGCTTTCTGGGCATTTCTTCACTCATATGTGTTACATTACATACCTTGCCCATTAAATCAGTCTGGTTTGAGGCTCTAAATGAGATTTAGTTAGTTAAATGCTTAATAAAACTCCTTGTCTGCACGACTCCTATAAATCCCATCCATCCATTAAAACTCTTAAGAACCAATGAATTTACTATGAACTCTATCCTATGAATTTCCTGTTCAAACACGAGAACATGTGCACTATTCTTGGTTGTAGCCTAAGCCTAAGTGAATCATATATCAGCTCTGGTCTGTACAGATATTCTTTAGCTGGCACAAGATGATGTGGCCTTTAAGTTTTTTTTCTTAATTTATAGTTGCACTGTTTTTCTGAAATTATTTTTCTTCCTACCTCAACCTCTGTATGATTTTCCTGGCTCACCATTGAGCCTAAATATTTGGCATTGCGGACTTGTTAAATTGTGTAGTCACACACTACTATTTCATTGCTTTCAGACAATCTCCTTTAACGAATACTTGAATTTTGCCTGGTTGACCAAGACCTAGCATCTTTGCAGGCTCTAGATGCATGCCTGACCGCCTATTGGCTGATTAAGCCAATCTTAATCAAATAGATTTTTTTTTTTTTTTAATAACTTGTTTATTTAAATCAAATTAAAGACATTTTTATAATGCAAGTCACTATTCCACCAAGGCAAGTCCGTGTGTGGGAAGGGAGTTCAGTTGTGGCAATTCAATAAAAGTGCAGTAAACAGTAAGAAACAATATAATACTTGAATAATATGAAAATCAATTATAAAGAAACAGTAATTAACTAAACCAAAAAGCAATAAGGAATGCATTTACATATATATGTATATGTGTATATATATATATATATATATATATATATGTAAAAAAAACTACCACTACAACCCATGAAGGGTCTTGGGCTCAGTACATATAGAGATTTGTACTGTTTCTAGGCCAACGGCAGTGCAATGAGGTGATTAGGCCTTAATCGCGCTCAGCCACCAGGTTTTTTCCCAATTAATTTGGGTACCCACTTTATAGAGGCTGGGTCTGCCCCAGGAGGGTCTCCATATCCTAGGGTCGCCCCCCTCCCGACTGAATTAACAGAATAAATAATATTCTGCTACAGCCGGGATTCGAACCCAGGACCCGGAGCACAGCAGACTAGCGCTCTATCCACTAGACCACGCCGCTCCCCTTATATATTATATATATATATATATTATATAATATAATATAGTATATAAAATAAGGGCACATAATTACAAAATTGAATTATATAATACTCAAATAATATTAAAAAACAATGATAATGAAAAACATACCATTCAAAATAAGTATGGACATCAGAATGAGTGTCCTAGGCTGACATGTCTATAGTGATAAGTAATTTGAATTTAATAATTCAGCAATTTTTTCTTCACTGAGGGATTTCACCCATATTTTAACATTATAGTAATTATCTGAATACTTTGGAGTAATATTATTGCAAACAGTAGCTATGGAATAACAAGTCTGGTGTGTCCTCCAGCTATGTTTTGGTCTTGGCACCACTAAGCTATAGTTAGATTTTACTATTTTAGAAAAACTGTGGTCAATCTTCCCGGCTTGCTCATCCTGTCTAAAATATAGCTTCTTCATAATATATAATTTATCTACAATTATCTTAAAGAATTACCTTAGTAATCTTTCTCTGCACAGTCTCAAGTTGAATGAGATTTGCAGCAAATAAATTCTCCCAGATCAACATAAAATATTGAATCAGTGACTGAATATATGCAAAGTAAATTAATCTTAATTTATTCATCGATAAAATACCTCTCAACTTATGGAATACATACAAATATTTCCTTAACTGAGCAGTAGCATTAGATATTAATCGGTAATCAAGAACAATTCCAAGATATCAATCTTGATGAACTTTCTCAACAACAGGTCAATTAAAAGGAGAGCTGCAAGCACCTCGCATGTGGATTTTCAACTCACACTTTGAGTCATCATATATAGACAAGGATATTGATTTAGTTTTCTCCAGATTTATTACTTAGTTATTAAGGATATTACTTAGTTTAACTATGTTTTAAACAAAATAAAGTAATGGTAGCCAGAGTAACAAAAGTAATAATTTATAAAACCATTATCAAACTTGTATTATGTTACAACTCTGAAACATTCTCAACACCCACAGCTGAGAACTAGCTGCTCATATTAAAAAAGAAACCATTGCACTGAATTTAGGGGTGTCCATGGGAGCTATGAATGGAGGAGCAACGGGGAGTTATATGATTTATACCATGAGCATTAGATCTCCCGCTTCATTAAGCTCTTTATTAAGAGGATATGTTGGGATAGATAACGCCAAGGTAGAAAAAATGTTGAAAGAATTGGTACATTTTTTTTTTTTTTTACCATGGACAGAAATTTTATAAAGATCTGAAATGAAAGTTTGCTTTAATATTTTAATTAGATTTAAAATACCAGGAATACTATTTTCCAAATCGAGCAGCATGTTGAAAAGAAGGGTAGAAAACATTTTTTTTTTAAAACTTTTCACATGATATTAACACATTTCAATGTATTGCTTGGTTTGTATTCAGGTCAATATTTCTATTATGCATGTTGGAGTTGTTATTCTATACTTTATGTGATAGATTTAGATTTATGCTAATAAAAAATTATTCAACTATAGCCATGATAGCAACTTTTCAATACACTTCCAATTGTTGTGTAGAAAAAGGACCGCAAATATTTTTATATTAAATAAACAGATAATATTTATCAAAACAACATATGCATATATTTTAAATTAAGAATCTAAATATTTTTTTTAAAATGATCCAAAAACATGCAAAAGTTTGACCAGGAGTCAAATAAACTTTTTAATGACATTTTTTAAGGTTTACATATAGGACTAGGCTAAAAATGTCTGGAACCAAAATCTGACTGATAAAAAAAAACACTAAGGCAACAATATTTGAACACTGACAGGCTGAAATAACGCTGTTTCTTGAATAATAATAAAAAAAAAAAAAAAAAAAAAAGGAAGAATAATAGCAACTTCATAGGTCCATAGGGATATCAAAAGTTTCCATGATGTAAAAGCATATTAATTGTGATTTAGTTAATAGTAAATTTTATTTTTATTGTTAGTTATTTTATTTTACATAGAATATTTACATATAAACGTCACTGTGACCATTTTTTCTTTATTTTCCTCATTTTTTTTTTGTGTTGTATATAATTACTATTATCATTAGTGATATTGGCCACCTACAATTTTATTTGTATTCATGTATGTTATTCTTAAGGTGCAATGTAGTGGGAAAAAGTTTCTTGTTTTATCCTAAAACAACCTCAGCATTTAATCAACCACACATACATTGTACAGCATTAATTAAAATCATAAAAATAAAACAAAAGATAAGATTTTCTATTGTAAAATAAAATAAGTTAATCAAATAGTTGCTTATTGAAAAATCACATGGTTACCAACTAAAATATTAATTTCAAAGCTCAGACTTGACTAAAAAATCTGGTGCGTGCAACACACGACTTTCACTTACCTTTATTTTTAAAATCAATGAAAGAATTTTCAAATACAGTTAGAGATAAAAAAAAATCTGGTGCGGGCAACACGCGACTTTCACTTACTCCGTTTTTAGAATCAATTAAATATTTTCAAACACAGTTAGAGATGAGTGAAACCATTAAAGAATTAATTAAATGGAATGTCTATAGAAACATGTGTTTTATTAAAAAATCTATTATATTATTATCTAAAATAATCACTTAGTTTTATCGGCTTTTCATCACTCTCTTCTAACTTTTAAAAGCTTGTGTATGAGATAATATTTTTTCTAAAATCTCAAGCTTTCTAATGGTATATCATACTGTTCTTATGTTCAAAAACAAAAAATTACATTAAAATTTTTTTTTTTGTTTTCTCCTTTAGTGGGGTATCTAATTCATTCAATTTATATATTTACCTGTTTTTTATCAGTGGTAAGAAGATAATATAGTTATTTTTATATAATCAACAAAATTAATGGTACTTTAGAGAAAGAAAATTTAAAATATCGGCATTTAAGCCATGTCAGACCATTTTAATCCAAATGAAACCTAAATGATATTTAAGTCCATTAAATTTTACATCGATATAGCGACTTTAAACAAAATCGTCAGAACCGTTTTTGAGAAAATCGAAAAAAGGTGCAAAATGCATGGTATAAATAGGCTCTTATGGTAAGCTGATTTTGATTAAAAAGATTTTGTACCGTCTCGGGCATATAGTTGTCTTAATTATGAAATTTCAGTTTCATAGGAACTTACCACACACACACACAGACCTTTTTGCGGGACTTGGTTATTTGGACTCAGGGGACCCTAAAATGAGTATTTCCGTTGAAAACTGGAATTCAAAAATTTTCACGATCGCTATACTTTCCCTTACTATATATGGTAAGTGAAATTAAAATTATTCTGATGGGTTTAAATATCACATTAAAAATTAAAATATGGTTGATAGTAGATCTGCCAGGCCTGAACCCGCATTGGTACTCACCAACTAGTTTCCACCCATGCGAGTAGTTGATCCCCACCAATAAGATTTTGTAAGCGACGCTAAGGAGAGGTATACCTCTATAATTGCTACATGATAATCTGTCACTTTTTTTGTATATAGAGCTGAGCAGTGCGGTACTCCATTTCTGCGGCATTCCTTCAGAAGTCCAGATGTCATAAATCAGTCTGTACATCTCATTAGTCACTTTTTCACCCCCAAACTTAAGTAGATCTGCTTGTATCTGATCTATGCCTAGTGTCCTATTATTGTGGAGGGATTGTATTATTTTGGCAATCTCTTCCTTGTCCCAAGAACATAAAAGAATCATCAGGGTATGGGAGAGAAAGGTACTTAGGATAATATATGGTCCAATTTACGAATCAGGACAATGGTGATCCAGGAAAAATCAGGAACTAATGGATATGTATGGCGAACCAGACATAGTGATATTTATAAACATCACAAGGATACGGTGGCTTGGGCATGTAGAAAGAATGCCTGAGTATCGCCTACAAAAAAGACTCCTATACCAATTGCCAGAAGGAAGGCGAATGCAAGGAAGACCATGGATGAGATGGCTTGAGGACGTGGAAGCGGACCTGCGCCAGATTGGTGGGAGGAGTTGGTGGAGACATGCAGCTGATAGAGATGACTGGAAGAGGATAATATCTGAGGCCAAAGTCCTACAGGGGCTGTAGAGCCAAAGTATAGATAGATAGAGGTTCTTTCTTTCTTCAGTTTATTTACCAATGATTATTACATTTGTAGCATAAAATAAAAAGACAATATTATATATAATACAATATATTAAGAAGTACTTATATCTGTAAAGATCTCAATACTGTGTGTTCACTTCAGGAAAATGCAAGTAGATGGAACCAGACACACAGCAATGCTCCATTGGCTATCTGTTTACATGCAACTGACTTTACTGACAGAGAACTACGACTTAAGCCTAAAAGTTGGCACTGAAAAACCAATAAGACGAAGAAGTTTTTATTTAAATATAAATCTTAATTAAATTACTTAACTACCTAAATCTTAATTAAATTACTTACTCTTGATAATTACTTAATCATCCCATTGTTGTTGACTGACGCCTTTCAGCTCACACAACCACTCTGAAGAAGGCCTACAATTTAGGCCGAAACGTCGGCACCAATAAATTAAGTTTACGCTTAATTGTGTGTTAAATTGACTGCACCCTCAACCAACTTCTCTCATAAATCTTAATTGCATAATGCTTAAGCAAATAATATAATTCATGGTAATACAATGAAATAAGTACTGCAACAGTTAGATATACCAAATCAAAAAAATTTTGTAACAAACTTATTCCAGTTAATCTTTAGTCTTCAATTAATTAATCTTTAATCTTCCAGTTAAAATTTAATATCAGTTTTACAGATATTGTATTGAATTTAGGGAATGGTGTTGCTCAGTATCAGGACAATCTGCTTATTCACAATGAATTCATAAGTTGTTAAATAATTATTACTATGTCTTCAATATATGCAGTACATCCTATTTTTTCACATTGTTTTTTTTTCTATTTGTGCATACAGGTAGCCTCCTTGGAGTTCACATCTTGACTCAGGATGATTATTTATAGGGAAGGATCATCATCAGTCTATTTTTTTTTTTAGAATTGATAAATTCTAGAAACGTTGTTTGTTCATTTAACATCACTTTATGCTACTGTGGATAGTCCGATGATGCTACAGTGGGAGTCCTAAATTTTGCCTATCCAGGTTTAAATAGGATAGAGGTCTTTAACGAGTAGCTGACATCGTACAGGCTCGGGATCGCCTTTTTACATCCCCTTGGAAGGACAGCATAACTAAGGATTATTCTAAACACGTGTTTTATAATTTACTTTGTGCATTAAATTTGTTTCCATGTTAATAGTGATCCAGATGTCTAAAAAAATGATAATCTGCAAACAAGAGGTCCGAGGAGTAGGGTGGATGAAGCAGTTTCATTTTCAAGCTTAAACAGTTTTTGTGATGTCACACGTGAGACATATGGTCGGGCGTTGTCATGCAACAAAATGGGCCTCTTCCGATAAACCAACAATGGCTTCATTGTTGCCAATTTCTGAATTATTAAATTAATTTGGTTTAAACACGATTCGGCATTGATGGTTTCTCCAGATTTTAAGCTGTAGTGTGTCAAACCAAATGGAGCCCCCCGAACACTGACCGTAACCCTTTTTTTGTTTGTCCTGACACTTTTCAGAATGCCTAATGTTATCGTAAAGTATCCACTTTTTATCACAAGTAACAATTCTGGTCAAAAAAAGGGTCGAGTTTGTTTCACCAAAGAAGTACAGCACGATCATCATAACGCTGTTTTTATTTGGCGGTCGTTCAGTGTGAGAGTGATACAACTTTCAAGGTTTTCTACCTTTGCAATCTTCTTGAGGCGGTCATCGATGGTCGCTTTGCAAAGATTATTTTTTTCTGCAAGTTCTCAGACAATTGTTCTACGGTTTTCCTTCACCAAAGCCCGCAGAACATCGACTTCAGGAGAGGAAGTCCTTCCACGACCTTTTTTGTCTGAAAGGCTGATGAACCCTACCACCCCAATTTTTTCAAACCACCGTTGAACAGTATACCTATTATTGCTACTCCCGCCCCAAACGTGATTGGTGTTTCTGACCGTTTGTATACTGTTCCGACCGAGTCTTAACTCGTAAAACAATATTTGAAAATAGCCTGTTGAAATCTTAGTAAAGACTGAATTATTTTTAAACAGCAAAATGATAAAGAGTTAAACGAACATCGTTTGGAAGAACATTAAAAGTGGCGACATTTAAAGAAATGAATAATACAGTAAATTTAAACTGTTTGTTGGAAAGAGGGGTATTTTAAAGATGACTCAAATTACAGCATTATTTTCCAGACAGTCCAATATTTATCCGTTTTATTATATAATTAGAAATGGATAAATTATATCACAAATTTCAATTATATTTGTGCTGAATTCTAAATGGTTTTAATGTTTAAAAAATAATGTAATAATTTATATTAATTAATAATTTATTTTTATGTACAGTTTTTAATTGATTTTAGAATTTTGACTAAAAAAAAAACAAAAAACTTTATAATTGTTTGCTGGTGTTGGCGACCTGTAAGTCAGACCGCGATTTCTAGAAAAAAATCGGTGGCTTGGAAGTAAAATTTAATTAAGTGTAGTGCGGTTGTGATATGTTATAAACTAGATAAATTCTAAAAGAAATCATCCAGATTTGGTAAAAAAAATGTTTATTTTTATATCAAAAAAAAAAAAAAAAAAGCTTTAAAATATACTTTATATCTCTAATTTCCTTTTTAATAGTAATAGAAGGTATGACCTAGTTATTTCTCAGCTTAAGTTTTTTTTCCCTTCTTATTTCAGGTGACATAAAAGGAAATCGATTAATAATATGTTCTATCTAAGCTTTTTAAACATGTCTTTGGTTATTAATTACAAGCTATTAATGATTGCTAGTTTGTATTTATTTTATGATGAATTGAGCTTATGAATACTCTTGGGCTTGGTAGTAGTTTTTATAACTGTAATGGCCGCCACTCACTGTACAGGATAATTATTTTATCCCATGTCCTGGATTATGCATGCAATTGAAATGATAATTAAATGTAGTGCTGTTTAAGATTCATCGATTAGTTTATATAATTTACTTTTTAGTACTGTGACTATTAACCGATTAAACTCTTTGATTTCATTTTAATCTTAATGAATTACCCAGATAAAGTCAAAATGTTTCCTACAAGTTATTTTCCAAAGTTTTATATCCACATACTCCATGCCTGTAGGTGTTTTTATATATTCATTATATAAGTTAGGTGTGATTATATATTCATATATTTATAAATATGTGTTCATATATATTGTTTTATACCATAGTTTTTAATTTAATTTGTTTTTCTGTTTTAGCTTTGGTGTTCTACCGTTCTTTTTTTGCTGAAATGTAAGTGATTTTTTTCTATTAAATATATCATCACCTTTTTATAAATGATTTTTTTTTTTTTGCTGAAACTTAAGTGATTCTTTCTATTAAATATATCATCACCTTTTTATATATAATTTCAAAAACTTTGAAGGATGATGTGGCAATCAAAAATGACTAGTAATATTGAAAAACTATTAATTTTATTTTTACATTTTTCTCACTTCCACCTGAATCATCTCATCCTTCATATTTATCACACTTTCAACTATTTAATATTTAATACAACATAAATAAATACTGAATAATTTGTCTGCACAATTATTGTAAATTAGCATGACCTTATAAGATATAGACTTATGTAATTTAATAGATTTAATAGAATTTAATTATAAATAAAATTTGTCTAATATATAATATTAATTGGTTATTGTTATTTGTCGCTTTTCTGAAGTTATGGTTGAATCGATGAGTAAACTAAGTTTGTAAGATTGGTTAGGTGGGCTCTTTACTTATGGTCTGAAATGCCGAAGTTATACTAATGTTTTTACATATTATAATAGTTTTTTTTGTAGTATTCTAAAAGAAAAAAAAAAAGAAAAACAGTTATTTAAAAAAAAGAAGACTAATCTGAACTATTGAATTAAATCATTATTTAATATACAAACATGAATTTTTTTAAACTTTCTTGATTTATCTTGCTATCAACAATTAATTAATTATTCATACCATTTCTGGTGCTTCTAATTTATGATTAAATCATATATTTATTAGTCAATGGCATTTTGAAGATCTCTATTAGTCATCCTTAAAATTCTGATTGGAATATAAATCTTGTTTTCCATTTGTTTATGAATTAATGAAAAATAATTTTTATTCTGGGACATTTTGCCCCATAAGAATAATATACAGTGAAAAGAGGAAGTCCAATTTGTCTGGCTTCATTTGATACATAATTATTTGGGATAGTAAAGTATTTTAAGTTAATATAAATAAAAGAGACAAATAAAAACAGATAACAACATCAATGAGTTTAGTTATGTATTATCAAAGTCAGGATTTATCACATATGTGCGGAAGGTTGATTTTTGAGGAGGTGAATAAATAATTGGTGTTTGAAAGTGGTTAGGGATGACACTATGCAGAGGGAGATGGGTAAAGAGTTCCAAAATATGGTAGCATGGATAATGCAGGACTTTTCAAGGGTGTGCAAAGAAGAGCGCACACGGAGTAAGGAGGTCAAAGATATAGGAAAGTTTTTTGGCTTGCAAGGATTGGAATAGGAAGATGCCAAGAGGGTATTTTCTTCAGGATTGGGGATAGAGCCATGTTTGACCAGAATACCAGTGAGAGACGTGTCACTGTCTGGAGTGGCCATAAATAAATCTTATAAACCTATTCATTAATCATTTTAGCCTCATCTTGTTTTCGCCACTGAGTCCCCCGTATACTAGGTATCTATAGTCAAAGACACTAAGAGTAACTGGTTCTTCTAGGAAAAGATTATTAGAAGCGTAAGAGCTGTTTGATGATAGGGATGGGTTTTCTGGTAATTTGGGAAATATATTTACTCCACATTAAGTTTTGATCATACATAACTCATAGATTTTTTATGGAGTATTGGAATTGGATAAGAGTTTTATTAAGAAAGAGTAATGGGTAGTAAGGAAGTGAATGGAGGGAAGGTTTTGAGCCAATAAGTATTGCCTTTGTTTTCATTGGATTCAGGCTGTTTATTTAAACTATACTCGTATTTGCTTCCTTAGTTTTTATTTTTTCTCTGTTGACATATTTTTATTATAACTA
Organism: Piezodorus guildinii; assembly: GCA_023052935.1. Taxonomy (NCBI): domain Eukaryota; kingdom Metazoa; phylum Arthropoda; class Insecta; order Hemiptera; family Pentatomidae; genus Piezodorus; species Piezodorus guildinii. Next base: position 94,401,676 of record CM041293.1, read on the forward strand.
ATATTCAAGCCCCATTGTTTGTACTGTTATTTAATTTTACAGAGGTATAACAGATATCAAATTCTTTCTGTGTTATTACGGACAGACAAACTGGGCCTTTTCTGTTTGTTGTTCTTTATTCTTAGAGAATAAAATGTTTTTATCATTGAAAGCCCATTTCTCCCCATTTGAACATCCTAGTTCTTAAAGAATTTTCTACATATACTTTAAATAAGTTGGGGACACTTTGTATCCTTGAAGAAGACTTTACTGTTTTAAAATTTTTATGACATCATAGAGCCAATTTTTATTTTGCTTGTAATCATAGGAAGAATAATCAGGATTATGTATCAGCAACCATTCGGCTATCATCAGGGCAAATGAATTTGTAGTGAAGAACATTAGAACTGCATTTCTAGCCTCCAGTTCATTTGCACTTGCAGTTTCATTTAACACTACTAACTCATTTGCCTTAATGGCGGGTGAATGTATGAAATATTGGCAAAATACAATAAAATCTTGTTGATTGAATCCTGTTTATTCTGCTTATGAAATGAATGAATGAATACATTATAGCATCTTTTAAGGTCATAATCATTATCTCGATGCATTTTTATCGGTAGCACTATTGTCATTTGGATTAATTTACTCTATGAATGGTCTTTACTACATTTAGGAAGGTTTAGATATAGAGATTGACACTGTTTCTTAAAAATGAACATGCAAGGCTGTGATTATGCTGAAATGACACTCAATGCTCAGCTATCACGATTTCCTTCCAATTTTGGGTAACCCCTTTATAGAAGCATAGTGAGCTTCAGGAGGTCTTACTAACCCAGGGTCATACTAAGACTGAAATAACAGAAAGAATAGTTATAAAGTTTTATAAATGATAAATATTTTTAATAAGAATAAATTTTAAAAATGCTAGTTTTTTAATTGAGAAAAAACTAGAACATTTTTGCAGTAACTGCATGCAATTAATTTTATTTGTCACAGTTTTCTTATAATTCTGAAAATCTCTGTAATATTAGTAAGTATAAATGTCAATGGATAATATTTAAGTTAAATATAATATCAAAAACTTAGATAATTATTGAAAACTGTTAGCTAAATAAGTATATGTTTACAAACAAGTGTACCTAATGATGTTTTAACCCACCTTCTAAACAGTGTTTTAAGATGTTTTCTTTCTAAATAAATTCAAAAGTAAGTTGAATGACACTTACTAATTTCCTTTTCTTGATAAAGATTTTTGAGTCCGAGATTTTTTCTTAACCGTTCTGCTTTTATGAAATGTTTATTCTCCATTGTGATGTATGTCTTCTATGTTAGTCAACAATTTGTCAATATGTACGGCCTTTATTTATACTTTTAATTGTCAACATATTAACGTTCTTGTTAGCATTCTTTTCTTGTTTCTCATATTATTTTTTATTGCTGCCCACTTGAATATTCATTTGAGAAATGTGCTGAATAGGATTCAAACAATCCATTAACATCTTCAATGTTGATATTCATGCTTAGTTCAATTTGTCTATAAGAGCTGTTGATGATTCTTCAGGACTTAAAAAAAACATATCAATTGTGGGCATTATTGTATGTGAGAACATTTCATTGTTGATTCTTTTTATTTAGCACAATAGCCTGTGATACTATTTATTTAAAAAAAAAAACGGTACCACTGCTATCCATGAAGGTTCTCAGGGGTAGTACATTGTAAGGGCATACTGTTTCTAAACCAACATTTTAAAAACAGAGGTAATTTGGTATATATGTACGTGTTTTAATGAAAGTAAAAAGTAGGTGGGAGCTGTGTAATTTAGTAAGCTTTATCCAGATTCAACGTTTTATTTATTTATTTTATAATTTCTTTTGTTTAATGTTTTTGTCAAATACTTAATTTCTCTTGTTATGTGAGCGTATTTATATAACTTAGATGTTCACTTACTATATTTCTAACTGTTTTTATTCTTGATTTTTCATCAGTTTTTATCACCACTGTTGTTTTTGTTATCAATAGTATCTGCATTATGCAACCATCAATATACCAAGGTTAAATATTTCTTATTACAACATATTTTTTTTTTATACTTTATTCCAGTTCTTAATTATAGGAAGCTAAGAAGAAAGCTCTGTTTTGAATCTTAAATGGTTTTTAAATCATCAAAGCATCTTTTAACATCTCAAAAGATCTTTGGTATTTCCTGTTCAATTCATAGACCTTATGTTGATTAAGAAAATCAATTTGGTATAAATGAACTCAACCTTTACATACTAATGTCTTCTAATATATATCAATACACTTACTTAAAAAAGTTTCCGTACACCAAGTAAGTTTGTTACAGACTATGCTAGCTTTTTTTCTTTAATATTTTTCTTGCAGATATATCTGATCCTAATCACAGGTAATAATGTACCAAGGTTTTAACGGTTTGTTATTAATATTAAAGGAGAGAGTGTTTTATTTGTAAATCAAAGGTCAAAAAAGTTTCCATATATCTAGAGTTTAATCCTATTTGTTTTATTATTATTATTATATTCAATCGTTCTGTATCTTATCTCTATCCTTGCCTCCAGTTCAGTTTTAACTTTCCTTGAATCTGTGAGTGTCTGATATTTTATAAAATGCGAATATCACGTGAATCACAGTTCGTTACCATAACCAGGGCTTACCCCTCCGAAAAATTGCCCAAATGTTACATAAATCACATTCAACGGTACAATATGTTCTCAAACGACCCCGAGAATCGAATTCCCTGGAGGACTGACCCAAAAACTGGCAGGTCAAGGAACTAAGATAGACACCACAGAAGTGCATTTTAGCAAAAATAAATGAAGAACCTCATACTAGTCATTGGACGTGTCATTGGCCTACGGGATACAAATTCACCCTGAGACCATCCAAAATGTGCTAAGGGAGGATACTTTTTTGAGCAAGTGTACATATATAAAAAACTCACTTGGTAGGTCCGGGTTTACTTCAAGATCACCGCCAGATAGTTCTGTTCTGATCTACAGCTGTACTTCTTTCCTGATCAGTCAAAATAACAATATTTCTGAAAATTCTTGCCTACGTAATCACTCTATTCCTCCACCTTACTTTGGGTCTTCCAACATTCCTGGTTCAATGTAGTACCTCTGTCATTAACTTTTTTGGAATGCTCTTTTTTCTCATACTAGCCAGGTACTAGACCAAGTGAGGAAGTTCCAATTTGATGAATTGAATAATGTTTATATTATTGTACATTTCATAGATCACAATTCCTATATAGATCACAATCCAACGTCTATTTGTTCCATCTTTGGTCCAAATATCCTTTTGAGCACCATTATTTGGAATAAGAGAAATTCCATTTTTGATAATAACTGACATAAAATAATATTTAAAAATAAAAGGTTTCACCTAATTATCTATTTATTCTTTTTGTGAATTTGGGATTCTATTAGTTCAATTGAGTGCAGTCCTGAAAGAGCACTGGATTACTGCTCTCTGTGTCCTGAATTCAAATTTGGTTGTGGTAGGATAATTTTTGATTATGTTATTTCATCCAAGATTTGACTCTCATGAATTAATACATCCTCCGGGGGCTCACTCAGTCTCTAAAACTATGGAAAAGCCTGGCAACTTTGTGTGATCTCAGCTTAATTATCTTCTTATTAGTTCTCAGCACACTTTGATTAGTCAGGTAAGAATATTATTAGTTCGAGTTGCTTTAATATTATTAGTTCGAGTTGCTTTGTGTCAATAATTTTTTTTTTAATTTGCTCCTGCACCTTTTTTACAATATTCCTCAATGTCTAATCATTATTTAAATAAACCTTTACATTAACAAAAGTATTTATTAGTAACTTTAAAAAATAATAACGGTTATATGTATTTACATTGAAAAAACACATAATAACTTAGAAGCTACTAAATATCTGATGGCAACAATCGAGACATTGATTTACAGAAGCTACCAACGGACATTTTTTTACAAAATTGATATTTTGTTTTCCTCATTTCATTTTATTTAATAATAATAATACTTTCTTTATTTATTCTGGGACAATTCCCTTCAGAATAATACATATGAAAGTAAACAAAGTCTTAGATGCCTTAGAGTAAGAATGGAAGAAAAAAAAAATACAGTGATAAAGTAAAAAATAAATACAAAAGAAAAAAATAACATAGAAAACCAAACTGATGGATATAATAAATCGACTTCTCATACTAATGAGTGAGAGAAAAATAAAATAAAATAAAAATAATATAATAATAATACATATGTACATAAAACTAATTTAGATGATAGTTAAAATAAATAAAATATACAATTATCCTTCTGTTCCTGTACAGAGCTTTGATCAAAAAATAATTATATACAATTCCTATCTAATTAGAGAAAAAAAAAAAAAAATAGCTTCTATGTTAACACTTCTATGATTTTTTTTTCTATTTGAACATTTTCATTTAAAATTGGTTCTTGTCGAGATTCCTAGGAAATTGAATGGATAGGAAGTAATTAAATAGACGGGATTTAAAGGTTGGAAGGGTATTAGAGTTACGGATATGAGAAGGGATAGAGTTCCATACGGAAGAGGATCGGATAATTAAAGATCTGTCGAAAGCTGCGTTTCGATGGGGCAGAATATACAAATCAGAAGGCCGCACAAGAGTGTTGCTGGAGGATGCCAAGAAGTACTTGCCATGATAGGAAGGATAAAGCCACTTTAACTCTTCGTAAAATCAAGTGAGAGAGGTGTCTCTGGAGATCCCAAAGATGAATCGGATGAAGCAATTAAATAGTATTTTTAATTTTTCTTCAAGATCTCCAGAGACCCCCAAACACATAACAGCAATAGTCAAAGTGGGGAAATATTGGGGAGGAAACCAGTAGCCTATGGGTTTCTACAGGAAAGAGGTGACAGATGCCGTTTAATCGCTTTAGAGTGATGAAGGAGGGACGGGAGATGTCAGAAATATGGTTTTGCCAGAAGAGGGTTTGATCAAAAGTGATTCCAAGGTTTTTAATGGGATGAATGAATTCTATTGGATCATTATTTAGCAGAAGTGTAGGAATGGGATGAAGAGTTTTAAGGAGTGGACTTGAACCTATTACGATTGCCTTAGTCTTCTTAGCATTCAGCTTTAGCTTGTTATCTATGGCCCACTGACTAATTTTATTTAAATCATTTTGTAGCTTATCGGCTGCTAGTAATAGATCCGAGGGTGGGAAGGACAGGTAAATTTGGAAATCGTCGGCATACAAATAATATTGGGAGTGATCAATGAGGAGAGGAAGGTCATTTATGTAAACAGCAAATAGGGTGGGAAACAGTGATGAGCCTTGTGGGACACCACAGGATAGAGGCAGTCATGGAAGGAGTTTGGCCTGGAACCACTAAGTACTGGGAAAAGTCAGAAAGGAAGGACTTGAACCATCGCAGAGCACTATTGAATAGAGGAAGGTTTCTAAGTTTGGAAAGGAGAATGTTGTGATCAACTGTGTTGAAAGCTTGGGAAAAATCTAAAAGAATGAGGATTGTTAGTTGTTGGTGTTCCATGGCGCTTTAGAGGTTCTGAGTTATTTTAAGGAGAGCGGATTGAGTAGAATACCCTGTTCGGAAGCCGGATTGTAGAGGAACAAGAGGGAATTTTCTTCTAGGAAATTTGAGAGCTGGGTTTGCATTAGCTGTTCCAGTGGCTTGGAGAGATTAGACAAGAGTGAAATAGGCCGGAAGTCAAGAGAAGAAGAAGAGTTTGGGATTTTGTTCAATGGTCAGACTAGAGCAGTTTTCCAAGAGGTAGGAAATATGGAATATTGTAAGGAAAAATAGTAAACATGATAGAGAATGGTAAGAGGACCGGAAGACAGGGTTTTATTAATGTTACAGGGATGTTATCAGGTCCATTGGTGTGGGGTTTTAAGATGGTGGTTAATAATTCCTCATCTGAGATGTGAGAGAAAAAAAAACTATTTGGATTAAAGCTATTATGTTCAATATCGGTAAAGGATGGCGAGTTAGGAACAAAGGGTGTGAAATGATTATTAAGATCGTTTGGTGTGACTGTTATTGAGATGAGGTTATTCGATTCTGGGAAAGATAATTTACACAGTATTTTTCATTTTGATTTGGAATCAGGAGTATTGGAGAGGGCGGTATGGGTATGGAGGGATTTAACTCACCGAACTACGACCTGGGTTTCATTTCGAAGTTCTTTAAAATGCACAAAGTCTGCAGGCAGGCGACGAAATTTGCGTCTTGCTGCTTTCCGTCTATAAATAAATAAACAAAACAAACGTTTTGGAAATCAACTTCTCAATTACTGATCTTCATTAGCAGGTAGATATGTAATTATTATAAAACTAAATATTCATTTGAAACTGACTGTAAAATAAACACATTAGAATAAGATTTGGTTTAGCTAGTAGTAGTATCTCTGAGTACTGAGCCCAAGACTCTTCATGGGTTGTAGAGGTACAAGATGATTTTTTTTTTTTTTTTTTTTTTTTTTTTTTTATCATGTAGACCAATATTCATTGATTTTTTTTTTTGTTAAATCTATTATATTCATTTTACTGATGTTACTTTCCAAATGAGAAATCACACACTAGCATTATAATATTTTTTAGTCCCTATAAATCAGCTCTAACCATTATGAGCTTTCTTTACTAGTTTGTTTGTATATTCATTTTAGTCACTTTATGCTGGTGTGGCTAATTGGACAATGTTACCAGTGGTCCAGGAACCAGAAGATTTAAAGGCGGAAAATACGTGTTATTATTCAGATATGAAATACTTAGCTTGCAGCTTCTGTCAACTACTGACACCCACTTTAGTCCAGGAGCGAGAAGTATGCTACTACCTCATCCCACATACTGTACCACACTTATTAAGGAAATGTATTTCTTACAGTCATAAGACCTTTACTAATCAGACAATTAATTTGATGAAGTGATTAGTAATATTGATTTATTTGCCCATCGAACATATAAGTAGTTTTTCTTCTAACTACTATGTCACATCTCAAAGATGGCAAAAATATATTTCTTGGTGATTAGAAACCCTTACTAGTGACTGTCAAAAGAGCGAACATCCCCACGTGGATGCTGGCAGACTACACGTGAAAATAGGCTCTTGGTCAGACAGTTTCAATATTGATTACATAAAAATAAGACTAAATTGAGAAAGTCATACAATTTAATAGTGAGATTTTGTTAATTTATGCCATTTTTTTATTATTTATTTTTTAATGTAAATTATCTAGGCTATTGTTTTTTTCTTCAGGTAAAAGTAAATAAATAGACGAATGGTCAATACAAAAGTATTTGGACAATAATAACAGATTTTATTGTTAAAAGAAAACTGTACAAAAGAAAAATGTTAATTATGTTAAAAACCATATAAGGCTGATTTGGGACTCCAAATTCTTGAAATTAAGGAAATACCTCAATCTTAATATAGATTTCAATTTCAATATTTAAAATAAAAGAAATGGAATATATGCCTATTTAAAGAGTTATTAGCTAGTAAGAAAAAAATAAACAAAACTTTGTTATTCGAACGTTGCTACTAAACAGTGTACATCAATCTGTGACTAATAAATTTTATTTTATAACATATATTAGTAAATAAAATCCTGCTCATATTTGTTCCATAAAAGTGATATACATGTTGCTATAGTATTTTATATAGGAATATATCTGATGTTCCGACTATTACTAGTCTAACTACCTACTTTATGGATATTACTCTTATTTTATTTTTTGTAGCTATATTCCATTTTAGGTCTTCTTTTATTCATAAAAGAAAAATTAAAACTGATGAAAACTGTTTACAATGAATGTTGTAAAAACTAAAATTCAAAAAAGTTATATTGTAATGTATCTTTCGGATTTAAAATTTTCTGCCCAACTCCCAACTCATATAAACCCTCTTGTCCGCAACCTATCAACCTCGCATATTCCTGACAACCCTCCGAGGCGATTGAAAAGAAGATGGCCTCGGGATCTACTTACTTAAATAAACATCGAAGTACTACGCTGGGTAGTTTCTTCACAAGCCTTATACGCCTTTTATTATAATTCATCACTTTTACTTATGGTATTTATGTAATATACAGTTGTAAAATTCAATAAAATAAATTAAAAAAAAAAAAAAAAAAAAATTTTTCTGGAACCAAGATTTCTCTTAACCTATGGGGTTTAAAGTTTATAATAATTTTTTGTATGTTTATTTTATTTAACGTCACTTTATGCTAATATGGCTAATCGGACGATGCTACAGTGGAAGTCCTAAATTTTGCCTATCCAGGATGATTTTTTTGTTCTGAAGAGGCATCAGAAAAAATATTTAAATGAATTTGTAACCTATTAAAACATTAAAAAAAAAAAAAAAAATAGCTTCTGTATTACATAATGTTGCAAAAAGTCGTCAATGACTGGACTAAACCATAGGAAATTCTTTTAGGTATTTTAGTTTTTACATTTATTATAGAAAGATGTCATCGGTTGTAATTTTATTTTTAAAATTAAAAAAGACCAAAAATTAAGCCATCGATATAAAAAAGTTTTTTGGAAAAGAGATGATGAAAAGCAAGATTTTTATTTACTGATGTCATTAAAAAAATATATATATCAGTCACAGATTGATATATAATTTTCAATTAACAACATAACATTCAAATAGCAATGCTTCAACATTTCAAACAGCTAAAAATTCTTTAAATAACTGTTAAAAATTATCCAAGACCTACAATCCTCAATAGACCAACAAAAAATCACTATTCTGATCCTTTTTGATTTCTCAAAAGCTTTCAATTCAGTTAATCATAACATTCTTCTTTCCAAACTCCAAAACCTTTGAATATCAAATAGTGTCTTAAAATGAATTGGCTCCTTTTTGCCTTCTCAAGCCTAAACTATTGTCATACTCAATGAACCCACTTCCTCCTCCATTTCACTAAAACCTGGAGTTCCTCAGAGGTCCTCACTCTCGTCAACTCTTTTTTCCATCTATATCAATGATCTCCCTGATCCCATCCACCCCTCACAATATCACCTATATGCAGACGATCTGCGCCAAAAGCTACTACAGGATATTGATAATATCAATGCATGGGCTACGACTGAAGATTGGAAGCTGAATGATGGAAAAACAAAGGCCATCCTCATCGGTTCCAAGAACCTTCTAAATTCTCTTCAGTATCATCATCTACTCTACCTTAACAAACTGCTTATCCACTTCCACACCTCAGTAAGAAACCTTGGAGTCATTATTGATCAAAATCTATCCTGGAGTGACCATATCTCAAATCTCCCACAAATTGATCGCTAGCCTAAAACAATTCCTAAGCTTTCATTATTCCATCTCTCCTAAAACCCGTATTTTATTGGTCTTTTTTTCTCATTTTCCCCCTGTTTGACTACAGTTGCCCCGTGGGCTGTCTGAGAAGTTTGATATGAGACTTAAAAAACTAATGAATTGTTTCATAAGATTTGCATGTGGAATTCCCAGACTCTCCCATGTTTTTAGTAGGTATACCGAGTTGAACTGGCTCTATCCCTCTTTCCGTTGGCAATACCTCCTTGGTGTCTGTCTTTTCCAATTTTGCAAAACAAAAAACCTCCTTATATTCTTGATATGCTAACCACTTGTTCCTTTGTCCATACAGTAAACATGAGATCCCAGCCGATAAACTTGTACATACCTTCCCACAGATCCGCCTCCTTCAAAAAATCTTTTTTTATTCTTGCTACCCTATTTTGGAATTCCTTGCCTATATCCATTCGTTAAGCCTTATCTTTAACCACTTTTAAACATCAGCTATTTCTCCATCTCCTTAACTCTCAATCTTCCCAACATATGTAATATCTTCAGCTATAAATGATAACTATGCATTGTTTCTAAATCCGTCTGTTATATAATTATACTTAAGTCTTAAAAGACGAGAAAAATAATATTTGTAATGTACAGTTTTGTTATTCTTAGGGGACTACTCGTGCTAGAATAAAATTTATTTTCATTTAAAAAGTTGTATATTCGATATCTTTTGTTTTAAAAATTGTAATTGAAATCTATATTATTAAGATTTTGGCATTTTTTTTAATTAAATGAATTTGGAGACCCCAATCACCCTTATACAGTTTTTAACATAATTAAAATTTTTCTTTTGTACAGTTTTCTGTTAACCATGAAATCTTTGATTATTGCCAAAATATTTCCATAGTGACCATTCATATATTATACTTATACTAGAAGAAAAAAACAATACCTTTGATATTTTACATTTAAAAATAAATAATTAAAAATTGGCATAAATGAAATTAAAACCATATAATCTCACAATTAAATCGCTAATTTTTACCTGAAGTCCACCACATGGTTTTGCTGGACCTTTGCTCTTCTGGCAGTCATTTGTAAGAGTTTCTAAATATGTATGACTTGAATTTCTCCTGAATGTCTTTTCTTAACTTGATGTCAATAGCGACTTTATTTAAATATTTGATTAATTATTCTTATATATATTTTTTTTTTGTATAATAATTATGAACATGTTAAGCTGTGACTTTCTCCTTAACTGCTCATAATTTTTTATGTCAAGAGATGAGCCTTGCTGTCAACACACAATCTCTTTTGTCACTGATAATATCTGCTTTTACTCTTTTTATTATTTTTTTCTTTTACCATATTATTTCCTTTGACCAATTGGTATAACTAAAATCTTTTACTACTTCCAAATTATTTATTATTTTATTTAAAAATTATTGGGGAAATATAACATTATCGATAAAGTTACCTAATAAAATTTTAAATTTAAAATATAGTAAGGTATGATCTCTTCCCTGTTGGGGGTTGTTTATGCTAATAACAAGCTGAAATATAAGGTTATCAATGATAATTCTAGTGAATATAATTTTCCGAATGATTGAAAATCAGTTTAGTTTAGTGCGAATTACAGTAGATTTGCTAGTGTAACGTGGCATTTCTAACACACTGCTGTTAATCCACAGCTATGAACATTTTTTTGCAAATCTATAGTTGAAATCTTTTTTAAGGCTTTGACTTTATCTTCTTAAGGAACTAAATTTGAAAAATCTTGGAGAATAGTTGCTGCCATATTTTATTTTTGTAAAAATTATTATTATTTTTAAAAATGAGGTCAAAATTAAAATTCTTCAGACCTCTGTTGTTAAAATAAAATGTTGAACAGGGACTAGAGAGGTAAGCACGTACTCGGAACCCATACAAGCCACCTGGTCCGTCACAGGTAAGTAGCATACCTCAGGGGTTCTACTTTAGCATAGCATAATATCGGCATTACGTGGTTCACCTAGCGAGGCAATAATTATGCTATCCATACCGTGGAGCAATAGTTCATTAAAACTTCATAATTACTTTAATTGCGTAGGATTTAATATTATTCATAATTATTTATAAATTGGAATATGATTTTACGAATTTAAAAAACGCTGCAAATTATAACACAATGGTTTGTTATTTTCCATTAGTTATATTTATAAAACAATAATGGTTATAGACAAAATTGAAGAATTTTATTAACAGCAGACGGACGAATTATTTTTTATTCGATATTTGGATTTCATGTGTCTTGAAAGATGTAATAGAATATTTTGAGGGAGGGTTTACTTGTTTTTTCATTGGTCGACCACAAAGGTTCATTATTGACAATAAAAACTAATTTTTTATTCTCTTAGATAATAAGTCTAAGAAACTTTCTTATAAAAATTTTCCTTTTTATTTTAGTTATAACATCTCTAATAAGTTAGCATACATAGACTCTTCTTCTTTTATTTCTCTGAATACTGATTCTAAAACACTTCACATTTTGTCGAACTTTTTATAAATGGCCGATTTATGGGGGTATAAAATCTCTAATCGGCCGTCATTATGAAACAAAATGACTGTCAGTTACCGTGGATTATTGTGAGGTGGCCTGTGATGTTTATCTGAAATCTAATTATAATCGACTCAATCGTCTCGGAGAAAAACAGCGGAATGTCGGATTTTTCTTTTTCAGTCAATGTTTGAATTTTACGGATCTAAAATCGTGTAAGATCATTCTTTTTATCATTGCAAAAGTTTATTATTAAAAATAATAACCGGGAAAATAAATATTTAGAAATATAAGAGGAATTTGAAATTAATTTATATATAATTAATTTTATTTTAGGTTAATTTTAATTAAATTTTATTTTCTTCTTCTCGAATAAATTATCAATGATCCCAGAAATAATTTTAGACTAACACCATCCAAAGTTTAATACCTCCTACAGCAAAATTATTAATAATTTCTGGTCAATTTTTTAGAAATAAATTAAATTAGTTTCGATCATTTGTTATTTCTAGTTTTTAACGAACTATAAAAACTTATAACAGTCTTTGGTCTTAGTCATCAAGCCAGTCATAGTCTTTGGAACGGAAATAGTAGGTCTTTACCCAACCTAGAGGGTCTTCTGAAAATAGAAAGACGAATTCTCAGGATCTACGGACCCAAGAGAACGTCTGAAGGAAACAGGTCGAGGTCGAATCAAGAGATCTATAAGGAAACGAAAGACCTAGAGACTGACGTTTGGGTGGGGAGGCTGAGGGTCTATTGGCACTTGATGAGAATGAAACCTGAAAGACTTAAAATGACTAAACCATAGCCTTTTTCAACGAATCCCCCGTCTTCATGCTAGATAGGGATGGTATGGAACAAGTGGGCCCGACGAACCGGGATCGTTTGGACAGAGATAAGTAAAGAGGGGCTTCAAGGTAGTGAAGGTTCTTGTGGGAAAGAAGCGCTCCAGGGTATTGCGTCGTCTGAGGAGAGAAAGGGTAGGTACGTAGAGCTCATGATGAACATATGGAAGAAGAGGAAGCAGATGAGGGAGAAGCGTTGAAACATTAGATTTGTGATATTCGCGTGGTCTTCAAGTCCTTTTCTTGGAAAAAAAAAAAACAAGTCTTTATGAGGGATTTTTAAGTTTTTTCTTCTTGTTACTAAGTTTTGAATCTGAAGGGTTCCGATATTTATTCAAAGAAAAACCTATTTAATACCTCATTGAAAATAAATAACTCTTATAATTAAAAGGGAGCGGCGTGGTCTAGTGGATAGAGCACTAGTGTACTGTCCTCCGGGTCCTGGGTTTGAATCCTGACAGTGACAAAAGATTGTTTATTCTGTTATTTCAGCCGTGGGGTGATTCTAAGGTATGGAGACCCTCCTGGGGCACAACCAGCCTCTATAAATTGGGTATCCAAAATGGGGAAAAAACCTGAGCGTGATCTCGACCGAATCACCTCATTGCACCGCCGTTAGCCTAGAAATAGTACGAATATCTATATGTACTGAGCCAAGACCCTTCATAGGTTGTAGAGATACAGGTTTTTTTTTTTTTTTTTTTTTTTTTTTGTTTTTTTTTTTTTTTTAAATAATATTTACGCAAAAAACTATATACATATAGAATTCCATTAAAAGTTATTTGCGCTGACTTCTATGATATTTTAGATAATTGTTATGATTATTTTATCGAGCTCGGCGCTGTCTTTCGGTTTTCAAAGGATGAAAATCTTTATTAATTAATTTTTTTGAAGAGAATTTATTAATTACCCTGAAATATAATATTACATTAATTTGTGCTGCTGTTTTTAAGGCAAAAACTAATTGATTGAAGTTGGTGTTCATTAAGAACAGATAATCAGGCTTTTACCTCGTGACATTTAATTATCTCTTTGTGCACTGAGAAATTTCACATGTCTTTGTATTTTTTTTTTTTACTTGAATATTAATTAACATTTTTTACTTATACATATGTATCTGTTCAAAACACTGGTTGATTGAAGTTTTTAATTAACAAAATATCATGACGTCAATCTAGGGTTGTTAACTATTTTTTTAGATTAAGCCTGTTTTGGAGTCCTGCCTATGGGTAGTTTCTTCACAGGAGTACCAAGTTTTCTAACCATTTATCAATCCTTATAATATTTACTTGTATTGATTTAATACAGTAGTAATTTTTTTTTTGCTGGCGCGATAGGCCGTGTAGGCTTTTGGCCGCGTGATCTATTCTGCTGGTAGAATACATTCACGTTTCTCGATGGAAGTTTGTAGGGTAGAGTCATTACTCCCAAACGCCTATTTTGTGAGAGACCACCAGTAGGCTGACGGGTCTCATATACCCGGGGGATGCTGCTTAATTTAAGTCCCGCCGGGATTGGGATTCAAACTCACTACGTTTAGCGTGAGATACTAGCACACAAGCCACTCAGCCACGGGCTCCCCTGTAAATTTCTTTAAATGAATAAAAAGATTAAGCGTGAGACTTTTTTTTTTTTTGATAAAGTTTTAGCCATAAAATCAAGATCGTTTATAAAAGTTTCTGTTGATTCTGGAGTTTAAGAACTACCATGTTTAAGAACATCTAAATAAACGCTACAAATTACTACACAATGGTATATTATCTTCACATAATTATATTTGGGTATATGAGTTTATTTATTTAACTTTTTACAGGCAATTCACTAATATGGAAAGCGATAATTAATCAAAGGAAAATAGCCACCGATAATTTCAAAACGTTATATTTCCGCTATATCTTAACATATTTCAATGATTCTTTTTCGTAGGGAAGTTAATCCTCCATCAAATAACACTAAAGAGAGATATGTTGGTTCATAAATTCATACGGATTTTTTCAATTCGTTTTTTCCTCTATGCTCCTTACTTTGTCACGAATAAACTCACCCATAAAGACCTTAATGTGCCGTATGTTGCTGATTTGGCCCGATCTAGTGACCATTCCTTTTATGTCAAACTTCATTCCCATGCTAATCCTCTAGTTTCAATCCTTTCTTCCTCTTCAATTCCTGACAATCCTTCGACGCGTTTGAAAAGGAGATGGCCCCGAGACCTTCTAGTTTAGAATATTTTTAGAGTGCTTCCATTGGGCAGCTTCTCTACATGTGCTTCATGCCTTTTTATATTTCATTCAAATTTACTTGTTGTATTCCATTATACAGTTGTATATTCCAATAAACCAATAAATAAATAAAATCGTTTTACGGATTCTGCGTCTCTTGAAACGTAAGACTCAAATTCTGAGAGGGATAATTATTTTTATTTTTTAGTCGATTGCAAAGCTGAACTATCCTCAGTAACGTAGTACACTGAGCTTCTAGATAATGAAAGAACTGTTTTTTAGCTTGGGAACAGGTAATTACATTTATAACTCTGATTTATATTTTAAAGTTTTATCAAAAAAACTTTTATTATATTTTATTAAATTTATGATCGCTTTCTGAAATATTTCGTATTGCTTTAGACTTTTTAAATTTTATACGAATTATGGCTTTTTTAAAATCGAAATTACTTTTTTATGCCTTGAACTTTTTTTATTAAATTAGTTCATTATTAATAATAATAAGCAAATATGTTAATTTCCAAAAAATTAAGTTCAATCAAGGCATCTCTAGGCCTCAAAAGTCGTCGAAGTGGGTTGTACGGGTTGGTGTTGGCTTTAAGTGTTAGGGCCGATGGGTTCATGTTGTAAGTCAGTCGGTCATAAAATATTTTATAATATTCTGTGGCTGTGTCCGAAACTTAAGTCTTAAGTCCTTGTTAAGTTATTCGTTGTTTACATAAAACGGTGCATCCACGATTTTTCGCAATACTTTCGATTGAAGAGACTGAATTATTTGGATGTTAGAGTTTTTGGCAGATCCCCATAGCTCTATCCCATATGTCCATAAGGGTTTAATCAGTACTTTTTAGATAATAATTTTAGTGTTCACGGATAACTTTGATCGTTTGTCAAGCAGACGGGATAGTAGTCTAAATCGTCTGTTCTTTTAAATCTAATGTGGGTCCGCGTTAGTCTATTGTCTAAGTACAGTCCCTAATATCGTACTTCTTCTGATGTTGGAATAGGTTCATCATCGAAATAGACTGCTGGGCAATCTCCATGATTGAGCGTGAAAACGATAAATAAAATCTTTGGTTGATTTATTTTCAATTTCCATCTATTAGCCCAACTGGATAAATCATAAATGTGGTTTTGCAACATGAAAGATGCGATAACTGGGTTAAAATATAAAATACAAGTTGTTTTGACTCAAATAAATAAAATGTAAATTGTTTTAAAAAAAATGATCAGTTTAAAATTGGTGGCCCTTCTCTTGTCAATAGATAAACAGGCCAAATTACGAGACTTGATTTGAATTTTTCAATATCCCTTGTTTTCATATAGTAAGTAAAATCAGGAGAAAAAAAAAAAACTCGGATGTAGTTCTAAACGGAATATAAAGTGGAAGTTATGAGGAAGCCGGAAAATTTTCTTATTCGGGCTGCTCTCCCATTTTCCGATGATACTGCAGAAAATATTTTATGCCACTCAAGGAGGTCCAGGGGCAACAGACTTCCTAAGGCGTGGAACAAGCGGATTTAGCCATTTGGCAGAGTCAGCCACTAAGAGGTTCTGGGTCCTTCCATATATATACTTATATATCCCAGGACACAAGTTCTCTCCCATTACCTCTTCTTTCCGATCCTCTTACCCTCGCCGGCATATGTGTAATCGCCCCCCATCATCTTGGGTATTAAGGTCAGAGGTACAAGTTCCGACGGTAGTAACAAATCGGAAACTGTTTTTCCTCTTAGCGTTTTTTAAAAGAGAGAAATGATAAGTTCGTTCCAGATTCCTGGATATCGATTTTGGATTACACAAGTTTGAATACTTTGTGGAATACATTTGGAATAGTAAAAGTGACTATTTTAATAAAATACATATTATAATTTATTTTAATACAGGTAGATAATATTTATATTAAAATTCTGGTGCGCGCACACACACGACTTTCACTTACCTCCGTTGTTATAAACAATGTAAGAATTTTGAAATACAGTTAGAGATGAATAAGGTAAAAGCATTAACTACTTTGAGTTTCAATAGAAACATGTGTTTTATTGTTTGCTTATTTATTTAGCGTCCCTATATCAGCATAAAGCTGTGGCTAATCGGACGATGCTACACTGGGAGTCCTAAATTTTGCCTATCCAGGTTTAATTAGGATAGGGATCTTTGACGAGTACCTGACATAGCACCTTATAACGTCCTCTCCGAAGGACGGCATAACTAAGGATTTTTTAAATGATCTATTATATTAGAAGAAAGAAAATAAACTTTATTCACATATTTACAAATTAACAAAATTTTTACACAAATGATTTCGGATGAGTCATCCTTACAATCAGAAAAAAACGTTTTTTTTTTCTGTTAATTATAGTCCATGTATGTAGGAAAAATTGTACAAAAAACCTACACATAAAATAATTGAAAATATGAAATTTAGAACTTAAATTAAACTAAATTAATTTAACAAAACATGTTTCGTTTATTTTATAGGGTTTGAGAGAAAATTTATTGTTATTACCGATTTCCTTTGTGAATGGATTTTTGGAGTCTGGTGTTTTACTGAAGTAAGAAACCGTTTGACTGTGGACAAGTTGTTCAACTGTAGGAAGCTGCAAGTTTTGGAGCATAGATGATATTTTAGTATAGCGGGGGTAATTACTTATTATCCGTATGGACCGGTTTTAAATTCTTTCAAGTTTTTTGGTAATTAGTCAAGCAGGATTAGCTCCAGACTGGCTAGGCTTATGTGATTAACTGGCGGATAATTGATTTATATATTATTAATTTGTTATGACTCAAATGTGATTTTATATTGAAGTAAGGAAACATTTTTATATTATTTTTCTCCGCTTTATAAATTCTTATATTGATATGATCAGTGAACGCAAGAGATTTTTCTAGAGTTAGGCATAAGTACTGATTTTAACCCAATCCTTACAGTCCAAAATCCTGAATGCCCCTTATTTTGTCACAAATCAGTTCCTCCATAGTGACCTAAATATCCCATTTGTTACAGCCAGTGATAGATACTCCTCTTTTCATTCTAAACTATCTACCCACACAAACCCACTTCTCCGTAATTTATCTTCCTTAGATATCACTGATAACCCTCTAAGGCGACTGAAAAGAAGGTGGCCTCGGGACCTACTGCCTTTAAGTAGTGAAATCCTACCACTGGGTAGTTCTTTCCCAAGACATTTTCATGACTTTTCTTCATTCTACATATTTACTCATTGTGTTGTTTAATACACAAAAAAAAAATCTAGTGCGAGCAACACACGATTTTCACTCACCCTCATTTTTAAAATCAATGAAAGAATTTTCAAAAACAGTTAGAGATAAAAATTCGTGAAACTATTAAGGAATTAATTATATTGAATTTATATAGAAACATGTGTTTTATTAAAAAATCTATTATATTATTATCTAAAATAATCAGTTAGTTTTATGTTCATTTCATCACTCTCTATTAACTTTTAAAAGCTTGTGTATGAGATAATATTTTTTCTATAATTTTTAGCTTTCCAACGGTATATCATACATGTATATTACTGCTCTTATGTTCAAAAACGAAAAATTGCATTAAAAAAGTATTTTTTCTGTTTTCCCCTTTAGTTGGGTATCTAATATATTCAATTTATATATTTACCTGTTTTTCATTCGTTAACAAGATAATATAGTTATTTTTATTGAATCTACAAAATTAAAGGTACTTTAGAGAAAGAAAATTTAAAATATCGGCATTTAAGCCATGTCAGACCATTTTAATCCAAATGAAACCTAAATGATATTAAAGCCCATTTAATTTTACATCGATATAGCGAGTTTAAACAAACTCGTCAGAACCGTTTTCGAAAAAATCGAAAAAAGGTGCAAAATGCATGGTATAAATAGGCTCTTATGGTAAGCTGATTTTGATTAAAAATATTTTGTAACGTCTCGGGAGTTACCACACACACACACACACAGACCTTTTTGCGGGACTTGGTTATTTGGACTCAGGGGATCCTGAAACGTGTATTTCCGTTGACAACTGGAATTATAAAATTTTCACGATTGCAATACTTCCCCTTAGTATATATACTAAGTGAAAGTAAAAAAAAAGATTTTTATGTCTTGGATTTGATAGCAACATTTAATGGAAGCGACTATAATGGAATAAAGTAAATAATGTGCTCCATTATATAAATAAATTGAAAAATATTAATCTTTCTTAAGGAAACTCTTATCAACTACAGTACAAAACTGTAGTAGAGTTTTATAATACCCATAACGTTTCTTCTACATAAACTTTTTATTTTTTTTACTTCCGTAGCTTTTTTTACGACATGCGATATTTAATTTACTTCCTTATCTCGGCTGCGAAATGTTTTCTTTACATTTTGTTCTTAAGCGTAATATGAAATCAAAATATTCAATTATCCCGATAATGGGAAATGTCTCTACTTCCAGGATATCTTTTAACAAGATATAAAGAAGTTTTTTTTGAATCCCCAACTCAATTCAAAGGAATTCTCTTTACGTTATGGAATAATGGAATGCCAACAAATAATTATCCTTTAAAATATCAAATTCTTGAAAAGTTTAATCTTATACTTTGTTAGGATTGTTTTATTATTTTTTACTTGTGTGTTTTCTCTCAGCGTTTGTTTGGACCGCTTCTACGTATTCGTTTCAAGCATTTAATTGGTTTTTGATGTACCTAATATGTAAAAGTATAGTAATATATAAGTGTTATATCTCTAAGCACATGTGTTAATATCGATTATCGGAACATATGTTATAAACATTATTAGAATAAGTATTGAGGTCATTCATTGTTATTAAAATGTTCAAAACAAATAGTACGTTCTTTGATTCTTAAATATTAATGACTTAACAATAAGCATGTACTTTATAGACCGGAAAATTAAATACATAATTACAGTATTAACTGATTTAAATTATTGGAGAGAGAACACGGCACACCAATTTTAAATACTTCCGTTGTTAAAATCAATTTAATAACATTTAAATTAAAGTTAGAGTTGAAAAAAGGTTAAAGAATTACATTGAATTTCTATGAATACAAGTGTTTCAGATTAAATACAATAGGTTTTTATTATTTGATTTTTCACAATGACAAACCAGGTTGTTAAGAACCCATATGTTTGGTCTTTTAACATAACATAATAAAGACAAAATCTGGTGCGGGCAACACACGACTTTCACTTACCTCCGCTTTTTGATCAATTAAAAAATTTTCAAATACAGTTAGAGATAAAAATGAGTGAAATCATTAAAGAATTAATTAAATGGAATCTCTTCAGAAACAGTTGTTTTATATAAAAATTCTAATATAATAATTCAGTTTTATAGGCTTTTCATCACTCTCTATTAAATTTAAAAAACTTGTGTATAAGATTATATTTTCTCTAAAATCTCAAGATTTCCAACGGTATATCATACATGTACATTACTGTTCTTATGTTCAAAAACAAAAAAAATCATTAAAAATATATTTTTTCAGTTTTTTCCTTTAGTTGGGTATCGAATTCATTCAATTTATATATTTACCTCTTTTTCATCAGTGGTAACAAGATAATAAAGTTATTTTTATAGAATCAACAAAATTAAAGGTACTTTTTCAGTCAGACTATTTTTATCAGAATGAAACCTACATGATATTAAAGCCCATTGAATTTTATACATCGATATAGCAATTTTAAACAAATTGGTCGGAACCGTTTTTGAGAAAATCGTAAAAAGGTGCATAATGCATGGTATAAAGTGGCTGTTTTGGTAAGCTGATTTTGATGAAAAAGATTTTGTAACATCTCGGGCGTATAGTTGTCTTAAATATGAGATTTCAGTTTTATAGGTAGGACATTTCTTTTCCGTCCGGGAGTTACCACACACACACACACACACAGACCTTTTTGCGGGATTTGGTGATTTGGACTCAGGGGACCCTAAAACGTGGATTTCCTTTGAAAACTGGATTTCGAAAATTGTCACGATCGCAGTACTTCCCCTTACTACATATAGTAAGTGAAAGTAAAATACAGCATTATTTACTTAAATGAATTTTCATTTTTTTTTCTTCCAACAGTAATCAGAATTATTACTTAAATTCTATGGCAGTGGTAAGAAGTCCGATAGCTTTATGACTATAAGCAAGTTTATATTGTTTTTCTTTTTCGTTAAAAATTTGGTAAGCACATAGAATTAAACTTGCTTGGTATAAATTGAAATAACATGAATACTTTGTTTATACAGTATTTTCACTTATATTCTGAATTTCTTAATGTTTATTAATATTGTTAAAAGCTAACTATTTTTGTTTATATCACAAAGATTATATGTATAGAATAAAATAAAAATAAAACCAACACTACGGAATATACTTGTCAGTGATGTTGCTTCTGAGTATAAGATCAATTACGTATCTTTCTTTTTATGAACGTTTCAATTCTGATTCTTGACCCTAGGCATTATTAAAAACGAATGGGAACGTGTGTGAAAACCAGTCTTCTTCGTGTGTATTATTTCTAGCTATGGGAACTATGTATTTGGTTGATTGTAACGGGTAACTAAGTCCTTCCAATAAATTTAGATAAGCTGAGTTGTTAAAGTTTAGTAGTAAGTATTGAATTCTGTATAGTTTAGAAGTAAGTACTTGTACTAATATTAAATTTACTTTAAAATCCTTGTTATCCGTTCGTAATTTTAAAGTCTGCTTTTGAATGGTGTGTACGGGTGATAGGACATTCAAAGAAGCCATTCCCCAACACGTGGATCCATATCTTAACAGGGATTCTATGAGATATTTGTAAATTAATATTAGTATAGGCTTAGGGAGGAGCTGCTTAGTGTAATATAGTTTATACTGGATTATTCTCAAATAATCTCTTACAATAAAAATTATTATCTAAAATAATTACTAAGTTTTATCCGTTTTTCATAACTCTAAATCACCTTATACAACTTTGCATGGAAGGTAACATATTTTCTAAAATTTACTTTTTCAATGAAATATTGAGAATCTATATTATTATTATAAAGTTAAAAACAAGATGAAATGTTTAATTTGTTCGAACATACAAAATGGAAGATATTTTAGTGGAGCATTTGAAATATCAAGATTTAAGAACTGCCAGACTTTTTCTATCAAAATGAAACATCCATGATATTAAAAACTATTAAATTTATATACACCAATATAGTGAGTTAGAGTTTTTTTGAGAAAATCATTTTTAAATCAATTTAAGGATTTTTATCGTGAAGTGGGAATGGTTGACTGTGTGTATATATGGGGAAAGTTAGTTCAGCGTGCAGTCAGCAATTTGATTGCTTCATTGAACTCCTTCCATTGCCCTGAAGAAGGCCTATAATTTAAGCCGAAACGTCGGCACCAGTATATTAAGTTTATGGTTAATTGTGTGTTCTTTTGACTAACTTCTCCCTTAAGAACTTTTAAATTAAGTTGGAATTGAAATAAAGTTTTAGATTTATATTGTTTCGATGAAAACGCGTTTCCGATTAAATAATCTAACAATAAAAAATATTATTTAAAATACTCTCTAAAGTTCATGCCTTTTTCGTCTTTCTGAGTCACGTATTACAGCTGTGTATATAAGATAACAATTTATATAAAAATTTTATATCTCCAACGGTAAATTATACATCTATATTATTATTGTTATGTTAATAAAAAAACCAATTGCTGCTATTTTATTCTATACCTAGTTATCAAATCCACTAGTTACTTCTTTTACTAGATTTACTAGTTTTTCATCAATACTAACAACGTGAAATAAAATTAAATGAGTTCTTTAGAGAATGAGAATTTGAAATATCGGCATTCAAATAATAACAGACTATTTCAATCAGAATGAAATCTATATTTATTAAATTCAATTTTACATCGATATGACGAGTAGAAATACAAATCCTTAGAGCCGTTTTTAAGAATATCCTAAAAATGTAAAAATTGCATGGTATAAAGTAGATTTTTAGGCTTTTAAAATATGAAATTTAAGTTGTATTTAACATATCGTTTTCGAGCTAGATTTATGACACACACATAGATCATTTTGCGGGACTTGGTCCTTTGGACTCAAAGAACCCTAAAACGCGTATTTTCAGTGAAAGTCAAATTCGAAAATTTTCACGATGTAGGTATGTGAAATTAAAAGTAAGTAATACATTTTTAAAATGTTTCAAAGATGATGAAGAAATATATGAAAAATTAGATGTAAGTTAACTCTCAAATTGAATTCATATTGATGTGGATTTCGTCCTTTATACATTAGAGGGAGTAGAATAGAGTAGAATACTCTATTTTTTCCCGTTTTTCACGTGGTTAACTGAAATTAGAAATGAGTCGATTTTACGTAATATCGATTGATTGAATACCCTTCTCATTTCAGTAGATTAAAGCCGATTACTAGTAATGAGGCTTTATCATGCACGGTTGCATTAGCAGACATATCTCCACTCCCGTCTTCGCCCTAAACCCTTGGTATGTGTATCAGCTAAACTCTGTTTTATAGATCCGTTGTGGTCTTTAAATGATCTATGTTTTTTTACCTCCTATTTTTCGTTTTATATACAAGAGATAGAGAAACATATATTTTTTGATATATTGAGACTTCATTAGAAATATGATAAATATTATGATTTTAAATTGCAGAAAAAATATTAAAATTTGAAAAAAAAAAATCTTTGAATTAATTTAAACTATTATACCTCATCATCATCATCATCAGTCCGGCACTACATACAACTCGGTGACGAGTCCTGACCTCCTCTAAAAAAACTTATCAACAACAATTTTATTGAGTAAAATTACAATCTGTCCCAACTTGGACATCAAAAGTAGTGGTGAAAGACATAATACATACTACATTCATACAATATTTACACGGCATAAAATTACAATAAAATATATATTTAATAATGAATCAATACAACAAAGTCAAGAAAT
Source organism: Piezodorus guildinii (assembly GCA_023052935.1). NCBI lineage: Eukaryota > Metazoa > Arthropoda > Insecta > Hemiptera > Pentatomidae > Piezodorus > Piezodorus guildinii. Next base: position 94,425,526 of record CM041293.1, read on the forward strand.
CACTTATACCTATATACACATACACACACTCCTGCATACATCACATTGAGTGGAGAATCTAGCCAGTGCTAGAACTCCAATATATTTACAAAAGGTCGCGGGGCCACTGCCGTTTCAACTTCTAGGTGGGTTGTATGGGTGAGTGGAGCTGGATAGGGATTGAGCTAGAGGATTAGGATGATGAATGAGGTTCTGGTGGAATTTGGAAAATTTGGTATTAATTAGGTCTGAAATAAATGGAACATTAAGGTCGTGGTGCAAGGTATAGTTGGAGACATAATAAGGAGCATTTACTATTGTACGGAGGACTTTGGATTGAAAGGATTGAATGCGTTTGATGTTAGAACGTTTAGCTGTCCTCTACAGTTCAAGTCCGTAGGTCCAGATAGGCTTCAGTATTGTCTTGTAGATTTATAATTTGTTGTCAACTGTAAGTTCAGATTTTCTGTTGAGTAGTCGGTATAACTGTCCGAATCGTCGGTTGAATTCTTTTCTTTTAAGTCTTGTATTTGGGTTCCATGTCAATCTTTTGTCTAATCTTAAGCCAAGATACCGGACTGTATCTGAGGGAGGAATTGGTAATGAGTTGAAATAAACTGGCGGACAGGATTTTCATCTAAAAGTGAAGGTTATGTGTTTACACTTGGCTTCGTTCACCTTTACACGCCAGTTATTACACCAGTGTTCGATAAGGAAAAGATGTATCTGAAGGTTTAAGGATGCTATTTCAGGATTGGAACTGGATGATAGGATGGCGGTATCGTCTGCAAAACTTGCCAGAAAGGTATCAGGATGTGTAGGAATATCAGCAGTGTAAAGGATGCAGAGGACGGGTCCCAAGACGCTCCCTTGAGGAACACCGTTCTCAACGGGATACAAGTTGGAAAATTCTACACCACAGCGAACTCGGAAGGAACGGTTTGAGAGATAGAATCGGAGAATGAGGTATAGAGTCTGGGGTAAATGGGTTTTCAGCTTGAACAGTAATCCAGTGTGCCATACCCGGTCAAAAGCTTGCGCAATGTCCAGAAACACACCAGAACAATACTCTTCGCATTCAAGAGCTGAGGAAATATGGTCTACAACTCGGAGTCCTTGTTGAACTGTGGAATGCTGAGGGCGAAATCCAAACTGGTGGGAAGGAAGATTTTGAGATGGGTAGGATACGTTTAAGAAGGAGCTTTTCGAAGATTTTTGAGAGGATGGGGAGTAGACTAATAGGCCTGTAGGATGAAGTGTTGTTGGAAGGTTTGCCTGGTTTTAGAAAATGAATGATAGTAGAATGTTTCCATAACAGAGGAAAATAGGTGGTGCGTAGGATGCAGTTGTAGATATAAGTAAGGAATATAATAGCTTCTCGCGGAAGTTGTCGGAGGATCTGAGGAGTAAGGAGATCGTGTCCAGGAGATTTACGGAGGGTCAGTTTTTGGAGAAGATATTTGACCTCAGAGGGATTAATAGCTTTAGGAGGTAGGGAAAGTGGAATTGGTGACATAAGAAAGTCTTGCACAGTTGCGGTATGATTAATGTGGGATTACGGGTGAGGAGAGGTGTGTGGCGAATTCCTCGGCTTTATCTTCATCAGACGCAGCCCAGGAGTCATCACCGCGTCGGAGAGGATGGGAAACTTGATGGTATTTTAGGATCTTTTTCGTGACATTCCAGAGGGAATTATCACGAGCTCATAGAGATGACCTCCTCTACCAGCTTCCTCCAGCCATTTCTATTTTGTGCAGCTGTCATCCAGTTTCTTACTCCTAGGATTTTCCTTGCATCTGCTGTCACACCATCCGATCGTCTAAGTTTCGGTCTTCCTCTTCTGATGCCGTGGAGAGGTTCAGCCTTTCAGAGGTTTAGTTTATCATTGCTATTAATAAACACAGTTTCGATCATAATTCAGCTTTCAACGTTTTATTTTCTTGATGAAATTATTTTATTTTTTTTAATTATTATTATTATTATTATTATTATTATTATTGAAAACCTAGAAATCGAAGTACCAACGCCGCTTAAACCTACGACAACAAGCTCGGGTAAAGCAATCTAAATTGGTGAATTGGGAGATTTATCTTTATTAGCTTTTCGATTTACCTAGTTCTGCCATAAATACTGTTACAAAAGTTGAACTTTGTTTACATCCTTTGGTATTTTTCAATAATCCTGACCTATATCAGATTATTTTCTTTACATTTCATAGGTTAATAATCATAATTAGTTTGTATTTTTCTTTCGCTCTGTTAACATGGAATGTGCTGATAGAAAACCGAATAGCTGTTGTCGCCTTACTCAAAGTTGAAAAATGTAGGTTAAATATTTTCAACATTTCAAAACCTTTGGGTATCAGCCGTATGTTCTTGTAATGCACTATAAATGGATGTAATGAGACCCTATCAGTATGTGACAGACCTCGACCGGGTCGTCACGGCACAGTGAGAACGGCAAATCCTGCTAGAGCAGTGGTGGCTGCTCTAAACGGTTTAAATTCCATTCTAAAACAACAAATCGTCTCCAGAATGAGAATCTCAGTCAGATAACTGTCTCGCATAATAAAAAGTTTCCTTAGATGACAAATTAGAATGGATAGATGCGAAGTTATTTTTAGCTGTTACACCAATGGTCTTCATCGAAAGATTTCGTTTAGCAATGAAAATTATTAACAATACAAAAGAAAATTAATCACCAAAATGATCTTGTATACGAACCCAGCTCAATAGAAGCCAAGGAATAAGCTTTATAAAAGCCATTAAAAGAGTGGAAGTATATCTTCACCCTTTGTCAGTGATGGTTTGGTGAGGGGTTTACTTTTATGGCACCACAAAGCTCCATTTTCAAGCCTCTAAATAATACTCTGTTTGCTGTAAGTCATTGGGTTTGTCAGAAGAATTCCTCTCTAGCTCGCAAGGCCAGATTAACTCAGCAGAGGCTGCAAAAAAGCATTGAAATTCTTATATCAACCCACTAGATTACCGGCTTTGGTGAGGATGGCATGCCACAGAGCACATCCCAGCTTGGATAGCCTCAATCTCTCGTCCGAGGAGTTGTGCTCTGTCCTCAAGATGTGCTGCGTGCTGCTATTGATGACTGGCTTCTGAGATTAAATGACTTTGTAAATACAAAAGGGGAGCATTTTGAGTTATTTATTATTGTATTTTATTTTTGTTACGTTTTTAAAAAAGTTAATTTTCCTGTTGAAATTTGTATATATTTCCTTGTAACAATATTTATGGCAGGACTAGATAACTTATCGACAATATTCTTGGAAAAATTTTACTTTCAGAAAAATACAATAAAATAACACTTATGACCTTGGCTGTTGAGTGTCCAAAATATATGTATATGTATACTATAAAATATCGTGACTAACAGTCACATTTCATTATTAGTAACCTTTCAATAAAAATATAACCAAAACTACAATACCTGAATAATTGAGTTTATTATAACCCAACAAGTTGGTATATCTATGTATACGATATAAAATTAAAAAAATATGCTCCTTAAATTTGCTGAATAAATAAAATTGAAGAGAATTGCTTTATTTTAGGCTTTTATTATATGCTTTATATCCTTTATTTTAAACAAATTGTAATAATTAAACCTTTATTTTAGCATCGTTTAACTCCTAATTCATTTAAATTAGAAGAAATATTACAAATATATATTTTGTTATGTAATGAACTTTCTACTTACTGTTACAATTATAATTATTCTTAATGTTATGTTTATTCATGAAACAAAAATGTGATTTCTTCTCTCATAAATCATACTTAATTTAATTTAATTTCAAAAACTCCAAAAAACTTGTTTTGGTTTGGTGTTAAAATCGTTTAAAATTTCTTAAAACTTATTAAGAACTGTTAAATAGTGATGACAAAATTAATTACATCTAGTTTTGATAGAAACATTTATTATATTATTTCTGCAAAAATCACTTAGTTTTATCGGGTTTTCGTCACTTTCCATTGCCTTTTACAGCTTTGTTTATAAGATAATATTTATTTTTTAATGTTTCGCTTTCCAACGGTTTATCTATGTTTATCTGTGCCTATTATTTAAACAAATTACATTTAAAAATATTTATTGCTATTTGCTCTTTTAGTTGGTAGTCAATTTCTTGTATATTTGATCGTTCTTCAATGTTAAAAAGATGATATGGTTAATCTTTTGGAATATACAAAATCAAAGGTACTTCAGACAAAGAAAACACTAACAAATCGCCATCAAAGCCAGATTGTCAGACTATTTCAATCAGAATAAAACCTTCATAATATTAAAGGCCATTACATTTTACATTAATATAATGGGTTTAATCAAAATCGTGAAAGCCGTTTTCGAGTAAATCATAAAAAGGTGAAAAATGCCAGCTATAAAGTAGCACTCCAGTTGGCTGATTTAGGTGAAAAGTTGCTGTAACATTTCAAGTGTATAGTTGTCTCTAGTATGAAATTTTAGTTTCTTACAACTGTATACAGTTTTCTCTTATCATTTGGAGAACCGAATTTCTTTCCTGAAGTTTCGTAAATATAATACTTTGGGAATAAGATTTTCTTTAGATTGGAAAATTAAGTTTTCTATTACGAAGGCATCAACAAATGTTTTCTGAAATATGAGTAGTAGTATGGACGTATGATATACATTTTAAGCTCAAGATTTTAGAGAAGTTGATATGTAACGAAAGAAGTCGTACGCTTTAACATATCTTCTTCTCTAATGAGCTGATGATCCCAATGATAAACGCGAAATAGGCCAAACTGTGCTTTCTTAAACATAAATTACACTGCATTCAAATTGCAACCGTGTCAATCAGGAATGGGTCACTAGAAAATGTATAAAAAAGCATTCAAAAGAAGAAAAAAATCTCCAGAGATGATGTTTATCAAATGTTAGGTTGTAGCTGATCTTAACCTAATCTACCTATCTTATCCCAAATAGGTTAGTCGTTAAAGCGTGAAATGAACTTAATCCTCCCCTCACTCCCTTGCATAATCCTTATCTATTCTTATCTATACTAATATTATGAAGCTGAAGGGTTTGTTTGTTTGAACGAGCTAATCTCAGAAACTACTGGTTCGAATTGAAAAAATCTTTTTGTGTTGGGTTGCCCATTTACCAAGGAAGGCTTTAGGCTGTATAACATCACGCGACCAATAGGAGTGAAGAATCAGTGGAAAATCTGGAAAAAAAAACGGAGAAAATTAACCTCGCATCCCAATGATTCCAAATGATTTACCTTTTGATTTCAAAGAATTGAATTTCCCCTTAAGTTATCTTTTGCTGTTACAATTAATAAATCACGGGGTCAAGAATGCTTTTAAATTTGTCGTAACTTATACGACTAACTGTAAATAAATAACAATGATATAAATAAATAACTATATGTCGCAATTTCTAGATCGGGTTGCGGAGAAAATCAGTATGTTCTTCTGCAACAATAAAATAAAACTAAAAATATCATTTACGCTGAAGTACTTTTAAATATATTCTTTTAAAAACTTCTTAATAGCAATCATAATAACAGAATTTGAGGCAGACGAAGTCGCGGACAACACCTAGTTTTATTATAATAACCATTCCTATTGTAATTAAATATTGAGTATAAACGATCAAATATTGGCTCTTGTGGAGGAAGGGAAGAAAGAAGACCTTATTATAATTTTTCTGAATGTAATCTGGTCGTTAGGGACTGGGATATTTTTCGGGGCCTGTACATTCTTAACTGGGACGTACCGGGACTGAAGGCGGGGGGGGGAGAGGGGCAGGGGTTGGAGCATGACGAAGATAAGTTGGCCAGAAAGGCTTTGTAACCCTCGCTTAAATGCCAGCCTCTTTTGTTCAACCAAGTGATTTATTTTTCAGGAAAAGTTAGTTAAAATGTTCGTACCCAGGTCATTCGAGTATTTTATGCTTTCATTTTTTTTTTTTTTTTTAATTTTTTTTTCTTTTTCTTCTGGCTTTCTCTCGGTCTAAAGAATTTTATTCCGCTTGAACTAGACTGGATGAAGTAAGGAAAAGAAGAAGATAAATATTCCGCCTGGATTTCCTTATTGATTTGAAACGCTTATTGAATTACAGTTTATCCTGTTTAAATTGATTCGTAACCATTGATGTGTCATGATAAAGTAAAAATATTAATAGGCTTTGCGAACCCGGAGATTCTATGCCGATCTTGCCTAAAGAAAACTAAGGATCTTCATCCAAGCCCATGTCCCCAAGATCAGACTTAAAACCATCCTCTCAACTACGCCTTGATTTGCCTCTTTTTAGTTTACCACATTTTAACTTTTCGAAAATTCGTTCTTCAACAACCTTACACGCCCATTTACGCCGCCACGATATCACCGCAATGATACTAACGCGGTAAAAGCTCCGCAATTCCGCGTTGTGTGAGCTTCAAAATTCCTCAGTGTGCTCTCATCCCACTATAAACCAAAAATTTTACGAAGAAGTTTATTCTGGAAAACCGTATGTGGTTTTTCATCCTTCAAAGTTAGCGATGACCAAGTTCCTCAAAAAGGTCTGTGTGTGTGGTATGATTAGTACGAAGACGAAAAGTCGTAAGAAACTGAAATTTGACATTTAAGACAACTATGCTCCCAAGATGTCACTGCAAAGTTTCCATCAAAATCAGCTTACCAGAAGAGTCACTTAATACATTACATACATTAAGATACATTTTTCACATTTTTACGATGTTCTCAAAAACGGCCCAAACAATTTTGATTAAACTCGCTATAATTATGTAAAATTGAATGGGCTTTAATACCACGAAGGATTGAAATAGTATTACACGGCTTACATGCCGCTATTTAAAATTGTCTTCCCCTTTAATGTTGTAGATTTGAAAATGTTAACCATATCAATAAATGATAAATGAGCAAAAGAAATTTTAGGTAATTTTTATTTATTGTTTTAGTAATAATAAAAGTAATATACTCTTGAAAATCTCCAGATTTTAGATAAAATATCATCTTATATACAAAGTTGTAAAAGGTAATTTAGAGTGATGAAAAGCGGATAAAACTAACTGATGTTCATAGATAATAATATAATAGGTTATTTAATAAAACACATGTTTCTATTGCAACTCTTCTTCTTCATCTTTCCTCTCTACCACTACAGCAGTGTGAGGGGGTCGCTTGTAGAGGCTGATCCAGGCATTCCTATTCTGCGCCATTTCCCCTGCTGATCTCCATTCCATATCTCTTTTTCTGCAGGCCTTCCTGATCCCATCCTCCCAAGTCTTCCTAGGTCTTCCTCTTGGTCTCCTTCCCTCTACTTTCAGCTCATACTTTGCTTTTGCCATGCGATCCTCCGACATTCTTGAGACATGGCCGTACCATCTTAGCTGAATTTCTTCAACAATATCCTCGGCCGATCTGACATCAAAGTTGGATCTTATTAAGGTATTTCTCATCCTATCTCTCCTCGTTTTACCCTCAACTTTCCTCAAGTAGCTATTGGAACTCAATGTAATTAATTCTTCAACAATTTATTTTCCTCTTTAACTTTGTTTAAAAGTTCTTAAATTAATTTTAAAATCGGAGGTAAGTGAAAGTCGTGTTTTGCGCCCTCTCGATTTTATTATTATTTTTCTTCAAATTGATTAAATAATCAGTTATGGGGTAATTTTTTTAATGAATTAACTTTTAATTTTTTATCATCTAGATGCCATCACGAAACTGTACCAAGCTATTTTACTAAAATGCCGGTGGTTCATTGAACCCAAGTTAGCAGTCATCAGTCACTTTTAGTACTATCTCCATGATCGTTAAAAGAATTTTGAGCTGCTTTAAAATGACGTATTGATTTGCGTGAGCCACGCACGACATGACGCCGGTCAATTAGGAAAAAAATTAACTTCTGTTGGACAGCTCCAATAATGTAGTAATTTTATTCTCTTGCATTAGTCGTGTCAACTGATGGGGAGATATCATATTTCATGTTTTAATTGTAATAACTGATCCACCGTATCTGGTTATCCTTTATTTTGAAATATTGTCATTGTTTGAGATTATCGCTATATGAAGCGACTAGAAAGTATATTTTTATGTAGATGGTGTATTATTTTTTTATTTTATTTTTTCTGAAAAGGTGAAAAAAGATGAATTTTGTTGCTCATATCATTTCGGTTTTAAATGCTACAAGAACCACATAGCAATTAAGGGCCTTAAATTCATGATGGAATGAAGAGAAAAAAAAACTGAGTTTAAAAGGAACCGGAAATAAACAGCAAACACTGTTGTAAAAAAAAAAAAAAAAAAAAAAAAAAAAAAAAAAAAGGCCACAGTGAAAGGGTTCTTTTTCCTTCTCCTTCTCTCTCTTTGTAAAGAGATTTTGAAAACTTAAAAGCTTTTTTTCTTAGAACCAGTCAATTTTACGGTTAACACTCTTTTTATTCAGAAGATGATATAAACGTGTATATGCGCACATGGGCACAGCCAAGATTTTCGTTAATGGGCTAACCAGTTACCATTTAACAGAGAAGGTTATATTTGGACTGTCACAGGAACAATCGTGAACAGCCATAAACAGTTGAATGTTTTTACATGGCAACCTACACTCTACACATGGATGCAAAGCCAAGTATAAGTAAATACATTTGTTTTACATTTTTTAAATATCTATGCTAATACTACTCAGATTAAGACGATTTCGCTTCCAGGTAGTTATACATTTATATATATTTAGGTAGTCAAATCAAATGATTGCTTATAGTTTTTCAGAAAATGTATCGTTTTTGAGTTATTAAAAAATCAGTTTTGAAATAGGATTTACAAATATATATTTTTTCAAACCCAACCTTGTAAGACGAACGTCTAGGAAAGCTATATTTAACCAGTTTACTTAGGATTTATTACTCCCTTTAAAAAATCCTTGGGCCATCTTCCAGTTTTCAGGCCCCAACATTAGGCATAGAGGGGTTATCCTTGCCATTACACAGATGAATTCCAGTTTTCAACGGAAATACACGTTTTAGGGTCCCCTGAGTCCAAATAACCTAGTCCCGCAAAAAGGTCTGTGTGTTTATATGTCCGTGTGTGTGTGGTAAGTCCAGCGCATAAACGAAAAGTCCTATGAAACTGAAATTTTATATTTAAGACATCTATAGGCTCGAGATGTTACAGAAACTTTTTAAATAAATTCGGCTACCCGGAAGTGCTACTTCATGCATTTTGCATCTTTTTATAATTTTCTCAAAACCCAACCTTATTGCAGATCTAGACAGTAAGACGAACGTCTAAGAAAATTAAATTTAATTAGAATAGGGATTTTTAATGAATACCTGACACCACCAGTTTACTTAGGATTTATTACTCCCTTTAAAAAATCCTTGGGCCATCTTCTGGTTTTCAGTCTCCAACTTTAGGCATAGAAGGTTTATGCTTGCCATTCTACAACAGATGACCTTTTTTATTACAGGTATTGCCTAAATTAATTAGTTTAAAATACCGCCGGAATTGTCATATCTTTGTAAACTCTAATAATTAAGTTTCTTTACCGAATGAAGAAAAAAAAAACTAGTATCACGCCTTTATATAATCCTAATTTTCTGTTTTTCAAGTGTATTATAGAATAATAATTATTTTTAACTATTATTATAAATCATTCATATGACCAATAAGAATTATAATTATCAATCATGTGTATGAATAATTAATCGTAGGTATTATCTAAATTAATAATTTTAAAACAGCTTTTTGTGTATTAAGAGAGGTAGGGGGAGGGGGTGTGTAGGGCACTGGGCTACTGAAGTCCTGAAACGTTTCATCTTCTTCAAAGAAAAAGTTTCCATTTTTAAGAAATTAAAAAGAAGACCGTATGACCTTAAAACGATGGATTTAATTAATGTTGAAATAAAGGTTAATTGAACTATAGTTTTTAATTGAAACTTAGATGATGTTAGGTCTGTTTTTATTATTACACCCGTAAACTATATATGAATTGCTATCGTCCCTTAGGACATAACAAGTATTGGAATACTGTGTATTGCGGACTGAAGGCAATGAAGCGATAGTGGTAGCTTTAAGAAGTCTCAAATAAAAACTAATTAGAGGCTTAGTACTAATTCTGCCCTCTTTATTTAATCCCACCAATTTGTTCTAATAGACGCTAAATCGCCCCCCTCCCCTCAAGGCTTTCTTTAGTAAAGTAATTGTTTCAAATTAAAATTTATCTACCCCATTCCTGAAGTTGATCTGTCACGTTCGGCTCGGATCCCATTCTTATCGCGAAGTTGGCCTTTTCGGCCGTTTAGTTCATTTTCAGTTAATTCCTCCTTTAAAATTGTTTTAGTCTTTTTTTTTTAATTTATATAGCTTGAAATTATTATTAAGTTTCATCAAATGAAAATAATTTTGGGAAAGAAACTATGATTAATTAACTATTTCAAATAACGTTATGGTTATTAATAGCTGCCCGTTGAGAGATTTGGGAGAAAAATTGTCAGGACGGCAGCTAGTGAAAGAAACAATTTAAAAGTTCTTATCTATTTATTGTCTCGCAACGTTTCGACCCCCATACGTTTTATTTCGACTAACGTAAACACACAATTCCTGTTACGTACTTAGAGGTCTTGAAAAAGAACGTTTTTCGCTAGTATCCAAACTTTACTTCAATGCCATATATATTTTTTTATTTTTTTTAAATATAATTTTTAATAGGAAGAAAAGGTAGAAAAATGTGGGTTTTGTTATTATTCTTCCAAAAACATTTTATAATAAAACTAATAATTAATGTTGGATATAATAGTTGAGCGTTGAGAATCACTAGAAGAAGTTCCGGGTGGCGGTCAATGAATGAAAGAATTAGGTAGTTTCAACCATTTATTTTCTGCCCCAGTTTCGACCTTCATTGTGTGTTATCATCAGTGCTAAAAAGAAACAAAAGAGATACATTTACAATAATATTAAATATTATATTTGAAAAATATTGACCTAATGATGTCTATATTAAAACATAAAAAGGAAAAAATGTGTAAAGAAATCGATTAATTAAATTACAATGACTAATGTGAAATAATGAGAGGGCTATACAGAGCAGATAATTACTAAAGATAATGTACAAAGGTATAAAAAATTACATGAAATAAGAAACATTGAAATATGGAGTAGAGTGGAGATACGTACTGTATTGTAGGCGAATGGAAACTAGGCACAATTTGGTGGAATGGGATGTAGGCAGGTAATAATAATTAATGTTTCGAAGTTCCTCCCTCATCCTCAAAATCCTCTAAAAACAATTAAAATAAATCACTACAAACCTAGTTACAAATATTATTTTATACACATAATACTAATATATTGTTATTAATATATATATTACACAATTTAATTTAGGACAAAATTACATAATTTTATTTTTAAATGTAAAAATATAAACATTTTCTTTCACACTTTTAGCTGCCATGGAAAAATGGCATCCAGGTATATTAATTTGTTATGATTTAATTTTATAATCATTTAAAAAGTCTAATATTTAAATATTGAAGGGAAGGCACTACCCAGATCTTTGTCCCCTATTGGATTAGGGGTAGACTAATTTAATAGCATGCTTGTATATGTTCCTATGGTTTTTTTACTAAGATCCCAGGTATATTCTATATCTTTAATCGTTGTATAGTACCAGCATAGTGGTAACTTAACTGTCTTGAGTCACTTTTAAAATGAATAGTAATTTCAATATTTTTGTTTAGGTTTATATATGAGTTCTATTATTTTTTTTTTATTTCCAGAATTTTAGGTCTTTTAAAATCAAATTGATGATAAAGTACTGCGCCAATTTTCATTTTCATAAAAACAGTAACATAGATGTGTAATATACTGTTAGGAAGCTAAAGAATTTCAGAAAAATATTACCTTATACATTAAGTTGTAAAAGGTACTGGAGAGTAACGAATAGGACATTAACTTAATACTGATTATTATTCGAAATAATTTAATATTGTTATATTATTTAATCTATTTCCAACAAAACTGAATAAACTTTTTATTTAAATTAATTTAAAACTTTTTTGAACTTTAAGTTTATTTAATAGTTCTTAAATTGATTTTAAAAGCCGAGGGTAAGTTAAAGTCCTGTATTGCCCCCACCAGATTTTTTTTTACAGTAGCTATTGAGGCATCTTATTCTTGTCTTAATTATTTTTTGAAATTTTTCCTATATAGAATTGTATGCTGTCCAAACAATTTATTTTATTTATTACATTTAATTGCTTACTTGGCACTATAAGATCTTTTATATAATAAATCATTCTTCAGTTTATTGTGGTTATGAAGGCCTAATATTATATTTTTAAGTCAAAAGTGTTCTTTTTACATTATTTATGAGGTGAGATATGTATTGCGTTATGTAGTATTGATGATCTATTTTGTTATTATTTTTAAACATAACCTCTGTTTAATTCATCTTGTTTTTTGCGTTATTTTAATTAATAATATGTTGAGAGTAGTTTAATATCTAAAGGGAAATTCACCCTTGAATTATATGACTGAGTTAATCCAGTTATTAATACCTACTAATGGAGTAATATCCAACTAATAACAGGTATAAATCAGCGGCTAATTGCTGCCTTTGGATCAGCCGCTCTAGGCAATCCTTCCCTTATATCTATACCCTACTAATTAATTAAATAACATTTATATAATTCAGTATGTATGTATGTATATATATATATATATATATATATATATATATATATATATATATATATATATATATATATATATATATCACTATATCTAATATTTAAAAATAACGTTTATTTCTTACGACTAATATTAACTATGTATGTAACTATTAAAACATTTTTTATTCAATTTAGAAGTTTTTATTAATGTTCTGGATCCTTTTCTATAAACTCATATGCTATCATATCAAAATATGCTAATTTTGTATCTATTGGATTGCCCGGAAAATAATGCAGAATTACAAAAGAGGAAAAAACAAATTATATCTGTTTTACTTAATCAAAGTAGCCTCCATTACTTTCAATACAATTCTACCAACGTGTAAGCAGTTTTTCCATACTCTCTGAATTGAATTTGGAATCCTTAGAATTTTTACTTTCACTTTTTACTTTCAAAATTTTCGAATTCCAGTTTTCAATGTTTTAAGGTTCCCTGAGCCCAAATGACCAAGTCCCGCAAAAAAGGTCTGTATGTGTTTCGCAACTCCCACACGAAAACGAAAAACCCTATGAAACTGAAATTTCATATTTAAGACAACTATACGCCCGAGATTTTACAGAAAATTTTTCATCAAAATCAGATGGCCGGAAGATCTTTATGCTATGCATTTTGCACTTTTTTACGATTTTCTCAAAACCGGCTCTAACGATTTTGATTAAACTCTATACATCGATGTAAAATTTGATGAGCTTTAGTCTATAACAGGACATAGATGCCGATATTTTAAATTGTCTTCCTCTAAAATAACAAATTTTCTAAAAAAATTAGAACATCATCCTTAGAGTGATGAAAAGCCAATAAAACTAATTGATTGTTGTAGATAAAAATATAATAAATTATTTAGTAAAACACATGTTTCTATTGAAATTCAAAATAATTAATTCTTTATCAATTTATTTGTATCTTTAAATGTATTTAAAAATTCTTAAACTGATTTTAACAACGGAGATAAGTGAAATTCGTGTGTTGCGCGCACCAGCTTTTTAAAATAGGAAACCCATTTCCTAAGTCTCATTGATCAATAAATTATTGTGTTGCTTCTCCTTTGTCGAGCCACTGTCCAAAACATCAGCTTTATTTAGAAGATTTACTTTTCATCACAAGGAACAATTGTGGAAGAAATATATCGTTATTGTTTGGACAAAGAATCGTTGATTTTTTGTCTGCGTTCGTTCAAACATGGCATATGGCCCTTTGATTTTTACAGCCAATAAAATATCCTTGCTCCTGCCGTCCTTCTGAAGGAACGTAAAATGTCGGTTCCGAGCATTTGCCTCTTATTAGATACTCGCTAAATATCCCTCATAAAACCTGGATAGGCGAAATATATGATTCCGACTATAGCATCAGTCGATTAGACAAAGTAAAAAAAGTTACGTTAACTGAATAAACAAACAAATAAATGTTTTTTTATTGAGAAATGACTCAAGCTGCCTCATCCAATGGCAATATTGTAGTTATTAATGCAAGATTTTATAGTTAATATTAATTAAAATATAATCATCATAATTGTAACTATGATAAAACACCAACTAAAATGAATAGTTTTGTTTATGGCAAAACATTATATTCTGGCATTTACCCGGTTGATTTTTTATTTACAACTATTTTAAAATAATAAAAGATTGTTTAGCAGTTTGCGGATTTTTTATTTGTAAAAGCATAGAAATAGTAAATAGTCTCCTTCCTGTTCTAATAATTGATATAAAATCACGTCATTATTCAGTATTCATTTTCCGTCACTTGGTTCACCTGAATGCTATTTGAAAGGGTTTTTAACGGGAACTGTTAAAATTTTTATCGACGAGGTACGTTTCAAAAAGAGCCCAATTTCCATAGAGCTGAGATATTGGAGGGAGAGTTTAATAAGCTGGCCTTTGAGCGATATTTCAGAGGATGAGGTCCAGGTGGATTGCCAAGGAATAATTTAGTGGTGATGACTGTTGTGCCGGACGTGGGCCGTCCTGTGTGGCGCCCTCCTAAACCAGTGCCAAATATTGTCTGTCAATTTATTGTTCTCCCACCCTCCTCCCTCGTAGCCCACGAATTTCATTATATCACCTGGTACCAATATGTTCTATAGCCATTATTAAAAAGCGTATATATATATTTAGATAAAATATGAAGTATCTTACGCCTATAAATAAATTTTATTAAAATTTAATTTTGAGGTATTTCTACGTTACTTATGATCATAATAATAATAATAGGCTTTCTGAACCCGTATGTTCGATGTCGATACCACTAAATACTGTTTACACAGGTCCGTCCAATGATCACCGTCCAAGCCCAAACCCCAAGGATCAGACCTAATGCAATCCTAATAAAAACTTGTAAAAATGATTTCAAGCAGGGTTTGGTTTTTTGAACATTTTAACATTTATATAATTGCTAATAATGATAATTTGGTATTATAGTAGGCCTAAAATAATTAGTGTTTGATATATTCATAATTATAGGTTTGTAAGTTATATTACAGTATATTCTTCGTGAAGCAAATAATCATAGACCTACCGAACCACCAAGTATTGCCAACACAGATTCGTCCAATGATCACCGTCCAAGCCCAAGTCCCAAGGATCAGACCCAATACAAACCTACCACTGACGCCTCAGCCCCTACTTCTCGGACGCATACCATTCGGTTCTCTGCATATTAACTTTTTAGGAATTCGTTCTTTGCTGAGCTTTGCAACTTTACACGCCCATTTGAGCCGCTCCTATGATATCAAATCATTTATACTGACATAGTACAATTTCCGCAATTCCGCGTTGTATAACCTTCTGGATTCCTCAGTGGCCTCATCCTTCAAAGTCAGCGACCAAGTTTAACATACGTATAGAAACACCTGGATAAATTGTTTCCTTCAATTTTCTTGAATGAAGCCGCGAGCTAAGTAATTTTACTACTGAAAAATACTACGCACTTTCCGCCAGCGACTTCAATTCCTCATTAATTTCGTTTTTTCTAGTAATCATAAAACCTAAATACTTAAATTTCTCTGCACGTTGAAACGTATATCCTGATAATAATAATAATAATAATTTCTTTATTTTTTCTGGGACAAGTCCATTCAGAATAATACATATGAAAGTAAATAAAGTCTTAGATGCCTTAGAGTAATAATGGAAGAAAAAAAAAATATAGTGATAAAGTAAAAAATAAATACACAAGACAAAGATAACATATAAAACCAAACTGTTGAATATAATAAATCGACTTCTCATTCCAATTCGAGTGAGAGAAACAAAAAATAATATATATGTACATAAAACTAATTTAGATGATAGTTAAAAAAAATAAAATACAAAATTATCCTTCTGTTCCTGTGCAGAGCTTTGATCAAAAATAATTATATACAATTCCTATCTAATTAAAAAAACAAAAATAAAAACAGGAGAAAAAAAAATAATAACTTCTATATTAACGCTTCTGTGATTTTTTGTGATTTTTTTAAAATTTATTTATTTATTATTATTATTATTTTTTTTATTATTTTTTTTTTATTTGAACATTCTCATTTAAAATTGGTTATTGTCGAGATTCCTTGGAAATTGAATGGATAGGAAGTAATTGAATAGACGGGATTTAAAGATTGGAAGGGTATTAGAGTTACGGATATGAGAAGGGATAGAGTTCCATACGGAAGATGATCGGATAATGAAAGATCTGTCGAAAGCTGCGGTTCGATGGGGCGGAATATACAAATCAGAAGGCCGTGCTCGAGTGTTGCGGGAATGAATCGAGGATTTGAATAATAGGAGGTCAGAGATGTATGATGGACGGCGGGATCGGATTACTTGATAGAAGAAGGATGCCAAGAAGTACTTACGACGATAGGAAGGATAAAGCCACTTTAACTCTTCGTAGAATCGAGTGACAGAGGTGTCTCTGGAGATCCCAAAGATGAATCGGATGAAACAATTAAATAGCCTTTTTAGTTTTTCCTCAAGATCTCCAGAGACACCCCCAAACACCGTACAGCAATAGTCAAAGTGGGGGAATATTAGGGAGGAAACCAGTAGCCTACGGGTTTCTAGAGGAAAGAGGTGACGGATGCCATTTAATCGCTTTAGAGTGATGAAGGAGCGGCGGGAGATGTCATAAATATGTTTTTTCCAGGAGAGGGTTTGGTCAAAAGTGATTCCAAGGTTTTTAATGGAGTGAAGGAATTCTATTGGATCATCATTTAGCAAAAGTGTAGGAATGGGAGGGAGAGTTTTAAGGAGCGGACTTAAGGAACCTATTACGATTGCCTTAGTCTTTTTAGCATTCAGCTTTAGCTTGTTATCTGTGGCCCACTGACTAATTTTATTTAAATCCTTTTGTAGCTTATCGGCTGCTAGTAATAGATCTGAGGGTGGGAAGGACAGGTAAATTTGGAAATCGTCGGCATACAAATGATATTGGGAGTGATCAATGAGGAGAGGAAGGTCATTTATGTAAATGGCAAATAGGGTGGGAGACAGTGATGAGCACTGTGGGACACCACAGGATAGAGGCAGAGTCGTGGAAGGAGTTTGGCCTGGAACCACTACGTACTGGGAACGGTCAGAAAGGAAGGACTTGAACCATCGCAGAGCACTATTGAATAGAGGAAGTTTCTAAGTTTGAAAGGAGAATGTTGTGATCAACGGTGTCGAAAGCTTTGGAAAAATCTAAAAGGATAAGGATTGTTAGTTGTTGGTGTTACATGGCGGTTTGGAGGTCCTGAGTTATTTTAAGGAGAGCGGATTGAGTAGAATACCCTGCTCGGAAGCCGGATTGTAGAGGATTCAAGAGGGAATATTCTTCTAGGAAACTTGAGAGCTGGGTTTGCACTAGGCGTTCCAGTGGCTTGGAAAGATTAGACAGGATTGAAATAGGACGGAAGTCAAGCGGCGAAGAAGGATTTGGGATTTTGTTCAATGGTCGGACTAGAGCGGTTTTCCAAGAGGTAGGAAATATGGAATATTGCAAGGAAAAATTGTAAACATGATAGAGATGGGTAAGAGGACCGGAAGACAGGATTTTATTAATGTTACAGGGATGTTATCAGGTCCATAATCATTGGTGTGGGATTTTAGGATTGTGGTTAATAATTCCTCATCTGAGATGTGAGAGAAGAAAAAGCTATTTGGGTTAAACCTTTGATGTTCAATATCGGTAAAGGATGGCGAGTTAGGAACAAAGGATGTGAAATGACACAAAAATTTCTCCAAGTTTTTCATCGTTTCTACTACGAATCATATATTTTGTCTTATCCGTATTTATTTCAATTCACATCTCCGGTGAATAAACCGTTAATTTATAAAATACGTTATATATTAAATTTCCCAAACCTCCTATGTGACTTATATGATTTTCTTCTATTAGAAACTTAAACCCTTTTGAAGAAGAGGGAAGGTGTGTGGTGACAGCTGTTTTGTACTTCATTTACATATGAAATATATGCTAAGGAGAAGTATTGTGATCATGAAAACTTTTCCATTAGAGTTTCTACGGAAATACAGGATTTAGGGGTCTTCTGAGTCTAATGAACAAGGCCAGCGAAATTATCTCTAATAAATAATTAGATGGTTATTAATCTTCCATTAAATGTTTATTATACATAAACATCAATACGAGTCAACTTTTCGGGGTCCTTACATATCTACGGGACTCACGAAAATACATTCAAAATTATCATTTAACATTACAGAAATAAATTTTTTTTATACTAATTAAAAATCATTATTAAAAAATATGTAGCGATGTTATATAAAAATATATTTACCTGAAAGCCATGTAAAAATTAAAATTGTATCCATTTTTAATTAAAATTTAGTCAATATAATAAGCGTTATTAAAAATGTTTTAATATAAATTAACTCTTAAGGAAACCACCTATCTAAACTGACATATTCTTTGGTCCCTAATGGATTAGTTCCCTCCTACTTACTGCAGAAAAGTACACAATGATATATTATTAAATATAGGTCAATAAGCTATGGTTTATAATATTAATTTCTTTATGGCATCTGCATAATGAGAACTAAGGTGCTTTAAATCTGTTTTAAAATTTATGGTATCTTTTATATTTTTGTTTATACATATAGATTCGATTGTTTTTCTATTAAAATTATTGTGCAATTCATACCTCATCTGTATTCATACCACAGATAAAATTAGGACACTATAACCATATTAATCATTAATCAAACATTAAAGATTCCATTTTACGTAATGAAAAATTAAATTTTATTTATAATATAAATTGTACAGGTTGTGATACATTGGAGAAACTAGAAAATATCGCTACTAGACTGAAACAATACAGTAGTACACTATAACCCATTAGGGGCGAAAGGATATGTCAGTTTAGATGGGTTGTTTCCTTAGTGTCAATTTTCATTTAAAGACAGTTAATTAAATAAATTATCGACTAAATTTTTATTTATTATGGATAGAATGTGACACGTATTAATGATTATGTTTAATAAACATTTCAAGGAAGATTAAGGAACTAATTATTTAGAATCAATCTACTGATTAATTATTTTTATTAGAAATTAACTTGGAATGTTGTTAGTCAAGCTTCAAACGTAAAGTCACTGGATGTTACAGCAATGTTTTCACAAAAATTGCTCTAACGATTTTGATAAGACTCACAATATTGATACAAAATTAAATGGGCTTTATTCTTATATATTATATTATGGGCTACAGGTTTTATTCTTATTTAAATACTGTTAAAGTACTGAAATTCCAATTATGTATATGTATATGTGTTTATATATCGTAGGTATATATATATATATATATATATATATATATATATATATATATATATATATATATTTTTTTTTTTTTTTTTTTTTTTTTTTTATTTATTTACTCAAACCAATTGTCCTCGATGTGTTGTCTAGGGTTCGAAAATCTTCTCGGAGTGAGTATAATTATGGAAAACATTCGGGAAGTGTAGTCGTTCCTAAAAGAAGTAATTTGTAGAGCCCTTTTAGGGTTTGACCTTTGTGAAAAGAATAAAATGTAGCCTTTCCGGCCTTTACTCTCCCTTTATGAATGTAGAATTCTACTTAGGTAGGGTTCTACTTAGTAGAAGCCGGTATAAATGTATTAAACTTTCGCTATAATAAAGATTCTTTTTTTTTTTCCTTCTAAGAATATTAGGTTCTTCTTATTTTGTATAACAAAATAATGTCTGTTGGAAGGTTTCTTTTAATGCCAGACATATTGAAACATTGATTATTTATTTAGTTTTTTTATGTCAATCAATACCGACGTTTCAATTTTATGACGTATAGTAAGCATTCAATGTATAATAATTATATAAAATGTAAAATAAACTATTGGATATTAACCTACTATAAAAAATATCTCATTCATTTGTTTCAGTACCATACCTTAATTTTTCTTTGTTTATTGTTGTAAATCAAAACTTTCTGCATGTATTTTTCTATTTATTATAATTTCATTCTTTTATAATCATTTTTAATATTACAACAGTATTATATATTTTCCCTCTTTACTAGTATTTAAAAATTTAGT
Source organism: Piezodorus guildinii (assembly GCA_023052935.1). Taxonomy (NCBI): domain Eukaryota; kingdom Metazoa; phylum Arthropoda; class Insecta; order Hemiptera; family Pentatomidae; genus Piezodorus; species Piezodorus guildinii. Next base: position 94,445,739 of record CM041293.1, read on the forward strand.
TGTATAATTTTTTAGTTTTATACTTATAAAGATAAAACAATTATCCTTCCCTATTTTTTTGTTCAACGAATAAGCGCTCAACAATGTTTTTATTTTATATTTTTTTAACTTCTTATTTAATAATAATTATTGTTTATTTATTTTCGGACAAGTCCTTTCAGAATAATATCGCAGTAAATAAAATGGATTTTGGAGTCTTAGAGTAAACTATGTGTACGTTATTTGTATATGTACGGGATGTTATGTACAGATCAGAAGGCCTCGAGCAGGTGTTACGGGAATGAAGGGAGGATTTGCATTTTTAATGAGATCCGAGATGTAAGGTGGACAACGGAATTGAATGACATGGTAGGGAAAGGACGCCAGGAAGTACTTACGAAGGGTAGAGCCCCTTATAAAAGTGAAGCGATAGAAGTGTCTCTGGATATACAAATACACGGGATATTTAATGCTTACGTACGTGATAAAATACGTCACTTTTTATTTTCTTAAATTCACAACAATTTCGAAAATCAAATAAACTGGAGAAAACATACTTAGTAGGGATTGCAATCCGGAAAACCGGATCCGGTAATCCGGCGGATCCGGCATCATCATACGTTAACCGGATCCGACAATAATATACCGGATCCGATTATAGCAATTTTTAGCCCAAAATAATGCAGTTTAATAAAAAAAAAGTACATTGAATGCGTTACATTTGATTTACATGTGTGGTGGTGTCGCGGAATCAGTTCAGCATCATTCGTTCGCCTTTTGCGAGACAAAACTGTGTTTATTATTTTGTCGGTGCTTTCCCTAAATGTAAGTTAACAGATATTATTATTTTTATATACGCGAGCTATAGCTCTCTATAAGTTTGCTGTAGAGGAAATTCTGAAACAACTTTAACATTTTTTTTAGAGAAATTACTTACTCAAGTACTGACTCACTCAAGTGTTAATCTACTGAGTTATATGAAAAACTGCTTACATATCTATTGAAATCTAGGTGAAAAAATACTTCACTTTCTCAGATAGCTCAATTAATTTATTAAGTTACTTTATAAAATCTTATATAATTATCCTTGCGAAATTAACTCAGACAAGAAAATAACAAGTAAATTTTGATTTTGGAAAAAGGATGGTAGAAAACAAATAGTCTTTATTTTCAGCAAATGGTAATCAATAGCCGACTGTTTTAGTAGCCATTAAAATTTTACTAGTTACCTAAACTACTAAACTTTAATTTTTTGCTCCATATCTAATCCTACCATAACTTTTATTTTATAAACTTCCTATTATGACTACAATTATACTCGAATAACTCAATAACAGTTCGTCTTGGGCCGAAAAGTGAAAATCAACCTGATTTTGTCGAGCCAGCCAGATCCAGCTGATCCGTCCGGATTGATAAAACTTGCGGATTGAAAATTGCGCCGGATTGCAATCCCTAATACTTAGATAGCACCACCATATGTATATTCAAATAACAAATTATAACAGATGTAATTCCACCAAATATCGGTTATTATTGAATATAAAGATAAAGATAATGAAGATTTTCGAGATCAAGACAACGCGATGAACAAAGAGCAAAAAAAAAAAAAAAAATCTCAAAATCATCTTATATGGTCAAGCCACAACTTATAAGAGATGTGATTCGCTGATAACTCGGTTATTAATGATGATAAAGATAAAATGTAAGGTTTTCTGGAATCAGGAAATTTTATTTGAATTATTTGAATGAAAATCGAAAGAAAAGAAAAGGAAATAGTAACAGTCCTGTCTAAATGCTTTTGGTTTATTATTTTCAATAATCAACCTTTGCAATTGACCAAAAATAAATTACCCCCGTTCAAAATTTGAGAGCTTACGTTTCGAGATGCGTAGAATCCGAATAACAAATAAAAAAAAGATATTTTCTCCTTATTATTAAAAAATTAAATACCTAACAATTTTTTAGTGCTTTTTCACAGAAAATTAAATTTACTACAAACATTTTTTTTGCGTTTTGAAATCAGCAGTACTGACATGATTTTATCCTTTGAGTTATTGCTTTTGATATTTCTTAATTGCCTATCAACAGCCATATAAACAGTTATACCCTAATATTCTTATTTGGAAATAATAAACCATTGTGTAATAATTTGCAGCGTTTTTGAATTAGTTAAGTGGCTATAAAGCTTTTTTATATATTTTTTTCAGAGGTTTTATTATAAAAAATGCTAGATTTTTTTAAAAGAATTACTGCATGGGTCTATCAGTTATAGATTCTATTTGTATGGCATACTTTCCTAAAAAGAAATAAATAAATACATACGACATACAAAAATATCAATATCCACCTAAAATAAGGAATATAAAAATTAAAAATAAGCGGAAATTAAAACTATTTTATATTTGGAATTAAATATCGGTGGTTAAGCCGTCCGTCGGAGGGGACGTAAAATAGTGGTCTCGAGCCTGTGCGATGTCAGGAACTTGTTATAGATCTGTATCCTAATAAAACCTAGAAAGGAAAAAACTAGGACTACCATTGTAGCATCGTCCGATTAGCCTCAGCAGCATAAAGTGACGTTAGATAAATATGAACTATTTCAGATATAATTAAAAGGATAATGGTAAATATTCAAAGTAGTTAAAACCCATACTCCTAGATGTCGGTGAAAGTAAGTTTCTAAAAACATAATACTTTTGTTTTAACTAATAAAAACATTATTTATTTCGCAAAAAGATATAAGAAGACAAAAATCATTTTTTACTTATATATAATAGGAAGCTACCAGGCGAAAAATAAGTATTCCCATTAAAAGTTGAGCAGTATTTTTTATCTTTTTATTACCCTGTTGCCAGAGAACAAAGAGACAATACGGATCAGTGATGAAACACGACGCCTGTCCGTTCTTTTCCCATTACGGCTATTACACTCTCTAGTCCGTGGCCTTTTGTTCTCCCGAGGGTTTTATTTATTTTTCTTTATTCTGTTGGTTAGTTAAGCAGGTGGTCACATAGCCCCTCCCGCTCAATTCAGATAATGAATTTACAAAGGAAGGTTTTTTAGGTTTATTGTGTCGGATACAATAGTTGGATATTAACAGAAATTTGTCGCTTAGTAGATCATTAATTCTTTTATTATTTTTTATTAATACTCCATGATATCAGCTGTGACTCATTACATTTATTCTTATATATATTTTATTTAAACACTCCTTCAATAATAAATCTTATTCTAGGATCGTTATTTATTGGGCCAAACACCTTTATTAAACGTGATTAGTTGAGGAAAACATTATTTTTTATATATGATTATATTAATTGGAACAATATCTTCTAATTTTGTTTATATGTATTTATTTATAGTACACATGATAGTTGTAAGTGCACAAGAAAAATTAACATTTGATAGTGAAAAGTTAAAATTTGATAGAATTACTATTCATATATATATATATATATATATATATATATATATATATATATATATATATATAATATATATGAACTTAATGTGAATAAATTATAATATTAAATGACCTATATTGAGTAACAATATGGAAATAAATATAATATTGAACATCTGAAGATGAGGCATGGGATACCTCGAAACGTAATAAGATTTATTATTGACATGTTTTGATAAATAAATACATATAAACAACATTAGAAGAGATTGTTCCAATTGATATAATCATATCCTAAATTACTCTTCTATAATAGTAATTGATATAAAATTATTTTTTATATAAAAGTCTTTTGGATCAACTTTTTGGTTTATTATTTTCAATAATATACCTTCGTAATCGGTCCCCTATTCAAAATTTGAGGGAATACTTTTCAAGATATGTAGAACCCAAATAACGAATAAAAAAAATCCGCATGTCCGCCGTACGCCGTCCACGACATTTCTCCGAAACTGCTGGACCAATTTTATTGAAATTAGCCGCAACAATACTAGGGTATGCAACGATGATCCTAACACCTAGACGTTAACGTCAGCTGGTTATTATTAAATTTACGGCCGATTAAAAGTGATTTAATTCAATAACTTAGTTATTTTTGAAGATGGAGAACAAAAAAAATCGCGTACAATTATGAAAAAACAGAGAAAAAATCAATATTTTATTCATTAATACGCCCTTAACTCAGTTGTTTTTGAACATGAGAAAACGTGTAGAGTTTTAGAATCAGTAAAGCGCGACGAAAAAGAAAAAAAAAAAAAAAAAAGAAAAGTTGATCTGTATATTCAAGTCACAAATTATAATAGATGTAATTCCACTAAAAATTGGTTATTACTGAAGTTGGAGAAAAATCGAAAAGACTTTTGAGATCAAGATAACGCGATGAACATATAGAAGAAGACAAAAAAAAAAAAAAAAAGAAATCTTATATGGTCAAGCCACAACTTATAAGAGATGTGACTCCCCGATAACTGAATGAGAAAATGTGTAGTATACTAGTGAACTGGAATCAGGAAATAAAGTTTATTTATAATTTGAATGAAAATCGAAAGAAAAGAAAAGGATAGGAAATAGTAATGCAGTTTAGTATAAATGCTTTTGGTTTATTATTTTCATTAATGAACCTTTGTAATTGATCAAAAATAAAAAAATAAAATAAAAAATACCCCCTTTAAAATTTGAGGGCTTACGTTTCAAGATGCCTAGAACCCGAATAACGAATAAAAAAAAAATCCATTTCTCCTAAATAAATAAATTATCCCAAACAATATTAACAGAGAATTAAATTTTCTTCAAAATGAAAAAGGAATCATTGAAATCGGTTCAGAACTAGCAGAGCTATAGCGTTTTAAAATTAGCACCGGGGATTAGTTATTTCCCTATGAACTATTTATTGCTTTTCATATTACTTAATTGTCCATCTACAGCTTTTGAAACAGTTATACCCTAATATTGTTATTTGGAAATAATAAATCATTCTGTAATAATTTACAGCTTTTTTAAATATCGTTTGAAATAAAATTCATCATGATTTCTTGCTGTCGTTTTCGCAAATATTTCAGCTTTAACAGTTAAGAATATATTAGGAAGCATGTCTTTTGTTCCTACGCATTTGTAGGCATTGAAATCAGTGCTTATAATGGAAAGGGCATCAAAACACTGAAAAATAATCACAGATTCAAATTTTCAAGAACTTATATATCTGGAAATTATATTTAACCGAAAGTGGTAAAATATAATCACACAGTATTTGTCTTCTTATTTTTAGGTGATGTGGCTTACTTGCGGATATAAAATTTCTATAATTTAAAATGTTTAATCTTTCCTTGTTCTCTTTAGGATTAGATGCACAAAATATTTTTCGATCTTATTTTTGAAAAAATAAATATAAATGAAAAGAAATGATAATAATGGACTAGAACATATCTAAAAAAAGAAAAAGTAATAAAAAAAAAAAAAAAAAGAAGAGTAGTAACTCTTTTAAATGATTTCAAACTTATAAAAACAATTATTTATTGATATTTACAACTGTATTCTACAACACATCTAGTAAATAGGCTATTACAAACTTAAATGATAAAAACTGCGAATCAGTCCAACAATCCTTATCGATCTGTATCTTAATATTTTAATATTTATATTCATAACTTCTGATTTTCTCATCTCGTATAAGAAGAAACATCTTTTCCTTATTGCTCTTCTTGTAACTCTATTAAATTATTAAATATATTGAAATTTCTAGGCCCAGCTTGTTGTAAATACACATATTTGTTTAATATTACTCCTTGGTGCATTTGTTTATTGTTATTATGAAACGAGTTGCAGTTTATGTTTTATTATGATTACAAAAACCATGGTAAAAAAACTCTTCTTCCCCTCCCTCCCCCCCCACAAAAAAAAAGCTGTAAATTAATACACAATAGTATATGATTTCCAAATAATTAAATCAGGTTATAAAATTATCTATTACTGCTGAGCCAATGAACTTGAATGTATAGCGATAAATTAATCAAAACAGCAACACTATAAACTTATATTCAAGGAAAATGTCCAACCTGTGTTAAGTTCAAAACGCTATATCTCTGCTATTTCATGACCGATTTCAATGGTCCTTCTTTTTTTTCTTTTTTTTTTTGTAGAGAATTCAATTTTTTATTAAATATCGTTAACTAGAAATAGTATTACAGTAATATTCGTAAGGTGTACGGTGGAGAAACGGATTTGTTTTTAATCATTATTCGTGATCTACGTATCTTAAATCGTATGACCTCAAATTTTGAGGAGAAAGGGGTAATTGTTTTTTCTTTTTTTTTTCTTTGGTCGATTTCAAAGGTTTATCATTGAAAAAAATAAAGCATATTTATTTACTTCGGATATAATTAATTTTATAGAGTAATTATATGATTAAAACGCTATTGTTTGTTACTTTGAATTCTCCCCATTAATTTAAGTGAGCAAACCAATTTATTTCTGATTCCAGTAATAATAAAAAGAGGCGATACTGATAAAATTACCTGGAGGTTTCCTCTGTAGCAATATGAAAATAAGTTAGAAGTTGAATTCCATGACAAGTCGACCGAGAGGTGGAGAAAGGGGGTGGATTAGACGACTGGGTGGAGAACAATTTAGGGAAATTAGGAAGATACGTATTCAATAAGGGACTGGTGGGAAGGGATAAGTAGGTCATAAGAAGTGTGGAGCAAGTTCATCCATCTCTCGGCCACTTCCTGCTTTCCCTATCCTACAACCTTTTCGCTTACTCAATTTGTATCAGTATGTCTTTAGCTGGTTTCTTGGTCTTCATTAGTCAGAAATCCGTGTTTGAGAAACTAATCAGTTAGGTCATGAATAAGTTTGAACTATCCTTCCAGAACTTATTTACATGAACCTAATAATTCATTACGAATCCTACCAGAAACACTATTGTCCCAAAAATTAAATAGCGAAACGCCTGCTCTCAATATTAAATTTGTAGGTACTTCAGTTTTATTATATATCGTCACGCATTGTTCCTTGTATTTGTCTCGCGCTGATGTCATTACCGCGTATGAGGAGTGTCCCACGGGTGCCGGATGTGAGGAAGAAAAAGAGGGTATCTTAAAATTTAAATAATAGAAATAGGAAAACACAGAAGCGAAAATAACTTAAGATAGATTTACAAAGGTATAAACAAATCGCGAAAAAAATTTGAACCCCTATTGAATGGGGTTAAAGATGCAAACAACAATATAATTGCGGATCCGACTGAGATATTAAATAAATGTAAACAACACTTTGACGGCATTCCAAATACGGAAAATAATAATCAATCTCCTCACTCTGAATATCAGAGCGCTGAACCATGGATAGACGCTCCGAGTAAAGAGGAAGTCGAAATGGCGATAGGAAAATTAAAAGGTTATAAAGCTGCAGGAAATGATAATATCACGAGTGAATTAATCAAGGCGTGTTGAGAAGCGGGTGTTTCCAAATTACAGGTTTTAGTTAAAAAGATCTGGGATAATGAAAAAAATGCCCGAAGAATGGAAAGAATCAATACTTATCTCTTCTCCCCTCTCCCTCTTCTCCTAGTTGGTTTTAAAATATTCTCGTCTATACTAACTAGTCGAATCACGGAATACACTGAGGAAATTATCGGTGACTACCAATGTGGTTTTAGGAATCGATTTTAACAAAAGCTTATGATTCCATAGACCGCCAGAAGCTGTATAACACCATGAATGGACAAAGAATACCTAGGAAGTTAGTAAACCTTGTAGAGATATGTTTGTCGGACCATTCCATAAAGTTACTGTCAGTCATAATTACTCCGAGAGGTTAGAGGTAATTACTTCGAGTTTGAAACAGGGTGACTCCCTTACACTGGTTTTATTTAATATAGAATTAGAATATGTCATGGAAAAAGGTGACGTGTACCGAGAAGGGTTTAAATGTGGGTGGTAAAATCCCGGTTCTAGGATACGCCGATGATTTGGTACTGCTAAGCGATGGCAACGGAAACCATACAAATAAATACAAGTGCGTTAATCAAAACCGGTAAAGGAATAAGGTTCGAAATAAATACCGATACGACGAAATACATGATCAATAGCAGAAACGGTGACGATCTTAGTGATATTGATATATCAAGACATACGTTTGTACACGTAGAGAAAATTAAGTATTTAGGTTCAATGAAAACTAGAAAAAATGAAATACAGAGGAAATAAAGTCCCGGCTTAGGGCCTTATCACAGTTCTTTACGGATGTGAAACGTGGCTGCTTATTTTGCAGGATGAACAAATTATAAAGGTTTTCGGAAATTAGGTACTGCGTAAAATATTTGCTCCATAGAGAGATGGGGCCACTGGGAAGTTTAGAAGGTTGCACAACGCGGAATTACGGAGCTTAATATAATTGAATTGATAGCATCGCAGTCTTAAATGGGTGTGTAGGGTAGTTGGGCTCGGTGAAAAACGGATTCCGAAAACGTTGGTATTCCCTGAACCGACTGTTAGGCGAAAGGCAGGCCGAAGGGAGTATTGAAGTAAGGATCTGATCTCGGGGGCTTGGGCTTGAACGGTCATCATTTGATGAATCTGTTTTGGCAATACAAGGTGGTTCGGTAGGTCTATTATTATTAGCTTCACAAAGAATATACTTTAATATAACTTAGAAACCTATAATTATGAACATATCAAACTCTAATTATTGGAGGCCTACTACAATACCAAATTATCATTATTAAAAATTCTATAAATATAAAAATTCTCAACAAACCAAACCCTGCTTGAAATCATTTTTACAAGTTTTTATTTAGTCACTAAGCATGTGAACCTCTAAGAAATATCTCTAATGATCTTACCTTTTAGTAGAAGATATCTTGAGTTATGTCATACAATCTACGGTCATCTAATAAAGTAAAAAAACTTATATCATGCTTTGTAAGTTTTTTCGATATATATTCTAAAAATATTCTAAATATACGCTCATTTTAAAAGTAATGGATTTGGATTCGTCCATTTTACACATTCGATTATTTAATCACTATATTTTGGCTTATTATTATTTTATTAATGAACCTTTGTAATCAAACAATATAAAAAGAACCTTACCTTAAAATTTCATTATTCCGTTGCAACGGAACGCGTTGAAAGAAAGTACACCACCCGAGACTTTTCTTCAAAGTTATTGGACAGTTTTTTTCTAAATATAGCCCAAAAATAACTAGGCATAAGTGTTGATATCTGCTGATTACTTTTTAATTGGTGGTTGATTATAAATTTCGTAATTTAATTTTTTTTTAAATGAATAGAATTATATGGTAAAGTCACTTAAACTTAAAAAAGATTCAATTCCCCCCTAGCTTAGTAATTTTTAAAGATATAAAGATAATAAAAAGTGTTCTGGAAACAGTTATTTAATCTTATTATTGTTATCAAATTTTTATTTAATATTATTAGTTAATTTGCAGTATTTTTAATTTTTTTTTTGTTTATTGATGCCTTTTTAATGTAAATTTTCAGAATTAATATTTTTCTGTTGTTTACTTATTTAACTTCACTTTATGCCACTGTGGCTAATCGGACGATGCTACAGTGGGCGTCCTAAATTTTGTCTATCCAGGTTTAATTAGGATACGTATGTTTAACGAGTACCTGACATCACACAGGCTCGGGAGGGACCACCTTTTTACACCTCCTCCGAAGGACGGCATAAGTAAGGATTTTTTACCCCCATTAAAAAATCCTAGAGTCATCTGCAGGTTTGAACCCCTGACCTTGGGCATAGAAGGCTGTTATGCTAGTCACTATGCTACGGATGATCCCATATAATATTATACAATCATCAAAAGTTTAAATTGTAATTTGTTTACATATATTATGCGGTTTTTGTTGGTACATCTTATAAATAATCAATGGTTAATAAGTAACACTGGGTTACTATGCATGGAAAAAAAAATTGTTGATGACCTTGGAGAAATATACGTCTTGTATTAGAAATTATTATTTTTGTTATTTTACATATCAATGTATCAAACTTTGTATAGCAACAAAAATTTCAATATCGGTCTTAGAAATTCTCCGTTGGTGACAGTCTCTCTTTAGGATTTGTGAATGGAAGATGGATCCATGGCTCATATATTACCAGCCTATTGCGTTGAAAAGACGGAAAAGAAGATGAGCTATTCATCCCATCAACTCGGCAAGATTTATAGATAGGGCGTTTTGTTACCTCTAAAGATTATCGGGCGACAGGGACAATCTTTAATAAATTCAACATGTTTCTGAAACCTTTTTAGGATATTTCGTATTTCCCCATAATTTTATTCTTTGATCTCGTTATGTACTTATTATCAAACTTGTACAGTACGGAAGGAAAATAATTTTGTTTAAATGCATAAATATTATTTTATGGTTTCATTAATACAACTTAATATTCAGCCTTGTTTTCATCGGTTTTCCTAACAATTCTAGTGTTTTTTTCAACTTAATGGCTTAAACTCTAACAAAATTGAACGAATGAATTTCCTCCTAAAACTAAACATACAAAACCAGAAATAACATTCCTGCAATGGTCAGGTTTTGTACTGATATCCCAATATTTGCATGGATGTGGCTTTTGGTTGGAGATCAGTAGTTTTTATTAGATATGTGTAACGTTTTTTCAGCTTCAAAAATGTAACACGTTATGCTCCCTCCAGATCTTCTAGTGTTGCTCATATCGAAAATTTGACGAACGTTCTCTTATCAGAAATCAGAGCGGTGTGGTCTTGTAGATAGAGCACTAGGCTACTGTTCTCCGGGTCCTGGGTTCGAAGCCCGGCTGTGGCAGAGTATTATTTATTCTGTTAATTCAACTGGAGGACGAACCTAGGTTATGGAAACCCATCCTCCCGGGGCAGGCCAAGACTCTTTCAAGTGCTTACCCAAAATTGGGGAAAAACTTCGTGGCTGAGGGTGATCAAGACCTAGTCACCTTATTGCACAGCAGAAACAGTACGAAACTCTATATGCACTGAGCCCAAGACCATTCATGGGTTGCAGAGGTATATTTTCCCCCCTCCCCATTTTTTTTACTAAATAAATAAATATTTTTTTCCCGATCTCTTGATGTGATTCTTAATTTCTTTTATTTTTAATCGTATATAATTTTACTGTATCCCATAAATTTCAAAAAAATTGTACTGCGATGCTTGAAGTTGTTTAGATAATTTTTGACACGATATTGATAACGGTAGCAGTGACGAGTCTCACCTCTGACTGTGTTTTTGTAAATGACATTTGCCGCTTGAACTTACTGTTTAGGCGATAAATTTTTTAAAAGTTCTTATGTCGAAATGTGCATAGATGATTTAAAATCATATTTAATTTGTTTGTTTTTTTAGCAGTTTATTCCTTTCTCTTTACCTTCAATTTATTTATTAATTAAATCAATTTCTCTCTGATTGGGAAAATCAGTATAGTCTAAGATCCGAACTTGAGACGATCTGAACCGAGCTGATAATAGAATGAAACATATTTTGTAACAAATTTAGTATATTAGAAAATATTTTAAGAATAGGATGCCTGAAAAAATCCTGGACAGACTATTTTTAATTATTTTAAAAAAATAATTTTTAATTAAATGTTACAACATCATGATAATAAGAAAACTTTTACCCTGACTCAAAGTATTAAAGGTATAGAATGTGCAGCCGTTGGTTTGCCTAATCTTTTCCTGGACATACTATCGGTTGTCAGGTAAAAACGGGTATGTCGATATCAGTTATCTGCGCCGGCTTGATTATAGAAAAAAAATTATATCAATATAAGCGTTGTTTTATTGCAAACACATTGATATAGGGTTGCCTGCAAAAAACTTGGTCCTAATCTGGGTTGCCGAATTTTAAAGATTAAATTTTAAATGCGTGACTGAGATATCCGAGTTGAGTATTGCGTGTAATAATAAAGGACCCCTGCAGCCGCACGTAATCTGACATTGAATATAAGAAAGTTTGATATCCCATATAAAATTACAGGACCATTTTCAAAACAAATACCAAATACCAAATTACAGGGTAAAAATTTTCTTATTATCATGATGTTGCAACATTTAATTAAAATAATTTAAAAAAAAAAAATTAAATAGTCTGTCCAGGATTTTTTTAGGCAACCCATTCTTAACATATTTTATAATATACTAAATTTGTTATAAAATATGTTTCATGCTATTATCAGCTCGGTCCAGATCGTTTCAAGTTCGGATCTTCTACTAGTAGATGATCCATGATCAATTTTTTCCTTAATCAGGAAGAAATTGTAAACAATTAATAATAATAATAATGGGCTTAGCGAACCCGAAGGTTCGATGCCGATACCACCAAATTCCGCCGACACAGACTCGTCCAATGTTCACCATTCAAGCCCAAGCTCCCGAGATCAGCCTTAACGCAATCCTCCCATCTCCGCTTCGGCCTACCTTTCGGACGCCTACCAGTCGGATCAGCAAATACCAACTTTCTCGGAATCCGCTCGTCATCGAGCCCAACAACTTTACTCGCCCATTTGAGTCTCCGCGATGCAATCAGCTCAATTATATTCACAGGATGCAAGTTCCGCAATTCCGCGTTGTGCAACCTTCTAAACTCCCTAGTGGCCTCATCTCTCTTCGGACCAAATATTTTACGCAATACCTTATTTTCGAAAACCTTAACAGCAATTGTAAACAATTACCAATAATAAATGCTATCACTTTTTTTATATCTCTTTAGGAATGAAATGCATAGCCAATATTAATGTTTTCGAAAAAATTTATGTTCATTTCATAATTTTATTACAAAACGCCATTTTTTTAACACTTTGTGTACTACTTGATTGAAATCCTAAAGTATTGTCCTTCAAGCATTTTAAAAGGCCCATTGCTAAAATTTTGCTGCTCAGACTTAGATTATTATTCACAACGTTATTTTATTTAATAAGTCGAACAGTTATTCTAGGTTTATTAGAAGAAGAGGCTCATCCAGCCTCTTTAAAATGTGTTTTACTAAAGCGGAAGAAAACAAGGACGAATGCCCTCTTTGCTGTTCCGTTGGTCTTTTATTAAGGACACAAATCAAATTCCAACATAAAACCTTTCCTTAGGTTTACTTTATGGAATGATATACTTCTTTAATATTCAATGATTTTCGAATGGTGGAAAAGCCAGTAATGATGGAAAATGTGATAAAATTTGCTTAAATAAATAAACGAAATAATGTTTAATACAGATTGATACGTGTACTAAGAATCGTTATTTGATTTCAGTATTGAGTTATAAATTTAACACGTTTTTCATTCCAATCTCTTTATAACTTAAGTTAATTATAAGTGATTCCAAGTAAAAAAAATTAAAAATTTAAGCTGAATAATAACTAATTAAATATTAATTACATAGCAGCACGTTTCGTTCTTGATGAAAAATTAATCAATTGTTTAAGGAAATACATTAATTTGTGGACTTTTTTCAAATTAATATTAAAAAATTTTCAAAAGATAATTGAGGAATACCGTTTATTTTTTTAAATATTTTACTTTCATTGGTCTATCAACGAATTAAAATTTTATGACATATATCACATTAAATTCTTAGCATTTCTGGTATGATACCTAAAATGTTATCTATTTGTCTACTTCATTTTCTTAAAAAAAAAAAAAAATATATATAATATATATATATATATATATATTTTTTTTTTTTTTTTAAATTAATCTAGTACGTATTGAAACTATTGAAGGTTGGCCGCATGAATAAGGAGATAACTGAGAATTAGATCAGAACCTAAAAACTAGCTTATTTCCATTGCTAATAACCCAAAAACCTTGCTAAATGCCACAGTCATAAATAGCTGTTTATAACTATTGACGATTCATGGATTTATTACCTTTTTTGTTATTTTCGGAGATGACAATAATTTTTTCTTTAACTAGACCAATATTTGTCCAACCCGAATGCCATTAATTTTGATAAAGGAAGATTTTGTAATTATAATATCTTCTTATAAAATAATGACGTGAGTGTCATTAAAAAAAAATTAATCAGCATAAATAAAAAAATCAATGATGTGCTCATCTTAGTTTAAATTTAATCATAACACTAATAATATTAGTTTTTGTTTTTATTTGATATGAAAATTACAGAAATCAGAAAGATTTTCCCAACACACGTTTTCTCCCGCGAAGCTGACTCAAAACGGCTGCAATACTAAAAGTATTGGCTAGAATGTTTTTTTAAATATTTATGAATTTATATTCACGAAAGGATAGAAAATAACTGGTCAAAAAATCGCGAAAATCAAAAATGTCTTGCCGCTCGACAATTAAAGTATTTGAAAACTATTTTTATTGATTGTTAATTATTATTTTAAATTAAATTAAAGGCAATGGCGTATGCTGAAACCACTGCAAACAAAATAGTGGATAAGCTCCGATTTTTAAATATAATCGCAAATCCGCTAGTTTCTAGCTTAATACTTTCATGAGCCCCAAAACGGTGGCAAAATGCTGTTATCTGATTAAGTTATTATAGAATAAGATAGGCTTAAGAGGTAATTTTAAGGACACCAAACAGCCAGAAGCGAGTCCCGTCGCAGATATACTTCATTTTGAAAATAATTCTAAAACATTTAAGAACTCCGCAATTCCTTAAAATGTATGCAAGTTACAGAAAAAGGAATAATTTAGTAACGAAGACGATTAATTAAGAATTTTAATTTTAGGGGATAAGGAAGAAAAAAAAATTTAAATAAAATAAAATTATAATGGTTAAAATTTCGAAAAACTAGCATTTTAGCTTTTAGACTATTCCAATGAGGATTACCTAATTGATATTATTTATAGATGCAGAGTTTTTATCTAATTAAACAAAATCGTTATAAAGAAAATTGTTGAAATAGCCATTCTCTCAAAATGAACACCGACAAAAAAAAAAGAAAAAAAAAAGTTTTTGTACCAATATTCGTTAGTCATCGTGGTATAATAAACCTACTTGCATGTTTTAATATGTTTGTCTATATTACATTTATTTAAGAAAGGAGATAAAAATAACAAAATATTTGTCAGTTATCTAACTGTTATTTTTTTATAATATTAAATCATAAAAATTGTTAGTAGGATTACTCATCATGTACTATATATCATGGTATTCTATTTTTCATTAATATCGCCTACGAATCGAGATCTCACCTGTCGATGGCGTTTGGTCTTCATGATATTAATGACGTCAAAACACGGAATCTTCTTTTTGGGCGGTTACAAGTTACATATATGGATCCATGGAAGGGGTATGTTAGTTTTTCTCCCTATAATAATCATCAAGAAAAAAAATAAATAAAAAATAGATAACAACTAATTTAAAATTCTAAAACATATACTCAACACCAAATAGTACCTATATTAGAAATATAAATAGAAATAGAAATAGAAAATAATTTTTATTCTGGGACTGGGTCCCCTAAGAATAACAGCTTTGTACAGTTTAAGTATTCAGCATGTCTGGCCAACAGACCAAAGGAACATAATTTCTACTAATTACATTTATGGGTTAATTTATGTGTGTATATTACTCACGCATATACACACATATATACAAGAAAAAAAAATATATACAATGATAACATAAAATAAAAACAATTCCTAGAAAATATTGTGTTGAACAAACTTAAATATAAATGAATAGATTACGTGAATTGTAAACAGGCATGAATGTGGTCAAGGTTATTATTATTTTTTTTTTTATTTATTATAATTTGTAATGATTCTTTTATTTTTGTTTACTTTATATTGATTGAATGAATGATTTATTGAAACCTAATTCAGTATTTTTTTAGAATTATACTTGGATGTACACTTTTCTATATTATTAAATTATACTAAGATGTACACTTTTCTATATTGTTTTAGGAATAACTAATTAATTATTTATACAGCTTTTGAAATAACTATTTATGTAGTATTAGGAATAACTATTTAATTATTTATTAGAAACACAAATTTAATTCGATATGTTATTAAATCATATTAAGATATAAACTTTTTCATGTTGTTTTAGGTTTTAGAAACAACTGTTTAATTTTTTACTCGGAAAATTTTTAATTTTTTGTATTGTTAAATTATTTTAAGATGTTACAGTAAGAAATATGAATTTACCTATGTATACGTGTTTATATTTTTGCTTTCATTGTCATTCAATATTAACACCAAATGTGCTAAACTTCATTTCTAAAACATGTATATAATATCCAATAAATATCTATCTATAGGCTGGGCGAGCCCAAGGAGGGTCCTCTATGGTATAAAGTCGCCACTCGGGTGAAATAACTGAAAAAACATTTTTTCTATCACAACCGGGATTCAAACCCAGAACCCGGAAACCTACATACTACCGCTCTATCCACTAGACCACGCCGCTCCCGTTTATTATGAGTAGATTGCTGTTTTTACTTTGTTCTACAATATATTGACGAAAGGTAGATGGATAATTAGTGTTCTTTGAGAGATTTAACATTATTTTTTAGGATAATCCAATAATGACCCAAAAGCAATTACTGTTTTAATGTAAGAAGAGAATAGATAAGAACACGGCCTGGATATTATAGCTATTTTTGCTGGTGACAAAATCTTGGTAAAAGGCAGAAGGCGAACCATTAACTCGAGCCATAACTCGCTGGATATTGGCCAAGTTTGACTAACGGCCAGCGAAGGCATTAGGAACACCGCCACCTTCCACCCTGAAAAATAGATAATATCCACTGTCCTTTATTTATAATAGCTTTATAGAAATAATATTTTCCTGTATTACAAATATATTAAAAAAAAAAAAAAAAATGACAACTGCAGCTTATGAGGACTGTAATCATCTAAAAGAATTTTCTGAGAGAAGTTGGTTCAGGGTGCAGTCAAAATAACACACAATGAAGTTTAAACTTAATTTATTGGTGCGGACAGTTCGGCCTAAATTGTAGGCCTTCTTCACGGTGATAGGGTGAGCTGAGCAGGAGTCACAACAATAAGAGAATTTTGATTTTTACCTAAACTCGGATTTATGGAGAGAATCATAATTATTAATTATTCTAAATCAATGCATTTTAATCTAATAACACCTTCACACCGGGGTAACCACCGGGGTCATACTTGACTTTTCCGTGGTGCGGAGTGACCCACCGGTGGGTCACACTTGTCTATTCTGTGGGGCGGCGTGACCAGTGGGTGGGTCACGCTTATCCATTCTGTGGTGCGACGTGCATCATAGGTAAGGCACTTGTTTTTAGAAAATGAGTTTGTTTTATTTTTTCTCAACATTATATATTATCGGAATCAACAAGTATAAGAGTTTATGTACGAAATATTTTATCACTTTCAACATCCCCTTCCCCCTCAAAAAATTCTTATCAGTAAATTTACTCTTTAGGAATTTTATTTAGCTGTGCATGATTTTGTTCATATTTTTATTCCCATAATATGATATAAGAACATAATATTTAAAAATAATATAAGAATAATTTTTAATAATATATAATAATATGAGAATATATATATTTCTTTTTTTTATTATTTCCATAATTTCTCCTTCAAGTCATACGTGTATGTCAAAATTGTTAAATCTCGTATTTAGCGCGTTGGAAGCCTGAAACTGCTGTGGTCTGGCATTAAACACGTTGGAAATTGCAACAGTGTCCTCCCACCCCACGAAGCGTAAGCAGCTAATACAGTCATGCCTTGCGCGGAAAACGCAGATATTCGGCCCGGCGTGAACGTGTTAATAGATATCTACTCAAAGTATTGCCATAAGTTCATCGATGTTTGCAAAACGCTCCATTTTTATTATATTAACTTACCTATTTGAAGAGTACAGGGAAAGACATGATAAGTTCATTATTTTCATGTTTTGAGTTAGTGCTGCTATCTGAGAGCCCAAATAGAGTAATCTAATGTCTATTGCTTTTAAAAAGAAAAACATGATGATGATAGGCTCACAGTATAAACAGTTTAATAAAATGTGTTTGTTTTTTTATTTAAAGTCACTTTATGCTAAATAATAAAATGTGTGCAGGAAAATAATACTTGTGTTGTTTTTTTTTTTTTTTTTTTTTTTTTTTTTTTTTTTTTTTTTTTTTTTTTTTTTTTAGTGTGAACTTAGTTAATCAGGAATGGTGTATTTCTTTATTAAATTAACTTTATTTTACGGGAATATCATGACAAGTTCATGTTACTACTCACAAAGTTCAATCCAAGTTCATTATCAAGCCTAAAATTATAAGCAACAGTTATTTTAGTGCTTTTAAAATATATTAAATATGCTAATGACATTCACAGAAGTGGAAAAACACTTAAATAAATAAAATACTTTATTTATTTATAAATTTTTGCTGCCCAGCTTCATTGGTTTGTTTTAATACAGCCTACTACATATATTTTTTCATAAATAGGTTATAGAATAATATATAAGACAATAAAATTACATTTTTTTTTAATTTAGTTTTTTTCCTTTTTATTCATTTAAGTAATACAAATAAAAAAAAAAGAAACAATAAGACTTTAACTATTAAACTAAATGTAACTAAAACAAACAAGAAATTTAGCATACATTCAATGAAAATTACGATCTGATATTCCCAGACAATAACCAAATGTAGTAACAGCTGAACCAGCGGCTCATCTCAGAATAAAATATTAAGTGATCAGCATATCTATTGGCCACCGCCTGAATGGGCAGGGTATTTTAATGTTACTGTTATTGGGTTAGTACTGTTCTATGTTAGTATTTCGCTGAAATTATTGTATTATTCTGTTGCAGTGGCTGAAATAGTTGGAATGTTTAAGTTGTTATGTATAACGTTATTTGTCACGTAGAGCGGTGCATCTACTATTTCACATCTATGATTATAAAACTCATACATTCTTTGACAACTACTGGCTAAGAATAATTCTGGCTTCAAACCGACTGAAGAGGAAAGGTGTAATGTCACTTCTCTGAAATGAGGTGTGAAAAAAATGTTTTAGTTGATACTACTGTGATAATACTGCTACATATATTTAATAGTAGTTATTAGTACCAATAACCTGACTTATTGTAGTAATTTAGCTAGAATAGATTAATAACCTGTTATTTTGGCCCTATTTGAATTATAAGGATGTTGAACCAACTTACCTCTTCTCTCCCCTAAGAAAAAATCTGGTGCGCGAAACTCTCGACTTTCACTTATCTTTGTTGTTAAAATGGATTATATTGTTCTTACGAATTTTTAAATGCAGTTAGAGATAATAATCAATTTTTTAAGAATTAATTGCATTGAATTATAATATAAACATGTGTTTTATTAAATAATCTCTTAGATTATCATCTTGGACAATTTGTTAGTTTTATCAGCTTTTCATCACTCCCCATTAACTTTAACAATCGTGTGTACAAAATAATAATTTTTCTAAAATCTTTAGCTTTTAAACAATATATCATACGTCCATATTACTGTTCTTATTATAAAAAATCTAGTAATTGTATAAACAAATATTTTTGGAGTTTTCTCCTTTAGTTGGATATCGAATACGTTCAACTTACATATTTACATGTTTTTTAGCAATAATAATCAGATGATATGGTCATTTTTTTTTTTTTTTTCCTCGGGTTCCGCAACTTGCGTCACATCCCGAAACTTAGTATTTCAGAACGCCAGTGCTCCCTATCCCTGCAGTCCTCCACCGTCAAGCCTCTGGCCGCCATGTCCTCCCTCACACTCTCTATCCACGTTTTGCGGGGTCTTCCTCGTCTTCGCCTCTTCTGCGGGGAGTACTTTATCATTTTATGTGGCCACCGCGTCCCTTCCATCCTCATGACATGGCCATACCACATGAG
Source organism: Piezodorus guildinii (assembly GCA_023052935.1). Classification (NCBI taxonomy): domain Eukaryota; kingdom Metazoa; phylum Arthropoda; class Insecta; order Hemiptera; family Pentatomidae; genus Piezodorus; species Piezodorus guildinii. The sequence goes on from CM041293.1 coordinate 94,465,525, forward strand.
TCTCTTCTTTGATATTTCATTTAAGATATTCAGCTCAGCCCCTACTTTTTTTCTTATTTCCGCATTAGGGATTCTTTGCAGCCTGGATATGCCGCAGGCTCTTCTCCAAAAGTCCATCTCCAGAGCCAACAATCTTCTTTCAGCCGATTTTAGCACTGTCCATGTTTCAGCGCCATATAAAGTGGTCCCTAGGAGGAAGGAATGGTAAATCTTTTTTTTCGTAAGAAGCGACACCTGTCTGCTCCACAGAACTCCATTCAAGATTTCCTACTATTTTTCTACCATTTGCAATCTTATTTTCAATATCTTTGGTCATCGTTCTGAACTGATCCATGGTTACCCCAAGATATTTAAAGGCGTTGCTCTGTGGGATCGTCCAATCCTCCACACAGATGGTCGAGACTGGTGAGTTGCATGGCATATACTCTGTTTTTTCTCTGCTGATTTCTAGACCCCACTCAGAGTATGCTTCATTCAATTTCCTCAGCATATATTCAAGATCACAATCTTCCGAAGCTTGGACAACCTGATCGTCTGCGAACTGAAGGCTGAAAAGTGTGTCATCACCAACCTCTACACCCATTCCTCGACACTTTTGTTTCCACAAAATTCATTAAAATTAATTCAATTTTATTAAATATATAAAAATATCGGCATTTAAGCCCTGTCAGACTATTTAAATCAGGATGAAACCTACATTACCCTAAAGTGTTTCCAATCTTACATCGATATAGGGAGTTTAATCAATATAGTTAGAGCCGTTTTTGAGAAAAATGTAAGTAGGTGCTAAATGGTATGAAGTGACTCTTCTGGTTAGCTAATTGTGGTAAAAAAGTTCCTGTAACATCTCGAGCCTAAATATGTCTTAAATATAAAATTTCAGTTTCATAGGAGTTTTCTTATTCTTCTTTCTTATTAATCTTTTTCTTACCACACACACACATGGACACATAGACACACTGACCTTTTTGCGGGACTTGGTCATTTGGACTCAGGGGACCCTAAAAATTTTCAATTTATATTTCTTAGTATTTTTTTTATAACTGGAATTAGAAAATTTTCACGATCGCAATACTTTTGCTTACTATGTATTCTATATATAGATAAGTGAAAATAAAAAGCCTGTGGTTCCAACCTATTTTTGCTGCGCAACACCGTACTTTACCTATTTATTAATAGAACATAAAGGTTAGAGATTACTATCAGCCACATTGATAGTAAAATCATAAATTTCCCAGACAATAAGGTCTTATAGAATTATAATTAATGAACTTATTGATCGACCTATACGAGGATAGAGAAAGAGGAAAAAAACCTTCAAAAGGTTTAATACTCCTCCTTTAAGGCCAACTATATAAGAAAAAATTCAGGTCAGTATAGGTAACGCTTGCTCAGAAGTTTCAACAAACTCAAAGAAAGTTTGCTATGAAGTTTCTCAACTTTTTTTTTTTTCTTTCAAAAGAAGGGTAGGGTCCCGCGGGGAGAGAGAGGGAATAGGTTGCCAAGCCAGCGGTCGGTGGTTCAAAGTCCCCGAAACAAATGGGGAAATTTTTTTATAGGATAACTTAGAGAACTATAAACTAAGTGGCCATAGTGCCCCCCGAGTAAGTTGCCAGGGCTATTCCAGTTCGGAAACTACTGCACTTTTTTAACCACATTCGCTATTTTACAGGGCATTCCCAGGATGTGAGTTTGAGAAAATACAAAACCCTTGTTTTAGTCTTTTCACTTTAACACCTAAGTTTTTCTCAGAAGTTATTTATGTTGATATTGCTGCCCTGTGGAAATAATTATGTATGAAATTAATTCCTTTAAAAATCGTAGGTATAACTAACATGATTAAAAAAATACTGATTACTCGTGATTTAGCAAATATGGTTAAAATAATTTTGAATTTTACATATTATTAGTTTTAAAATTTAATAGAAAAATCTGATGCGGCCATCTTCAACCTCTGTCCTTAAAATCATTTTAAGAGCTGTTTAATGAACTTCAAGTTGGAAAAAGTTTAAAGTTAATTATAATAAAATATTTATTCAGTTTCGCTGGAAAAATATGATTTAAAATAAAATATATAACAATATTAAATCGTTATATATAACTAGCTGACCCTATAACGTTGTTTTGACATATAAATTATTTCAACTGTAGAAAAAAGAAAAAACTTATTGTGAGTGTGTAAGGATGTTGTATATGAGTGAAAGAGGCATGATGCGCTGGGACCGATGAGGGAATATAAAAATAACAAAACACCAAACATTAATTTATTATGATTTATTCCTTAAAATTATATATATCATTAATTAATTACGACAGAAACAATATCAAACTCTTAACGCTCTGGCGCGAACAATAATTTTGTTAGCCCATCTGCCAAATGCTCCTTATTATGTATCCAACTATACCTTGCACCACGACCTTAATGTTCCATTTATTTCAGACCTAATTCCATCCAAATTTTCCAAATTCCACCGGAACCTCATTCATTATCCTAATCCTCTAGCACGATCCCTATCCAGCTCCACTCATCCATACAACCCACCTAGAAGGTTGAAACGGCAGAGGCCCCGAGATATATTGTAAATATGTATGCTGGAGTTCTGACACTGGTCAAATTCTCTCAAGTGCGGTGTGATTGCGGCTATGGCGCCCTCACTTAGCTTCCGCTGGCTCTCACCAGTGATACGGCTGAGAGGGAGTCGCTGGTATCCTTCCACAAGTGGTGGGACAAGCCCCGTCCGGTGTTCCCTAGCTAATTGTAAATATTGTACATACGTATGAATGTGACTTTTTTGTTTTTTTATTTGTCAACTTCATTTATTTGTATTTATTTTATCCACAAATTTTGTTATTGTATACGTTTATTTAGTTTGGTTTCGTTTTATGTAATTTGACATTTCTTTTGTTTATATTGTAAATATTGTATGAATGGGATCCTTTAGCAATGTTATTATTGTCCATTCTGACAAACTGTAATACATACGAATAAATTAATAAAAAAAAAAAAAAAGCCCATCTTTAGCTAACACAAACATACTGGATAGTTCACCCACTCAAAAGCATGCCACGTATAATTGTACGTGTAAAACATGGTATGCTCAAATCTAAGCCACAGACAGACATCGTTTGGCCTTAGACTTATTGATAGTCATTGCAAATGTCAATCTAATCGGAAACTGAATACGTTTAAATCGCAGTGGCACATCTGTAGGTATAATAGAGATTCGTGGTATTAATATATTTTCACCTCAGAACTATATATTTAATATGCCGGCTTCGATGACGTTTTTCATTAATTTTTGAATGACTAATCGCGTACCGTTGCATAGTCGTGGCGGGTTCAAATTACGAAGCAAAATAATCGGAGATCCAACCTTTAATTGTAAATTATGCGGTGGCATGGGTTGAGTTCAAAAACTGTTGGAAAATTAAGAGCATCGATAATTGTATCGATAGATTTGTATGATGCCAAGTTCCCTGCAACAACTGTTGTATTTTCAGATTTAAATCGTCAACGTCCACATTATTTGCCGCTAAAATTGCTCTTTCTGCAAGCCATTCATGATTTAACGAATGTACATCGGGAAATATTTGTTTAATGAGAGCATCATGCGAATCATTGATTGTACAGAAATCGGTCCAGTTTCATCTATAGTGACTTTTCTATCGCCGATATCTCAGAGCAGTTTTGAGAATGTTTCAGCGAATGGGTCTTGATTATATAGATCGCATGTTTACTTTTAGCGGTTCGAGTGAAATGAAAAACAATTTTTTTTTTAAATTTATTTATTGAGAATTATTACAATCTGTTTCAAAATGAACAATAGTAATACTAATATGAGACCACATTTATACAATATATACAGAAAATAATGATAAAGTCAAATTACATAAAATTTAAAAAATTAATTCATATATATATATATATATATATATATATATATATATATATATATACAGTATAATAATAAAAAAAACAACAACAACCTATAATTGAGATAAATACAAAGTTGGCAAATAAATAAACATCATACAAACAATGGTAACTATATGCAATATATAGAACTGCTAAGGGGACCCCAGATTGGGCTATTCCCTCCACTTGTGGAGGAAAAAAGCGGAATCCAAGAGATCCCAGCGCCTCTCTCTCAGCCGCATCACTGGTCTTTGCCAGTAGAGGCTGAGTTAGGGCGCAATATCCACAAACATACAGTACATGAGTGGAGGATCTGACCAGTGTCAGAACTCCAGTATAAATGTTTAAAGAACGTCGCGTGGCCACTGCCGTTTCAATCTTCGTGAAGGATTTTAGGGGTGGGTGGAGCTGGAGAGGGATTGAGCTAAAGGATTAGGATGATAAAGAAGGTTCTGATGGAATTTAGAAAATTTGGATGGTACCGTGTCTAAAATAAATGGAATATTAAGGTCGTGGTGTAAGGTACAGTTGGAAACATAATAGGGAGCATTAACTAGGACTTTGGATTGGAAGGATTGGATGCGTTTGATGTTAGAATATTTAGCTCTCCCCCACAGTTCAAGTCCGTAGGTCCATATAGGTTTCAGTACTGTCTTGTATATTAGTAATTTGTTGTCAACTGTAAGATGGGATTTTCTGTTTTATAGTCGGTATAACTGGCCGAATCGGCGGTTGAGTTCTTTTCTTTTAAGTCTTGTATGTAGGTTCCACGTTAGTCTTTTGTCAAGTAAAAAGCGCAGATACCGGACTGTGTCTGAGGAAGCAAGCGGTATGGAATTGAATTTAACAATTGGGCAGGATTTGCGTCGAAGGGTGAAGGTGACGTGTGTGCATTTTCTTTCGCTCACTTTAATACGCCAGCCTTCGACAAGGAAAGGTGCCTTTGGAGATTTAGCGATGCTACTTCTGGATCGGAATTGGATGATAAAATGGCTGTGTCGTCAGCATATGTTGCCAGAAAGGTATCGGGATCGGTAGGGATTTCGGCGGTATAGAAGGTGTAGAGGACGGGTCCCAAGACGCTGCCTTGAGGAACACCGAAAAATTATTAAATTACTAAAATGACTAATTAAAAAACAGAAGCTGGTGAAAGAAAATTATAAAAAATAATTTTGTCCAAAAAATTAAAGAATAATGTTAGGGGCAGACAACCCTTATCACTTAGGGGTATGAAAAATAGGTAGTAAACGATTCTCAGACCTATTGAATATGCATATAAAATTACATAAACATTGGTTAAGCCGTTTCGGAGGAGTATGGTAACTAACACGAGAATTTTATATATTAGGTAATTACTAATAAGTTTATGTCCTACAGGTTAATTTAAATTAAATTTGACAACATTCTATATAAGATAATACGTGTTCTGGATGACAGAATGAATATAACTTTATTTGCTTTCGAAGTAATCCCCATACAGATAGAGCTGGCTGGCTACATTAAAATATTAAATACAAAAACATATTTTAACATTAGAGATAACAAATTATTAGTTTATTACTGTATCATCAGTAGTTACATTAAGAAGTAAGAAATAACAAAATGACCTATAAACAAATAACAATATATATATATATATATATATATATATATATATATATATATATATATATATATATATATATATAAGTTAAGGACTGATACGGTAGACTATCAGTCTTAATTCCAAACCACCTCTTGTAAACAATATAAATGTATATATAGAGGATTAAAAGACCAAATAAAGTTAGTGTTTGAATAGCCATCAAGCGTGTTGTTTATGCCCCTTTCATTATTTTTTTTAGTTTATTTTTCGGACAACGCATAAGTGGTGCCGAAACCCGGGACCTTTAGATAAGTTCGAAGCACGTAATTTTTTTTTTTGGTACTTACCTGTTACTCAGCGTACGTGAGTTTATTTTATCATTATTTTTATTTATTTTTTTTTCTCTTGCCTGCGAAAACCAATATTATGGCAGAGAACGTAGTTTTGAGACCGGCCGTTCTAAATGTCCCACCGGCTGGGCCACAGCAGGCGGCAGCGGCGGCAGTTGAGTTACCGCCACTACCGGAAGTTTCACTGGCGCAGGCGCATAGAACGACGCTGGAGTGGGTGAAGATTCAAACAGCGACAGCTCAGGAATTGAGGAAGGCTACATCCGACCATGACAGATTCACTGGAGAGATTGGTGAGCTCAATCACTTTCTAAAAGGGGGCGATCGCTTGATGGTGAGGATTCAGTCAAAGTTGTCCGAAAGACTGTTAGACGGAGAAGATGCTGAGGCGTTAAAGGCTGCAGTGGTTTGCAGGGTGAAGAGGAGCATCCTGAATCATATCCAAGCCGATGAGGAGACACCCTGGAGCGTCGTGAAAGAGCGACTAAAGAAGGCCTACGGAGGGGGAAGATGGGCCCCTGAAGAAGATGTTTTTCACATAATAAGAGAAACTAAGAAGCCGCGGCAGTCTAATGGCCAGTATGCGGGAGAACTCCTCACGAAGTTTAACCGAATAACGGAGAAAATGAGAGAGACCGCAAGTGTTGAGGAGGTCCACTTTAGGATGGATTTTCTAGCAATAATTCTAAAGGTGCAGTTAGCGAAGGAAACCGGTAAAAGAGAAGGGTTTCAGAGGGAGCGCTCGTTCATCGATTGCGCTCAAGAAATGATGGACGCCAGTGCCCGCGAGGAAGAATCTCGGATGGAGACGGAGGAACATGGTTGGACACGAGTCTCGCACAATCAGCCTAGGACCACTCCCGTTTGGAAAAGAAGAGAATTTCGGGAGAACAGGAGAGAGAGGCCTCCGCAAGGTGATCGGCGGCCAGCAAAACCGAGAAGCAGCGGGAGGCGGGAGGACCGCAAGTGCCATGGTTGTGGCAAGCTCGGGCATCTGGTGGCCCAATGCCCACGCACTAGGTGCTTCGAGTGCGGAGTGGAGGGACATATAGCAAGACATTGCCCTTACATATACCATTACATAGGAAATCGAGCTGGGTTTGGGTACGTGGGGAGAAACGAGCGGCGCTTTACAAGTCCATGTAGTAAGTAGGATGCCAAGGGAGTATCAGGTGATCATAGGGAATGACCTGTTAGGAAAGATCGGTGCGCGGATCAGGAATCAGGGGGGCCAATGGGATATAAGAATCGGAGGTAGAAAGTTTGCATGTATCCGCGTGGCTGCGGGTGGTGAACCACGCGTAGGAGCGGTAAATCAGGCTGATAATTGGAAAACATCTATCCTTGATGAGTTCGGCGATATATTTTTTAAAGAAGGGGATGTCCTCGGGGTTACGGGCAAAACGGTGCACGAAATTCCGCTCAAGCAGGACCGGGTGATTTACGTTAAAGAAAGGCGGTACCCTCAGGCGCTTCGTAGCCATATTCGGGCTGAGCTGGACGATTTACGGCGGCAGGGTATAATCGTGGACAGTACGTCCCCTTATAATAGTCCGCTATGGGCCGTCAAAAAGAAAAGTGCGTCCGGCGACACGACAGAAAAGTATCGGGTTGTCATTGATTATCGTAAGCTAAATGAGAATACCGTCGATGAGAAATATCCCCTCCCCCGTTTCGATGATATATTGGACAGGTTGGGTGGTGCGAAAATTTTTAGCACTTTGGATCTGAAGGCGGGTTATCACCAGATCGGAATGCATCCTCGGGACCGGCACAAGACCGCGTTCACGTTTGAGAGGGGTCATTATGAATTCACTCGGATGCTCTTTGGCTTGAAGAATGCCCCTATCACGTTCCAAAGGTTGATGGACGAATTCCTTCGGGGTTTGGACGAATCCGTATGCCAGGTCTATATGGATGATCTCCTGGTCTTTAGTAGGTCGGAACGGGACCCCACGTTAGGCATCTCCGGGCTGTTTTTAACCGCATGCGGGAATTCGGTCTCCGCCTTTCTCCTGAGAAGTCCACCCTAGGTCAGCGGGAAATTAGTTTTTTGGGTCATACGATCTCCGCGGAGGGCGTGAAGCCGGATGCCCAGAAGCGTATGGCCATCCCGACCGAGGTGAAGGGGATCAGGCGGTTGATGGGCGCTTTGAATTATTATCGCCGGTTTGTTCCAGCTATGGCTGCGTATCTTGTGCCCCTTAACAATTTGCTGCGGAAAGGGTGTAAACTCGTGATGACACCAGATATTGCGGACAAGGTACGCCGGTGTATCGAGCACTTACAGCGTGATCCGGTACTCGCGTTTCCGGACTTCGACCGACCATTCACTATTACAACGGACGCCAGTGAATACGCTCTTGGGGCAGTGTTATCTCAGGATAGTGACCGTGGGGAGCGCCCTGTTGCATACGCTAGTCGGCGTCTCACGGATGCGGAGTTCCGTTACAGCGCCTTGGAGCGAGAACTCCTCGGTATTGTATGGGCGGTCGACCATTTCCGACCGTACGTCTTCGGGAGGCGGTTCCGGGTCCATACGGACCAATAGTCCGCTACAATGGGTTGGGAGACTGAAAGAGTCTTCCGCAAGGGTCACGCGCTGGAAAGAGCTCCTTGGGCAGTACAATATGGAGATTGTATACAAACCGGGCAAGGAGAACGTTGTCGCGGGCGCTCATGGTGAATGCCGTAGAGGAGGAACGGGGCGAGTCCTCTCGCGATGTTCGTCAGTTTCTCAGGGAATGGACTCCTAGGGAGGAATCCCAACCTGGGGCGGCAGGCGTTTCGGGTGAGTCCACGTCGTCGGGGGACGAGCGTTCTTCTGAGGGGCGTCCTGTGGTCATGGAGGAAATAGACGAAATCGTGAATGACAAGCGCCACCAGATTATCTGGAAGACGAGGACATCGGGGCTTCTTAAGATCGATTTTCAACGCTTCGGCGGGTGTTCGATTGTCACTGTCTGGTCTCAGCCGTCCGTCGGGGATGACCAGGTCTGTAGAGCGCTGGCGGACGCGTCAAAACCAGGTAGGACCCACCACATATTTGTCGGCAACGCCGTGATATGGGAACGGATCCAACGGTTGTGGCGGGCGGAGCGTATCGGAGTTGACCGGTCGTTTGTCCGTTGTTCCATGCTAGTCGAGACCATCCGCGATGAGGAACGGCAGAAGGAGGTGACGCTCGCTTATCATCAGGGGAAGACGAATCACCGGGGACTCACGGAGACGTTGCATGCGTTGCGGCGGCGTTATTATTGGCGGGGGATGAAGCGCACCATCCAGGAGACCATCGGGAATTGCGACGTGTGCCTTCGCGCTAAATATGATCGTCATCCACCTCGCGCCGTCCAGGAGGAAACCCCTACCGCTGATGCGCCTCTCGTGGATCTTCAAATCGATTCCTTTACGTGGAAGGGCTATAAATGGGTCACGGTTTTGGACTTGTTCAGCAAGGTGGCTATGGCGTATCCGTTCAAGAGCGTTCGTCGGAGGCGGTGTTGCGGGCCCTATGGATTTGGTTTCAGTTTTATGGCGTCCCCGAGACGATTTCTTCGGATAGCGGTCGCGAATTTGACAACGCCAGAGTCCGGGAGGAGATGAAGGTTTTGGGTGTCACGTGGCATCTTAATACGCCGGGTCATCCAAAAAGCCGCGGTGGTATCGAGCGCCTTCACAGCACGTTGAGTGACCACCTGCGGGTTTTTCAATTAGAGAAGGGGTTGGAGCCGGACGTGGCTATGGAGCGTGCCATCATCGCGTATAACCACTCCGTCCACTCGGTCACGGAATTTACCCCTTTCGAAATCCTTTTCGGTTTGCAGGGTCGCCGGCGTGATTGCCGCGGTGCGGCGGGGGATGAGGGGCCCATTGTGAGCAATAGTCTAGCGCTGAGGAAACTATGGGTCACGGTTCGCGATCGGATAGAGAGGGAAAAGCGTCGCCGGGTGGAGCGGCATAATCTTGGGGTGCGGGATCTAATGGGATCCGTCAAAATCGGTACGGTGGTATACCGGCGTGTAGGGACCAATAGAGGGAAGGAACTCCGGCGTTATGAGGGCCCTTTCCGGGTGGTTGTGATCCGTGAACACAATTTGGTCACGATCGAGAGCGTACGCGAACCCAGGAAGCGGCGTACAGTGCACCTGGAACAATTGAAACTCCCACCGGTGGCGGCATCCTAGGAAGCTGGAGTGTCCTCCGCTTTTTGCATTTTTTTTTTGTTTGTTTTTGAAGTGTCAGTTTTTTTTTGCAGTGTGCTGTGTTCAGATTGTAAGAAGTGTTGTTATTTTTTTTTTCTTTTCAATTTCTTGTGTTCTATTTTCAGGTGGTATTTTACTTCTGCGTTTTGTACTTTTATTTTTTTTTATTTTTGTATTGTCTCATGTGGTTTATTTCTATATTTTTGGTTGTTGTATATAGTTTACGAGGATTGTTCGTAAACTGGTGGGGGGAAGTTAAGGACTGATACGGTAGACTATCAGTCTTAATTCCAAACCACCTCTTGTAAACAATATAAATGTATATATAGAGGATTAAAAGACCAAATAAAGTTAGTGTTTGAATAGCCATCAAGCGTGTTGTTTATGCCCCTTTCATTATTTTTTTTAGTTTATTTTTCGGACAACGCATAAGTTATATATATATATATATAAACAACATATAATGCATTAACAATATTAACTTATTTATAGGTGCAGTTTTTGGTGCCATGTGCAACTACATATTATAAAATTACATAAAAATATGTTACTTTAAATAAAACGTTAAGATCGGATCAGTTAAAGCAAAAAAAAAAAAAAATATATTCAGTTATTATAAATGATTTGATTTGTCAACACTGTTTGGCATAATAATAGGTTGGTCCCTAAACATTTCCGTTTAAAACTGGAATTCGAGAATTTCACGATCGCAATACTTTCCATTACAATATATATTTCATATATAGGTAAGTGAAAGAAAAAATTAATAAAACTACTTTCTAGGAATAAACATTTTTCCATACCACATTTCACATCTCTACCGGATATAATTGTACTATTAAAAACATTTCGTTGGCAAAACATATTCTTTCGTATGAGTCCTACAAATGGAAATCAGAAATACGTGTTATTATTTTAACGGCTGCTTTATTGTATGGCCTGAATAAATAAATTGAAATGTGGTTCTCACGAGCCAGTGTGTGTGTGTCAAAATCTGTATTTTTTATCGTTTATTAACTATTCTATCTATCTATCTGCGTGGCTCTTCAAACCTTGGTGGTTCTTGGCCTCCTCAATGAGCCGCCGCCTTTCTGCCCGATTCTGTGCTGCCGCTCCCCAGTTCCTGACTGGCAACAGGCTCCGTGCGTCCGCCGCCACTCCATCAATCTATCGCAGCATTGGCCTACCGGTTCGTCGGGGACTGTGAATGAGGGTTTCCTAAGCTTTTTTTGGGAGTTCTTCTCCTTGCATCCTTGTGACATGGCCATTCCAACTGAGCCTTCCCAGCTTTGTAAATTTCAAGATATCTATTTCTCCAAAAAAGTCATGAAGTTCCCTGTTCCTCCTAATTCTCCATCTCTCATAGGGCCAAATATTCTCCTCAAGATTTTTCTTTCGAAGGATAGCAGGCTTTTTCCATTTTTCGCTGAGATGGTCCAGGTCTGAGAAGCGTAGGTAAGAACAGGGCGAATTAAGGTTTTATAAATGACCAGTTTGATATCTATAGTAATAGATCTACTGCGGAGTGTTCAGCAAGGCGTAATATAAACTATTACTTTAGCTAATTCATTTTAGCTATCAAATTGTTGCTAGAGATTCTTGTATGACAAATAATTTGTCATTTAATCATTGAAAATTATTGTGATTTCATAAAAAAAAAATTAGAATAATTAAATTCCTCAACGTACTCAAAGGTATCTCCTGATACATGAATATCACCAACATCGTAACCGTTTCTACAAGATCTAAAGTTTAAGAATTTATAAAAGTTGAGATTTTGTCAGGGAGCAGCATAAATGCGAAAGCATCTCATTTCGACTTTAATGGTATTACCCAATCACTCACCCCCCTCCCCTCCTCCCGAATAGTTGCAAAAAGGTGAGTGTAATGTGTGCAAATGACAGGCGAGTAGTACCTGCACCGGTAGCAACGACATTGTACTCGGACAAGAGCTAAGTCGAACTTGATTTAGATGTAAATTGGAACGGAGTGTTAGATGCAAGCCGGGATTACATTAGCATTTTCATTTGCTAATAAGAGAGGCGCAGGGCGGGGTGGAGGGGGTTTGGGCTAAAACCCCCAGCTAAAGCTGTTTAACTTTATAAGCTCTATAACAGGCTTATTCTTGCTCGATTTCATTCACGTCCTCGGAGCTCTGCCTCCGGCTTAGGCAGTGACGATCATTTGACGAAAGCCTAACCGCCATTATCCGGTCCTGCGGCGAGCTCCCGGCCTCATCCCCGGTAATGGATGTCGCGGCGCGGAAGGATAACAGGATTATGGGTAAGAAATCCGTACTGTGTTGGCATAGGAAACGTTTTAGTTTACTTTTAACGCGTACTTTATTAGTCAAATAATGACTAAAGGAGTATCCCTAGAGTTTAGAGGTTGGGATATAGTTGTTCCTAACCTGATATATCTAGATTCATTTATTATTTGTTACATGGATATGTCTTTTGGCTAGGGATCTGTAACTGTCATTGTGAAAAGTTTTCTTCACCCTCAGTTTGACAGAATTTATAGTCGCAATACTATAAATTATGAAGAATAAACAGTAAAATAATATATTTAACCAACAAGGAAAGATAAGTGAGAATAGGGAAACATAGATACCCTCGTGATTAACATAATAAGGACATTAGTTAATGTAATGTAAATGTAAAATGTTGAAGTGAGTAGTCTTGTAATAGATGAGTTTTTCTCTATTTTTTTTTTCTTTCTCTTTTCTCTTCTCTCTCAGTTTTTCTTCGTTTCAGTTTTTTATGCAGATTCCATGTCAGGCGTTTGTTAAGCAGATGCCCTTTGTTATGAAGTAGGGTGATTCCTATTTTTGATTGTTCAAAATTTTATTTGAATGATTACTTATATGCACAAACATAACTATAAAGTTTGAAAGCGCGCCCAAACCGAAAAAAAAATGAATAATTGATCGTAAATATAATCTTGAGGAATATACTTTTGAACCAAATAAAGTACCTTTTTTAAATTTAGTCTTAATTTAATAGTACAGAAAAACCTTAATCTCCTGGAACTTTCTTATTCAGAAGTCGAATTATCCTCAACTTTGTGTTCTTTACCAAGCTAATACAGATGCAAGTTTCAGACCTTGTAGTAATAACTAAAAAAATAATTAGAAAAGTAAATTACTTTACCATCAAAACAAAGTTGATGTCTATTGAGGCTTTGAGAGGGATCATTGAAATCGGCTCAATGCCCAGTGGATCAGCTAACGGTGGGTGACATGCAATAAGGGAGTGTAGGGTGCAATTTGGGAGATTCTTAGACAAAATGCTATTTAATAATGTCAGTTCTATGGTAGGACTATTTTTGGTTGGTTCTTAAATTTTAATGGCAACAAAAATATCGCAGTCATCGGTGCCCGTTATATTCGTTTTAGAAAATAAATAATACGAGTTAAAATATTAAATATTGATATAAATTAAAATTATCAATAATAAAAAAAAATATGGTGCGTGCAACACACGACTTTCACTTAACTCCGTTTTTAAAATCGAATAAATAATTTATAAATACAGTTAGAGATAAAAATGAGTGAAACCATTAAAGAATTGATTAAATTGAATTTGTATAGGAATATGTGTTTTATTAAAAAATCTATTATATTATTATATAAAATAATCAGTTAGTTTTATCGGCTTTTCATCAGTTTTTAGTAACTTTAACAAGCCTGTATGTAAGATTATATTTTTCTAAAATCTTCAGCTTTCCTACGGTATATTATACATGTATATTACTGTTCTTATGTTCAAAAACAAAAAAATGCATTAAAAAGATATGTTTTCAGTTTTCTCCTTTAGTTGTTTATCAAATTCGCTCAGCTCGCACATTTAGCTGTTAATTATCAATGCTAACAAGATAATATAGTTTTTTTTTAATAGGATATACAGAATTCAAGGTACTATAGAGGAAGAAAATTTAACATATCGGGATTTAAGCCATGTCATACTATTGTAACGGTTGCACTGTCAATCACAACATGGAGGTTACACGACGGTTTTTCAGGTCCCTCAGTGTTGCCAGGTGGAAGGTAATTTAATTATTAATATTAATTTTTTTACCTGCAAGACTGAGGTAACCAACCAATTACCTGTATTGAGTGTGCATCGTGCGTTCCGTGTGTTGTTTGTGGTAATATTGTTAACGATCTCGTGTGTGTGGACTTAAAAAACATTTTTTAAAATTTAATTTATCATTAAGAAGAAGCTTATTTTTTATTTCTCTTTTTTCATAATTTTAATTGTGTTTTTAATCGTTTTTATTTAATTAAAGTAACTTTTATTTCAGAACTTTATTTATTTTATTATTCTCCAATATCCATCAAACTATTTTAATCAGAATGAAACCTTCATGATATTAAAGCTCATTAAATTTTACATCGATATAGGGAGTTTAATCAAAATCGTTGGAGCCGTTTTGAGAAAATCGTAAAAAGGTGCAAAATGCCTGGTATAAAGTAGATCTTCGATAGAAGCAGTGTGAACCCATGACCTTGGATTGTAAGGGCCTCTTTGGCAGCCTTATCTGCCATTTCATTTCCTATTATCCTCATATGACCTGGTATCCACACATAATGGATTATTTTTCCCTCTTCAGCCATTGATTTGGTTAATTCTAGGATTTTTAAAATTCCTGGATGGCTGGGATGCAAATTTTCTAGTGTTTTAGAGCGCTCAATGAATCTGAGTCTATGGTGACATTTTCTATAGGGAGTGTTCTAGTATAATCTAGAGCCATTGCGAAGGCATTCACTTTAGCTGTGTAGACGGAGCAAAACTGGTGTAGTTTCGACTAGTAGGTAAATACTAAAATTTAAAAAATTAAAAATTTAAGCGACGAAAGCTAAACCAGTGGATGAGTCCGACTTTGAACTATGTGTGAAAATTAATTTGTGGCTCGGCAGTGTGCTGATGATCTTCTTAAAGCGTTCTTTAAGACTCGTTGATTTTAAGTTTTCTTTAGTATATTTAGCTAATTGAAGATATGAATAAGGTTTTTTAAATGCCCATGGCGGTGTCTTGTTTTTTATGGCATTTATATCAATTTATTTATTACAGCCAATGACCGTGAATGAGGATTAGGCCTGTAACACTTAACTTTCTTAAAAATGTCTCTATGTGATTAATAATTATATGCAAATATGTAGTGATTATTGGCCGTGGTAAGTTAATAGAACACTGTTGTATTGTGCTCTGTATTAAGAGACCTTCCTTGGGCACTCTCTTTAACGTCTTGGCGTCTTTAAGTGAGAGCCCGAAAATTGGAGGAAAAATCTGGCGACTGAGAATGATGCCGACCAAATAACCTCATTACACGTTTGTTGGCCTAGGAAAAATACGTATCTCTGTTTCTACTAGACCAAAAACACTCGATAGGTTGTTGAGGTACAGCTTTTAAAAAAATGTACATTAAAAAATACTATATCTTAATGTAATAAGTCTTCCTTTAAAAACGCCTCATAAATAAAGAATTAAGTGAACAGTTCGTTTTATTTTTTTTGTCAAGGAGGAAAATTAAGGAGGGAGACAATCATCTTATATTTTCTTCTTCGTTATTTCTGTTAATGGAAGAGTTGCTTTCGATTATTTCTAAATGATCAATTTCCTCAAGACGACAGCGAATAATTAACGAAAAAGTCAGTCGAGAAGTGTTTATAATTCGGAATATCCAAGTCCTTGAGACGCTAAGTATTTTCTGAAGAATAAAGACGAAAATTAGGCCTATTTGTCCGACTGAGCTTAAGATGAAGATGGAGTATTTCATCATTTATCAGCTTCTATTGAGTGTCTCATTATTTTTTTTATTATTATTTTTTTTTAATTTTAAAGATAAAACGTGTTATATCTGTTTACCTTGGTGTATATTTTTACTATATTTTATTTTTCTCCTATTATATTATTATAATGAATATAAAGGAAGAGATATTTCGGATGAATGTAAAAAAAAAAAATATGAAAATAGTGAGAAAAAAAAAATGAATATCCAATACCAATTCCTACACTAAGTGGTTAATTATTAAATATTAAAATGAATAAATAAATATTTCACGGATAATTTATTTAAATATCTTTCTTTTGTAGGAAATTAAATAGATAAAATATGAAACTGTACCAAGAAATCTAATATAAACGAACACAAATCAAAAAGTTAAGTCGTATCAATGGAAATGTTTTTGAACTAATACTTGTTATATATAAATTGAAAAGGATTTTACAAATTTGTTATGTGTGGTTCTTATTTTCAATTTCCTGTATAAGAAATATATAGTAAGGGAAAGTATTGCGATGGTGAATATTTTCGAATTAGAGTTTTCATCGGAAATACTCACTGAGTTCCGCATAAAAGTCTGTGTGTGTGTGGTAAAGTCAAGCTCAAAAACGATAATTTGTATAAAAGTGGAATTTCATATTTTAGAAAGCGTATATGTCTTACAATCTCTGCATTACAGCGAATATTTTCGACATAATCGGCTAACCAGAAGAGCAACTTATAACATGCATTTCCATCTACTTACGATTGTATCATCAACACCTCTCAAAGATCTTCACTGTTTCTGCTACTAATCATGTATTTCGGCTTATCCGTATTTATTTCAAGCCGTATATACAAGTTTTCATTAACGTTCTTGTATTTAGTTTTATAGTTTCTCCGTCTTCGCTCAGCAGAAGTAGACGTACCCTAAAAAGGGAATTTTACCAACCAGAATTAACCGAGAGATTAAGAGTCGTTAATTGTTTAGATCATTACGACACTTAATATTCTCTTCATCTTGAATTTCGTCATTATAATTCGAATTAGTCTCTATTTTAACAATTGAGACGTTGATTTCCAAAAGGTACTATATCCATTCTAGGAAATTTTACAGGAAGCGCGAAAATCTCTCATTACTATATTATTAAACTAGCTAATTTGGGTCTTTTTGCCTTAAAATTTAGAATTATTTTTTTACTATAATAATAACATCATATTAAAGTTATGAAATGAATTTTTTTAGAATGATTTGGAACGAAAATAAATGCGTAATTAGTAGTTTTAAAAAATGACCGCATTTCTAAATCGCGTTTTTTAAGGACTTGAGAATTCATTAGATAACATCAAATAGAATATTTAGATAGCACTAAATGATGAGAATACAAATATGTAAAAAAATCAATTACGTAAAAAATGTCCTTTAGTACCTTTTGGAAATCAACGTCTCAATTGCTGACTGTCTTAAAAGTTATAAACACAATTTCATTTTCGTAACTGTTAATTTACTTTCACTTACCTATATCTGAAATATATATTAAACGAAAGTATTGCGATCGTGAAAATTTTCGAATTCGAGTTTTACCGAAAATACACGTTTTAGGGTCCCCGGAGTCTAAATGAACTAGTCCGGCAAAAAGGTATGTGTGGTAAGTCTAGCGCGAAAACGAAAAGTCGTATGAAACTAAAATTTTATGGTTAACCAACTTTATCATCAAAATCGATAATCCAGAAAAGTCAGTTTATACCATGCATTTTGCACCTTTTTACGATTTTCTTAAAAATAGGTATATCGATGTAAAAGGTAATGTGCTTTAATATGATGTAGATTTTATTCAGATTAAAATAGTTTGGCAGGGCTTATCTGCCGATTTTTTAAATTTTCTTCCTCCTAATTACCCTAATTTTTGTAGATTCGAAAAAATAAAACATATTATGTGATTTACATTGATAAAAACGGCTTAAATGATTTTGATCATCAGCTAAAGAAGAAAAGAGCAAAAATATTCGTTAATGTAGTTTTATCTGGATTTACGGAGCGAAGCTATGGGATGTCTATTAAACCATAATAAAGATAAAGATGTCTATTAAACCATATAATTCCTCTCGTATCCAATCCTTACAATCCAAAATCCTTCGTAAAATCTTCAATGATCCATATTTTGTCTGGAATAGACTTATCCATAAAGATCTTAATGTTCTATATGTTACTGATTTAACCGCAACCAGGTATCATTCATGAAAAACTCTATTCCTACTCTAATCCACTGGTTTCAATTCCTGGTAACCCTCCGAGGCGTCTGAAAAGAAGATGGCCCCGAGACATTTTTGTTTAGAATATTTTTAGAGTGCTGTCGATGGGTGGTGTCTCTATATGTACTTCTATATATACTCTATATATATGTCAGTTTACCATATGTCCACACATTGATGTATTTTTCTACAGTTGTAAATATCAATAAATATGTTAAATAAAAATGAAAAATGTAGTTTTTGGTTTTTTGAATATAAGAACAGTAATACAGATGGGCTGGTCACGTGGCTAGAATGGAGGATGAGGCGACCCCTAAGGCCATTTTGACTGAACCTCTCTACGGCATCAGAAGAAGAGGAAGACCAAAACTTAGATCGTCGGATAGTGTGACAGTGGACGCAAGGGATATCCTGGGAGTGAGAAACTGGATAACGGCTGCACAGGATGGAAATAACAGGAGAGGGCTGGTGGAGGAGGCCAGGACTCGTCACCGAGTTGTAGCGCCGGATTGATGATGATGATGAATACAGATGTATAATGGAAACCTAAAGATTTTAGAATAAATATTATCTAATACAAAAAGTTTTAAAATGTAACGGAGATTGATGAAAACTGAAGAAAAGAAATTGATTGTGGTTGATAATAAAATTTTATATTGTTATATTATTTTATCTGAAACATGTGTTTTCAACGAAACTAAATATACTTCTTCAAACCTTTTTAAACTCTATTTATTAGTTCTTAATTTGATTTGAAGAGGTAAGTGGAAGCCGTGTGTTGCCCGCACCAGATTTTTAAGGTTTATTTTTTCATTGGCTGTTTAATTTGAGCAAAAAATCCACCTTACACCTCATTTTGCTCATTTTAAATGGATGCATGATCCATGAGTTGAAAAAAAAAATTGGGGAATGAAAGTTTGTGCGGAAAGGCAATGTTTTTTTCATTCTCTAGAAGAGAGGAAAAAATAAAAATAAAAAATAGTAAGCTTACTCCACAAACTAATCGCATGGTTTGTTTCTGCTAATATAACATCTGAATAAAAGAATAAAACTCCTACATACGAACATGGGTCTTGAATAATCGTTCTGCCATTAGATTTTTTTCCCCCTTAAAGTCCCTGAGGAGCCATTACGGGGTCTCGTTGAGAGGGAAAATCTTTTTTTAATGTTTACAGTAATTGAACAATTAAGGGCGTTTCTACTAATGAGAGAAACAGAACTTGGCGGGTTGCATTGTTCCATTTCAAATCCATTCATTTATATCCTTTTTTTCTCTTCTCTATAGAGAAATTTTATATTTTGCATGTTTAAATTTTAGGTTACTTACTTATTCGACTGTTATATTCTTTTTATATAATAATTGTTTATAAACTACTCTATGATATTTTGATATAAATGCCTGGTGCTTACAACTCTCGACTTTCACTTACCTCCGTTATTAAATTCAATTTAAGAATTTTCTAATACATTTTTATAGATGAAATATATTGAGTGAAATATAGTGAAAGTAAAAAGGTTAAAGAATTAATTAATTATGTTTCGATAACAACATTTATTTTTATTAAAGAATCTATTATATTATTATCTGCAAAAATCAGTTAGTTTTATCCGGGTTTCATCACTCTTCGTCATCTTTTACGATTTCGTGTGTAAGATAATATTTTTTTCTAAAATCTTTAGCTTCCCAATAGTATATTATACATCTATATTACAGTTTTTATGACCAAAATTTCAAAAATCGCATACATTTTTTTTTTTTTTTGCTCTTTTCTCCTTTAGTTGGATACCGAATTCGTTCAATTTACATATTTATCCGTCATTTATCAATTCTAACATGATATGGTTATTTTTTTTAAATCTACAAAAATTAGGGTACTTTAGATGAAGAAACTTTTAACTATCGGCATTAAGGGGCCCTTTCAGACTATCTATCAAAATAAAAGCTACAAGATATTAATGAAAATTAAATTTTATAACGGTATAGCGAGTTTAATCAAAATCGTTAAAAGCCGTTTTTGATAAAATCGTAAGGTGTTAAATGCATGGATAAAGTGGCTCTCCTGATTCGCCGACGTTGATGAATAAGTTTCTGTAAGATCTCGGGCTTATACGCTTCTAAAATATGAAATTTCAACTTTATAAACCTTAACGTTTTCGATTTAGACTTAACTCACACACGGTCATTCCTGCAGATCTTTTTGCGACGTAATATTTGTCTCCCACCATTTATTTATTATATCTCTAATTATGGCATCAGTAATATTTTGCAATGTACAAGTGTAAAAGCACTTAAGAGGACGAAATTTTAAAATATCAGCATTTAAGCCCTGTCAGGCTATTTTAATCAGAATGAAACCTCCATGATATTAAAGCCCATTAAATTTTACATCGATATAGCGAGTTGAATTGTTTGAGCCGTTTTCGGGAAAAATGCAAAATGCATGGTGTAAAGTGGCTTTTCTGGTAAGCTGATTTTGATAGAAAAATTGCTGTAACATCTCGGGCGTATAGAGTTGTCTTAAATATGAAATTTCAGTTCCTTACGACTTTAGGTTTTTGCGCTAGACTTACCACACACACACACACACACACAGACCAAACCCTAGGTGGTCCTAGGATTTTTTAATAGGAGTAAAAAATCCTTAGTTATGCCATCCTGGGGACGTTAAAAGATGGTCCCGAGCCTGTGCGATGTCAGGTACTAGTTAAAGATCCCTATTCTAATAAAACCTGGATATGCAAAATTTAGGATTCCCACTGTAGCATCGTCCGATTAACCACAGTATCATAAAGTGACGTTAAATAAACAAACCAACAAACACACACAGACCTTTTTTGAGACTTGGTAATTTGAACTCAGGGGGCCCTAAAACTTGTATATCCTTTGGAAACTGGAATTCGAAATTTTTCACGATCGCTATCCTTTCCTTTACTATATATTTCATATATAAGTAAGTGAAAGTAAAAAGAGAGGTCATAGAGAAAAAAACAATTTAAAATATTTGAGCTTGGTCATAGCAGAGGGGTGAAAGCTTTGAACTTAAGAAAAATAAAATAAAACCGAACCTTATAACCCGAATTTAGAATAGGATAAAACAATAACGAGTCCCGTTTCCGTGCCGGTAGGGGAGTGAGAAGGGTGGAAGGGGGAGGTGAGCCCTGTCTGGCTTTAATACCCAGCACTCATCCCCTGACCCGAGAAAAACCTATATATCCCTTAGATATTTAAGAAATTTATTTTAGAAATTAAGCGATTCTTTTTTTGAGGGAATATATATTCATTAGAACTAACATTTCGCTAATGAGAATATATCTCTGATAAAAATAAAAATCGTATATGCATATTTTCAGTCAGTTAGGTCATGTAGTAGAGATGCTTAGGGTTTTATCAACCAGATACTGTAGAGTATCTTATGACAGGAACTCATCCATTCAAAGAAATTAATTGTTTTTTAAATATTAATAATAAAAATTACTGAATTAATTTAGGTTTTCAGAGCCTATAAAAACGTTTCGAAGTTTATTGTTTTTAAAAAATTCATTTTAAAGTCAATTCCCACAATCGGTTCTACATGAATTGGGACTTGGATTACAACACTGCAATTGCATAGCAATGCAAAACATTTTTTACGAAATTGATTTATTTTAGAATTTTAGAAATTAAGCGATTCTTTTTTTGAGGAATATATATTCATTAGAACTAACATTTCGCTAATGAGAATATATCTCTGATAAAAATAAAAATCGTATATTGCATATACACTGCAATTGCATAGCAATGCAAAACATTTTTTACGAAATTGATTTATTTTAGAATTTTAGAAATTAAGCGATTCTTTTTTTGAGGGAATATATATTCATTAGAACTAACATTTCGCTAATGAGAATATATCTCTGATAAAAATAAAAATCGTATATGCATATTTTCAGTCAGTTAGGTCATGTAGTAGAGATGCTTAGGGTTTTATCAACCAGATACTGTAGAGTATCTTATGACAGGAATTCATCCATTCAAAGAAATTAATTTTTTTTTAAATATTAATAATAAAAATTACTGAATTAATTTAGGTTTTCAGAGCCTATAAAAACGTTTCGAAGTTTATTGTTTTTAAAAAATTCATTTTAAAGTCAATTCCCACAATCGGTTCTACATGAATTGGGACTTGGATTACAACACTGCAATTGCATAGCAATGCAAAACATTTTTTACGAAATTGATATTTTGAGATAGTTTTAGTCTATTTGTTTGGTTTTATCGAAATCCTCAATCCGATTTCATCTAAAGAGGAGTCAAGTCCTTCAAGAAATGTAATTATTTCTGAAATGTACTAATTACACATTTAGTTTCGTTTCAAATTATACTGAAACATTTTCTTCCTTAAATTGAAAATAGTTTTATTAATATCGTAAAAAAAACATTCTAGATTTTGATGAGAAAAGAATTAAATAAAGTGATGACAGCTTTTTGGGCTTCCTGTAAAGTATCTTATATTTAAATTAGGAATTTTATTTTTTTATGACCTTATTCCACTTTTCTACTAATTTCATTATTCAGCTCTTGTAATACGTCTGGGGCTAAGAATGAAGCGAAAAGATAGCAAGAGATATGGAAACGTGTAGGGGTTCGATCCTGAGTTCCCAGGGGCAGTATGTAAATAATGTATATAGGTATGAATGTGGCCAAGATTTTATTTACTTTATATTTTATTTTTATTTTCATTTGTTAGTTAAATTTCCTTATCTTATTTCATCTTATGTTATTTTATATATATATATATATATATATATATATATATATATATATATATTTTTTTTTTTTTTTTTTTTTAATTTTTATTATTTATTTATGCATTATTATTATTATTATTATTACCTTTTATTTTATTTATTTTTTTTTATTATTATTTTTTTTATTTTTTATATTGTTATGTCTGTTTTGTTTTGTTTTTACTGTGTACATATGGTATGAATGACTTCTTTTAGCCCTAATACTTATTGCCCAACATAGTGGCAGATTGTAATATTTCCCAATAAAGCAATATTATTAAAAAAAATCTTAATCGGATATAGGCCCGGCCATCGGAGTGGCGTAAGGCGGCTCGTCAGCACTTCTCTAGGTTATTCTACAAACTACATTGTCATTCACTAAATTAACTTTTTGTCCCTTGTTGCTATTTGAGATATTGATCCTATTTTACCGGTTCGGAAGAGAGTTACATATTGATATCCAGTTGGCTAAGTTTGACTGGGTCAGTTTGTGTGGCCTCAGACGTAAATTAAGGCGGGGACATGTAGCTAAGCAGTTTTAAATGATTTTGAACGGACCCAAAACCTATTTGCAGTTCATCCGGAATTTCTTGTACCTGTTGCAACCGGTCTTGTTCGGTCATAGCTTTCATATCACACGAATCGACTTCGACTTGGAATGAAATTTGGCATACCAATCTTGAGTTGTGTGTTTTGTTAAGTCATCGTCCTTGTATTCCTCACATATTTATCGGGGGTCCTCTTAAACCCGTTTAATTTTTTTCTAAAATAAAAATTAAATATTCCTAAAATGCACTTGATCAGTTGACATATTAAATATATCGTAGCACTATCAGTACAATGACCTTTTATTTAGTATAAGCCATTCTGTTGTTTTCTATATTGATAACATTTAATTTTCTATTTTTTTTTAAATGGTCTTAATAGACATAAATGGTTTTAAAGTAATGGCATTTATTATAATGATTTAATGGCTTCTGAACTACCCAATGAACATATATTCGATTTAATTATTAGAGTTCTTATCCCTGTTGCTATTTTTTTTAAAGACCTTACCGATAAATTTCAAGGTTCTTGATCAAGATTAATATATTTTGCCAATGTTTCTTTTAAATTAGCTTCTTATGTTTACAGATCACCTTTCTTTAATTCTTTACTTATAATCTTTCCACTGTACTAAACCTCCATTGATTATTGATTTGATCGGTTCACAATGGGGGTGCAGACTTTGAGAGGAATTCCTCACTTGTGAAATATAAACAAATACAAAACATATTGCCACTTTAGATAGTGAATCTCTTAATTCCAAACCTTTTTCATAGTTAAGCCAAACATTAAAGTGAGTTACATGCATGAGTTCGGTAAATTATGTTTAAAATTATTGTTTTTTAAAAGTAAAACATGCTGGAAATTATAATTTGACTGTCATAAAATATATATGTATACGAGTATATACATTTTTTATTTCAGGAGGAAAATTCTGCCTCAACAATGTCTTGGAAGAGCAGTTCCCAGAAGCCGTTAGCTGTTCTTCTGATGTGAGTACCAACGATGTTATTTTAAGTATATCAAGCATAAATTTTTGTTGATCCAGATTGGTTGTGTTTAAGTTAAGAATTTATTTTGTAATAATAATCCCTGTATTATCAGTATGTCTTGAGATAGACCTCAAATTTGCCATTCTTGCTGTTTTGTTTCAATCGGTAAGTTTTGTTTTAGTAACAATTCATAAGTCGTGAAAAATCATATATGCCAGTGTATTTTTAACATTTATAATTTTATGAGATTAATATTTTTTTTTATAAATGTGATTTATTAAAAAAAAGTTTAAATATTATTATTATTATTTATTATTGGTATTAAGTGATTTAAAAAAAAATAGAAAAACGATTTAAGATCAGGAATAAAAAAAAATAAATAAATAAATGACTAATTTTATTCTTAATGATGTTTAAAAAAAAAAAAAAAATTGTTCAGCCTTTTCAGCTACATATCAGAAAAAAATTATGACTGAATTCAAGGTATTATTTTCAATTTACATACCATATTATAGTTATTTCAATAACACCCATTTTAAATATCATAATAATGTATTAAATTTTACATTTTATTTATGTTGAAAATTTTTTAAAAATGTTTTTGAAACTATTTCTCTTTATACTATTAAAACTTTAAAGTATATTTCAAGTTTTTTTAGCTGATCAAGATCAGTAACATGCATTATTATAACTTATTTTTTGTTTTGTAATGTCAGTTTTTACTACTGTGGCTAATCATACAATGCTTGAGTGGGAGTCATATTCATTTTTTCCTGTCCAGATTTAATTAGGATAGGGATCTAGGGAGTACCTGTCATCCCACAGACCACCTTTGTATATTCCCTCTGAAAGACAGCATAACCAAGGGTATTTTACTACCATTAAAAAAATCTTAGAGCACCTGCCCAGTTTTAACTCTCGACCTAGAAGTTGCTTTAGCATAGAATTTGCTCTTAAATAATATTTTACTTCTGTGTGGATGTAATTAGTTGACTGTTGAGAATTACTGGAAGGAATTAGTCCGGGTGGTGGTCATTAAATGAAACAACTAAATAGTTTCAACTATTTATTGTTTGCCAACGTTTCGACCCCCTTTGTGGGTCATCATCAGGACACATGGTGGGAGAATGTGACACTTTCTTGAAGGTGTTATGTGTTCATAGGACAGTTTCAGTATTAACTGGATTTATTATGTGTCTCTCTTAAATCTCTTGCATTAAATTAGCTAAGCATTTTACAAGCTAAGGTTCTAGCTCAACCCTATCTTGGTCAATAATTAAGTAGATAAATCCACCGTACTCGAATTGAACATCTAAAAGCTAAAGTAAAATTATTTTACTTAAAAGTATTAGCATTGTTGGGATACCAAAATTACAAGAGTTGTTAAGTATTGACCACCTAAAGCTATTTTATATGTGGTGGGCCACCAATTAAGAGTGTGATTTCTGTTACCATTGGATATCCATTTTTGGAAATTTCAGTGAAAAACAAATGGTTCATTACTTGAACAAGTTTATTTAATAATGTTCTCAATTACATCAAGAATTGTTCTTTTACTATACCAATAATTATATTTTAATTAATTATTACTTTTTTTTTTTACTCTGTCAATGGAAATAATATAGTATTCTTTGGAACCAAATTTAATTGGTATTTACTGCCTATTGGACATGACTACAATCTTTAAACAAGTTGTCAAAGGACTTGTGTTATTAAAATTTGTTATATACAATCTTTGTTGCCTTGCAACATCTTTACTATGTACTAAACCTCAGATTGTTCAAAGGCTTTTGTAATTTTTGAAGATATTGAAATGATAATTATTTCTGCTAAAATTTTTGTGAGTCTATCATGTTAGACCTAAAACATTTCTGGAACACCTTCTGAATCTCTGTCGGTCAAAATCAATGAAACAACTAGGTAGTTAACTTCTGATCAATTCAATACTATTCTTTTTTCTGAGCAATTAGTTCATTATTCAATCTAGTAACCTTACATCCCTATTTTAACTGTCACAATGCTATTAATGTTAATACGATTTACCATATACTTGCCTTACGATTTCGCATTGCATATCCACAGACCCTGCAACCACTGAAATGTTCTTGCTTCTTATTTAATTAGAATGTATTATATAACATCCCTAAACCTCAAGTTACCCTTCCTCTTATATTCTAAGTGGGGTGGCCATAAAATAATATATTCTAAATTACACAATCATTTTCAAAATTTGTAACCAATTTCATGAGAGCTCATGAAAATATTTGACTTGACTTCAATTTTCCACTATGTATATATTTTTAGTTAATAAGTAGCTAAGCTTAATCTATTGTTCTAAGTTTTAAGGAATATAGTTCAAAAGGTTAATTAATGTTTGAGATATAAAAATCTTTATGATTTCCACATTGTATGCTGTTTCCCACTTTTGTTATTGGAAGAAAATTAAATTTTTTGATATTTTTAATGATTTTTATCTGAATTTAATATTTTGTTTTTAAATGATTAATAACACAAAGTATTACTAGAAATCAATTTGTGTTTCAGAAATAACAATTTAAATCTATGGTTAAATTATTGCTTAACACATTGAAAGTACTAGTTCAAGATTAGAGAAAATAATAATTACAATATTCTGTTCTTTTAATTTATTAATAATAACAAATTATTGATTATATAAATTAAAATAATAATTAAACGGAGCAATGTTTAGTTCTACGTTATTATTATTATGGTGCTAACCACGGTATTTCTTTTCTTCCTCATTTCAAATATTCAGTATATGTTGGAAAGTTCCATTTATAGCCCAGCATGGTGCATGAAAATGTGGTTGGATCCAGATTATGCTGGATTATAGTATCTTCTTTCTTTTGTTTTTTTATGTAACAGCTACAGGTTGTAAAATGTTGTAAGATATTTTGTTATATATCTTTTGTATCATTCCCTCTAAATAATTTTCTTATTTTCTTTATGAACAGTCATTCGATTTAAAAATAAGAAATTATTTCTTAAATATTTTTATTGCATTTATATTCTGTACTGCAGAGTGCACATATTAAAAAAAAAAAGTAATTATTACATTATTAGAGTTCCTAGTGATTGGGCCAAGTATCAGTATCCTTCAGTACTATAGTAAAGTATCAGAATTATATTTTTGTTTTTAGTTTTTAGATTACTATTATTTTTTTATTATTAATTTTTTTTTTTTTTTTATAAATTTGTTTTAGGTATTCATTTTTTAATTTTTTCATTAAATAATTTAAACTGGCCTCTTTGGTTTAAAATTATTATCGGCAAAATCTGGTGCGCTCAGCACAGGACTTTCACTAACCTGTTGAAATCAATTTAAGAACTTTTGAATAAAATTAGAGTTGAAAAAAAGTTGAAGAATTACTGTTAGTTTTGATGGATGTTTCAGATTAAATAGTCTATGATATCATTATCTACAACTATCACTTATTTTTATCAGCTTTTCATCATTCTCCATTTCCTCATAAAATACGGTATATTATACAACTTACCTTTTTCGACATAAACTTACCATACACACACACAGATCTTTTTTTGGAACGTTTTGAATCAGGAGACCCTGATTTTTTTTTTTTTTTTCAACAACAAACATTTTTATTGAGTAATATTCCAATCTTTCCTAATTTGAACAATAATAGTAGTGATGAAATACAACATCCATAGAATCAAGATAGTTAAAATTAATGAACGCTAAACCTATAAATGGTGAGGAAGATGGTGGGGGTGCGGTCTTAAAAAAATATTTTAAAAATACACACTAATAATTGTGTAATTGTGCGCCGACGTTTCGGCCTACATTGTGGGCCTTCATCAGGGTGACTCAGAGAAGGTACCTCAAGCATTGACATCTTGATATTGCTATATTTTGGACCGGCTCAGGCAGCGGTGACTTCAAAACAGTATTAAATAATGTATTTATATACTATACGTTTTGGAACAATTAGAGTTTTTTTCCAAAGGTATCGTGTTTACCGATCTCAGTAGGTGGCATGCAGGGAAAGATTAAAATGATCAGGTTCCAATAAATGACATCATTATTTGAAATTAGTTTATACATATGCAATCTATTTACACAATGCCTAGATCTATAAATGAGAATACTGAGGAATTCGTGACCATTGGTTTTACAAAAAAAGAAAGATCTTTAAAACACTTAGTCGGCTGGCGAAGGTAGAATCAGTCTTAGGCTCCATCCTCCAGCTGCTCTCTGACCCCGACGGACTTCATCCTCGATCTCTGGCTACTCTTCTCGTGAATGGAACTCGACTTCCTCTTCTTGAGGATAGAACCCGACTGCCGTCTTTTGATTCTCTCTTTCATCCTCATCACCTCTATCCCATCTTATTTTCAAAAATACTATACTTTGGAATCCCCTATCGGTGAACATGGCAAAGGAAGCGGGCTGATATGGAAGTGCCCGAAATTAAAACTCTTATCTGCTAATAGCTTGGGTCTAGGAAGTCTCTGGAGTATCACGGGTAGAGAAGATACCAATGAGGAAACCTAGGTGAGGGGGGAGTAGGAAACGCCTTTTGAACGTTTGCCGACAAAGGCTTATTAATATTTACTTGATTAATATTAAAATTATTTATTAACGAACTTAATCCTCTCAGTATTCCTTAATACATAACAATATATCTTGATGACTTCTTAAAATACCTTCTCTGAGTCACCCTGATGAATGCCCACAATGTAGGCCGAAACATCGGCACACAATTACAATAAGTATTACTTGTTAGTATGTATTTTTTTTGTGACCGCACCCCCAACCATCTTTCTCACCTAATATTCTCAACGGTCAACTAAACTAATTAGAAACCTATAAACGATTGGCGTTCTATTTTTTCATACTATCCTCTATTGGGTAATTACTTTAGACAGACTTTCCTGACTCCAGTTAAGACGTAGGACGGCCCCCGCTGACGGGAGGAACTAAAGGCAACAAAGATAGAGCCTTTGTCACGTCATTAATTAGCAGAGAACACGCGAGCTCTTTAATCGTCAACGTTATCTTCCGCTATAAAGCCAGGGTCACCTTCTCAACCCTCTTCCCTCAGGGTCCAGATTTACAGTTCCCTTCATGTATATAAAGCGGATCAGGTACCCATATCGCACGTGACTTCGTAAGTGGTCTGGAACATGCATACCTTCAACCCCATTTTTTTTAAAGCAATGTCTTCCTAGTTTTCCTTTGTATTAACCTAGTTTTTTCTCCTTCGTTAGGTGATTTTTCATATACTTGAAAGAACGATGTTAAAGATAACTTACCCACTCGATACAGCTCAAAAAATGAGTAGAGTTACTGTAGGTGGCATTATTTTGTTTACCAGGTATGTTTTAGATATTATTCCTCTCGTCAAAAATCGGTTTTTTATTATCTATTTCTTGTGAATTTTCGATTATATTATAAACTGAATATGCTGGCAAAGATATGAAATACAAAATAATAAATGAAAAACTTCTTATTTTTCTATTTTCATGAATGCATGAGAATTTGTGAGCTTACGAAACCTTAAATCGATCAACATTTCTTGTCAAAACGATTGGTGAAGATAATGGTAATGTAATGTGAGGTAATGTCAAGTTTAGAGGATCTATCTAGATTTAAGTTTCAATTAAAAAAAAAAAAAAAAATCATCGCCTTCGCATTCTACACATCCTGGAATATAAAATATCTCGTTTCGGGAAGCCTTTTTTTTTTTTTTTTTTCTAGTGCAAATTGTAGATAAACTACCAAAGAAATTTTAAGAATAATAATATCATATTGATAATTTAAGTAATCATAGTACAATTTAGCGAATTAGTCGGCAAATAAAAACATATAGTCCTATCAAAAATCCTACAGCATATACTAATTACATTTTTGTATCAAAACAATTGAACACACATAATAGATTTCATGTAATAAATTATCGATTGTAAGGCTTCAAATCTGGTCTTGAAGAATTGAATTTTTTTTTTTTTTTCTTTTTTTTTTTTTTACAATCCCAAAGAATGAAATATGATCTGCGAACTCGAGCTACAAATAATACTCTGTCGGATTCATCGTGCTGTTTAGCTACGTTGGATTACTAGGACGTTAAATTCCCTTCTCTATCTCACAAAAATAAGCCTTCTTCGAAAATAATAGAACAAACTAAGTATGGACCTGCCCCTGGCTAATAATCTAATGTCATAGACGTATAAGCCGGAAGATTTTATTTTTTTTTATTTTAGTTTATTGGCTACTATATACATATAACCAATGGAGTTTGACCCATTTGGTGCTAGTGGTTGTTAATATTAAAGGATAATATCATAGATACATATACATGCATATGGCGTACTTATAAATAAATAAATAAATAAATACATAAATGATAATAAATAGCATCAATATAAATGAATAGGTAAATTCTGATTGCTTACTGGGACATCTTAGTAAATATTGTGACAAATTATGTGGATTTGTCGTCTCCTTAAATGTATATAATTTTTAACAAAAAAAAAAAAAATGTTATCTATCTTATTTACATTATCGATATTTAAAATGTTTTCTAAGGATGATTGTTTACTGTTTTTAAATAAATAAATACTTTATTAACCTGGGATATGCCCCTTTAGAATGAAATATACTGAATGTACAAAATGTGCTTTGGAGTCTTGGAGTAAATTAAATACATATAAACAAGTTAATAATTACGGATATAAAATAGACATATTTAAATGAGAAGAAAAAAAAATAAAGAAGCTTATTTATAATTCTATTGAGCCTGGATATTCATTAAGTGATTAAATATGCGGGATTTGAAGGTAGAAAGAGAGTTGGAGTGACGGATGGAAGGAGGGATAGAATAACGGCGGGATTGAGGATCGAGTGTGAAAGGATCTGTCAAAATGTGCAATCGGTGGGCCGTACTGTATAGATCTGAAGGCCTGGAGCCTGTACAACGAGGATGTACATAGGATTTGAATTGTAGGAGGTCAAAAATCTATGATTGGCGGCGGGATTGGATAACTTGGTAAAGGAGTGACGCAAAGAAATGCTTGCGACGATTGGAAGGGTAATGCCACTTCGACTCATCAGAAAATTGGGATATGGAAGTCTACCTAGGGTACATAGTTTTGAACAATGCAATTCACCAGGTAATATTCCCTTTCAATACTGAGTGTAGGACATTGTAATAACAACAGGTCCTCTAAGTTTTTGGTTAAAAATGTTAAAAATGCTCATATTTTCAGTATCTGATATTCTTGGTTGGCTAACAAGTCTCAGTTTATTATGTAAATATGTTAAATAATCTAAGGCGGACATTAAATTAACTAATATTTAAACTCCAATATTATTCAAATATATATATTTTTAATAAGTGGCAAAAGAAATACCGATTTCCCTTGAAACTAATTGCTTTTTTAAATAGTTTTTTCCGCGTTTCATCCACGGTACTTTGTTTAGGGAATCAGACAAATCTAGAAATACATCTATTAAAAAAACAAAACTAAAGTACAAATGACGGCCAGAAGAGATTAAAAATCTAAACGAGTGTTGATTCCGCCATGTTTTATTTCTTTCCCTGTATCTGGAAGTGTACTCCAAGGCTGAGCAAATAAAACTCAGCGTTGGGATGGTGGGTGGGGGAGTTGACCCGCAGCCTGTGTCGAGAATGTAAATCCCCTCGACAGATTTATGGTGAACAGATTTTCAGTAAATATTTTGCCAGCGTATTTGCCTGTCCGTTGGGCATACGCTGTGTGGCCGTAATAAACTACAATTGCCACATTAGTCCGCTGTCTTCTGTGTAAACACCTATACTTCACTACCTGATGGATCCCTTTTTTCCCGATTGGCGGATCGGTACAGGTAGGTAAATACCTATCAGTTTGCCTCTATACTTACTTTTTATGAGATACCTAAATACATATTAATGTCGCACCCCATAAAACTTTTTTCTTCCCTTTTAGTAAAGAAACAACCCACAAAGAACTGACTCTGAAGTAATTACTGAAGAAGGATGGCAGGAGATAATGGAATTGGATTCAATCGAGGACGTTCTATGTCGGGACCTAGAAATTATGTAAGGGTAAAATTAGAAGCACATTAATGAACGCAAATCGAAGTATCTGTAATTTTTTACAGAAATCAGCATTAGACATCGAGAAATTATAATAGTTAGTTATTTTACTGATAAATATATCTATTAGAATCTAGGCCAGCAGATCCAACCGGGGCAAGGCAGTAATTTGTCTCGTGATCACGCTCAGCTCACAATTTTCTTTTTCGTAATTAAAAAAAAAAATCAGTTTGTTGAGTTCGAGGACTCCAGGAGGGACTATCGACATCAGGGCCGAGTGACGCTTCGATAATTCAATAATGTAAAGCTTATTAAAGCGATAAGAACATTAGTCAAAATACGAATATAACCTGAGTTCTGAACAAATAACTAAAAAAAAAATGCTGAACTGCCCATTTAATAATTAGGTGGTAGTTGAAAACACGAATCTATGTGGTCCTAAGTATTTATTTATAAGACTCATTTTTAAGGAAAATGGTGTAATGATTTTGGTGAAAAATTATGATTCGTAATGTCAGCGTTGAATCTTTAGACTAGCGAAGTCTTATTATTATATAGTACATATAAAAATAAATTACAATTTCAACGTCTTTAATACGTTCCGTAAGCCAGTCTTGGAAATCTTAAATATACCAGAGAAATTTAGGATTCTTTAAGGATTTTCGATTGTTTAAGTCGAACATGCTGACGCTCTAATTCCTGAAGTGATATATCTTAATCGCACAAGGACTATGTTGTTATTGAAATATTTACAAACCTGATAAACTTAATATTATTAATTTACATTATATTTGCAAAGCTGTGTAAGTTTTGATTATTTCAGCAGTACTTATGAGATATTTTGTGTTGTCGATATTTGTATTGAAAATGGGGGAAATAGAAATCCGATTACCTAGGAAGTTCATCTTTACAAAAAAAAACTAATACATGTCAATATTTTCAAAAAAAAAATTACAAGTTCTAGTAAATAAATACTTGTAATATCGTATATTACTAGTGCTATATTATATTATAGTACTAGATAATTATATATTATAATATTATTATATATATATATATACTCGTATATATATATATATATATAATAGTAATAGTATTATAGTATATTATACTATAGTACTAGACTCGATAACGGGTTGTTGCGCCGAGTATGTATGTAATATTATATCTAAAAAATCGCTTTTTTTTAATCTTTTTTTTTATTTTATTTATTGTTTTTTTTTTCTACCTTGGCTTTGAAGGCTATACAGGGTTTCTCGGGCCAGAGGGTGAGGCCGGGGGATAAATTCTGAAATAAAAGCTCCTCCCCCCCCAGCACCGAGACTCGAACTCAATTATTTTTGGTTTCAAATTTTGGTATTCCGTGGTTGCTAGGCAATGCTAACCCACTCAGCCATCCCGCCTCCCTATAAAAATTCACTTAGAAACATATTTTCTTTATGTATATTCATATAAAATGTATGTTTGCATTATATACCTGCTTGCAAATACAACACACTCGAACCATACATATACACATATTACAGTTACGAACGATAGTAATCGGATAGAAAGTTTTTATTTTTTATGTCATGAAAGTACTGACCTGGTCCCAATTCTTAAGATTTGACACAATATATCTGTCTAAACTTTCCCAATCTAGCTGTTGTAACTTCTAAACAAGTTTTATACCCGAAGGATGCCGCAACCCAATAGTTTTGATCATGATAAAAAATAGTTCTAAATGTTACGTTCCTAGAATGGTACAGTTCTTTAAAAAAATATCAATTCTTTTGTCATGCGAAATAATTCTACATCAGACGAAAATCTACAACACATAAGTAGGTTGTAGATTTTAGTACTGATTTTTAATTATGAAAAAAGCGATTACACTCTTTTGGTGTCAATAAACGAACGGTATAGTTCTGAATGTATTTCAGGCGTCTTAGTTATATTATATTTACATAATTCACGCCCAGGAATGTTTTCTGAAGCATCAAGTTTTCTGTTTTCCATCCCTTGAATGAATCTCTTCAGATTTAAAAAACAATTTTTAAACGTAATTCATTGATTTAAATTTTCTCTCTTAGCTCCGAAAATCGGCATGTTTTCGGAATTTTCTTTTCTCAACCGCTTGTTTGCCTATCTTAATGTTTTCTTTTGTTGTTTTGCGTAACGTGATATACCTCTTAGTTGTTCTTACTCGCCTGATCAATCAGGACTCAAAAATAACTCGCCTTTACTTAATTACTAAGAACCTTAAACCAAGATATTAACATTATTATGATACCTTAATTATAGTATATGTTAACGCCACTTATACCAGAATAATTATCTATTCTAAATTCCTCACATACTTTGAACAAATGTTTTTATCAAGTATTCATTGATCAGGATAATAAGAGAAAAACATATGTTCTAGACAGTTGAAACAGAGTGAATCTAAAAAGTGTTACTACTACCTATTTGTTATTACCTAACCATTATACCTTTTACCTTGTTTTTTCATATTTACCTATTAAACTTATTACCATATTCATTTATTTGTTTATCCAATCACCAATTTATCTTTTTGGGAATATACAGGTTGGTACAACAAGCAAGTCCTATGAATCAGCTCAGCTTTCTGGCACAGCGTAAGGAAATCCTAAGGACGACCCCGCTGGCCCCAACGGTTTATATGCTTGTATTTCAGGCATTTAAGTTTCTTGTATTCAAGTGAAAATACTGTTAAATATTGTATTGGCTTCGTGGGATAACCAGTTTAATTTTCATTGATCCACTTAAGCAATCTTAAAATAACTGAAAAAAAATATAAAATTATAATTTTTTTTCAGTGTTTTATATATATATATATATATATATATATATATATATATATATATATATATAATATATAATATATATATATATTAATTTTATTGCACAGTATATGTATATTAGAAACAGTATGAGTGAATAGAACAGAGGAAAATGGCTTATATGCGTTGTTTCTATAACCACCCTTATATTCTTACTCCATAGGAATATTTTAAGTTGCTGCTAATCTAGATTAACTTAAATTTCAACTAGGCTATTTAGACTTCTGATTTTGCCGAATTTGTTTTCCTCATTTACCATAAATTCTCTCATTACCACATTTTTCAATCAAATTTGGTGGATTTAAGATGAGTGAGCAGGTAGTTCTAACCTATTTCATACCCTTTTCACGAGACAGGAGGAGTAGATATGGTGATTCTATCGTCCTCGGAGGACTTCAAAAAAATGAAGCGACATTTCCCCCCTCGAAGGCTTACAGCCTACATTTTTCTTTTCAAGGAAATAACGTTTCCTGCAATGAGGAGAGGTTTATTGTAATGAAATTCCCAATAAAAAGAATGATTTATGTACCTCATTAAAATAAATTGGAGTGTTTTACCGGTGAAATATTTCAATGAGTAATTTACCTAATTATGTGGTTGTACTCTTATATTTGTTATGTAGAATATGAGAAGAAATATCAAAACACATGATGTGAGCAAATTGAATGTTACACTCGTAATGAGGAAATATCGATGTTACAGACTGCATTGAGAACTGATAAAGCAGACATACCCGTTTCAACTTTCCTGGAATTGGTTCTGTTTAACAATCTTTTCATTGAACTGCTGCATAACTACTCTATTTCTCCTAATAAATTCAATTACTTCGTTCTAATCCATTTTTTTAAATCCACAAACAAGGTTAAAGAGGTAACTGACAATTTTTGCTTTGTTTCAAAATTACTTACAGTTAGTTTGATTATTAAATTTATTTGGAAGATAACTAGAACTTGTGCATGCCTGAAAAAAATCATTATAGTTAAAATAAGCTATAATTATTGCTAGAGGTTTGAGGATCGTTCGTGACTCAATTTCACTTCATTTATTTAATTTAGCATTAAAGTATGCCATTGATAGTGTAATACGTACTACAAATGCATAAATCTGAGTAGTAAACGTCCGGTTCAAGGTCCGTTGATGATTTGGCATGTATGTGAAGATGTGGAAGTTATAAAATTATAATAATATATAAACAGTAAATAAAGCTAGTAAGAGATCGAGCTTTAAATAAATAGGAACAAAAAAAAAAAATATGATTAGTGATAGAAATATTTATGATCTTAAAAATAGTCCTGTGAGAAAACTTATTATGCTGAGTTAAAGCAACGCAATTAAGTTAGGCGAAACATTTAATAAAGAGAGATACAATTTATTGACAAACAAATGCTTTTTCATGAAAGGTTATCTTTCTCAGACGTGGTCAAATCTATAAAATGGAAGTGTTCTTAAGAAATATTAATTGCATTAAAACCACAGTTCAAGATTTTCGTTTAGTGGATTAAGTTAATGTAGAACTTTTCTATATATTTTAGTTTTAGTTTTTTTTTTTTATTTATTTATCATGTGATTTGTTTGTTTATTTATTTAACGTCACTTTATGCTACTGTGGCTAATCAGACGATGCTACAGTGGGAGTCCTAAATTTTTCCTATTCAGTTATAGGTGGAATAGTCAGGAATCAGTCATTTTTGAAAAGTTTTTTAATTTTGCCAACGTTTCGCTCAGTTGTGAGCTCATCAGGTGAGATACTGGTTTATGCTTGACATGGTCATAATGCATGATGAGGCTCACAAGCTTGAGCCGAAACGTTGGCAAAATTAAAAAACTTTTCAAAAATGACTGATTCCTGACTATTCCACCTATAATAGTTTCTACAGTCGACTATACACCCTCAATATAATTTTCCTATTCAGGTTTTATTAGGATAGGGATCTTTAACGAGTACCTGACATCGCACAGGCTCGGGACCACCTTTTAACGTACCCTCCGAAGGACGGCATAACTAAGGATTTTTTATTCCAATTAAAAAATCCTAGGTTCGAACCCGTGACTTTTGGCATAGGAGGCTGTTATGCTAGCCATCTAGCTACAAGTGATCCCTTGTGATTTAAATCAGTCCCAACTTTTTAAAATTTCCTTATCATTCAAAGTTATATATTAGTTTCTATAACTATTTCTATTTAATGTTAATATATGTTATTGACTCTCAAATATGGTGGTATGAACATTAAAGCTTTTTAAAATGTATTTTCTAATTATAACCGTTTTATCCTGATTATATAATAATGCTTTGTGAATTATTGACAGAAAAAAATGTTAATTTATCGGAATTGATTTTTTTTCATTTAAAAGAATAATCTTGGTTAAGGAAATAAATAACATTTTTTTTAAGACGTTTGGATCTATGTTGGCGTTTTAATATTCTAATAATTATTATTATATAAATTTATTGTTTTGTATATATCGTGTGAATGTAGTATGAATGTTGTACTTTATCACTATTAAAAATGTCCTAAATTGGACAGATTGTAATATTACTCAATAAAGAATTGTTTCTAAAAAAATATATTCTAATAAAATATAGGACTCGAGTATATTGGCAAATTTTTTAATTCGCCGGTTTCATACTAAAGTTTTGATTGGTATTTGTAGAATAGTTTTAAATTGGAGGTATATCCTCTTGTTTCGTTTGGACCACAATATATAGTTGTGTAGTATACGGATATTCCCCGACTAAATTGTGCTAACTGTTAAACTCGATATAAACTAGCAGCCGAAGTAATTACTGTTTTTTTGTGACAGTATTTAATTTTCATATCTACATTTATAATATGATGTCGCGATAGTTGGTTTCTGCAAACTCCTTTTATTTCTACTTCTAGATTTTAATACGGTTTTTACTAATGTTCAGGGCACTCATTCTTGAAGGTTTATAAATAAAATGCATGTCAATTACGTCTTTCTTTAGAAAGAAAGATATAATTTTTGTTATCAACTCAAAAAAAAAATTATATTTTGAAAACGCAAGATTTTATAAAAGTAAATTTGTAATAAAATAAGTCGTACGATTTAATAGAAAGTTATAACTTATGAACATATGTTATTTGTAATAATATTGTCACGAGGTAGTTTATGGTGCTTCAGTGTTGCCACCGTACAGTATCGTGCATTTATATCATTTTAGGAGTCTGTTAGGTGCTAAAATAAATAAATATT
Source organism: Piezodorus guildinii (assembly GCA_023052935.1). Taxonomy (NCBI): domain Eukaryota; kingdom Metazoa; phylum Arthropoda; class Insecta; order Hemiptera; family Pentatomidae; genus Piezodorus; species Piezodorus guildinii. Next base: position 94,504,036 of record CM041293.1, read on the forward strand.
TATTAGATAGATTTTATATTTTATTATAGATACATAAGTATTTTATTGTCAATTAAAGTTATTTGAAGCTTAAAGTTACTCAAGATATAATGGTGTTTCAAGCCGGATGGGCTTTTTCCCTCTACAATACATTGTAAGCAATTATTAGAATACTAAGTTATAATTTAACAAATAAGAAAAATAATAGATGGAAAATTAACAAGAAAAAACATATAAAGAGACAGACATAGGCAAAATGATATCACCAAATAATTAACTATAAAAATAATAAATAAAAAATTAATAATAAAAAGTAAAAAAAAAAAAATACTACTATAGAACAATATATTTTAGCCTCCTATGCTTATAAATTGTATACGTTAAATCAGCTTTGGAATAATTTACAATGCCCCTAATATGATGAAGTTCGCTGTTTTCACAAGCTTTGAAAAAATCTGTAGTTAACTTATAAATGAAAGTTGATACTAGGCACATTCAACAGAAATGCCATCTCGGATAGCCACAAACTAGTCTCAAGCATTTACTCAACAATATTTGCTCTTTTTTATAGTTTGTTTTGCCAATGCTTGACCATACAGGACAAGCATAACATATAATAGGTCTGATATACAGATAATAAATTAACATTTTGTTGATCATATTAAGTTTTAGCAACTAAATTGTACAATATAACTTTAGCATGAACCCAGTAGGTTTATGAATCTGCATCTTAATGTGTTTTGTAAAATTTAACTTTTAATCTAGTAGGAAACCTAAGTAAGTTACAGATTTAGCCCATGGTAAGAATGACATCAGTTAATAGTTGTTCAAAACCCTCAAACTGACATAGCTATTGATTATTTTTACTTTCAGATTATTTCATGAAACAGAAATACAGTTTCAGTTCCGGGGAAGGACAGTTTCCCTGTAAACTAAATGGGATTCTCACGGAAACTAAATTTAACTTTTAAAAATGAATTTTAAATAGTTGATCTCCGTAGTTATAAAATGATGCCGCGATTCTTAGTTCCGCTGAATCTGGGGGCGGAGTGGCTGAGTTGGTTAACAGTTCGTGCGTTGCCCAACAACCGGATAATATATTTGAGATAGTTGAAATAATTATGAGTTAGGGTCTCGCTACGAAGGGGCTTTTACTTATATTTACTTACTTTTACTTAATCCTCAACTCTCACTCCTCTGCCCCGAGATTCCTCCGTGTAGCCTAAAAAGGCGAGGAAAAATAATGATTGCCGCTAAATTCTTCTAAACCACGCGACGGATTTTAACACAGTTTTATTCTACTTATTTAGGATTTTTTTCCCTGAAGAACTTACCAGAAGAGGCACTTTATACCATGCATTTTGCACCTTTTTTAGATTTTCTCGAAAACTGTTCCAACGATTTTGATTAAACTCGCTATATCGATGTAAAATTTAATGGGCTGTAATATCATGTAGGTTTTAATCTGATTAAAATGGTCTGGTTTATTACAACAATACATTGCAAATAAGTTTTTCTTTACGTGGGAACATTTTCTGTAATCAAACTATCAAAAACTCTACTGAAATACCTGTAGTAATATAGACGAATAATATACCTTTAAAAGGCAGAATATTTTGTAAAAATTAATATGTAATAAAAGAAGTCACACGTTAATAGAATGTTATCATAAGCTTAGTACATCTCAGACCTCCCCTCCCCTCGATGACACAGCTATTTATACATCTTCATATATGATCGATACAATAATCAATAGATTACAGGCACTTCTTAAAAAAATTATCCACTATTTTTTAAAATGGATAATTACAATTAATGTCCAGAGAACTCAAGCGATAATTTTCACAAAAGAAGGCCGTCCGTTACATTGTTATGAACGGAAATATAATCTCCTGGGTCTAGTTTATAAATTATTTAGGTCTCGAAATGGACAAATCATTAACTTTCACAAAACACATACATAACAAATGCAATAGATCTAAAAATATTATCAACAAAATGACCCCATACTCTAAAACAAACTTATTCTATATACAATAAAACGGTCATCCATCCCATAATGACATATTCTGCTCCGTTCTGGAGTAGCACGTGCGATTATAATTAAAGGAAAATAGAGGTGGTTCAAAACACATGATTGAGAATCGTAAATAATTATGTTCGTTACACGAATCCCGTGGATTAAAAACTATACGTACTCGCTTGCTCTATTTTTTCCCCTCTTACTTCTACTTTTGTTCTTTTGTTTTTACTTTATTTCGTTTTTTTACTTTGACTTACTATATATAGTAAGGGAAAGTATTGAGATCGTGAACATTTTCGAATTCCAGTTTTCAACGGAAATACACGTTTTAGGGTCCTCTGAGTCCAAATAACCAAGTCCCGCAAAAAGGTCTGCGTGTGTGTGTGGTAACTCCCGGGCGGAAACGGTAAGTCCTATGAAACTGAAATTTCATATTTAAGACAACTATACGCCCGAGAGGTGACAAAACTTTATTCATCAAATGAACTTACCAGAAGAGGCACTTTATACTATGCATTTTGCACCTTTTTTCGGTTTTCTCGAAAACGGTTCCGACGATTTTGATTAAACTCGCTATATCGATGTAAACTTTAATGGGCTGTAATGTCATGTAGGTTTTAATCTGATTAAAATGGTCTGACAGGCCTTAAATGCCGATATTTTAAATTGTCTTCTCCTAAAGTACCTTAAATTTTGTAGATTCAATAAAAATAACTATATTATCTTGTTAACGCTGATGAAAAACAGGTAAATATATAAATTGAATAAATTCGATACCCAACTAAAGTAGAACCGAAAAAATATTTTTTAATGCAATTTTTCGTTTTTGAACATAAGAGCAGTAATATACATGTATGATATACCGTTGGAAAGCTAAAGATTTTAGAAAAAATATTAACTCATACACACGCTTTTAAAAGTTAATAGAGAGTGATGAAATGAACATAAAACTAACTGATTATTTTAGATAATAACATAATACATTTTTAATAAAACACATGTTTCTATATAAATTCAATTTAATTTATGAAAGTCGTGTGTTGCCCTCACCAGAATTTTTACTTTAATTTGTTTGGCTGTTTACTTTAATGCTTCTATTTCTTTTTATTGTGTAGGTTTTTGTCTTCAGATTTTGCCTACTATTTTAACACTACATCAGGCTCTAAGTACCATTAACTCTGCTTGTAAATACCACTGAAGTATAACATGTAATTGGTGCAATACCACAACATGTCTTAAGTCTGAGGCTTGTGGCCATTTGTAAATCTTGAGAGAAAATTTAAATCGATTAAAAAAGTGTGACCGTGCAAGACAGGAATGGTTCACTTGGATTCATATCTAGTGCTATAAATATTTTCCATGCAATAATTATTTTGTTAATACTTATAAGTATCAATTAAATGTCCCGTTAGTGAATAAAACATCCTTTCCCGAGCGGTAAACAAGAGGATTGATCCTTCCATGGGCAAAACGAACCTGTAATTAATACCTTATAAAACTAGCTACTGAAATAGTATGGTCACGGTAGCCCCAAAACAAACGAGGCTCTGGAAACGCGAAGACGTAACGGGGTTGTGTGTAGAAGGGGCGTGTTCTACTGACAGCCTAATAGCAAATCTCTAACGATTCATCATATTTTTTTGTTTAGGTAAATTGCCCCGGGCGGTCACGGGATCCTGTCGATAAAGACTTCATGGAACCTCGTTGAAGCTCTCCTTGGCTGAGGTCTGGTCCGTCGTCCGCTTCGCCAATTTATTGTTTTCTTGTTAACCGTCGACCGCAATCCTACGATCGGACTCATTCTTTCCTTAATAACGTGCACACAACATCTCGAGTCTGTTGAAAGGTTGTAAAAAAGCCGGCGACACGAAATGTGGTTTGATGTCTCCGACGCAATACAATTCAAACTGATTTAACGTAAACTTGTAATTTTTTTTTTTAATATATGTATCCGCAACCTTCTCATCTCCATCTATTCCTGATAACCCTCCGAGGTGACTGAAAATACGATAGCCTCGATGCCTACTACTTTAGATATATCTAGTAAATGTGAGACAATATTAAACCAAATCATAATACACATGTAGGAAATCTACTCGTTGCTACTAACCAACTCTTCAAAAAGTATGATCTCGCGGTCTTCTTCTTTTCAGACGCCTTAGGGGATTATCAGGAGTTCCACTGGAAGCAAGGATTGAAACTAGTGGGTTAGAGTGGGAATGGAGTGTTTCATGAAAGGAATAGTACCTGGTTCAGGGCAAGTAAGAAACAGACGGAACATTACGTTCTTTATGGATGAGTTTATTCGTGACAATGTAAGGAGCATTGAGGATTCTACGATGGGTTTGGATTGAAAGGATTAGATACGATAATGATTTGATGGTTTAGTAGAGCTCTAAAGCTCAACTTGTAACCTTAAATTTGATCTAACGCAATTTTCACTGATTTAGCCTCATGCTTTGGAGTAGATTTTCTGCAAATCATGAATATTTTCTAATCTGAACATGCTCTCTTTTGATGGGAATATTAATCAAATTGATGATTCAGGTGACTGCAGTAAGTATTTATAAGATACATGATTTGAGTAAATGCTCATGTGGCATTTACAATATTACGGTTAATTTAACTGAAGAAAGGTGGAATCCTTTTCTTTTCAAATTCTGTCTAACTTAATTTTTTAAATTCATTTCTTAAATATATGTATATATATATATATATATATATATATATATATATATATATATATATTTAATTAATTACGACAGAAACACTAATAACAATTAATGCTGTAGCGTGAACAATATTTTATGTTAGCCCATCTTTAGCTAACACAACCAAACTGGATGGTTTACCCACTTCATAGCATTCCACGTATAATTATCCTCGTGAAAAACATGGTGGGCTAAAATCTAAGCTACAAATTGACATCGTTTGGCCTTGGGACTAATTGATAGTCATTGCAAATGCCAACTAATCTGAAACTGAATACGTTTAAATTGCATTGGAACATCTGTAAGTATAATAGGGATTCGTTATATTAATATATTTTCACCTCAGAACTTGCCATAACGTGTTTCATTAATTTTTTAATGACTAATCGCGTACCGTTGCACAGCCGTGGCGGGTTCAAATAATGAAGCAAAATAATCAGAGATCCAATTTTTAATTGTAAATTATGCGGTGGCATGCCTGGCAAATCCAGTGAGTTCAGAAACTGTTGAAATAATTACAGCGATACCAGCAAACTGTACCAATGGATTTGTATGATGTCAAGTTCCCTGGCAACAACTGTTTAATCTTCCGATTTAAGTCGTCACATTTCTGCCGTTAAAATTGCTCTTTCAACAAGCCATTCATGATTTATGTAATGAGTGCTTACATCGGGAAATATTTGTTCAATGAGAGCTTCTTGCGAACCAATGATTGAGCAGAAATCGGTCGGTAATTTTACGAATCCAGTTTCATCCATAGTGAATTTTCCATCGTCGATATCTAAGAGCGGTTTTGAGAATGTTCCAGCGGATGGATCTTGAAGTATTGGAACGCGTATATTTACTTTCAGCTTTTTGAACGGGGTGAAAAATTATTAAATTAATAAAATGACTATTAAAAAATCGTTGTTGTTGATAAAAGAGTGAAGATTTAGAGGTTTGTGCATTTTTAACGCAACATTATAAAGAAAATGTTGACCAATAAATTAAAAATAATGTTAGGGCCGGACTATCGTTATCACTTAGAGTATGAAAAATAGATAGCAGCCGATTATCAGACCTATTGCTTATGCATTTGCTGTTTCGGAGGAGTATGGTAATTAACATTGTGACCCGAGAATTTTATAAATTAGATACTTTTTATATTATGATTATTATTTTCTTTTTATGTGAAGAAGAACTGAAAGGTATGGGGAAACAACCAGAAGTGGTGCTTCATCTAAGCCGTAGATAATGCTCTATGGGTTAGGGGAGGTGGCGGAAGGAAAGAAAAATGTGTCGGTAGATAAGGGTACCCAAGCCACGTCACAAAGTCGACGTAATAATAAATAGTGATCTGTAGAATCTTCTTAGGGTGTGACTCACTGTGGCCATTTAAAACCTAGGAGGAACTAGGGGACTTTTTATGTTCTATCTGGTATTAGTCAGGAATAACAATATTGTGTGTATATGTTTATTTTATTTATGTTTTCCCTGTTTCGCTAAAAGACCAATCCTTAGAGTATGTTAGGATATATTGTGTATTGGTTTGTAAATTAATGCTTTGTCTAGTGCAAATAGATTATATTTATATACATAGGTAAATATATTCCCTCATACAATTTAAACATTATTTGACATAAATTGAATTTATAATGTCATTATTAATAACATTGTCAACATGTTAAAGTAGTAAAAATCTTAAATAAATGATTGTGCCTTCCAATCCTATTTTGATTATCAATGGCTTTTTTTTAAATGAATTAAACCTAATAATTAAATAAAAAATAATTTAAAACTTACTATTTCCAAATTATTTATTTCTTTTATTGGTACAAGCAATCCCTAACGAAGGTTATGTTTACCGATTTAGGAATATTACTTTTTCAAAGATATTACTAACAACAGTTCTATTATGTTTGGAAAAGCATAACAAATCAAATGACAAACGAAATTTAATTTTGAAATTAATGAAACAGGAAAAATACATAATACAATTTTTTTTTTATTTGTTATCTGCCTCTATCCTTCAGGGTCATCGTTATAAATTATACCTTTTTGTAGCACCCAACAATCTTTAAATAACCTAACAGTATGAATATCTGTTTCTCTTCTTCGTCGAGTATTTTGTTCAGTGTGTGTGGCAATCCAATCTTTTTTCTCAAATGCCCATATTTTTTGCATTATATCAGCAAATGTTTTACTGTTTGTATGATGTCACATTTGTGGAATTGTGTGCTTCTAGCCGTTTGAGGAGGTATCCATGGATAAATTAACAATGACCTATTCTCAATTTACTCAGTATGTTTTCTTCCCTCCTAAGATTTCTAGAGCTAGTTTTCATTTGCTGCAATTAGCTTTGACTGCTCCTAACTTTGTTTTCCCTCTTTTCCACTTTTCCGTCCAACACGATAGCTATCCTTTTTTTCGATTGGAGCACCTAATCTTCTACGGTTACTTCATTATTTTGAGCAATACCACTTTGTTCTCCTATTCTGGCCGTGTTGGCTGCTTAGTCAGATTTTTCATTGCCAGGAATTCCTCGATGAACTGGTACTCAAAGCAAAACATGTGTATGTCTGAGTTTTATTTCCCAACTCTCGTTTATTTTATTTCCTGATTATGGCGTTGGTTGGTGTTTGGCTGTCGATGACAGCCAGTACAATACAAGAATCTGTCGTAATAATCCAAGAATTTTTTTTCATAGTTGGCTATACAATTAATTTATGTATAATTTTTTAAAAATATATATTTAATTTTTTTACTTTACGACGTTTCTGCCTAATCTTGGCCTTTTTTCACTCTTGATTTTAAAATAAATTATGTATTTAACAGCGTTAGTCATTATTTTTTTCATAAGATCTTCCGAAAGTCAAATTTTTTTTAATAATGTAGTCAAACGTTCAATATTGGTAATATATTTCTAAAAATATTATTAATATTAATAACATTTAGTAGAATATATTTAATTAATATGTTTTTTATTATAATAACATAATGTATTTATTGGTAAAAAAAAACAATACCTGTATCCCCTACAATTCCTTAAGAATCTTCGGCTTAGTGCAAATAGAGATTCGTTCCGTTTCTTGGCGATAAGACTCATATCACGCTTAGCCGCGAGGTTTTTCCTTATTTTTGAGTAGCAGCTTTATTTTAGCTTTAGCAGCTGGGTGTGCCCCAGGAGAATCTCCTCACCACACGGCTGAAATAACAGAATAAATAATATTCTGCCACCGCCGATATTCGAAACTAAGACCTAGTGATCTATCAAAACAGTTAACTAATGACAATAATGGTGGGGTGACCGAGTGGTGTTGTCCAGCGACCAGATGAACTAAAATTCGAATAAAATAATAACGAGATGGCGTATTGGCGCCAGCAGTGGCTTAATCCTTCCCCCTCATAAACCCTCCTCCTCCCCCCCCCAAAAAAAAATAAACTATTGATTTATTGGCGATATACATGTTTAATTAATTTATTGCATTAAAAAGTTTATTATACTTAAACAATTTTTTTGATATCTTGAAAACCATTTTGCTATGTGAAAAATTATTTTCTCCTGTTTATTCATTATTAGAGAATATATATTTGATCGTTAACGTGGCTGGTTGATAGATATTAGTCATACAGGAATAGAAAAACTAAGTTCATCAGATGGAGTTTGAAAAGGAAGGAAACAAATACTGTTATATGAATAAAATTTACCTAATAATTATAAAATTCTAAAGCAAGAGAATAATATATAAAGAGTTGCAGTACTTTAAACTAACAAAATAAATTTTGTTTAAAAAAATGAATGTTAAACTAGAAATTCTAAGGAACCAATCTGATTATTCTCTGTGCTATAGATTTATATTTCTTTTTACTGTTTACTCGTTAGTTCATTAATTTTGTTTTGACTGATAATCCTACAATTATATATGCGTGAATTGCTGCCAACTACTAGCAGTATGATTTGTGATGCAAGATAACTGTTAGCTGTGCCTTCTCTGATCGGCAGCATTTATGCTATCTTTGAATCACCGGAACATTCATTGTTTGATTATTTACTATTATTTAGAATAATCACATATAATTTTTCATGATATCCTTATAATATTCTAGGAGGGAAACGAGATTATTTTTAACATCATTGAGGCGCAAACACTTGGGATATTAGGAGGCTATGTGTTAGGACCCTCTCAAGGCAATCTGTTGCCCGTGGAAGGGCGAGGCACCGTTAATGCAGTGACGCCGTTAGAAGAAAGAACTTGTTATGAGGTGTTGAACTTTATAACGACTTCCTTCAAAGTGCCAATTTCAAGTTTTCTATATGGATTAAATGGCCTCATGTAGGGGTCTCCCCCTCATATCGGTACTGATTTCTTCCATGTAGGGATATTTTTTTGCATTTACTTGCCGTTACTATACATTTCAGTTCATAGACGAAAACCCATTCCATAGCATTTTCCGATATTGGTTATTTCACCATGCTTATAAATACATCGGTTTCTGTAATCAGAAAGTAGGGTTTAGAAGAAAACTGAACAAGATTAAAGTAACGATGTAGGTTAGATAGTTTAGGAATTTTCATTGTAATTTATTATATAATGACATCATATAATTTTATCTTCCTCAGCTTGTTATTTTAAATTTGTTTATTTTATTTTAAGTAAAAGTCCTCAATATATCGACACCCTTTTTACATTAATATGTAATAGGATTCGGTAAAATTGTATTTAATAAACAGTGATTTTTTTTATAACAAATTTAAAAATTTGGTGCGGGCAACTACTACTTTCACTAAACTACAACTTTCACTTACCTCAACTGTTAAAATCAATTTAAACACTATTAAATATACTTCAATTTGTAAAATGTTTGAAATTGATTTTAATAAAACGTGGATTCATTTTCGTAGGAAACATATGATTTAGATTAAATAATATAACTATATTAAATTGTTAATCTGTAATAAGTTTATTCCCCATTCGTCACTTTATTACCTTTTACAACTTTGTGTATCAGATAATATTTTTTCTGAAATCTTTCTCTTTTTAACGGTATATTATACGTCTATGTCACTGTTCTTATTATCAAAATCACAAAAATTGCATTAAAAATATGTTTACACTTTTCTCCTTTAGTTGTTTATCAAATTCGCTCAACTTGACAATTTAGGTGTTATTCACCAATGCTAATAAGATCATGTGCCTATTTTTTTTAAATCTGCAAAATTAAAGGTACATTAGAGAAAGAAAATTTAAAGTAACGGCATTTAAGTCATATCAGGGTTTGGACTCAGGATACCCTAAAATGTGTATTTCCGTCGAAAATTCGAAAAGTTTCACGATCGCAATACTCCCCTTACTATTATATTTCATATATAGTAAAAAATATCTATTAAGAACGAAATTATTTTAAACTATACTATTTTTTTTTCGGAACATCTTTATTACAGTTTATCAACTGAGTAACTAGGTGAATTATAATTTATTTTATAATAAAACAAATAAGTTATTTCCTACATTCAGTTATTTGAATTCATCTCATTTCATTAAGCCAAATATCTTAATATTTACATAAGAACAATGCGAGGTAATTATGTAAAGATTTTTTTATTACAGATAATTTGAATAAATGCCATGAAATCCTGTTGACATAAACATAAGTACACCTATCGGAAGATTCTTGTTACATGAATTTCTGACCTCTCGAGTTCTAAGCTCTAGAAATTCACTTCTTTATGAGAAATAAAGGAATTGAAAAAAAAAAAGATTCAGTAAAATATTAAAAATAAAAAATTAAGAAAACTTGTATGAAAAACGGTTGATTTATTTTTGCTTGGAATGAATTAACTCGTTATATTTTCATTTAAACTAGAATTCGAAATTTTACACTAGGCAATTATTTATGTTGTACCACCTCGTAAGATGCCCTAAGAGAAGGTGAAAACTATCCAATGTTCCTAATATTTTGCTTTTTTGGTTAAATAATTTATTTATTAAATATTATTTTACTTTAAAAAAAAATAAATAAAAATTTTGGAGGCGCCGGGCATCGATCCCGGTACCTCTCGCATGCTAAGCGAGCGCTCTACCATCTGAGCTACGCCCCCTGTTACAAAATTTTGAAAGTAGTTGACATTTAGATCAATTATGCAATTCAGAAACCAGCGAGCCAGTAGGGAACTGAAACGCACGGCGTAGAAAGTCGGCAATCCGCAACGCATATGAAATCATGAGCATGTGATGAAATCTTTCGTTTTACAATTTATAATAATATATTTATTTATTTAGTTTTTACACGGTTGAAATAAAAAATATTTATTCTGAATTTCTGAGTTAAATGAAAATATTAGTTTATTAACTAATAAATAAATTTGCTTTATAAATAAAGAGTTTTATCGTCTGCCCTTTAAGTGACGAATCTGGTGATAAATCTGGAATATAAGGTTGCTACTTTAACTCTAAAACTCATACTCAAGACCTTGATTTCAGTTTATTCGACGCAGTTTCATTTTATATATTATAAACAATATTGATTAGAGGCAATAGACTTCAGAAGTAATTTCAGGTTTTTTATAATTTAAAAATAAAGATGTGCAACACCAAGTGTCTTATTAACATTATGAAATGAAACATATTTTTACTGACAATGTTAATTTAACTTGAATCTCGTTCCAGATCTCAACTATTCAGATAAGCCGAAAGATTCGGTGACGATTTGTTCCAAAAAAGATTTTAATCAGCCTTTATTTGTTTTAAATCAAGTACCAGAAAGAAATATTTTGATGGGTAAAAATAATAATCGACCACCCTTTAGCTGATTGTTCTCTTTTTATTTGAGCTCCGTATGATAACAGAGTTTAATAATGCCTTGCTTTTTTCGAATCAGTTCCAAAAAAAGAAGATAAAGAAAAGAAAACAAGCTCAATCTATTCTTATTGTAGGATCGAAAGTATATTCTGTTGAAATAGTGTTTGGTATGGGAATCGAGTTAGCAGTCTAAATTCCCAATTAAAAATTACTGTAATAAACTATGCTATTCATTACCAGAACTATGTACATAAATTATCTTATTTTTTTCAATATTTTACATTTTTATTAATGCTTAATGAAAGGATGCCTTAAAGTTGTAGCTCTTAAAATGATTTTTTTTTTCTATTGTTTTTAGTTTAAAGATCCATTCACTCTTTTGATGTTTCGGAAATAGAGAATCCCATATCCATATAAGACTTGCGATTGTATCGAGTATTCCTGCATTTATACTTTCTATACATCATCACCAATCACTGAACAATGAGGCTCAATATCTGTGCAAATTTAAATGATTCAATTTTTTTTGAAAATCCCTAAATACAGTCATGGTCATATGAATCGCATCACCTATGCTTTATTTTTGTATGCTAATGAATTTGATCTAATCAATGATTTTTTGCGTACTTACGCTTAATGAAATAAAGAAACAAAATAAATAATAACTTTTCTTAGTTCTTGGTTAGTATTTTTAATTACTACCAGAATACAATTTTTAATTATGTTGAATTTTAAGCACTTTTCTAACAAAAATAATGAACATTGTGAGAATTCATGTAGTGGAACAATTTTCACGGATAACAGCGGTCACATCAATAGAAATCAACAGTGATCATAGTTTTGGAAGTTAATATTATAATTAATTTTACTAGAGAACTTAAACTTCTATATTTTTTTCATTGATTTGTAACTGTTTTTTATTAATTTTCTATAGATCCTTTTTTAAATGTGTGGGTATGTTTAATTTTGAAAACATTTGGTTTATTAGGTGATGCTATTTCTGTGACCTCGACTGTAGATATCAACATAAATAATACGCAAACAAATAATTTTCATAGAGCTCTTTACGAGCAATCACCGTCCTACTGGAGTCCGATACTTCTTTTAATTAGAACAAGGCCTCATTTCTATAATTATTACCAAGAAATAGTTGCTTGAGACAATAACAATTCTTTTCAAGCTTTGTCTCCCATAGCTATGTTGTATTTCCGATATCGCATGACCTTATGGGAGAGTGGTCTAAATTTTGCTCATCGATTGATCTTAGTGTTGGGTGATGTTTTACATGTTTATGAAGCCATCGTTCTGAGTTATGCAATTATGGCCTAGTCAGTGCCTAACTCATTCATTGCATTACCCTTGAAGAATGAATAGTGTGAATTCAGCTAATAAAAACTTTATTTGCATGTAAATGAAATATAATCTCCACTGTTTTTCTACTAGGAAAATTATATTGTTGCTTATGAAATGGTTAATTTTATAAATATCGTAACGGACAATTAACTATTTTTTTTTTCTTTCGAAGTTGTATAATGGAAAATTGAATATTGGTATGAAGAACTTCCTGTTTATGGACTTTTGTTATTCGATTTCTAAATTTCTGGTTTCTAATTTTATTTTTGTAATATTTCTGATTATAGATCATTTCTTTAATTTCTAATCACGGACGAACAACTTCGTGGACATGAACAGATTAATTCTATAGACCGAATGACTTAGAAATCCATAATAATCGTATGAGCCAATTACGCCGTTCAATCGTTTGATCGCTTTTTCTGGTAAACTATAGCTTATTGAATAGCCTGGTGGCAGATAGTATTCAGATTTGAAATATCTATGAATAAGATAAACTCACGAAGTTAAATGAAATTGTAATCTATACAACTTTATTTGTAGGATTACTGTTTTTTTCGTTAAACGGAGTTTCGAATTTCTTGATTTTGATTTAAATTTTCAATAAGAAAAAACAGTTTTCAAATAGCTAACCGAGCTTTTGGTTTCTGAAGAAAGTTTTATATATATTTAAGTGGTTTATAGTTAAAACCCCTTTTTTATGATGCATCCCTCACCATCTCTTTGAAGATAAGGTGTTTTTTTTTTTTGTTATTGATACTTACGTGTTCAACTGTACATAAAAATAAAACTAGTAAATTTGCACTGTACGATAATAATAATAAAGTCTTGTAAACAAGCTACCCAGCCGTAACACTTCAATGTTAATGTTATTAGCAGTTTTTGAGGTCACTGTCTTTTTTGGCGCCTCGGAAGATTATCGGGATTAGATGGAGATGAGAGGACACGGAGAAGCGTTTTGGAGTGGTCTGGTAGTTTGGAATTAAATCTATATTTATTTGGGGCTACGTCTGCAATTAATGAGATATTTAGGTCTTAATAGATCATTTTATTGGTGAAAAAGTAATGGGAATTTAGGATATTTCGAAGGATTTTAGATTGTAATATTAGATGAAGGGTTTCCTGATGATTTAGTGGACCCTCATAGTTCAATACTATGTGTCCATATTAATGGCTATATAAATATGTTTTTGCTGTAGATGGAAAGTTTTGAGCGTTTGTCAAGTAAATATTAATCGGCAAGAATAACTTAGGCTGATAGTTTCTTGTCTTTTCAGTTTAGTGTGAAGTTTCCAAGTAAGAAGTTTGTCAAGATGGAGTCATGTCTCGAGTAACGGATCTGTTTAACAGGGGTTATGGAACGTTGTGAAAGGAAACAAGGGTACAATGGGACAGGAAGTTTCGACGAAGGGTAAGGTAATTTGATGGAATTCATTAGGATTGATTTAAATTCTCTATTTTGACACAATCGTACAATCGATTCGATGTGTGACTGAAAGGTTGGTCATACCAAGGTTGGGTTATTACATACATGTTTCATCAGCATACATAGTGAGGACAGTGACAGAGATGGAATGGAATATCAATTGTATATATGGTATTAAGTATTGGGCCCAAGATACTATCCTGAGGTACTCTGGCGGACTGTGTAAATATGAATGAGTAAGAATGGTTATAGTTCACTTAAGTTTAGCGACTTTAAATTAGAAATTAAAAATAATTAAAACAGTCCTTATAATATGAAAATCGAGCATATCCTTTGAAATAGTATAGTTAGTCCTTTTTGTGCTTGTTCGAAACGGCAGTGGCCCCGCGACCTCTTGTAAATATGCATATATTGAGTTCTAGTAGTTCTCTTCACTCAATGTGCTGTATGTATATATATATATATATATATATATATATATATATATATATATATATATATATATATATATATATATGAGTGATTTCTAGACTTTATATATATTTTATTGACTCATTATTGTACATGTATTTTATTATAATTTTCTTGCAGTGTAAATATTGCATGATTGTAGTATGAATCTTATCTATCACCACTATTATAAATGTCCAAATTAAGACAGATTGTAATATTACTAAAACAAAAATGATTGTGGGAACAAAAAGGTATTATGTAAATTTTCTTTATGAGATTTATAAATTAGAAAATATTGTTAAATAGAAAACATCATTTAAGTTAAAGACCTCGAATGTAATTATTTCTTACTACATTTTAATATTGTTGTGTTATATACCGTTGCTTTTTATGTTGGAGGGACATACCCCGATAATGAAGCACTCTGTTGGTGCTATTTACGAATATGAGCAATTGAAGGGCTTCGAAGATGTTGATGACATTCGATCCACCAGAGTAGATTATCTGGTTATGAAATGAAAGTGAGCCGCGGCGGTAATGGCTCAATAAAGCATGACTCCTAGCGTGCGTGCTATCTTCTTCCCTACGCTCCAATTTAAAATACCAGCAGAGGTTAGCCCTTCCGATAGGATCGCTGTACCTCTGCCCCGATAAGGAATGTTTAATGATAATGCACCCGTAGATTAATATTGTGTCACTGCTCTAAATTCCGCTTAGATACAGAGCGCTTATAAAAACAAAGCGACGGGAAGCTCGCGCATATTTAATCCGCTCTTTGGTATTCATTGGGTCCCTTCAGGAATCAGGGAATCACGAGAAGGAATAAATACCTTAGCAATGGTCTTTGCACTGTTGTCTGGGATCCCGTCCGCATTTAATTTATTTAAATTTAATTCCATTGATAAATAATAGATTGATTTTATTCAAATTAAAAGTTAAAAATATCATACCTTCATCAAATTCACTGATTTTCAACATCCATTGACAGATGTGAATAAAAAAATTTGAAGATAAAAAAAAAAGCTAAAAAAATGTGAATACATAAGCAGCAGAGTTCCGTGACTATGATCGTACTATATATTTTTAAAAATCTAGACGATACTAACACTTTAAAATAAGTTAGAGTTATTCATTTCTTATAATGCACACGCATGCGTATACACCTTTTCTTAATTTACCAATAAAATATATATAAAGAAATTAAACGAGGAAGCTGCGTGGTCTAGTGAGTAGATCGCTAGACTACTGTTCTTTTGGTCCTGGGTTCGAATCCCGGCTATGACAGAATATTATTAATTCTGTTTATTTATTCGGAGGACGATCCTTGGGTATCGAGACCCTCCTAGGGCAAACCCAGCCTCTTTAAAGAGGGTACCCATAATGGAGAAAAACCTGGTGGCTGAGCGTGATCGAGGCCTTATCACCTCATTGCACGGCAATTGGTCTAAAATCAGTACGAATCTCTCTCTCTCTCTCTCTCTCTCTCTCTATATATATATATATATATATATATATATATATATATATATACTAAGCCCAAGACCCTTCTTGGTTGTAGAGGTAGAGTTTTTTTTTTTTTTTTTTTATTAAACGAAAAAGTAGAATTTTAGTTTATTGGGAAATATTAACCAGGTCAATAGTCAAATGATAGTATCTCGCAAACAAATTAATAGATAATGATTGAAATTAGGTCAATAAAATATGGATTTTGGTTAAAATATAGGTTTTGCGGATTCTTTTGATACATTTTATTAGGGTGGTAATATCGTCTTGATTTTGTTATATTACCCAGCTTAAACAAAAAGCATTTTTAAAAAACACACACAGGTTTCACTTACTTCAGTTGTTGAATTCAACTTCAAAACATTTAATTAGAAACATATGTTTCAGATTTATTTATGTAACAGTATAAAATTGTTATGTACTACAATTACCTACGTTTATGACCTATTCGTCACGTTTATTACATATTACATTTCATATATAACATAAAAAAATTTATTTGTAAAATTTTAACCAATAAAATGAAAGAAAATAAGTAAAACGAAGTTAAATGAATAGTGAAATTTAAGTTTTTTAGAAGGTAATGAAATCGGTTGACAGGGGTTACCTGTAGGTTAGGGTTCAAACCCGCATGTGGCCCTAGGGTTTTTTAATGGGAGGAAAAAATCCTTAGTTATGCCGTCCTTCGGAGATTGCGTTAAAAGGTTGGTCCTGAGCTTATGCGATGTCAGTTACTCGTTAAAGATTCCTATCCTAATTAAACCTGGATAGGCAAAATTTAGGACTGCCACTGTAGCATCGTCCGATTAGCCACAGCAGCATAAATGGACGTTAAATAAATAAACAAAAAAATCAGTTGACCGAGACAAACGATACCACTCCGAAGATAAGAATATCCAAGTAATAACTGGAATACAAATAATGTGAATTACAGGTACGATCCAAATAACCGCCATTTATTGATTCTTCTGTATCCTGTAAATATTCTTAGATTTTCGTTATTGAAAAAATGAATCAACTCGCTTAATCGTTAAATTTTATTTTCCTATGGAAGTTGTTAATATTCGATTAATTAAAAATATTATCTAAAAACAGTAATATTATCCTTTCATACAGTACTAATGTATTTTTTTTAGTTTATTATTATTAAAAAAAGAAAGAAAAACAATGTCAAATAATAACAGTTTTGTTAACACCAATTATTGGGCACATTTGAAAATTACTGAAACTTATTTATTAAATAAATGAATTGCTACCATTAATATATTATATGTAACAATTAATATAAGATATATAAACAAATATATGTGAACGGAAACTTGTATAACTTGGACCCTGTTATGAAATATCTATTGACTAATCTTATATATTGTTCTGAAAAGTAAATTGCTTCAATTTTGTACTATATTTCTTGAATTATTATGTTTTTTTGATTACGTACATTAAAATATGCGATAACGTATATTAGCCTATGCTATTAAAATATAAAAAATGAGCTGTTGTATATTATTAAATATAGTTTTATTTTTTATTTAATTTTTATCTGACATTTTTTTTTTTTTTTTTAATTTATATTTTGAGATTTCATAATCTACTTTTATGCTGATACTTAATATTTAAAGGCTGCATGAAAACTTTTTTTTTTTTTTTTTTTTTTCTAACATATTTATTGATATTTACAACTGTATAATTATATACAACAAGTAAATGTGATGGATATAGTAATCTAACATGAAATACATGAAGAGATGCCACCCATCGGCAGCACTCTGAAAATATTTTAAACTAGAAGGTCTCGGGGCCATCTTCTTTTCAGACGCCTCGGAGGATTATCAGGAATCGAAGAGGATGATAGGATAGAAACTAGTGGATTAGAGTGGAAATGGAGTTTTTCATGGAATGATTGATATCTGTTCGGGCTAATTCAGTAACATATGGGATATTGAGGTCTTTATGGATGAGCTTATTCGTGACAAAGTAAGGAGCGTTAAGGATTTTACGAAGGATTTTGGACTGTAAGAATTGGATACGAGAAGAATTTGATGGTTTGGTAGAGCCCCATAGCTCTACTCCGTAAGTCCATATCGGTCTTATGATGGTCATATAAATAAGTCTTTTGTAAGTAAGTGGAAGATTGGAGCGTTTGTCCAGTAAGTGTTGGAGTAGTCGAAAACGTCGGGCAGTTTCTTGTCTTTTCAGTCTTGTATGGGGGTTCCAAGTCAGACGTTTGTCAAGGTGGAGTCCGAGGTATCGAATCTGTTCAACAGGGGCTAGTGGAATGTCATTAAAGGATACTGTGGGGCAGGAAGTCATTGGTTTACGGCGTAGGGTAAAGGTTATTTGGTGGGATTTGTTAGAATTAATTTTAATCCTCCATTTCTGACACCATACTTCAAGGTCTCGGATGTGGGATTGAAGAGTGTGGGAGGCAGTAAATGGATCACTATCTACCGATTTAACACACACGTGTCATCAGCATAAGTAGAAAGGAAAGTGTTAGGATGGGTTGGGATATCAGCTGTATAGACTGTATAAAGGACAGGCCCTAGGATGCTGCCTTGGGGAACACCAGCAGATTGAGAAAAAAGGGAGGAATAGGAGCTGTGGTGATTTATTTGGAAAGATCTATCAGCAAGGTAGGACTGTATAATAAGAAAATAAGTAGGAGGGAGAAATAGACGGAGCTTGTAAAGCAATCCCGGGTGCCAGACTCGGTCAAAGGCCTGTTCTACGTCGAGAAAGGCTCCCGTGCAGGCATGAAAACTTAATTTGAATTTATTTTAATTATACCGAGGTAATATTTTCAAAATTTCATACACATACATCAATCTATGCCATTCATTTTTTCCCTGAAAATAAGAGAACACCAGAACGCAATCTAGAAGACGATTCTGATACTGACAAAGCAACAATGTACATCCAAATTGAACACAAACATTGGAAACGCCCCTGCTGGTGGCGTGACTAAAGTAGATTTCCTTCATGGAGCTATTGTTTCATATTCGCTTTGCTGATGTTAATCATCTGATGCTGCTGAATTTTGATGATAATAAAATTTGTAGGGTATGATTAGTGTTCTACGGGGGGAAAAAGGAACTTGTTTATAACTTGAATATTCTCCCGTCTACATCCTGTCCCTTAATTATTCATTCAGAAAGCTTTGTTGAGGTAGTTTTATTGGTTTGTTAGCCTAGTTTTACAGCTCAATCCTTAAATTTACTTCTAACCGATTAGATTTTCATTATGTTGTGTTGCATAAAAACCTAATCTAATCATCTAGATCCCCTAACGGTGCATAAGTATCAAACAATTATAAAATCATGGGTACTATTTTCTTACTTACGAACTTATATTCAAATAGATTAATTTAAAAAAAAATGAAATTATCTTGATACAATAAAATTTTAAAAAATCAGAACTAAAAGTTAGTACACCATATAATTATAAAAAAAGAAAAAGAAAGTTCTAAGCATTTAAAAAACTCATGACCCTCGGGGATGGAAGCATAAATAAGTTTAAAATAAAAAAAAATACAGTCGACAACAAACATATTTATACACCTGATTTATTAAGTTAAAATCCATTAATTAACGTATGACTCAAGATTTATGGTAATTGTAATAAATATCTTTTTTTTTTCCTATTATGTAATTCTTTATTTTTAAGTAAATAAAGTAAGTATTACCCTCACACAAGACTGAAACTGCTCTAAGATACCGATTACTATAACACTTACTAGACAAACGTTCAAAACTTCTAGTATATTACAAAAGACTCATTTACATCACAATTATCTTATCTATTTCGAAATATGGAATCGAGCTTTGGGGCTCTACTAAACCATCTTATTCCTCCCGCATCCAACCAATACAATACAAAATCCTTCGCAAATTCTGAATGCCTCTTATTTTGTCCCAAATCAACTCCTCCATAATGACCTAAACATCCCATTTGTTGCAGACATAGCCCGTGATAGATACTCCTCTTTCCATTTTAAACTCCCTGCCCACACAAACCCACTTGTCCGTAATTTATCTTCCTTAGATATCCCTTATAACCCTCCGAAGCGATTGAAAAGAAGGTGGCCTCGGGACTGCCTTAAAATACAATAGTTTGTGAAGTGCTACCACTGGGTACATTTTCATGACTTTTCCTCGTTCTGAATATTTACTCATTGTGTTGTTTGATACAGTTGTAAATTACAATAAATAAATTTAATAAAAATAAAGTATTACAAAATAGAAGAAAATATTGCCCTTGTAACGAGTTTTTAAGTTATTATTAAGACTATCAGTACTATATTAATACTTTATTGGTACTTAATTTATTAAAATGTATTGTTACTTTTCTAGTACAGGCGTCAAATTGTTTTTATATATTCTATTTAATAAACAATGATATTTGCTACAATCATACTCAATTTTTTATGAGCCCATACGTTAATTTAAGGTGGTTTTTTTACCGAATAAAGCAGATGTATAAATATTTTTTTTAACCACTTCCGGTTTTTTCAAGGACTATTGGATTGGATCCATCGAGCTACTGAATTGCAGGTTGCCTACTTTGAACGCCGTAAAGTACTTTCCCTGCTGGCTGGCTCAAGGATCAACTTATTACAAAATCTCTTTAAATGTCAACTCCTTTCATAAATTTGTAACAGGGGGCGTAGCTCAGATGGTAGAGCGCTCGCTTAGCATGCGAGAGGTACCGGGATCGATGCCCGGCGCCTCCAAAAAATTTATTTTATTTTTAAATAGGTACACTTAAAAACTAAATTTAAGAATATTTAATCAAAAATCTGAATATTATAAACATTGCCTAGTTTCCCCTTTCGTTTAGTTCTACCCAGATTTATACTGAGGAGCTGTCAAAACCTAGATTATTTTTTCTTTTCTAGAATTTTTATGACAGTTTTTTTTATTGAGAAATATTACATAATGAACAGTAGTAATAGAGATGTAGTACACATTCATACAATATATACAGAATAATGATGATAAAGTCAAATTACATAAAATCGGAAATAAATAAATTCAAACAGGACAGTAACTCAAAGGTTTTCCTGCTACTAATATTACTGATCTTGCATCTAGCAGCCATCTCTTTGACGTTATCAGTTTTGGATTTTCAATATTTATATTTTTCCTTTATTTTATTATTCTGTAATGTATTTGTTTTAATCTTGTTTATATTGTATGTATTTCACTTAAATGTTTGTATTTTTAATTTAGAGCTAAAATAACCCTTATGTTTGAACAGCATTTATTTTAATAAATAAATAAATATGTTTAAAACTGTTTATTTCCAATAAATAAATGCAATTATAGAGCTTATAATGACAGTAGAGATCTGAAATCCAGTTTATAACAGTAATTTTTAATTGGGCATTTAGACTGCTAACTCGATTCTCAGACTACCCACTATTTCAGCAGAATACACTTTCGATCCTAAAATAAGAATAGATTGAACTTATTTTCTTTTCTTTACCTTCTTTTTTGGAACTGCTTCGAAAAAAAGCAAGGCATTATTAAACTCTGTTTTCATACGGAGCACAAAAAAAAAAAAAGAGAACAATCTGCTAAAGGTTTTTCGATTATTATTTTTACCCATCAATTCTTCCTGCGATTAGATTTCAAACAAAAATAAGTGTGATAAAAATCCTTTTTGGACCAAATCGTTGAATAGTCGAGTCCGTTTCAGCGAATCCTTTGGTTTATCTGAATAGTTGAGATCTGGAACGAGGTCCAAGTTAAATTAACATTGTCCGTAAAAATATGTTCCATTTCATAATGTTAATAAGACACTTGTTGGTGCACATATTTATTTTTTAATTATAAAAAAAACTGATATTCCTTCTGAATTCTATTGCCTAATTAATATTGTTTATAATAAATAAAATGAAACTCCGTCGAATAAATAGAAATCAAGGTCTTGAGCAAGAGTTTTAGAGTTAAAGTAGCAACCTGATATTCCAGATTTATCACCAGATTCGTCACTTAAAGGGCAGACGATAAAAAATCTTTATTTATAAAGCAAATTTATTTATTAGTTAATAAACTAATATTTTCATTCAACGCATAGATAAGATGGTTTTTATTTTTACCTTTTAGTAAAAACTAAATATATTATGATAAATTGTAAAACGAAAGATTCCACATGTTCATGACTTCATATGCGTTTCAGTTTCCTACTGGCTCGCTGGCTTCTGAATTGCAAAATTGATCTAAATGTTAACTACTTTCGAAGATTTGTGACAGGGGGCGTAGCTCAGATGGTAGAGCGCTCGCTTAGCATGCGAGAGGTACCGGGATCGATGCCCGGCGCCTCCAAACTTTTATAATTTTATTTAAAAAGTAAGTACAGTTAAAAAAGCAAAATATTGAAAAAATTGGCTAGTTTTCACCTAACTAGCTGTATATGATATACTTTTTAATTTCTGAATGCCTCTATTACATATACCTCCCGGATTGTCAGAGTTTCTTTAGTTGCGTACCGTAGGTGATCCTAGCTGTTTTATTTGGATTCATTCTGAGGAGATTTCCAAACAAGCTTAACTCATAGTTTTCCCTTTCATTTAGTTCTGTTCTTCCCAGATTTATACTGAGGAGCTGTCAAAACCTAGATTATTTTTTCTTTTCTAGAATTTTTATAATGACTGTAACTCAAGGATTGGTCTGCTAGTAATATTACGAATCTCGTCTCTCTCAGCTTTCCCTTATAAATTGTTAGGAACCGCACCTCCATTGAATGTGATGATCTTACTCCTGTGATTTTATTTGATATCATCATCAAACAGTAAAAATATTTATACCCTTACTGGCTATCGAGGTCTTGGGTTCTGTTAATAGTAAATAAACCACACCGTTTTTAGGCCAACACCTTTGGAAAGAGGAAACTATGTCGAGATCATCAGTTTTTCTTTCCATTGTTGGTTGTTTGATCCACTCTATGAGAGATTCGATTGGTGCAGGAGAGTCTGCACAGCTGGTATAACAAAATAAATATTGGGTTGGCAAAAAAAGTAGCATGCACCAATAAATAAATTATACTTGTTTCGTTATTCTTATTTTAAGGTAAACTTTTGTTTCTTTGGAAATTTGCTAGTTGACACATTTCTGGTTGCGTTAAAAATGAATTCTGTGTAATATTGTTTTAAGCTGTTAGTTGACGGTCAATTTTAACATAGCATTTTCGACATAATTTACTTTATTATTTTCATAACGGCAAGAAAGATTCACAATTGGATATGTGAGGTTCATAAATCTCAACGCACGTGTCAGAACTGGTTTACAAAAAAGTTCACTCTGGATATTTTTTACTTAAAGATGATCAACGTTTTCATCGACCTTCTCAAGTTGATGACTAAATGACGCCATAATTGAATCGAATCGTCATATAACTGTGCGGGTGATCTCAAAAAGGTTTAATGTATCGCATACAACAATTGATAATCACATAAAACACCTTGGACTTGTCAGCAAGCTCGATTGTTGGTTTCCGCACGAAATAAAAGATATGTCATGGAACAGAATGGAATATATTTGAATGATTAAAGCTCATTTTTTATGTAGAAACAATTTAGTTTTATTTCAAAGTATAAAACTGTGCTTCATTCATGCCAACCTAATAATTACCTAACGTATGGTCGAACCTCCATACTTAGCCACCATCTGTCCCTTCTTCCTTCCTCTTTCCTTCCTGGCTTAATCAAACTTTTACAAAATACAAATATTAATTGTTAGGATAATGTTCATGCTCCATTCTAAAATGAGGACTATTACAAATGTGTAAACAACTTTTTTATTCGTTTTCTTTTTTCGTCCTTTTTCTCTATGATCTTATGATATTAATGAGATCTTATGAATTACAATTATAATATTTCTCCATACACATATGTTTATATAATTATAAACAAATATATATTACTATGTTGTACAAGTAGTCGTATTTACTACTTTTATAAATAATATGAATATATATCCTAAGTTTGTATTTTTTAATGTTTTTTTTTTTTTTTTTTGTGCCAGGCACAAGACTCATTTTTTGTACTTTAAGGTTATTCTTAGGGGACTGAAGGTCCCTGAATAAAATTTAGTTTTCTTTCTTCTCCTTAATAGGAGTCTAGAGGAGTAAAACAATACGCATCCAACATTTTAAATATTTAAGTAAACTTGGTGATAGAGATAATACTGATTCACCGTATTTCTGAGCTTGAGATCTTGGATGCTATGGTTAATTTTAGGTCTACCGAGTAAGGACTACAATTTAAATTACATTCTAAACTAGTGATCATTGTTCTCGATCTTATAATCATCAGTAATTACCTTATTACTTTAATTCCTTATTACCTTATTAAGCGTACAGGGCACTCCGCAATCTGACTCAAGCGACAATCAGACAGGCAAAAACAGACTACTTTCACGCAGCCTTCTCCTCCACCCCCGATTCCAAGTCAAAATGGCAACTCCTTCGCAAATTATCACTCTGCAAATCATATTCCTCACCATTCTTTCAAGTCTCACCCGATGAATTAAATTCTTATTTCTCATCCATCTCCTCTGATAATTCCACACCATCTCCTCCCAAGTTTTCAACAATCCCATCATTTAACCCTGATAATTTTTATTTTTCCGATATCTCACCAACTGACCTTATATCCTCTATCATGAAATCCCATACCAGCTCTATAGGATTTGATGGAATACCTGTCAAATTACTAAAATTATGCCTTCCCGATATCCTACCAATTCTTCTCTTTATATACAATTTTTCCCTTCAAAATTCCGTATTCCCTAATACTTGGAAAAAAGTGTTAGTTCATCCTATAAATAAAACCTCAAATCCTACATCCCCTAAAGACTATCGCCCAATTTCCATTTTATCTAACCTTTCCAAACCCTTAGAAAGAATAGTCCAGTCACAATTGTCTAACTTCCTCGAAAAATCCAAACTTCTTGATCCTCTTCAATCCGGTTTTCGACCCGGCTTTTCCACTCAATCCGCTCTACTCAAAATCACTAACGACATACATACCGCCATTGACGAAAAGAAACTGACAATACTAATACTTCTGGACTTCTCAAAAGCTTTTGACTCTCTTGATCACTCTATCCTCTTTTCCAAACTACGGTCTTTATCCTTTTCCAATAACTCTATTCATTGGTTTAAATCATTTCTCTCTAATAGGACTCAAGCCGTCACCATCCCTAACCATCCTCTATCTTCCTTCCTTGCCCTTTCGGCAGGTGTGGCCCAGGGTTCCAGCATATCTCCGATCCTTTTTAATTCCTATATCAATGATCTTCCCAATTCCATCCATCACTGCTCCCATCACTTATATGCTGATGATTTCCAGATCTACTTATCCTTCTCTCCCTCTGAGTCTCATGTAGCATTTGCCAATATTCAGGCAGACCTGGATAGAATCTGTGCCTGGGCAACCCTGAATAAACTTAGGCTAAAGGCGATTCTTATAGGTTCCAATTCCCTCCTCAGATCCCATACTACATTTCCGAGTCTAACCCTTAATGATCAGCCAATCACCTTCACTTCTTCTGTCAAAAACCTCGGTATTACCATTGACCAAACCCTTTCCTGGAAACCCCATATTGCCCAAATCTCCCGAAGAACAATAAGTACCCTCAAATTTTTCCATCGCTCCCGCCATTTTCTTCCACTATCCACCCGTAAGCTCCTTGTATCCTCACTTATTTTCCCCCACTTTGACTACTGCTGCGGGGTATATGGTGGCCTCTCGACTGTGCTCGAGGACAGGCTAAAGCGAATTATGAATACATTTTTAAGATTTGTCCTTGGCACACAGCAGAGGTCCCATGTGACCCATTTATACAGTGAGTTAAAGTGGCTCCTTCCCTCAAACCGCATCATTCCTTTACCAAACTATCAACTCCCAGCTACCTCCCTATATCCACAAACTTCTGCAATTGTATAATTGTACATATCATATTGTTCTTAAGGGACCCAGTCCCAGAATAAAAATTATTTTTCTATTCTATTCTATTCTATTCTATTAGTTGAGGTATCCCAAACAAATTAGGGAAATTGAAAATCAATACGACCATAGACACAAAGCAGAGGTTCGAACTGATAGATTAGCTTCACAAAGGGTAAGTGGTTTTGAATTATTTAATTTGATTCGGCCTTCATCAAGATAATTTTCCACAGGCTACTGACCATGTTTCGGCATCTTCTCTTTGAAGTCAGTTCACTACGCATACGGGTACTAACGGCTGCTCGATAGAATATTCAGTTGGATATCTAATCAAATTATAGGTATTCTTGAACCCGTTAACCATAAAGTTAACGTACTAATTTTTTACAGGCAGGGCAGGGAGTTAAATAAAATAAAATAAATAAAATAATAAGTACTAATTTTTTTTTTTTTAAATGCGCTAAATAAAGTAAAAAGCATGCAATGAAAAGATACGTCTCATAGTCTAATAGAACTGATTTTACTTGACGTTTACGAAACAATTTTTAAATATATAATAGATGCAACCTGATAACTCATCTAGATTTGGAAATCTCTTAATGAGTTTAAGTTTATCACCAACATATATACTGGTCTTGAAACAAAACGATGTACTTTTATTGAATATTGAAATCTTTGTTAAATCTTATAATAAGGCATGTTAAACATAGTATTTCTTGCTGGAATGCTTCTAATCTAGAGGGATGTGATCGTTTTGTGGTATTCGATTTTACAAATGATTCTGGCCATAGCCATTAAAATCTTTTAATTTTTGTTCCTAGCACATTTCTGTATTTTAACAAGGGTTGAATTGATGTTTCGTCTCAAAAAAAGAAAGTAATGAGCCTGTTTCGGCCATATTAAGTTTTATTACGTGAATAATTACGCATTATTGATTTAAAGCTTGATTTTGTATTAAACCTATCATAAATTTGACTTGTGACTTTGATCAGTAAATTAAATATTGTGTCTAAGCTCTGATGAATAATACCCAGTGGTAACTCTTCCTGTCTTTGTTTACAGTATGCGGTTAGGCCAGGAGATCCTTCAGCTGAACCTTTCTATGGTTGTTGTGAGGCTTATTTGTTGGAGCCATGTCATGAATGGGGAAGTTAGTGCTTCCGTGTAAATAAGATGTCGTGAAATCGTTTGCAGTGGTTTTGAATGTGTTCGTAATGTGCATAATTTAAATCGCTGAAATGCAATAGCCTCAATTATATATGTCGGGCACCGATCACGCAATACAGTATTTTGTTGTCTTTTGATTTCTTCTGCAGAATACTTCTATTTAAATATATTCACCTGTAAATTGGCCCTTGGATTTTTAATTGGTGTAAAAAATTCTTAGTTATGCCGTCCTTCGAAGGAGACGTAAAAAGGTGTTCCGAGCCTGTGCGATATAAACTTCTTTTTCAAGTCACATATTTTAGACAATATTTAAAATTATTTTTGTTTTTTGTACCCTTTTAGATATTTTCCGTTTTAATTGTTATACTTTTCAAAAAAGTATTATAAATAGTTTTTTTTTTTATTATATATATTACTATTTACTGTTTAGAATACTTTAGAGCCCTTACTGATTAGTTTTAATTATTCATCACTGGCGGATTGTTTGTTAGTACCATGCCTTACATAAGTAAGGCAGTGCTTACTCATATAATAATAATTATATGAATACCACTAAATACCGCATACACAGACTCGTCCAATGATTGTTCAAGCCCAAGCCCCCGAGATCAGCCTTAACACAACCCTCCCATCGACGCTTCGGCCTACCTTTCGGACGCCTACCAGTCGGTTCAGCGAATACCAACTTTTTGTGAATCCATTCTTCACTGAGACCAACAACTTTACACGCCCATTCGAGTCTCCGCGATGCTGTCACTCATATAATGCTAAAATAAAATAATTTAAATTACAAATTTATTTATTTTATATACACAGAGCCTGAGGGCTTAGTAAAGTGAAGTGGTTGAGGATTAAAGAAATGTTCGAGATTAAAAGAAAAAAAAAGTGGTAGTTTTTACTAATATCTTCAATCGTATGCTTTTAGTAGTCGATTTTTTGCACAAATTTGTTCTGTTTCTGGTTTGATTACATTAATTTAATATACTATATAAAATTAATATTATTATAATGGAGTAATTTATATCTTACACTTGCGTTCGTTTTCATTTAAATTTAAGAAAATAAAAATTGTTCATGATAGTGTTATAATAGCTGCGGACTAAAATAGAATAACAATGCATCGATTTGGCTTTACATATAAAATATTACATTTTCATTATATATTATAATCATTATATATATATTAATAAAAGTAATACTGATTTGTCAGAATACGGCCTAAAGAATGTGGGGCTTAATGTAATTTTCTAATCGATGGTATTATTCAGTGGACCAGTCCCCCTTCCGTAATCCCTCCCCCATACCCCAATGAGAAAAAAAGTGAGACAGAAATAAAAATGGAGGAGAGTGGTGATTTCCTGTTGAATCTGAAGTTGAGTAATTATTTAAATTGTGGCGTTCTTGTTATAAAACTTGATTTAATTATTTACATTACAATTCAAGAAAAAATATTCCAAATATACTACACTATAGTTGTATTATTTACAAATTATCAAAGTTATCTAGTTTTAGTACTATTCAAACGATTTTTTTTATCTTCTTGGATTTATGCAATACAGATTACTAAGAATATTTTCTTGGTATATCTGCCTTAAATTAAGGCTTGTTTGAGTTTTATTAACATGTAGCTAGACATTTCATTATCTTTCAAATGAACTTGAATGTTCCGGGAAATTTATAGTTCTTGAGCCTTCGAATAGCTAAATTTAGATCAGTCGATTTCCATTTGAAAATGTACAGAATAATTCATAAATATGTCAACGAAATTCAATACTCGCTATTTGCTAAAAGGAGTCAGTCTAGAGTGGAGGGATCTTTCTGAAGATTAAAGTCATATTTGTTGAACAGTGATTTTTAAAAGATCATATGTATGAAATAAATCGGTTAAAACAGAAGTATTACATTAAATGTTTTCTATTGTCTTGCTAATGTCCACACATATCCGTGGAAAGTAACAAACGTCATTTTATTTAATTAAAAAATAAATAAAGAATGACTTTATCCTGGGACTATTTCCGTTTAGAGGTACCGAATTTGAATCTTATAAACATGTTTATTACCTGCTTGATCTTTTTCATTTGTTTTTAAAAAGGAATTTTCAGTTTTAAGTCGGTCCGTCACCATGGTAAGTGAGATAAATTTCGAAAATTTGGATCTTATCTTCACCATGTATGATATTTTTAATGCTTCGCTCCAGAAACTATCAGTTACCTGAAAATTAGACCACGCGATTTAGTGATTTTTATTTTGGCTTCATATATATTCAAATTACAATGCAAATCTGCCAAATAAGAATGTGCATTTGCATAAGTCTCTTTCGCCTTCTAACACATTTTTTTTGTTATATTAATGACATCTGTCATACAGTTCCGTTTCTAAATGACCTAGAGATTGGTCTCGGTGTCCCACCGTATTCGCATATTCTTTTAAACCATGTCCACTGTCCCACATTTATTACTAAAGTAGTTTTCAGCTTCTTGAATTAATTAATATTGGATAGGAATAATAGTGGAAATATTACAACATAAGAAATTTTCAATATTTAATGATAACAGTATTAATTTGAACTACGTATGACCTCATCTAAAAATTTTACTGTTTAAAGAAAGAATGCTGCTAGCGGTAATCAAAAACCGTGGTCTAGTTATAGTAGTAATGATTACTTTATAACGAGCGAGCCAATAGATACGTGAGCTTTAGGGCACCGTCACATAGGCAATAAAAAATAAAATAAAAAATATGAATACCCTTAGAACTATTTGTATGTGGCACTGTTAATCGTCTGGGGTTCGAGTCCTTCGGTGGCAAACCATTATTTATTCTTTTTTTTTTTTTTTTTTTTTTGGGCGCGAAAAGGCCTTAAAGACCACGCGAATATCATGTACAGGTTTGCTTCCTCGCCTTCCTTCTCTTCCATACTTCCCTCATGAGCTCCGCATGTTTGCGCTTTCTTTCCTCCGACCACACATTATCCCTTTAAATTATTTTATTCTGTTATAATATCCATAGATCGATCAATTATCCTTATAATATCCCTATTAACCAGACACAGACCGATGGAACACTTCAGTGAGAGCAACACGGAGAGAAGAAACTTCCCTAACAAGACTACGATGAGGCCACTCACGACTCATATACATCTCATCTCAAAAGACCCACAACAAATATGCAATAGATGTCAGACAACCATTACAGACAAACATATCATAGAGGAATGCCCGGATTACGAAAGTCTTATGCTGGAGTACAAGCTTGCCCGAGCTCTCAAAGTCACTGTTGGACTGCAAGGATGTCCTAGCCATAACCAGACTGTTCAGATCTCTGCAAGAAGCTAAATTAATTAATGCGCTCTAGCCTTTAGATGACTTAGTGGCTAACATTGTAATGTTTTCCAATTGTAGTGGTTATAAGTAACATATTATAAGAAAAATAAAATAATAAATTTAAAAAAAATGAAATAAATAAATACAAAATATAATAAATAAAAAAAAACTTTATTAATTCTTTACCTGTATAAAAGCTATATAACTTTAATTTTATAAAGGGGAAACATATTTTGACTGTTAAACTAAAATTCATATCACATAATTTAACAAACAATTAGTATATGGCGTAAAAAAACACAGAGTTAAACTCCTAATTATCAATCCTAATCTTAATCTCCCTATTACTGATTAAGGGTTCTACGATTGGGAACAAATCATTTTAGTGGGCCCGTCACCGTCATGTTAATGCGCTCTTCAAGCCAGCAAAATATTTGAAAGGAAGTTTTATAGGTTGAAATTTTGGGTTTTCTTATATTATTCAGGGAGAGGGTACTCCTTATTTCAACCTATCATTGAATCGAACGTATGGTAGCATTTTCATTTTCAATTCGGAATACTACCCGCGTTCTCGGAAAGACCTTAGGAGCAGATAAACAGAAAACTCTGTCTTATCAGTTTTTCGCATCAGTAGCTCCTCACGCCATTTTTCCAAATATAAAAGAAAACTCTTTGGAATTTGAGGCACGTCCAGTATTAATAAGAAAAGCGGTGGGATAGGGTTGGGTTTGGTGCCGTGAGGGGCGCTAGGGTAGCCGGCCCGGTGTAGCGCCAGTCTCGTCCTGACTAGGTCCAGGGAAGGGTGGATTGTGTCTCTCTCAAAGTCTTCAGTGATCGTAGTCTGTGTAGTGTTCTGGAGTATGTCGTTTCTAAGGTACCTAGCTCCCGTCATCGTAGCAATATGCCTATCGCTAATTACAGGTAATCCATATATTATTTTTTTTATTAAAAAAAAAATTGTTTTACTTCCTATAACTTGTACGACTCACCCTTTTTCCGTTGTTTCTTCTAATGTTCGATTATCCCCGATAAATCCTTAAATCAAGCAAAAAGCACCAAACCAAATCTGTACCTACCAAAACACTTAGGAATCCTTCCCTTGTCAATGCGAATAAAATGTAAAAAGGAAATCTCAACGAATGAAATAAACATATTTATATATAATTGCTAAAAATCGACATAAATATTAAATTTATATATTTTGAAAATAAAATAAATAACATTCGTAATAGCATAAATACAATCTTCGTCACGTTATGTGCAACGTTCTGTTTTTGGTTGACCTTGAGAAAGTTTATTTTTGTTATTTTAAGGTGTTTAGTCTTACTTAAATAAATTACATAACTTGTACTTAAAACTATTCCAATACATTTTAAGAATAATTCACACGATTTAAATAAATATCTTAACAAAAATTCTGTTTTATCCACAGATAGGAAGATATTTTAATATGTTTATTTTACATATATAAAATTTAAAAAATCTCTGTTTACATTATAGATTCGAATAATTTTATCTTGTCATTAGAATTTCGTTTTCCTTAATTACAGCAGTTTACACAATAACCATATCCGTGTAATTGGATAAGTGCAGTTTCTCTTTAATATAATATAACTTTCGGTACGATTTATTATGTTTTTCGCTGTGAAATTTCCTAGGTGTGAGGCAATGTTCCGGCAGCATGCAGGTTTTCGCTGCGGTTATCAATCAGTGATAAGGCCCTTCTCGCCTCATTTCGGGTTCAAAAAGTCCCATTTTAACCATTAGATTAATGGATTTGTTTACTATGACGATTTTATTCCGTGCTGAATAAAAACATTCCTTTATTTAATTTTTTTTTAATATTATTTTCGTACTTGTTTAATGGGTATTTAATTGTTTTAAAATGCTTGTAAAAGCACTGCTATAGAAATGCTTAATCTTAATTGTTTTTATAAAACATCAAACTGACATGTTCATTAATACCTGAGAAGGTATGTTGTACAATTGTTGCTCTCAATAAAAATATGTTTATTAGCTACGGAAGCTCAAAAAAAAAAAAAAAAAAAAAAATGTCCTTCATTTTAAACAAAAAATAAATTCGAATTTTTAAGTGATGTAACTTAAAGGATTTTTGAAGGCCCTGTTTGATGACTCTGATTTAGAGAGATGGATTCCGATAAAATGGATTACTTTTATTTTTTTATTAAATATGTCCTTTGAAATAAAAACAGAGGAGTCATATTAAGTATACGTTTAAAAAATATATATATGTAGGTATAAGAATCTTATTAAAATAGTGCCTTGCTGTATAAAACATACGTGAATTCATTGGTGTATATTTTTAAGAAAGAAACTGCGATTGATAAGACAGATACTTCACGAAAATTCTCATAAATCTTTAAACTACTTTAAATTTAAAATATTTCACAGTAAATGCCGTTGAAGATAATGAATAATTTATTGATTTAAAAAAAAAGAGTAAATAATATTTTACACGTCATAATGCCTTACACTTACTACGAAAATCATTGGGTAATTCACGAATTTTTTTTACTATTACTTGTATATACTAATTTTCATGGGGTGTCTTTTAGAAGGGAATAAATTCATTGTTTAAAAATAAATTTAAATTTGTTGCGAAGATGTTTAAAAAAAAAAAAAAAAAAAAATGAAAATGAAAAAGGTAATACTATTTATTTTTCCAAATTTCTATGTTTTTTTCCAAATATATTTTAATTTTATTTTTATTGAAGGCGTTGAATAATTTTTATTACATTTGACAAGTATATAAACTGTAGCATCTTTCTATTGAATCGACAGGTGGCTGCACTTGACCTCAATATGCCATCACGAGGCAAATAAGTATTTTAAAACGAATTTTCTTCAGCTTTTCACTATTCTGAAGTTCTTTTTTGGAGGTGTAAAAAATTCATAGCGATTTTTATAAGCCGTCTTTTATGTGTATGAAATCAGTCTTTTACTAAACGTTTCTCTTGCACCACAATAATTGGAGTCATAATTACCAAATTAAAATTAGACAAGAGTATTTATGATTAGAATAAGGATTTCTCAAAAAAAAAAAAAAACATGATTACTTCACCGTCTAGGTATGGTATTTAAAATTTAAAAAAAATATGTTACTGAGAAAAACGGGCGCTTTTTGTAATAAAAGTGATGAATTCATTAATTCTTGAACATTATTTTGTTTATGAAGACGTTAAAATGCTTCACAATATAATGTTTCTCGGGCAGAGACAAAAGATGCCTGAAAGTTAATTCAAACTCAAACCCGATTATGAGGGCCTTTTAGAGGTGTTTTCGTCTTGGTGTGCAAATAAACTGAGTCCTACTTAGAATTTTCCGAAAAAACTTAAATTTTCTTTTTTCTTCAATTTTATCTAAAATTGAACAACTCTGAAAATCTGTTTTTAAATATTTGAAATTGCAAATCTATCTAATCCATTTAAAACGGTAAATACATCAACAAACTTATAATGAAATGAAAAAAGGATTTTTATATTCGTTTCTAAACATATCCTCTTTTACCCAACCTGTTGTCAACATGTAGTTTAAAAATTAAGAGAAATATTAAAATTGTAAGTTCAAGAATATATAAAAAATATAATGAGAATATTATTTAGAAAAAAATAAAATGAATTTAAATTATAGTTCAAAGGTATTTGAGAGGCATATTTGTATCATTTTCTTCTTGTTTTATTGAGTTATACCCTATTATTATTTAAATGAAAACTGTTTCTGTTATTTTCGTTTAAATCTTTCGTCATTTAATTTTAAAGCTATCACCAATAAATATCATCGAAGTTTTTTTATTGTATAAATAATTCGTACTTCATTAAGATGTATGGAAATATGTAATCTACAAGTGTAATTGAAGGATATTTTCTGAAATGCTATTTTTTTCTTATACATAATTTTTTTTTTTTTTACATATACATATCATTTTCATTTATTCATATTTCTCCAGCCTGATATTTCTTTATGCAGGGATATATCATACTTATGGTCTTGAGTTTTTTATTTATTTAATTTTTTAAATGTTGATTTGGAAATGGAAAGATATGTATTTACCAACGGCTTTGATATTTTTTTAACGGTTCTCAAAACCCTTTCCTATTCATGCCCATTATTTTCGAGTTCAGCTACTTAAAATTAATAGATCTATCAATTCCTCGATAAATAAGTGAACATTGGATATATTTTGTTTTGTAGAACATATTCCGTTTGAATGTACATTATCTCGCCAATATCTGCTGATCAATTCAAATGCATTATTCACTGCATATGTATTACATGCTGTTCCGCAATTATAATTATAGATGCGTACTTTTTCTTGACCAACGGCCAGGCAATGAGCTGATTAGCTCGAGATTGTTCTAAGCCGTCAGATTTTTACTTATTATTTTGGTGCTCTCTAAATAGAGGCTGTATGAAGGGTGGTACCCTGTTGGTACTGGAAAACCATTTAATTTTATTTATTTGAATCAAAGTTTTTTCTGGTAGCAATGCATAATATATTGAAAACAGTGAATTTATATTTTTGTCACAAAAAAAAAAAAAAAAAAAAAAAAAATTAGAAAGAAAAATGAGATTTTTTATTTAATTAGTTTCAAAATTCTCTTAATGGAATTTTCAGTTTATTTTTTTTATTAAATTTTTTGTAAATATTAAGTCAAACAGTTGTTATTTGTATGAGATGAAACGTTCTGGAAAAACTCTTACATCTCTTTATGTCCTGTTGAGAGCTACGAAATGGTAGCTGGAGTTAAGGGTGGTAAGCTGCTATAACCATACTCACACGCCTACACTGCTTAGGATTCCAGAGCTCAGAGGATCAGCCACAGCAGGCAACGAGATCAAAGGTTATCTTATATCTTGATTTGGCTATTTCCACAGATCCCCCTGATCTCTGTAGAATCAACGAGTGTTCAAGTCAAAATGAAGATATTTGTTAGCACTACACGATTTAAAAATAATAATAATAGTAATAAGAACTATACGGATGAAGAACGAGATAGTATATGTTATAGTCAATCAGCAATTATCAGAAATATTGTGGACTTTTTATATATATATATATATATATATATATATATATATATAGAGAGAGAGAGAGAGAGAGAGAGAATAGAAGAGAAAACTAAGTTTTCTGGGACTGGGTCCCTTAATAATAACAGGTTGTACATTCAAATACGAAATAATATAATATTTCTGTCCAACAGACAAAATTAACATAGTTATTATTCAAAATAATGAGATAAAAAAACAGAAGAAATATTATAAAATAAAAAAATGAATTCTTCCGAAAACGATAGTGTTAAACAGAATGAAAAATAAATGAATTGACAAATAATATATACATTTAAATAGTAAGCTTTTTACTTATTTTCTTCATTCAAAATTTAATGTTAAGAATTTCAATATCATAATTGTTAAGCGACAGTTTGGGATGGCAGGAGGTACAGGAAAAGTTGGGATTTAAATGAGAATAGAGAAGCAGCATGGCGGATATGGGTAGGTAGAAAATTCCAGAGGGTAGTAGAGCGGATAATAAAGGAACGATTAAAATTTTTAGTTTTGTGAGTAGGAACGTAAAGGTCAGAAAGACGTGATCTTGTTTCAAGAGACTGAGGATTTAAATTAAAGGAGACTATGGACATAAGGTGGATGATGGAAGTTAATGGTTTGATAAAGTATGATCCTAGAAAATATTTTCTGCGGATGGGGGAAGGAGCCACTTTAACTCGCTGTATAAGTGGGTAACATGTGACCTCTCTCTCTCTCTCTCTCTCTCTCTCTCTCATATATATATATATATATATATATATATATATATATATATATATATATATATTATTACAGAATTGACGTTTTAGAATAATCAATCCTGATAAAAATACACAATATAGACCTAATCGTCGGTACACAAATAAAATAAGTCTTATTAGTGAGATTTGTAGATGGCGACTCCCCTAACCACCAACTCCTTTATCAATAATAGTGATAAGCATTAATACAATATTCTCCATGTATGTATATTAGTGCTCATTAATTTTTTTCTTGTTGTTACCTTCGCATTGTGTGTCAAAACGTCGCTTTCAAATTAATTAGTTCATATTAATTTTGAAAATTATTGATTAACCACCACTTGAAGTGCCATTCATTATTATTTGTTTGGTTGGTAAGTTGGAAACAACTATAGCTCATTAGTTAATCTTTGTGATTTAAAAAAAAGGAAACATTTTTTTTTATAATTAATTAATTTGTTGGTTGTTATTATGATATTTACATGAAGCCAGTGCCTCGTAAAAATACCAAGAAATACTTTTTTTTATTTATATTTATTTTTGTTTGTAATTATAAAGTTCTAACTTTTATGTTATATACATATTTTGCTGTTATTTAATTCTGGCTTATGGTTACTGTTTCGATAAGACATTCATCTGAAAGACGGCAATGACCTAGTCATAGTTGAGCTCTAACCACTTCCTCTCTACTTGTCTGTCTGGAGGGTGAAGCTTGTACTTCCTTATAGTTGGTTTAATACTAAGCTACGTTGATTATGTTCGTCCCTTAAATATCGATTTATCCGAATAATCATTTGAACCCTATGTTAACTTCAAAGGTTACCAGAAAATTCATTTTGTAAAGGTCATATTTGTTGTACAGATTAATATGTCACATTGTAGCCCATCACTGTCACATGTTTTGTATCCGATTGATTTTTACCTGACTATCTGTATATACTCTGAATACCTGAATATATTCATGAAAATAAATTGTATTTTTTAATTAAATTTGTTCTATATTATAAATTAGATTCAGTGATATGTTTATCAAATGAATATTTAGCTTTTTTTTTTATTATTTATAAATATTTGGGTCAGGAAGGAGTGCTCTTATATTATTGATTTCGAAGTTTTTCTAAACGTATACATTTATTCTGTCCTGCAGCGATAAAGAGGACAGCTAAGTTTATGCTTGAATAAACAAGTAGTCTTGTTTAAAAAATCAGAAACAAAGTTTGTCAGGTGTATTTTTTTTTCTCTCCCGTTCGATAAATACTCACTGTTTTTAAAACACAATGAGGGCAGTGAAATATTTTTGGACGGGGTTAAAAGAAAATTAGAACAATTGTTAGTCCAGTGTGTATATATATATATATATATATATATATATATATACTTTAAATATATATATTTAATTTGTTTTGTACGCACCAGTATGAAATATTTAGGTAAAGACTCCAATCAGTTTTGTTTATTCATGATAAATTTCGTATCTCTATTTTGTTCTACATATAGGTACGATGTAGTATTGTTTGTCCATTTAGAAATAAATGAATTATTAGGTGTATTTTTACATGATTTCTAAATAATAATCAGATTAGAGACGCGAAACTAACTAATCAAACATTTTTTTATTTACGATTTTTACAACATGCATTTAAGTCTTAGTAATCATAAAATGAGTCACCGAAAATCAGGAAGCAAGTTTATAAAACCGAGGGTATCCTCTTCATTAATAAAATAACTATTAATTAAAAATTATAAGTTTAAATATTTAGATATTCATGTTATGGATATATTAAAATTCACGGCTGTAAAGTGTCATCATGATGGAGTTTTGTTGACCGTAGAGAAATTAGATGAGGAAGATGGTTGGGGGTGCGGTCATAAATTAAAAACACACAATTCAAAATAAGCGTTATTTTAATTATGTGCCGACGTTTCGGCCTACAATGTGGGCCTTCATCAGGGCTAAAAGAAACAAGATTAATTAATTAATTAATTAATTAAGTCTATAATTACATTGGTTGTTATCTTGTTTCTTTTAGCCCTGATGAAGGCCCACATTGTAGGCCGAAACGTCGGCACATAATTAAAATAACGCTTATTTTTAATTGTGTGTTTTTAATTTATGACCGCACCCCCAACCATCTTCCTCATCTAAGTGTCATCGAATTGTTTTTAAATTCTGTAGATATTACTATTTGGAGCGAAATCTGAGACATTTATAATATGAAGTTATATTTGGATAGTTTTAGTGGCGCTATTCTGAAGTAGGCTCTAAAATGTACCCTCTAAAGCTTTTTGTAATATATTGAAAGTTTAAAGCGACGTCAACTTAATTTTAGAGTAGACGGAGATCTAGGAGTTGAGCATGTTTAAATGTTATATTAAGATACCATGTAAGCGCGAAGTTCTAAAGCGCCGATCTCCCTAACGGAGATTATTGGTACATTATAAATGGAAACTTGCTGTAGGACTTAGATTTCTGGCGAAGTATACATAATATACCTATGTAACTAACTAAACCTTTAAAAATTTGGGGTTATAATTCTCATCAAGGTAATACTTTTACGTGTTTATTTATTTATGTTGGTACTGATACTTCATATTAGTAATTATTCCAAATTATCTAACTTAAATTAATCTAAAGAAAAAAAAAAAAAGGCTCTTCTTGACACACCTTTCTATGACCATAGCAATGAATAAAGTAGGAATTAAATAAAAATTTAACAAAAATAAATTTTTCTTAAGAATCATAAATATTATAAAACATAACTTGGAAATTAGGTTATGCATATAAAGCTGTACAAATCCCTAAAACCTTAATCACAAAATTTTCTTTGTAAAATTGCGAGTTTTAGTTTTATTTATTTTTTCATCATCATTACTTCAAGCATTCCTTATTGTGAATCTTATTTTAATATCTTCTGCAGATTAAATTATTTTTACTTTCAATTTAAAGTATTTAAAAAGCTTCTGTTTAATTAACTCTTTTTCTTTGGTCCCGTGCTCGGTTGGTGATTTTCCTATTACATTTTATTGCTTATAACGATACAGGAAAAACCGTCAACAAATATATTAAATATTTTTATATTTCAAGATTTGAATAATTTAAATTAACTAATAAAATGTTTTATTTATTCTTTTGGTCGGAGTGTATTGGGTCCTAAGGGAGCTTTACTTAATTTTTTTCAATGTCTTCATTATGCATGTTTACATATTTATAAACACACACAGATTAGGTTAAATTAGTATTTTCTTTGCTTCCTTCCGTGTGTTTTTGACCTTTTACCTGTATGGTGGCCGTTCTTCCTCTGTTGATACTTCCATTAGTAGAATTACCAAAAGTAATTTGAGCCCTGAATCGTACGCTCTGTCTAATAAGCTGTCGGATTTCCTTGGAAACACTCATTAAGCTGTGGCTCGTAGGTAAATACACAGAGCAGCTTTGAATGAAGCTAATTTTGCTTCTTTGTATTTTTTTTTTTTTTGTTTCACTTCTCTTATACAACAAGCAGAGACACTGATCATTTTACTGCATTATTGTTAGAGGTTCTATATACTTATCAAAGTGAATATATAAATAATCGTTATTTATTTTATTTTTTCACCCCTACCTCGCCTTTGAATTCTGCTCGGGGATTTCTCGGGCGGGTATAAATGCTGAGATACAATTCTTCCCAGAACCGAGACGCGAACTCGTATTTTTTTGGTCTCAAGTTTTTTATTATCTGTGGTGACTAGGCAACGCGCATTCAAAGTAACGCGCTGTAACCCACTCAACCACCCCCCTCCAATAAAGTTTTAATCGTTATTAAACATTTAATAGTACTGTTTTGGAGTGTCTTAACGAATCACCGAAGATCCGATAACTAAATAATCAAAGGAATTACGGATTTTCTTGCTTGATTGTACAGTAACTTTTCCTTGATTAAACAGTAACTTATTAATGATAAAAGGGAGTGATTCGTCGAAATAATAACTAGATTTAAATTTAGCAATGCTCGGTATCTCCTGAAAATGACTGGTTTGACCTTTTCATCGATACGAATTTTTTTTTAACAAACGCTCTTATCACAGATAGTATTTTTTTTTTTTTCTTTGATATCATCTTGGACTTTCACATCTAGAAATAGCCTCAGGAATTCTCGTTATTAAATGAAATATTCATCTTATTCGCCCAATTATTTATTTAAAAAATCTTAATTTTGAATGAGATATAAGCTGAGAAATAATCCTTGCAGTGGTGGAAGAAGATTTTGAAAAGAAAATTGATGAAATCCACGAGGTTGTGCTGAATAAGGGATGGCTTCCTGATGTAAGGGAGCCAGTTATGTAATATTTATATGGAGTGGCTGCAGGGAGCCCAACATTTCTACATGTGTGTTACACTACCCTTGCGTTTTCACCATTTCCCTCTCTCTGAGGATTTCCTCAGACCTCAGAAAATATTTTTTATATTTTTAATTTACTCCTTTATTTATCCTAGGAATGCCTTGTAAAGTGTACTGTTTATTTAAAAATAAACATTTGCTAGTAAAAAAAAATCATACTTAAATGATATACAAGTCAATGAAGAGTGTAATTTTAATTTTCAAGCAAGACTGTATTTCAACATTTTCAGGAAAAACCGTTAAGATGGTGCGATTCCTCATCAACTCCCTTCCAATGCATTTAGATTACAGTTATTATAAATTTTGTATTGATCATTATCATTATCATTATTCATTATCTGCAATATTATTGCAGTTCCTATAAAAGTTCCTGGAAAATCGTAAACGATATTTTAATTACTTAAATATTAGAAGAACGGTTTCAGATAAAGTCAATTTAATTCCACGATTAGACGACTGAATACTTATACCTACCTTTTAAAACCATTATGGACATATGCATCTCAAGATTTCGGAACCGCTAAAAAGACTCACATTCAAAAAATACAGACTTATCAATCGAATACGTTGAGACTAATAACACGCTCACCCTGGAACGTCAGTAACAAAACATTACAAGCAGACCTACATATACCTACTGTTTAAGACTACATTCATACTTCGTATAAAAAATTCCGTGACAAACTTCGCGGACATTACAACATACTAACTCAAAATATTGCGACAACGGACATGACGGACTCACCTGAAGAAGGCTGAAAAGGAGCTGGTTAAGAGATCTTGTTTAAAACATATGATTTTCACGTTAGGAGGACGTATCACTGGGTACTAACATTCCAGGCTCTTACAGTATATATACTGGTCTCTGCTTATTGTCGCGGAAAAGTGGCAGGTGTAGATCATAATAAATAAAGATAAAAAAAAAATATATATATATACAAAAATGTCATCTCTTGTCCAAATTAGAATTTCTAAACATAATATAATAATTTTATGTAGTATATATTTGTAGTCGGATTACATTGATGTGAATCCTAGAGCAATGATAATTCTTTGTAAAATAAAAACAACATCTAAACTACATAATAATGGAGCTTTAGTTAGCTGTTAAGTCTATATCATGGTAAAGTTTGTTGGTGCGGTCATAAAGAAATAACACACAAATAAGGGAACACTTATTTTATAAGTGTACTGACGTTTCAGCCTACATTGTAGGCCTCCATCAGGGCTGACTCTATGAGCGATTCCCAAGAGAGTCATTTTCCCATATCCTCATATTCATCCTAATTTAATATTCATATTTCAGTACGTCATACCGAAGGTATTATTCACAAGGACGTCTACATTCGCTTCTATATTTAAGACTCTTTTGGATTCTCTCATAGTGTCAGCCACAATGTTGAAACCCAAACGTCGGCATACAAATATAATAAGTGTACCTCGTTAGTGTGTTATTTCACCCTCTGCAAAGTTTTCCATCATTAAATGTATGTACTCATTTTTTAACAGCCAATTTTTCCATTCCCTTTTTTTAGTCATATCTTATATAGGCTTTTACAAAGTAATTATATAGATTTTTCGCAACTGAAATTAACCATTTATGTTTTTATAACAAGGGTTATAAAAATTCTGTTCTAATCCGACCCAAGTACCTCTATAGATTTACTATAAATTTTTTTAAATATTCACTCCTTTGACGCTTTTTAAATGGTATTAAAAGTAATGTATGGTTTTATCCTCATTGAAATACTCTGAAACGGCTTAAATGCTGAATTTAATGACTAGCTTTGATCACTTGTGATGAGCCAGTCGCAGAATAATAAAAAATAAAATGTGTTACCTTATAAATTGTTTTAATATTTTTTTAAAGTGTTCAGCTGCCATCTGCTTTTAGTTCAGACATACAATGTATTTACTTTATTTAAAATTAACTATCTTACCAGAAAACTATTTAACCTCTCGAAAAACAATTTCAGTACGTGATTCAGTTAGGATCTTTTAAAAAAAAAAAAAAATATCTAAAACCATTTTTTTTTGACATTATTAAATAGTCAAGTTAATATTCATAACGAAGAAGGGAGAGGTTAATATTGGTAAGGGTTGGTGGGGAAAAAGAAAAAAACTTCCTCACATTTATCCTCAATTATAAGGGCTTTGGCAAAGAGCCTCCTCTTACCACTGGACCTTAATGGAAAAATCGTTACCTGCGGTACGTACTTATTTAGGACTCCGGGTTTTTATTTATCTTTTATGTATTAAAAAATAATTGTTGAATAATAAATCATTCGAACCTATAGCTCTAAAAAATATCAGTATGCAAATTCCTGTTTTTTCTATCCACTTTGTCTGAGATTTTTTACTTTATTTACTAATTTATCTAGAAATATTTTAAACGTTTACGCTTAATTTTTTGTTGCAATAAACGTTTTTTAAACGATATTGAGAATATAACGTTGACTGTTTAGAAAAATAAATAAAAAAAAGAAAGGTTACTTTTGCAATAATTAATATATTACATTTTAATATATTATTGCGTTGTCACATGAAATGTCCGTTTTCAAGGTACAATATACGATATGAAAACAAGATAATTTTATTCGACGTATTTACCTTCTATTTCTACACATTTTTCCCAACGTGACACCAACTTTTTTATCCCCGAACTGAAAAACTCTGAGCTTTGAAGTGAAACAAAATCTGAAAACGCACTTTTCACTTGATCGTCATTTACAAAAAGTTTTCCTTTGACGAAGTTGCCTACATTTCTGAACAGGTGGTAATCTGTTGGAGACAAGTCGAGAGAATATAGTGGGGTGCGGAAGAACTTCGTAGTCCAGTTTGTTTCAATTTCTGCATTGTATGTTTTGAAACATGGGGTCTTGCTGCCGCTCAGTGAGATCATGAGGTACCCATGTATCGAGCTTTTTTACTTTCCCAATACACTTTAAATGTCTGGAAACGGTAGATGCACTTGCATTTAGTTGTGCTGAGAGTCCTTTAACTGTTTGGTAGGGGTTTCCTTCTACTGTATGTTTAAGGACATCGTTGTCTATTACGGACGGAGGTCTTCCTCGGGGCAAGTTTCCCAAGTCGATATCCCCAGCTGAAAACAGCAAATCAACGGCGAATGGTCCGTTCATTAACACTCCCTTCCCCAAACGCCTTGCAAATATTTCTAGCGGTCTCAGCTGCTGAATGGCCGAGTTTAAACTCGTACAAAAATATTACTCGAAAATCGCGTGTTTCCATGTTCATATTTGGAGGTATACTAAAAAGTGGATAATTGATTGGGAAGCTAATGTTTATAATACAAAGGTAGAGGATTAATAACTGTTTACTTTAAATATGCAAACATTCCGAAGAAAACAACAGATACCTGCAAAATCCTTTATGTATTTCAGAAACTATAAAAACGGACATTTCATGTGAAACAACCCAATAATTATTTTTTCAGCCGATAAGGTATACTTTTATGATTTTTTCATTTATCCTCGTTTCTTTATACTATTAATGTTTGCTTAAAAACAGAATACATATTTGTAATTTATGAAAAAAAAACAACAAACAACAATACATTTTCATGATTGATCTTGTTCGCATTCACTATTTAAGAAAGAAACAGAACG
Organism: Piezodorus guildinii; assembly: GCA_023052935.1. Lineage (NCBI taxonomy): Eukaryota > Metazoa > Arthropoda > Insecta > Hemiptera > Pentatomidae > Piezodorus > Piezodorus guildinii. Next base: position 94,548,517 of record CM041293.1, read on the forward strand.
GGACAACACAGTTTAACTAGATGTTCCTCTTGTAGTATCGAAACTGTTCTTGACGTAGGTCACAGCTGGCAGAGCCCCTCGGAAAGATATCATGAAATGGTCAGGTGTTTCGGATGTAAGAGAAATATTGCCAACGTCCTAACAAGTTTTTTTTTTCTTTTGTCGCTATTTGACATGGTCAGTAAATATATATTTTTACACTGAGCACATAGATACCTCTTGAGTGTTTGTTCTGACGAAATGGTTTTTCAAATCTTTGGATCTTGTCAAATAGTATATCGATAAGTTATTTTTTATGATTGATATCATATTATATTGTTACTCTCGAAATTTTCTGTTTATATTATTTTTTTTCCTTATCTTCCTTATCAGACATAAAAAAACAAAACAATATAACAAACTGCAAATAATAATGCAACAGTCACAAACTTTCAGAACTTGCACTATCTTCTGAGGTGTAATATTGGCTACTATTATTATTATTGGCTAATTTATACAATTTATAAATAAAGTCTGTCTCTATTGCTGTTATTAGGATGGGATCAAAAATCATATTCATAACTTTCTCATATAATTCCATGAGAGTACTTTCAGCTAATTCCAGTTTATTTCCACTTCACTATTTGTTATAATAGTAATGATATGGCATAATATACTTAATTAAAGGCTTATGCATAATTTAAATAAACGCATAGCAAAGCAATATTCAGTCATAAAATTAAACCTAATTAATGTTTAAGTACCTATTTCCATTATTATTTTTAACGCAAAAACATGTTATTCATTATTTTTACTCGTCCTGTTAAAGCACTTGTCAATTAGTTGATCGTGTTGATACCAAGGAAATGTATATAGCGTTTTTTACTGGTGATTTCACAAATTTCACTAACGTTCCACAATGGGCAAAATCCCCTATTTAGGTGGACAAAAGTCAAGTCAAAAGTTTGGAATTTTCCAGTGCTTCACCTTTTTATTGTTAGTTGGCAACACCCTTAATACTAATATTCCTCGGCATACCGTGTTTACAAATAAATAGTAAATGAGTGAATCACTCCTGTTCGCACATGTGCCTAATAACCGGCATTTGTATTATCTTTATTCGATGGTCATTCATTGTGTTCAAGGTGTGTTTAGAGCAAAGTCTTTTTGCTTTTATTTAACAATGGGCATTGCTAAGACAGGTAGGACATTATATTTCCAAATTGAATATACATTACAATCTACCTGTAAAGTTAATTTAACAATTTGTAAATGTATGCCCCTATTCAATAACGAAAAACTATATAACCATAACCTCCAAGTTACCCCAAGGATTTGTTTGTAAGATTTGTTTCATCAATCCTTCTAGTCTATAAATGTTACAAAGAATTTTTGCGATTTATTGCTTTTTGGGAGATACATGATTTTTTTCAGACACAACACTCCGAATCAAGTTTTACAATCTATAATTTGAAGTTTCCTAAATGATATAAAATACATCTATTAGCACATTTCAGCAACTCCGAGGCATAATTAGATGTTTTTTATTATTTTTTCCCGTATTCTGGGACAAACTTAAAATGTAGTGAAGTTTTAGATTTTAGCAAATAAATTTGATGTTTGACCACTCTGCGCTCGCCAATCGTGTCAAAAAATAATCAGTTTTTATAATTTTTTTTAATATTTATTTTTTATATATTTTGGATCTGGGATTTGGATTTAGATAATCTGGGACCCCAAAGGTTAAATATGGACAAGTTTCAGAATTCTGTCTACCTAAACCGGTCCTATTTTCCACTGTGCAAAAAGGAATTTTTTCTCTTCCATTTTTAACAAGCAAAATACAACTTAGAGATAAGGAATCTCTGTTGAAACTGATGTATAAGGGGCACCTTAACTAATCCTTTTTTAGAATATGTAAACATTAATGACTATTTTATAAACACAGAGAGGATTAAATTGAAATATTGAAAAACGCTACGATCTTATTTTATAACAAATTTCACTATATATTAAATCATAGTTTTATGTATTATAGAATATTTGAAGAAATATGTTTGTTAAAGGGAACGTATTATACGTTAAATAACATATTTAATATTTTTTAATAATAAAATTTTAAGATTTAACTATTTGGTTTGGGTAAATATTATATAGTACTGAATTATCGAACAGTATGTGGGTTGATGAGTACACCAGATTTTTAAATAAATAAATAAAATAATTCTATAATGCAAACTTGTTTTCATATTTAATATTTTATTATCGCTCTCATTTTATCTATTTTGCAAAAATAATTGCGATAACATTGAATATGACCGCCTAGGTCGGTCTAAAACCCTTCACCTTTGACCGAAGATCTAGTTTTTTATCTCGGCTAGACGACCCGGACACCTCCCTGTCATGCGAAAGGTCTATTAAGGATCCAGTTTATGTTCCTTTTGCTCTTCTAAGAAGAATAGATTATCTTTACTGCCAACCTTCGCTTTTATCTTGTAGGCCAGATAATGTTTAACATGTTTTGCATGAAAATAATTACTAGTAAACTAAATTTAAGAATAACAGTTTACGGAGAAAGAAAATATATCAATATAATTTAATAATTAATAAATGCATTTCTTTGAGCATCTGATAATAATAATAAAAATAATAGCCTTGGGAACCCTAAAGTTTGGTGCCGATACCATTAAATGCTGACCTTCCTAGATTCGTCCAATGATCACCGTCCAAGCCCCCAAGATCAGACACAATTCTCTCACCTGCAGTAACAATCCTCTCGGTCTCCTACCAGTCGCTTTAACGCTTATTAAATTTTTAGGAATTTGTTCTTCACTGAGCTAATAACTTTATACGCCTGTTAGAGTCGTCGCAATGCTATCAACTTAATTTTATTGACAGGATGACTCAATTACATCCCTCATTAGACTAAATGTTTTACTTAGTAACTTATTCTCGAAAACCTTAAGACTTTGTTCATCCTTTGAAATAAGCGACCATAATGGCTTTATAAATTCTTATTTAAGATTCTTGAAAACAGTATCTTTTGCATTTTGCAACTGCATAATATCACGCACTGTCCGCTTTTGTTTCCTCCTGGATTTAACATCTTACATGTTGCTCAACTTGATTTTTTTTTTGTCAGCATATTTTTAGTGTATTCAAGATATTCCAAAAAATATTTTTTTCTGGAAATATTTAAAGTTAAAGTTTTAGATTGGGTTGTTGTTTAGTCATTTCTCTTTCGATTGTATGACAATCATGACTCAGGGGTACTCCGTACCTCCACATTACAACCAAATTTAGAAAAACACAGTTGCCAATGACCCTGTAGGGTAGAGGCAAATAACAAAATAAAAAAAAAAAATAAAAAAAAGTTAAAGTTTAAAGGAATTAATTAAGTTCAAAATAACTTAAAATATGTTTATATTTTTATTTTTTCTTTAAAGAATTTAAACGTTCGTTAAGGGAGAGTTATAATAAAAGATTGATAATTGAAATGAAGATTAGAAATACAAATATTAAAATCGATTTCACTTATACTCAAAAGCTCAAAATACAAGTGTTTACTATTCGTTTTTACTTCTCCTTACCCGAGCTACAATCGGTAGGAGATACAATCTCTCCCAGGTTATTGTAAGTCTATTACCTTGTTCATTTATTCACTTCCTTATGCCACTGCGATTAATCGGACGATGCTACAGTGAGTGTTCTATATTCTGCCTATCTAGGTTTCATTAGGATAGGGATCTTTAACGAGTACCTGACGACGTACATCTTCAGGACCAGCCTTTTATGTCCCCTTGGCTTTAAAAGGAGTTTTTACTGTCTTAAATATTCCTTGTGCTATATGCTGGGTTCGAACCCTCGACCTTGTGCATAGAAGTATGCTATGCTAGCGATCCTACCAGAATATACCATTTAAGTCTAAGTAATTTAGGACTTAATAAATAAAACTCATTCGTCCTAATCTTGTGAGTTTTGTATGGAATTATGAACATCAGCTCTTCAAGTTCTGGTCTATATTAATAACTGCTAACAAAAAGGCCTTCTAGCTAGATTCTCACCGCACAGTTGAAACTGTAGTTTAAAATCTTACCTTAGGATCGTTCTACGGTTTGGTAGTATTGTATGAGTGTAGACAGTACGCTTTAGAGTTGCCAAGTCGAGAGTGTATTGACTTTGACAGTATTTACACACGGCCTGAACTCCGTAGTGACAACAAGACCATTGGAACAGTCAAGATTCACTAAAGGTTCTGCCAACAGTACTGTTATATGTGGCGGTACTTGAAATGAGATTTTTATTTTATTTTTTCTCTTAATCATAATATAAAAATAAGATTATATATTATACAATTACCATTTTAAAAAATCATTAGTCGATTTTTAATCATACGTAAATAATACCATAAGTAACAAGTGATCTTCCTATCACGAAGAAATGATAGATAAGGAATGAAGTAGGCCTTAAGAGTAAGCAGTGCATTCTCTTCTCAACTTAAAACATCGTGTTAGAAGACCTCTTATCTAATTCCTTCATAAATTAATTTTATAAACGTGGTCATAAAACATAGTTAATAGAAAGGAACCATTCAATGGCAATAGAGACATGATTCACTTAAAAAAATAACTCAGTAGTATATTTTTATAGTTCATGTACCTTCGATGTATAGTTGATAGTACGATTTAAGTTTACTTGCCTGAACGAAATCTCAGAGTTAGCTACTCCTTTCAAGATCGCGTCTTGGCTACGAATGAGTATATTGATGGTAGTCTCATTAAGTTATTCCTTGTCTTTCATTTATAACTTGCGAAAACTAGACGATTTAAATTGTTCCCAGTTGTTGGTAGGACAGTCAGGTTACCATTAAAATGATCAATATACTCATTTTGATATGTCGCATCAGGAATAACGGAAGCGACGCATTATTATCATAAGTTATATCTGTTTTCTGATTAGTTATACGTTATATGATGAGCAAGCTATGACTCGGGGCTTTTCTCTGTAGAATGAGCATGATCGTTCTAGGTTTCGATACATATTGATAGGTTCTTAAATCCTGAAGCTGCGATTCTTTTATAGACAATAGATTTCCAATATTGTTAATTTTGCTAGTTAATAGACATTTAAAGATAACAATCATCCATACTGGTTTCCTGCCCTTGTTAGACTCAGACTTCAACATCCCGATGTTAGTATTTCATAGTTGTTTCCTTTAACTCCGAATGTACTACGAAAGAATCAAATTATTTAGGAAATAATACTGAAGAAGATAATTGATAGAGATCAGTGGTATGATTTTAATAAAACATCATAATTATATTTTGTTTCGGTGTAATAGAGTTTAGGTTTCAGATTAGATTTTATTAATACAACTTTTTTCTGTGACCTGTGTATTTATAAACAGAACTAATTAAAAGAAAATCACCAATTTGAATAAAATAAATTAGAACAAGTTGTTTTGAATGCAAACATTTAATTTATTTTGATTTTAATAAATTTGATGATGATAATAAATTCATGCAATAATTAAAAATTATTTGGTTTTAATAGATCATTGAGACTTCGCTCATAAGTCGAGCAGTGTTTGTGTATGCATATTTTTTTAATGGCATACTTAACTTTAAATAAGGAAAGGACTGGTAGCGGCTAACAGGGCCTATTACGCCTTGCTGAACACTCTCCGCAGCATGTCTATTACTAGGGGTACCAAACTGGTCATTTATAAACCTTAATTCGCCCTGTTTTTACCTACGCTTCTCAGACCTGGACCATCCTAGTGAAAAATGGAAATAGCTTGCTAACCTTCGAAAGAAAAATCTTGAGGAGAATGTTTGGCCCTGTGAGAGATGGAGATGGATGGAGAATTAGGAGGAACAGGGAACTTCATGACCTTTTTGGAGAAATGGATATTCTGAAATTTATAAAGCTGGGAAGGCCTAGTTGGGTTGGCCATGTCGCAAGGATGCAAGGGGAAGAACTGCCCAAAAGAGCTTTGGAAACCCCATTCACAGTACCCGACGAACCGGTAGGCCAAGGCTGCGATGGATTGATGGAGTGGCGGCGGACGCACGGAGCCTGTTGCCAGTCAGGAACTGGAGAACGGCAGCACAGAATGGCGGCGGCTCATTGAGGAGGCCAAGACCCACCAAGGGTTGTAGAGCCACGCAGATAGATAGATACTTAACTTTACAGCTATTAATAAAATAAAATAAAAAAATCATTTGCATACAAAGAATCCTTAACTAAAACTGTAAATAACAAAAAGGTGACAAACAATAAGCTAAAATACTAAACATTAAGAGGTAATAAATCTAGGCCATTCGAAATAACTCTGTTATTTTGTCATCGGATATTGCCGGTGGCTGTCATCGAAATAATAGCAGTCGAAAACAATCCTGTGGTTGGTAAATAATAAACGATAGGTAACCAATTCAGGTCATGTAACATACATTCACTCTCTACTCTAAAAATTATCGTGTATAATAATTACATATTATCATTTCTGGATCATTGTGTCCCATCTTTGTTCGTATGTTATATACTTACTATATTGAATTGTATCAGATCATATATTAAAAATAACATACGACTGTAGTACTGTCTGGAAAGTGCAATAGGCTACTTTATATTCACTAAGGTTATTTTGCTAAATATAAAAAATGAAAATGTTCTTATATATGTAGTTAAACGTTCTGTCTAGTTGCAATTAACATTTTTTAAAATATTTATGCAGTTTATAGTGCAGAAATATAGATCGAACTAATGAAAGAGTGTACGGAGAAATTTCATTAGTTTGTTTTAAATGGGTTGAAACCGTAATTATGATTTGTTTTTTCCTAAATTAAAACTATTGTTATGATGTAAACCCATACTCTTTTCGTCACACGTGCTTTTATTTTTTATTTGCATCCTTAATTACGCAGGAGTTGGGCACAAAACTAATGTTTTTTTTTTTTATTATTATTTTTTTTAAACTTCTTTATTTAAATCAAAATACCGACATATTACAGTGCGAGTAGAAGTCACTATCCTACTAAGGCGAGCCCGTGTGTGGGAAAGGAGTTCACCTGCGCAATTCAATAAGAGTACAGTAAAATAGTACACAGAAGCAATACAGTACTTAAATAATGTTACAAAATATAACACAATTTTTTATAAAGAAACAGTAACATAATGCACAGTAAGAAACAATATAATACTTGAAGAATATGAAAATACAATTATACAGAAACAGTAACACAGTACACAGTATGAAGCAGTAATTGACTAAGCTATAAAGCAATAAGGAATACATATACATATATACAAGATATAAAATTAAGGGATGCAAATACAAAATTGAATTATAAAATACCTAATTAATACAAAACAACAATTACAAGAAACAGTAATTGACTAAACCAAAAGCAACAAAGAATACAAATTCATATATATTAGATATAAAATTAAGGCTAGTAAATACAAGATTGAATTACATGATAAGCAATTATAATGGAACATAACATAGTACACAGTAAGAAACAGTAATTGAAAAAATCAAAAGGCAATAAAGAATAAATATACTTGTATACAGGATAAATATCAAAATGAGTGACGCAGGCTGGCATTGAGAACATGTCTTTATTATCTTTTTTATTAAAGAATATATTCTTTATTGAGCAATATTACAATCTGTCCAATTTAGGACATTTTTAATAGTGATGAAGTACAACATTCATACTACATTCACACGATATATACAAAACAATAAATTTTCAACTTTTTCGAAAAATGTGACTGACTTTATTATCTAAAAGAAATTTCAGTTTTTTACAAAATAAAAAGAAAAGTTAATATTTTGGATTTTTTCATATTTCTATTTTCTTCTTTTGTAATTTTACCTTCTAAACCTTGTTTTTATGTTATTTATTAAACTGAAATGTTTGTATTTTCAGTTTAGGGATAAAATAACCCTATTGGTTGAAGAGCCTCAATGTAAATAAATAATTAGCATATTAGGGACTAGATATATATTGAACTAAACATTTTGGTTTTAAAGGTTATGCCAGTTGTGTATTTCTTGTAAATGACTTTCTAAATCTCTAAAGAATTATTCAAAGTTGTTTAACAAGTTTTTGAACTTGCTTCGCTTCTTTTGAAGGGATGTCGAGCCTCGTTTACGAGGGTCCGTTAAATCTGAATTTATCAACTCTTCATTAGTAGAGCCGATAAAAGAAAGCTGTAAATGCGCTCAGTAATTTGAATTCGTTAAAGTTGACGGGGATAAAGAGCAGGAGGGGAGGGGAGTAGAACATTACTATTTCAATCGTCGTTGTGAATATAATTCAGGTTAATAGAGAGCTAAGTGTTTCAGTTCCATTGAGGTAAATGAGTTGAGCCCCTTTTGCTTATCAGTCATTTTGAGCGTTTTAATGAAAAGCCTTTGGCGGGGTAAACCCTTTAAAACCCCCCGGTCCTAGCATTCATTCGACACTTTGCTCTTCATCGCCCAGGCATTCAAAGAATTGGAATTCTCTCATCACACGGCCTTTCAATTCTCGCCTTGCTTACCGGAGTTCACCCTCATCCCCAGAGCCCAAGGTAGAAAGTGATTACAATATTAGTCCATTCCCTTGATGGCACGCTTGACCTATCGAACGGCCTATGATTAGCTTATAAATTATTGTAGTTTTGGACTGAGGCACAAAAGGGTGAAGAGCACTTGTTAAATAATTGATTAAGTGGGCAGGAACTTCAGTCTCGAGGATCTTAATGGAATCAGAATGCCAAGTTCCGACAGCCTGTCCACAGAGAATGAATAACCAAACACTCAATTTTATTACCTTTATAATTCAATTTTATTTTATTTCGCAGTAATCGTTTTTTTTAATTATTAAACATCAGGTGCGCGCATCACCCGCCTTTCACTTAACTCCAGTGTTAAGGAACTTTTAAATAACGAATTAAAAACATGTTAAAGAATTACGTTGAAATGAATGGAAATGTGTTTGAGATTAAATAATCTTACAATAGAAATTATTATCTACTACAATCACTTAGTTTTATTCATTTTTACTTTATAAACTTTTTTTTTCAAGAAAACCTTTTTTTTCTCAAATCTTTAGCTTTCCAACAGTATTTTATGTCTATACTTCTATTCTTAGGTTCAGAAAAAAAAATAGTATTTTATTTTTATCTAATTTCGCATAACCTATAATGTTCTGTAAAGACTGGATGAATCTCGTCCCAAAGCACACTATTTTAATATACATTCAGATAAATTGTAATATGACTAAATAAAATTTATTTTTGATAACATTAATATATATTATATATATATATATATATATATATATATATATATATAAGTTCTTAATTTCAAAGTATATAAGTTTTTAATATATATATATATATATATATATATATATATATATATATTAATGTTATCAAAAACAAACAAGCATCTCTATCATGCCTTAGTTTAATATGGTCTCACATTTACTGGATGTATTCAATAATACAATTCTTAATTTCAATATATACATACATATATATATATATATATATATATATATATATATATATATATATATATATATATATATATATATTATATTGTATTATTGAATACATCCAGTATATGTGAGAGCATATAAATCTAAGGCATGATAGAGATGCAGGGAAAATGCCCATTGGCAGCACTAAAAAAACTATGAACTAAACAAGGAGGTGCCATTGACATCTTTTAGACGCGAGGATCATCAATAATTGTACAGAAGCAAGGATTAAAACTAGTGGGTTGAAGTGGGAAAAGAGTTTGTCATGTTTGGGCCAAGTGAGCAACATATGGAACAATTAGGTCTTTATGGATTAGTTTATTCGTTTAAAAAAATATATATATGATAGTAAAAAAATATGAATATTAATATTATTTATAAACTAATTGATGCAAGCATGTGGTCTTATATACAATGATTAAAATTTCGGAATGTATTCATTATTCTCTTAAATCGTAAATTTATTATGGTAAGATGATAAAGTTATATCCTGGAGATAAGGAAAGATCCAGAAACGAAATTTTCGTTCAATCAAAATATTTATTCATCCAATTAAAAGTATATTATTAAATGGGTAATTATGTTTTCTTGTGAAAATTAATATGTATCTGCTATGATTAATGAAACATGTCGGGTTTTTATTTGATTCATTAGTATATGAATTATTAATTTATAGAGTAATTATCTTTAATTCAGTATATTTCTTGCTAATTTCTAAAATGTATTAATAAAACAAATAAATGAGAAAATAAAGCAAGGTTACGGTTTTAAAATAAAATATTTAAAACTGTTTTCATTTTTCAAAATAGTCTTTACTTTCCATACGTTTCTCCCAACGTGTTAGCAGCTTTTTTTCATACCCTGTGAATAAATACAAGACAACCCATTTTATTTTATTTCTCATTGTCAAGCCAATGTTCAGAACGTCTCCTGTTCTTGTAGAAAATCCACGTTTCATTACAAATAATGTAATAATAATAATAATAATTGTAATGACGAATCGGCATATTCATTCATTACTCATGTTGTGATGTAATGACTAATTTTTAATCTAACTAACACTTGATATCTTTAACTTGTTGTATGTATGTAGCTTATTTGTTCAAAATATACATTTCACGTTAAATTATTTTTTATGTACAATAATTATTGTATTTAGTTTGTAGTATTGATACAAGTTATGTCGTTATGGCATGAAAACAGTTGAGAAGAAGAGTGGTTAGATGAAGATCTAGAATGCCTTAAGCCTGAATAATCGAAGACGTAGGGCGGAAGAGAGCGACGGTTGGGCCAGGCGTATTACTTCCGGCCTTTCATTTGTACTCATTATCTTGAGGGCTGTGCATTGATCCGGGGCATCAGGTGCTACTTTCCGTTGTACTTTTTTGTGTTTGGCCTCCTCGCATTAAACAAGGTTCATGGTTTTTTAAAACATTCTATTATATTGTGAGAATAGAACACTATTTTGCTGTTCTGCAGGTCCCTGGTTCCAATCCCGACTGTGGCAGAATGTTATCCATTCTGTTATTATAGCCGTGGGGCGAAGCTAGACCATGGAGACACTCCCTTGGGACAAATCCACTCTCTATAAAGCAGGCACCCAAAGGGGAAAAAACCTGGCGGTAGAATGTCATCTTGGCCTAATCACCTCATTGCATGGCCGCTGACCGACACTCTTTTGATAGAGAATACGTATTGTTAATCCATAAACATATATATTACTTAGCAGAATGTTATGTAATAGTAAATATAAATTTAACCAGTTAATATGATACAAAAAAATAGAATGATTAAATTTGGAATAAGAAAATTAAAGATTCCAACACTAGTATCTTCAAATTAGCCAGAGTAGCATATAAGCGAAGTTAAATGAATTTAAAAAAAAAACATTATTATTGCAGCGCTCTATTAATTTTTTAAAACTATATTTTTAAATATTTTAAATTTTCATTAAATTATATATAGGAATTAAAGGGAGAAGATAGAAGTTAAAAATCCTGTTGTATTTGAAAATTTCTATTCAAAGGAGAACAATTAAATTGGCTTAAGCGATATAGGGATAAGGAGAAAAATTATGCAATAGTCTAACCAACAAATTTCTACATCAACAAACAGAAGAATGGCTGAAGAAATGAGAAAATTAGGCGTCCTATAGAAACAAAAAAAAACAGACACACACATATAAAACGACGGTGTAATACAAGAAAAAAAAAATATCATCCATTTTAATTTTTCATAGATGCATCAATCTTCTAATAGGGGATAGTTCTAATTAATGCCGAAATTCCAGATGAAGAGGAAATTAAGAGTCGTTAATATCAACATAGGAAAAAAAAGTCAACGAAAAAGACAAAAAAAAAGCGATTAATTTAATTCTTTCACAGAGAGATTAATCTTTTGGAACATTTATAAAGTATATTCATAAATTTTCGTGATACAAATGGCAGGTCCATAAAAAAAATTGTGTTATGTAAACCGCCAACTCATACAGGTTACAGTCGCGTTCAGATTACGATGGCATAATTCAAGATAATAAATATTTACAAAGTGATGTTTACAATTAAATGAAACAATAATAATAAAACATGCATCCTCAACATAAACTACTTTTAAAAGCTCTTCTTCCAACTTAATTAGTCTGTGACTGCCTGAGTTTTAATATAGGCATTCAACATTTCGGTTGAAATTTTACTTGATATATATGCGTTGAAAGTTATTTTTTACCCCAAGGATTAGAGATTATATATAGAAACCAGCTAAGCCAATGCTATGTCTCGTCAGAGGAAAGATTGACTTGGTTCGCTTGAATTATTTTGTTTGATTAGTTATACTCATGGTTACAACGACTTCTAGAAATTTTAGACCTTTGACCACGGCTTGAAGAAGGACGGAAGGAAAGTAAGACTTGAAGAGTCAATAAAGAGAGGACTTATTAACCCGTGACTCATCAACTACTAACGACCCCTTGATGGATTGCCGAGGCAGTTCGTTAGCCCTGATCTGGCCACCTGATGATCGGCCGGGGGGCACCGCCTTCAATGGTGCTCCTCTTCTGCCGGTTAATGTATCTTGGGAGTTAGGAAAAACTAGCAACCCTCTAGGTTCTCCGTCAGCTATAAAATTAATTTACATAAAAAAAAAATTAAATGAATAAACGTAGGATTTCATGCTTAACCATATTCAGCTTGTTCTTGAGATGAATTTGCTTTAGCTTTATTAAAATTTGGCTTTCAATTTATTGTATTGTAATTTCTTCCGCACCTGAATCCAAAATCATGCGAGAAATCCTTAATGCGGCTTACTTTGATTTTTTCGTGAGCTTTATTCAATCAATAAAGTCCTCCATAAAAAACCTGAATATCCAACTAGTTGAAGATCCTAAGGGTGCGTTTAGACAATCGTTTTTTTTTTTGTCATTCCAGTCATTTGCTTGGAACGAAGGAAATTGGTGGAGGAACAACCTTCGTTTTGGAACTAGAACCGATGAAATCTTACACCATCGTTCTTTTTCATTTACCCAAGATATCTAGACTTCTCATTCATTGATTTTTAATAGATAATTATTATGATTAGGTAGTGATTACTGTTTAATAAGTAATTGTAAAGAAAAATTAAACACATTTAATTCACTTCTTACATATTAACTGTAATCAGGTGTTTGTTATTTTCTTCAAGAGCTCTTGTATTAAAATTCCAGACTTGTAAAATTGTTTATATATTCTGGACAATCCGCCAAGCTGGCTAAAAGACGGTGACCAAGGGACGTCCTAATTTAAATAAGAGATTGGACTACTAGCAATGGGTACTTTCTTCACAAGACTATAATGAGTTTTAATCATTTACTCATCTTATTTAATTGTTGTATTGCATCAACACGCTTGTAAATTCCGTTACATCAATAAAAAATTTAGCTTTATAATATGTGTATAGATAAAAGTTAAGAATTAACATATATATACATAGTGACATTATTAGCTCTCTCATTTTTTTTTTTTTTTTTTAAATTTTTTAACACATAAATACTCATATGAATTATTTCGTATGTTCTCCACATAATTCAGAGTTTTAATAATAAATCTTTCTAATCAACAAATAAAAATGTTAACCCTCTCTGAGCCCCAAACAAATATAAGAAACTCTCCTTTGGTATTTATTAAGTTTTTCAAAAGTTCAGCTAAAAATAGGAAAAAATAAACTAGATATATATTTTTTTTAATTTTGTGGTAACGATATATAAATTATTCTTTTTCTCATACTACAGTGTTAACTGGTTCCCTTTTAATTTTAAATGTTATTTTATGTCATTGTGATAGTTGTGTTTGGTTTTTCATTTGAATATTATGTGCTTTAATATTTCAAAAATACTTTTTTTTTCTTAACAGAGTTTTGGCTGGGCGATTTGCTTTTCTTCTTCTTTTCTTTATTTTTATTATTATTAGTTTTATAGACAGATATTCCATATTACAAATTATCAGAACCTGGAATCGTTCTCTGCAGGGTTCTTGTTTTTATATGATTTTTTTTTTTTTTTTTAATAATTATTTATTGATATTCACAACTGTATTGTACAACACATCTAGTAAATAGCCTAAAATAAAATAGGCATGAACAAAACATGTAGAGAAACTACCCAGCGGCAGCACTCTAAAATATTCTAAACTAGAAGGTCTCGAGGCCATCTTTTTTTCAAGAAGGAATATCAAGAATTGAAGTGGAAGAAAGGATTGAAACTAGAGGATTAGAGTGGGATTTAAGTTTGACATGAAAGAAATGATGTCTGGTTTGGGCCAAATCAGCAACATACGTCTTTATGGAACAGTTTATTAGTTACAAAGTAAGAAGCATGGAGGATTTTCGAAGGATTTTGGATTGTAGGGAATGGATAACATTTGATGGTTTAGTAGAGCCCTAAAGCTCTACTCCGTAAGTCCATATGGACCGTATGATAGTCATGTAGATGAGCCTTTTGTAGTTAAGTGGAAGATTAGAACGTTCGTCTAGTAAGTGTTTTGGATAGCCGAAATCTTCGAGCAGTTTCTTGTCGTTTCAGTCTTGTATGAGGGTTCCAAGTAAGGCGCTTGTCAAGGTGGAGTCCTATATATCGGATCTGTTTAACCGGGACTAGCGGAATGTTAATGAAGGAGACAGTAGGGCAGGATGTCATAGGTTTGCGATAAAGAGTAAAAGTAATTTGGTGGGACTTGTTGGAATTTATATTAATTCTCCAATTCTGACACCATACCTCAAGTTCTCTGAGGTGGGATTGGAGAGTTTGAGAATATGCCTTTTAGTACTTAGATCTTTGCACGTAAAACTTTTTTACTCTTCCTGCGCGCACTATACGGAAATCAGTTTGACACATCGCAAAATAAATAGTTTTTATTAAGTTCATCTTAAGATTGATAATTTCTTTTAAGTAAATAAATGTTTTGCGTTTATAATTGATAATGAAAACGTTATTTACAGGTAATGAAAGTAAAAATGAAAAGCCAATTACATTAATTTTTAATTATTTTCTTTTCTAAGGCTATTCGAAAACCGGTATCCGTCTATAAATTAAATTAAAAAACATTACTTAGGAGACAGGTTTTCAAATGATCTCGTTTTAATTTAAATGGAACACGGAGCTGTGGGAAGAAAGAAAGGCAAAAGTCTCATTTTAACTAATGACCCTCGGAATTTAAAACGAATTTAGATGCCCATCAGTTGGGAAGATGATCAGAACATTAGGATTACGGAGAGGAAGGAAAAAAAAATCAAATTTATATTTTTAAATAAATTTATCAGAACGAAAATTTTAATGTTCTTTGGAATTTCCATTGATAAATTAAACTTAATTACTTTCCATCCTATCGTAGTTTTTTATTTGTCTACAAACTGATTATTAACAGATTTAAAGCTTAATCTTCTCTTGATTATCATTACATTTCAATTTTGTTACATTTTTATGTGAAATATTTAATATATATTTATATACGAAATTTAATTTTTTTTATTATTTGTTTCTCGATCTAATAAATGTTTGATATATTTAAACTGTTACTACCAAAAACGATTCAATGAGCAATGTAGTGCACATTTGGAGTGCCCAACTGCTCAGTTTATTTCCTGACTATGTTCTGAAAAGTAAAATTAATTAATCAATATATTTATTTATTTAGCAATCTATACTTTTTTATTTTTTTTATTATTTTTTTTTTTATTTTGTTATTTGCCTCTACCCTACAGGGTCATTGGCAACTGTGTTTTTTCTAAATTTGATTGTAATACTTGATTTCTTTTAAATAATTCAGTAAATTTTTCACCTTGTCTTCATCATCATTTAATATATCTTTTAGGGTTCCTGTTAGTTTACTATTATTTCTTGATGTTTCGAAAAGGGGGCAATCTAATAATAGATGTTGAATAGTTTTCGGAACATTATCGCAATATTCGCAGGTGGGTGCATGTAGATCTCTCATAAGGTAACCATGGGTAAACTGACAATGTCCTATACGGAGCCGGCATAAAATGATTTCCTCTTTTCTAGAAATCCTCGTGCTCGTGGTCCATTTTTTGGTGTCTCTTTTTATATCCAACAGTTTATGTTGTCCTGATATCCACGTTGTTTCCCAGGTTTTGAAGAGATTTTTTTTTTTAATTTTTTTGATCCAGTCTTCTACTGTGACTTCTTCCAGTACCGTGCTTTCAGATGTGTTGCCTTGTCTGGCCAAGTTGGCGGCTCTGTCTGCTTCTTCATTGCCCGGAATACCACAATGTGCTGGAACCCAGATAAAGACTACGGTTATGCCTTTATTTTTAAGATCCCACCACGCGTTTAATATTTCCCTGATGATGGAATTAGTGGGCCACGTCGTATTTCCAAGGGCTTCCAATACACTCCTAGAGTCTGCAGCAATGATCCAGTTTTTTGTTTCCGATCCAGTAAGCCATTGGAGAGCCTTTAGTATGGCTGTCCCTTCTCCACAGAAAACAGAACACTGTTCTGGCAAGCTGAAAAGGAGTTGTTGGCGTTTTATTTTTACTGCACAACCTACACTATTTTCCGTTTTCGAGGCGTCCGTGTATATAACAGAGAAGTTGTTATAACTCTCTAACAGTTCCAGGAAACAATTATGTGCTTCCAATGGACATTTATTCGAGTATCTCGACATTGTCTTGTCAACGATTGGTCTGTTACTCTTCCATTGAGGTATTTCCATGTCCAGGGAAGGTTTTATGGTCCTTAAATTCATGTTTAAAGTCCTTAGCGATGTAAGGACTAGCTGTTTGAATGCACTACTTTCTATATTTTTTAGACCACGATTTTCTTGATTTTCTGCAAACAATCTTGAATTTAGAGGATGAAGAGGGCGTGATTTCAAATTTGCTACATACTTTAGGGTCAAATATTCTCTACGCATTTGTAAAGAGGGTTCTCCAGACTCAATATACAAGCTCTCGACTGGAGAGGTTCTGAAAGCTCCCGTACAAATCCGGAGTGCCGTATTGTGCACAGTGTCTAACATTCTAAGTATTGTTTTACTGCCCGTTCCATAGATCTGAGCGCCATGTTCTAATTTGCTTCTTACTACATGCTGATATACCTTTAAGAGTGTGTGTCTGTCAGCTCCCCAATTGGTATGAGAAATACACTTAAGAATACCGAGTCTTTTAGTGCATTCATCTTTCAATTGCTTTATATGGTAAACCCAGCTTAGCCTTTTATCTAGGATCATTCCCAGATAGACATATCTTTCAACATACTCAATAACAGAGCCAGATATTGTTAGTAGTGGATTCTCTTGATACCTTTTATGTCTACTGAAACGCATACATTTGCTTTTCGTAGCTGATAGTCTGAACCCAGCACTTTTTGACCAGTTTTCTACTTTTTCCAATGCGTCCTGTAGCTTCCATTGAATGTATGTTAGGGATTTACTGCGAGTGATAATAACAATGTCATCAGCAAAAAGAAAACATTTTACAGGTTTACAAATAGTAGACATTATTCCATTGATTGCTAGTAGGAACAACGTTGCGCTAAGAGGAGACCCTTGTGGGGTGCCGTTTTCTAAGGAATGATCTGAGGAAAAGTTGTTATCTACTCTCACACAAAATTTTCTTTCAGTTAGAAATTTGTGAATGTAAGTCCACATATTCCCTTCTATTCCTAATTCTGTTAGAATTTCCAATGTTCGACCTCTGTCCATTGTGTCGTAAGCTTTCTCTAGGTCAAGGAAAACTGCTATTAGATGTTCTTTAAGAGAGAAGGCTTCCTGTACTTCCAGGCTTAAAGACAATAAGGAATCAATTGTTGAACGCTGTTTCCTAAAGCCAAATTGGTTTTTAGATAGTATATGCTTACTTTCTAATATATCTACAAGTCTTCTGTTTACCATACTTTCCTGGATTTTTGAGATGCATGAGAGTAGGGAAATGGGTCGGAAATCCTTCGGTTGTCTGCAATTTTCTTTTTTAGGTATGGGCACTATTATTGACTTTCTCCAGTTTGAGGGGAATTCTCTACTATTCCAGATTTTATTATAAAGCCCCAGTAAGAATTTCTTCCCTTCATCAGGTAGCTGTTTTAAGAATAGTCCTGGGACTCCATCCAAGCCTGGAGCAGATTTTCCGTTGCATTTTTCTAGTGCAGACTCAAGTTCTGTTATCAGTAGTGGTTCGTTATAACTTATGTTTTCGCTTGTCAATAGTCTGTTTGAGCCTGAGCTACTATTCGGAATATGATTGTGAATTTGTGATGAAGAGACGTCTTTGAAATGCTTTGCAAGAGATTCTGCAATTTCCTCAGGTTTGTTTAAGATTCGGTTTTCGTCTTCTAGTCCAGGAATAGTATTCTGTCTACTTATACTCTGATGGCTCGGATCTTGCTCCACATTTCGTTAGCTGGGATCTGGCTGTTTATAGAAGATACATACTGCTTCCAAGACTCCTTTTTGCTATTTTTAATAACTCTATTAGCTATGGCTCTTAAACGTTTAAACTCAATTGCGTTTTGCACTGTTCTGCTCTTCCTAAATCTATTTAGGGCTCGTTTTTTTGCTCTGATTGCATCACTACAATTTTTGTTCCACCACGGGACATTTGGATGACTTGAGGATCTTGTAACCGTGGGAACTGTTTCCTTTGCAACATTTAGGATTAGTTCGGTAAACTGAAATACTTCTTCATCAATGTTCTGCAAATATGGTACGATTTCCAGTTTTTGGGTAATTTGTTTTTTGAAATTCTCCCAATCAGCCAAATCGTACTTCCATCGGGTTATTGAAGGAGCATTGTTGACCGCTTCTAATGTGTTTATGACGATGGGGAAATGGTCACTCCCATAAGGGTGGTCTTTGGTGGTCCAATTTCTGATTTTTGTTACGTACCTAACATCCGAAAAACTAAGATCGATTGCTGAGAAAGTATTGTTTTTGGCACTGAAGTGGGTACTTTCCCCTGAGTTTAATAGTATAGTAAAAGAGTTTCTTTCTAAGAACTTTACAATGCTCCTACCTCTGTGATTTAAATCTGGGAGAAAAGAGCCCCACAAAGTGTGGTGTGCATTAAAGTCACCTAATAGAAGAAAGGGTCTTGGTAGTTGGGTAATATTGTTGTCTATGTCTTCGTCTGAAAAGTGTTGAGAGGGTGGTATGTATATGTTGCATACTGTAACAGGTTCGTTTAAATGAATTCTGATTGCTAATGCTTCAAACTGAGTTCGCAACAACAGCTGTTCACTAAGGACGCTCTCTTTTACAAATGTGGCGACTCCTCCCCATGTTCTATTAGCCTTTCTGTCTTCTCTATATATTTTATAGTTTTTAAGTCCCACTGAATGTTTTACGTTTAGGTGTGTCTCTTGTAAACAGATGCAAAGTGGATTTTCCTCTGATACTAATTTTCGAAAGAATTCAATATGACGAAAATACCCATTACAATTCCATTGTAGAGTTGTCATCATGTTTTTTTGTTTTGTTTTTTAAAGATGGGTTGCTTGTGGGAGGTGCTTTTAAGTACTTGGCGTTAGTTGTTTTTTCTTTAATTTGAATTTCTTTTAATAAGTTTAAAATTTTTGTGGACCATATTTTGATGCTTCTACTGGCTATAGAGCCTTTGATATCTGTTAGCATTCTACATAGTCCGTCTGTGTCTTCTGTAAACTGTCTGATCAGATCTACTGTCAGTTTTTCTGTTTGTATAGTTTCGTATAATATGCATATTTCTTGAAATTGTAAAGGATAATTATTGTCTGTCAGTATGTCACGAATTGGTGTCAGAATTTCTTTTATACGCGGTGTCATTTTTTGTGGTTTGTCTGTGTTAGTTTCTAGAGTTTTGTTATTCTGTTTTTGTCGAGATACTAAATATTCGGTAGATTTGTGGGTAATTTGATTTTTTGTTAATGAAGTTTTCGTTTTAGTAATATTCGTTAAAATTTCGGAGCAAGCATTACCTTGGATTGGTTTTGGGTTTAGCACAGTGTCTGCAATATTTTCTATGTATGATGAGCAAGATTCATTTTCAACAATTATAGAAATAGGTAGGTTTTTACTTTCTTTGTTTTCTAATGTTCCTGGGTCTGTTGGGGCGTTACTTGATTTGTCTGGGGTCGTATGATTAGTGATAGATGGGATTGGCTCTTCTTCAGCACCGTCCGATTCTGGGCAGTTCGCAGCGTAGTGCCCAGGTTTCCTACATACGTAACATAGAAGTATATCTTCGGCTAGGAAATGCGGTGTGATAGACCTTCGCTGTGAATAACTACTGATGACGGTAGTTCGCTAAAATCTTCTGGGTTGATGTACACCTGTCGTCTAAAACTCATCACGTGACTTGTTTTAGGGTTTTGATAGCCTGCCCGTAGAAATGTTACAGGAGAAACTAATCTAATTCCCATTTTGTGAAACTCGCTTTCAATTAAAGGATGTGGAATGCTAGGGCATGCATTTGAAATAATGATGCGTTTCGCAGGATTTACTAAACGACGGATAGGAATCATATTGCCATCTATAGAAACAAATTTGTGATTCGTTATTAGCTTATCCACCTGTTCTTTACTAGATAAATGGATACAGAATCGATTATTAGATATCTTGGACGCAAATTTTATTGCTTGAGGTTCCACTAAATCTGTCACTTTTTCCACGTATAATCCCTGTTTTATACCCTTGATTGTTGGAAGCACTATAGCAAAATCTCGACTTGAAGGTCTTTGGGCTGACATTACTTGAGCATACGTTGGGTGACTAGATTGTTGTGTTCTCGTGCTGCTATTTAAAGTTGTCCCAGCTGGTTCTCTCCCCAAACCGTCCCTCTCTTCCAATCTTCCTTCGCCTGTAGGTACTCCGCCAGATATTTCTCCCCTCCGCTCCATTCTCGTCGATATGCGCTTTGCAAGCGCGAACTCGAGTTATCTCTGCAGATCTTTCCCAGGGAAACGATCTTGAGCTAAGTCTCTGTTATAGTCCCTCCTACGTCCGAAAAATTTTCTTCTTTCTTCTGTTCTACCTCCAACAAACCAGACTTTTTTGTGGAAAATATTTTTTTTTACTTTTTAGTAGAAATATTTTCCAGCTGTTCCAATCTATACTTAAAATTGTTATTTTTATTATATTTACATATTTTATACTAATATTTTACTTAATAGTGAAATAATTTACTTAATAATGTATTAATCAATTTAAATAGTATTTGATTAAATATCTAAATTTAGATTTAGAATATTCAAAAGTAGTTTTTCGTGATAATAAAATATTTAAAAAACATATCTGTCATTTTTGGTGCTCTCAAAAGTACTTAGTAATGTGTAATTTCTAGATTTTCTTGATGTTAAGGTAGGAGAAATACTACAGGCCATTTAGATTTGCCGATATAATGTTAATATCGATACGATTTACATCTGGGACCGTCACGAATTGCAAAAAAACATTGTTTAAACAATACGTAATTGGAAGAATAGCTGCTGGATGTTCGTTTTTATTTCCGGTAGACACGAACATTTGACCCGCTGAATCTTCTTCGTATATGTTTCCATTTCAGTTATTTCGTCCCAATTCCATTCCAATTTATTTATATCCAGTCCTCTTTCAGTTGGGAGATTCCTGTTGCAAAAATGCATTGAATATAATGTTAGATATAATTTGTTTTCAGTTTATCTGTCAATGTTATACCTGAAAACATTTTATTCCCATATTGGAATACGTTAAAACCAATATTGTTATCACTGACGTTCGTTACATTTTGTTACACATTTCTGTAATAAAAACGCCTTGAGGTATTTATAAGGACCCTAAGTGGGATGAGACCACTAGAGAAATTAGAAGGCTACATAATTCGGAATTACACACCTTGTATTCCTTGAATAATAATCGAAGTTGTAGTATCGTGGAGCCTTAAATGAGTTGGAAAAGTTGTTAAGATTAACGAAGAATGAATTCCTGAAAAGTTAATATGCGCTGAACTGAGGGGCAGGCCGAGGCGTAGCTGGGAGGATTGTGTCAATTTGGAACATGAAGGCTTGAGCTTGGACATTGGATTTAACTGTGTTGGCTAGGATTGAGGTATCGGCATCGGTTCACTTAGCCTTTCTTTAACCGTATTTTTATTACTTTAATAAAATAAAGACGATAAAAGAGGTACGCAGGATTTTCGTTATAGTAGGGTTAAGTGGGTTGAAAATATAGGTTATTATTTCTAACCATACATTTTATCCTACCATATTTTATTTTTAGTTTTCTATTAAATTTATCTAACTGTGTTAGAAAATTCTTTGATAGATTTTTCAAACGAAGGTAAGAGAAAGTCGTCTGTTGCCCTCATCAGATTTTTTATATACATCATTAAAAATACAGCTCTATTTTTCAATTAATCTGTTTTTCCATCGTATTCTTTATTAGAATAACCAACTGATTTTTTTTTTTCGATTTGACGTTAGTGTAAGAAAAGATTACCATTAATTACATTTCTGTTCTGATTATACGCAAGTCAGCAATAAAATAATTTAAATTATAAAATAGTTATATTTCTGTATACCCTTTGAAATTATTCGAATTTTAATAATGTCAGAGAAATGAGCAAAATGAAATTCTTTAACAAAGTAAAAACAACCTTCATTGTCGAAATATGAGAACAAAAAGTGACTTTTTTTAATGCTAGTAATGAAACCATATTTATGTCCTTTGATTCCTAAATTCCCTATGACCAATTTTCTTTGTAGCATCTACATAGTAAGTGGTCCTGACCAATTTAATTAAATTTCATTTTTTTCCTGAAACGTCTACTTTTAAAAATGTTTGTATTGACGTTTATTCGAAAAATTGTTCAAAATCAATTTTATCAATCCCACTATTTGGTAAGGTAATATCAATATTAAAATATTTAATTTTTTACAGAAGTTCTGATCCTTTTTTCAGATACTGCAAAATGTTCAAGTCAAAATAAATATACATCACAATTCATAAAGACATATATGAATTGTGATGTATATTTATGAAATAAGTCACTAATTTTTTCCACATTAGAATACCATGTATAGAGTGTTCGGTGACTCACTTAAAAGTACAGATAGCCCTAACTAAATTTTAATATTATTTTTTACTTTTAATTAATTTAAATAATATCTGGATTTAATCCTGGATCCGAAAGTACATTGTGCGCTATGCCTGGTCAGTTGAGCGTGGTTCCTCGTCGCGAGTGCAGGAAGCAACTGTGTTTCCTGTTCTGAAAACTCTTCCAACTGCTCAAGTGTTATTTTCATCTGAACCCGTAGGCTTTTACGAAATATCACTCTGTGGTGTGAAAAATATCGAGTTGAACTGTGTAGAAATGAAACTCCCGTGACGTTCCATAAAATAAGGTTCTTATTTAATGTCCAGACGTTGTTATTCTGAGTTTCATAAATACGCTAATTTTTCTATTTGTGAGATGTTTTTTATTTGCTTATAATGATTAAAAAAGAGAATATCAATAGCATGTGTTTCAATGGAAATTAAACACGAAACGTGGATAAGAAATCCAACATATATATTATATGTTATAATTGGAGACAGGATTTTCGTGCAGTAAATACCTTGAAATATGTAAAATCATGCAGTAAACGTCTCGAAATGTGCGAAATAGCGCAACAAAATATAAAATTAAGGGAATATATATATATATATATATATATATATATATATATATATATATATATATATATATATATATATATATTATGTATGTATAGCCGATTCTACGATGAGTTGTGACCTTATCCTTCCTACCGTTTTAAGTACCTCCTTGCATCCTTTCCTTACCAATTTCTCCGATCTCAACTTCCATTTTACATCTCAGATATATTTTCATTTAAATCCTCCGTCCACTCCTGCAACACTCGTTTGCGACCTTCGGATCTGTATATAACGCCTCATCGAACCGCAGCTTTCGACAGATCTTTCCTTATCCGATCCTCGTCCTTATGGAATTCTATTCCTTCTCATATCCGTCTCTCCAATACTCTTTCGATCTTCAAATCCCGTTTGTTCAAACACTTTTTGTCAATCCAATTCTCAAATAACCCCAATTAATTAGCAAATTTCAATAAAAATCAGTAAATAGAGCAGAGAAAAACAATTATTTACTATATCTTATTATGCATCGTATTCAAACATTTATGTATTTTATGTTACACTTTTCATAAGCATTGTAAATTTATTTTAATCAGCCCTGTATATATGAATATGTAAATATTTTATTTTATTTTTGTCTGAATAATAACAATAATAATGGTGTTGTTATTCAGTTGCTATGTTACTTAGTTCGCGGATTCTATCTAAAAACTTAAAGGTTAGAATTTATAAAACTATTATTCTTCCGACGATTCTTTACGGATGTGAAACGTGGCCGCTTACTTTGAAGGATGAACAACGGCTTAAGGTTTTCGAAAGTAAGGTACTGCGTAAAATATTTGGTTCGAAGAGAGATGAGGCCACTGGGGAGTTTAGAAGGTAGCACAACGCGGAATTGCGGGACTTGTACCCTGTGAATATAACTGATTTGATAGCATCTCGGAGATTCAAATGGGAGAGTAAGGTTGTTGGGCTCGATGAATAGCGGATTCCGAGAAAGTTGGTATTCGCTGAACCGACTGGTAGGCGTCCGAAAGGCAGGTCGAAGCGTCGATGGGAGGATTGCGTTAAGGCTGATCTCGGGGGCTTGAGCTTGAACGGTGAACATTGGACGAGTCGGTGGAATTTGGTGGTATCGGCATCGAACCTTCGGGTTCGCTAAGCATATTATTATTTTTTTTTGTCTAGTTTGTTTTATTTGTTTTTCTAAATTATTATTATGAGAAGCTACCTGTTAATTTATTACTATTATTCATGTTCTTTGTTCTTTCTGTTGTTTTTTGTTTATTCTATTTATTTATTACTCTAAGATACTGAAGTTCCAATTTAATTTGTCTTTAACATTATTCTGAAGGGAATTGTCCCAGAATAAATAAAGAATTTATTATTATAATATAAGAATATAATATTATTTATTGATATATATATATATATATATATATATATATATATATATATATATATATATATATATATATATTTTTATTTTTTTTATTTTGCCGACGTTTCGGCTCAAACTTGTGAGCCATCGTCATGACTTAAATATTAAACTATTTTAATATTAAAAAAGACTGACTCTCGATTATTTCTACCTTCGATAAAGGGGATTCCTTTGAAGTTTTTTAAATTTTAAATATGTTTTGAATTCGATATAACAAACATTGAAATTGAACCACTTTTGATTTATTGGCCAATTTAGGTTTCTGATTTTTGCCGGTATAATAATGTCTTGAGATAAACATAATATTTTCCAGCTAAGTGCGCTTTTCGTTACGATGGAATTCTAATATCACTTTTTTAAACATAAACGCTTTTTTTAACATTAAAATTACTGCCATGCGGAGCAGGAGCTCGTCACCAGTAATACCAATAAAATATACGAGTTAAGCGACCAATATAGATGTGACTAGCAAAAACAGAAGCTTAGTTTCTTAAAAAAAATGGTTTGTAAAATGTTACAAATGACAGGAGACCGACGTACAAAGAACCGTTGATTGCAAACTGAATAGTGGGGCCTGGAAAAGCCAAGCGTTAAGCCTAGTAGCAACAGGTCAATTGCCCTTCATTGATTGTGTCACCAATGAAAGCTTAGTTCTATATAACTCCCTCCGGCACCTTCCCTCATCCTCACCCAAATTCGGTAAAGCTTTTAAAAAAAGTGTCAACATTAATTTTTTTTTTATTTTGCAATACTTATACATTTAAAGGAAAACTTTTTCCTTAAAAGCGACTCCTGATAATATTATTTTCAAGATAGGTAACAGGTAATGAATTTCATTAGGTACAAAATAGTAACCATTTTCAAGGATATTTAAAAAAAAAAATATTATAAGCTCTTTTCAAAATGAAAATTATAAGTTTACTATAAAGGGTCTAGCGGGATAAGCACGTTAAATCTGCTTCCAATTATATCAGAACCAAATTTGTACCAATTTTGGATTGGTACACCTCCAATATTTTGCAATTTTATTTCATTGGAGGGTCCTACGTCATATATACGTTTCCCCATTTTATCTTAACTATGCCCCATGGTAAAAAAAAAAAAAACAATCTTTTTTTGTTTAGGACGGATCAACCTATTTTCACAAAAAAACCAACCAAAAGATATGATAATTGTTTTCTAAAATTATTTTAAAAAACAAACAAAAACCTAAAACCATTATATATAATAAAAGTTAAAAAAAATAATGATAAATTTGAATAGAAATGATAGTAATTGTATATTTAATACATTACGTTGAAAGTGTGTGAGAGTGTTTGATAATTAACTATTACCGACATCACTTCAAACCTTTAGACATTTTCATAGTTTACTTTCTCCTACTCTTGCCGTATGGTCAGGCCTTAAATGAATCCAGACATGTTTTAATTAAAATAAATTACTGTTATAGTATAATATAAAGAAAGATATAATATAATCGATGCATATAATAATAATACGCTTACCGAACCCAAAGGTTCGATGCCGATACCACTAAATTCCGTCTACACAGGTTCTTCCAATGATCACCGTTCAAGCCCATGCCCCAGAATTAGCCTTAACGCAAACCTCCCATCGACGCTTCGGTCTACCTTTCGGACGCCTACCAGTTGGGTCAGCGTATACCAATTTTCTCGGAATCCGTTCCTCATCTAGCCTGACAACTTTACTTGCCCATTTGAGTCTCCGCGTTGCTATCAACTCAATTATATTCACAGGGTATAAGCTCCGTAATTCCGCTTTGTGCAATCTTCTAAACTCCCCAGTGGCCTCATCTCTCTTCGGACCAAATATTTTACGCAGTAACTTATTTTCGAAAACCTTAAGCCGCTGTTCATCCTTCAAATTAAGCGGCCACGTTTCACACCCATAAAGGATCGTCGGAAGATTAATAGTTTTATAAATTCTAACCTTTAGGTTTTAGACAGAAGCCGCGAGCCAATTAATTTAGCAATTCAATAATAACACGCATTTCCCGCCTTTAACCGTGTCTTTATTTCCTCCTGTATTTCATTTTTATTGTTATAATTGAGCCTAAATACTTAAATGTCTCAACGTGTTCAAAAGTATGTCCTGATATATCAATATCACCAAGATTGTCACCGTTTCTACTACTAATCAATGCATATGGAACAACATTATCGATGCATATGAAACATATAATGTCATTTTCATATTGAGGTTACAACATTGATATTCAAATGTTACAAGATATTTGTATGTCTTTAATATTGATTTATTAATAACATAATATTTTTTATAAATTGCTAAAATAATGGTTACAAGACACTGATGTGTTTTATTTTAGTAGTAAATTGTTATTACATTTTAAATACGAAATAAAACAACTTTAACCTGTTGCTGCCGATGACATTTCCCACCATGTGCCGTTGTATATTTGACCAACGTGTGCTTTGGCTGAGGTTTTCTAATCGGCGATGTGGAAATAATGAGTATCACTGCACAAGGTCGACCGCGAAAACCGACTCGACCGAAATACACCAATTAAATTGTACTCATTTTTGTGGTGTACCGAACTTACGACCGCTTTTCTGATTCCGAAGACGGACTGTTTAAATTAATTCATGTTATACACCAATGCTTCTTTTGTTTATTTATATCCTAATACTACAGCATAATAACTTTAAATAAAAACGATTCTTTATTCATATCAGTGTGGGTTTTTTTCTCAACTTTGTGATCAACAGGATTGACTGATTCGAACTGGCCGGCTACCTGAAATTATTAACGCTAATTACTGCCTGCCATTGGATGTGTTTCCCTTTTCCCTACAATTTCTAGGTATTCGTTCTCATACACCAATAATTATCGTAGAACAAAAATTGAGGTTTATACAAAAGTTTCGTAAGACCCCGTTTTTCATAAAACATTTACCAACAAATGAATATTCAAATGGTCAATAGTTATTTATTTGTTTTAGTAATATTTATAGTATAAAATGCAATGCTATAACCAATAACAGTTCATTGTCAGTTCGATAGTTTTTATTGGGTTGTCCGTAGAATAATCAGGATGTGCTTTGGTATTAGATGACTTGCAGGAAAACGTAACCTCAGTAAATCAACCTTCGATGACGACTTCAAGGCGATTAAAAACGGAAAACTAAAATTAAACACTAAAAAAACACACATTAAACGACCGTAATGAAGTCTGTGCTACAATTCTTCGCCAAAATGACTCTTTTTTGTCCAGAATTGTTATTTGTGATAAAATGTAGACACTTCACGATAACAGTAGTAAGATAACAGCATACGTTCCGGACAAAGGTTTGACTTAGGAGAAACAGCACATTTCCTTCTGTGCTTTGATACGATAAAAAAAAGATGATGGTTCCTGTTTGGAGGGCTTAATTTTGTTTGATATATACATAGGTTCTTTAATCATGGATAAACCATCAAATGACGAATCGTATGGTAACCATATTAATGCAATGCATCAGAATTCGGCAATAAAGAAGCCATCTTTGGTCAACCGGAAGGTGCTCTTAACAGGAAACTATTCATCCTACAAATGGACAAGGTGAATTAGAAATCGCGGTTTTGGAGTTTACGAATTATAAAAATGGATAATTCTATTCCGAGGAAAGTGAATAGTTGCCAATACGTTGGCAGAAACATATTCATATTAGTGGAGACTATTTTTAATAAATAAAACAGTTTTTAACATGATTTATTTTTCTCAAAATCCTGCAATTATTTTCACGGATAACTCAATAGATAAAATAAGATAGGGGCTAAGATAATAATTAAATTAAAGTAATCATGTTATTATTAGTTCTTTTATTTGTTGACTAGCTGTTGCCAGCGACTTCGTCCGCGTCAATTTCTGTTATTATGATCGGGATTTAGAAGTTAAACAGAATATATTTTAAAGTACTTATGCGTAAATGATATGTTTAGTTCTATTTTCTTGTGGCAATAGAGCATATTGATTTTCTCCGCAACCCGTTCTTGATAAAGCGACATGTAATTGGGGGAGTGAAAAGCAGTCTTGACGTAAACCGATTTCTACGTGTTTAAATATTTGCCCTGTAATTTATTAATTGTTACGGCAAAAGATAACCTAACGGTAAATTTAATTTTTTTTAAAATTAAAAAGTAAATCATTTGGAATCATAGGGATGCGAGGTTAATTTTCCCTGTTTTTTCCACATTTTCCACTGATTTTTCAATTCGAACTGTTAGTTCCTGAGATTAGCGCGTTCACACAAACAAACTCTTTAGCTTTATAATATTCGTTTAGATTATTAAGAAAAACAATTTCTATCTAGTTTTAAAATTATTCTGAAATCATCCTTTGCGACGTCAAAGGTTTTCTTGGGGGCTTGTGATGCCACAGAGCCTTAGCCAGAGTTGGGTAACAGGACGAAAAATAAGACAAATCCTTGTAAGAGGAGAAACAAATACATCTTGGAAGAAGTTGAGGGCTGGTGGCCCCCCTACGGAACTGGAACTTCCTCCATCTTTTCGTAATGATCCCCGAATGGTTCTTCTTTCTTATATCATCTGACCTCTGACTTTTTTCATTGGAACATATTGCCTACCTTCTCGGCAAACAGTTCATACTTCCCCTTGAAATATCCCTTCCCTTTTCTTTTTCCACATTCTTACTTCACTGAGAAATTCGTTCGTGAAAGAGAACTTATTTTTGCTTTTAGAGTACTGTTTCACTTATTAAATTAAAATAACGTGGTTTCAATTATCACTCTTAAATAATTGACTCTTCAATTATGGTTTGTATTTTATCTAAAATTAATATAAACAATGTTATAAATTTATCTTAATATGTAAATTTACAATATTCTATTAATTTATTTTACTTTACCCAG
The DNA here is from genome assembly GCA_023052935.1 of Piezodorus guildinii. Taxonomy (NCBI): domain Eukaryota; kingdom Metazoa; phylum Arthropoda; class Insecta; order Hemiptera; family Pentatomidae; genus Piezodorus; species Piezodorus guildinii. Next base: position 94,578,454 of record CM041293.1, read on the forward strand.
ATTCAGTTTCGTGTTATACTTAAATTTTCTTGAATATTTTTCTTTTACTGTATCTAGATACATTTTAAAGATGTTACTGTTCATTTGTTAATTTATATTAATGTTACCAGACTTATTCCTTTTGGTGTTGGGTTTTTACCTCTATCTTGAACTATCCTTAAGCTAGTCTTAACTCAACCTTACACACTATTTTGCCACAGCTGTTTACTTTCTATGTTCATTAAATTTGGAATAAAAGATTCATTTTTATACATTCAAGTTTTACTTACTGCTAATAAAATAAGTGATACTCCATGGTCCTACTACATTTACGATGGTCCTTTATCACATTATTTAAAAAAATTTAAATGATTTTCATCGTTTCAAGGCCTCGTCTCATCTTCATGGTTCTAATTCATCATTTCAAAACATGATTAATACAATATTGCACTATTTATTGTCAATTAACATTTTAAAAAGCTAAGATTTCATACATTGTATTCATGAATTTTATTCAATCATAATTTCGCATATTTATTGTGCGATGTACTAATATCAATTAACACTTAATACTGCAATAGTTAAATACCATATAAAAACCTTTTCATAATTTTCCTCTGTCATATACCTAATATTATGTTTTGCAAACGCAAATATTTTATACATGTAATTTTTGTTTTCGAACTATCTAACTGATTGTAAAAATGCGAAATATTAAATATTTTACATTGAGTTTATTAGAATTCAACCATTAAAATGATAATTTATTTATTTATCTATTTTATTATTGGCCACAGACTAATGTCAATTATTTTTTTCAGGTAAGAATCGAAAGCCCTGAACCTGTTGTAGAAAGTATGTTGTGCACTTTAAATTAAAAGGTAATATAGAATGGAGTTATAATAAATACGACGAATATAATTGTCTATGAATTTTTTTAAAAACATTTTACGTAATTATATGGTTATTTAAGGACTTAAAATGTAAAGACCAAGACCGCTGTATGTATATTTATTTTAAACTTTCAAGAATGTTTAGTTAAAATAATAATAAGATATAGTGATTATACAATACTGATAATATTTACGACACAAATGATTGTGGACGGATACATATCTATAGAGAACAATAAGTACAATTTGTTGTTAATCGAAAATATTCAACTTCATCCTTTTTTTTTTTTTTGGCGTACACTATTAAAGTTGTAATAATAATTAAAGTTGTAACACTAATAAACAACTGTCTGTTAAGGCTAATAAATCATATAATTGTACGATGGTATTTTTGGTGATATGAGTTATCAGTAATAATAGTCAGTCCGCTACTTTATTATATGATACAAGACGATATAAATATATTGAGATGTGCTAAGTTAAAAAAATCAAATATGAATAGGTTGCAGTATTATTTCAAATTATTAAAATATGGTTTATGCTCAACCAATATGTAATTAAATAAAAATTAAATAAACAGACTTTTTTTTTACAAATTTAATTTTTGTTATAAACTATTGGAAAAGGACAGGATATGTGGAAGGAGATTATATTTCCTATAGGTTTCCGAATCGGATTGAATTAGACCCCCCTACTGCCAATCTGCTGTTTTTGTAGGCGGGGCTCTGGCTTGAGTAAAGTTTATTTATAGGTTTCACGAGTGGCTCAAGATACCGGCCCTTGAATAGACCGATAAAACAGAGCTATTCCCTGTTCTTCTGAATGGAGAGCAGGTTCTGGGATTTGAAATATTTCTTTCCGAGAGTTCAATAAAAGAAATCTGGTGCGCGCAACACACAACTTTCCCTTACTTCCGTTATTAAAATCAATTTACCAATTTTTAAATACCGTAAAAAATGAAATAATTTAAAAAAATTAATTTTCGATAGAAACATGAGTTTTATTAAGTAATCTATTATATTATTATCTAAAATAATCAGTTAATTTTATCCTCTTTTTATTTCTCTCCATTACATTTTAGACTTTGTGTGGAAGATGTTATTTTTTCTAAAATCTTTAGCTTTCCAACGGTATATTATACATCTATATTACTATGATATAAGGTAAATACTATGTCTGTAATATGACCACCTGCCATTGTGCAATTCACCTGTTAGAGGGCTCCCTTTATTAAAAGATATAACTATATTACTGGTATTGTAATGATAGGTATCAAATTCATTCAACTTGTATATTTTCCAGTTTTTCATCAATGTTAACAAGATGGTATGGTTAGTTTTTTCGAGTATGCAAATTGAAAGGTGCTTTAGCGAAAGATAATTTAAAATTTCGCCATTTGTCAGATTATTTAAATCAGAATGAAACCTAAATAAAATTAAAACACATTAAATTCAATCTTGAAATATCGAGTTTAATCGAAATCATTATAGCCGTTTTCCAAAAAATGGTTATAAGGTTTAAAACGTATGGTGTAATGTGGCTCTTCTGGTTAAATGTTGGTCGATTTTGGTGGAAAAGTTGCTATAACATCTCAGGCATGTATGTTTCTAAAATAAGAAATTTCAGCTTCATACGTGTCATTTTCGAGTTAAACTTACCACATAGACCACACACTCACAAACCTTTTTGCGTTTGTTCCACGATCGCGATACTTTTCTTTACTAAATATTTCATATTTAGGTAGGTTAAAGTTGACCAATACAAGTTGACTAAATTTCTTGGTATTCGAGAGTTTCTTTTTCTCTGCAATTTTCGGTAAATTGTTAGGTCAGTAGTCTCTACTTTGTTAAAAAATATGACAAAAACAAACCTCTATTACACTACACATGATGATATATAGCATTTCCAAGTCAAATTCAACCTTTTCCAAGTCAAATTCAACCTTTTCCAAGTCAAATTCAACCTTTTCCAAGTCAAATTCAACCTTTTCCAAGTCAAATTCAACCTTTTCCAAGTCAAATTCAACCTTTTCCATTTCAAATTCAACCTTTTTCGATTTCAATAAAATAATAAAAATCAAATTAACATGATTTTATGTTTTAATGGTTATTTTAATTACACCTTCTGTTTTTAACCCTTGTGGCTTGTTAAATGTTCCCAGGGGCCTTTCTACATATAATTAGTCACGAATATAATAATAAGTATAACCGATACTTTAATTTTAAGACATTTGCGATACAAGGTCTGGTAGTCGGATTAGCGGGATTCGTTTTATTTTAGTTTTATAATCGCGGGCGAAAATATTATCAATAGAGGTTTATTTTAACTTATTCGTATTTATTGGATAGTAGGCTCAGCAGATGCATTCCCAAAGGTTCTTTACCGATTATACTATTAATTTTAATCGCGCTCGCTCAAATATGGGTTTATTATAACTTTTTCGTATTTATTGGATACAAGGCTCAGTAGCTGCGTTCCCAAAGGTTCGTTACCGACTACACTATTAATTTTAATCGCGCTCGCTCAAATATGGTTTTATTATGACTTTTTCGTATTTATTGGATACAAGGCTCAGTTGCTGCGTTACGGGGGGTTCTTTCCCGACCATTCTATTCATTATTCGTGCGCTCGCTCAAATATGGGTTTATTATAACTTTTTCGTATTTATTGAATACTAGGCTCAGTAGCTGCGTTTCCAAAGGTTCGTTACCGATTACACTATTAATTGTTATCGCGATCGCTCAATTATGGGTTTATTATAAATTCGTGTTTCTTTTCTATGCTAATTTCTGTATTTGTGTTTCGAGAGTTTTGTTAGTGAATGTGTTAATGTTTTTTTAGTCAGTTGGTCTAATGTCTGTTTATTTCGTGTTTTTTGTAACTTTTCATGTATTGGGTTACCGCTTATCCTTTTTTTCAGGATAGTAAGTTATCTTTTTGGTTAATATTTTGGAGTTTGATAATAATCAGCTAAACAGAACGATTTTATAAGTACATTCTTATTTGATAAACCTCTACTTGAGTTAGCGCAATTAAAATTAATAGTATAATCTGTAACGAGTCCTTGGTTACGCAGCGACTGAGCCTAGTATGCAGTAAATACGAACAAGTTAAAAAAAACGTCTTCTTGAGCCAGAGCACTTATAATAAATTGAATAATTGGGATAGCAACCCCCGCAACGCATCAACTGAGCCTAATAGCGAATAAATACGAAAAAGTTATAAGAAACCCATATTTGAGCGAGCGTACGAATAATTAATAGAATGGTCGGGAAAGAACCCCCCGTAACGCAGCAACTGAGCCTAGTATCCAATAAATACGAAAAAGTTATAATAAACCCATATTTGAGCGAGCGCGATTAAAATTAATAGTGTAATCGGTAATGAACCTTTGGCAACGCAGCGACTGAGCCTTGTATCCCATAAATACGAAAAAGTTATAATAAACCCATATTTGAGCGAGCGCGATTAAAATTAATAGTGTAGTCGGTAACGAACCTTTGAGAACGCAGCTACTGAGCCTTGTATCCAATAAATACGAAAAAGTTATAATAAACCCATATTTGAGCGAGCGCGATTAAAATTAATAGTGTAGTCGGTAACGAACCTTTGAGAACGCAGCTACTGAGCCTTGTATCCAATAAATACGAAAAAGTCATAATAAAACCATATTTGAGCGAGCGCGATTAAAATTAATAGTGTAGTCGGTAACGAACCTTTGGGAACGCAGCTACTGAGCCTTGTCTCCAATAAATACGAAAAAGTTATAATAAACCCATATTTGAGCGAGCGCTATTGAAATTAATAGTGTAGTCGGTAACGAACCTTTGGGAACGCAGCTACTGAGCCTTGTATCTAATAAATACGAAAAAGTTATAATAAACCTCTATTGATAATATTTTCGCCCGCGATTATAAAACTAAAATAAAACGAATCCCGCTAATCCGACTACCAGACCTTGTATCGCAAATGTCTTAAAATTAAAGTATCGGTTATACTTATTATTTATATTCGTGACTAATTATATGTAGAAAGGCCCCTGGGAACATTTAACAAGCCACAAGGGTTAAAAACACAAGGTGTAATTAAAATAACCATTAAAACATAAAATCATGTTAATTTGATTTTTATTATTTTATTGAAATCGAAAAAGGTTGAATTTGAAATGGAAAACGTTGAATTTGACTTGGAAAAGGTTGAATTTGACTTGGAAAAGGTTGAATTTGACTTGGAAAAGGTTGAATTTGACTTGGAAAAGGTTGAATTTGACTTGGAAAAGGTTGAATTTGACTTGGAAAAGGTTGAATTTGACTTGGAAAAGGTTGAATTTGACTTGCAAAAGGTTGAATTTGACTTGGAAAAGGTTGAATTTGACTTGAAAAAGGTTGAATTTGACTTGGAAAAGGTTGAATTTGACTTGGAAAAGGTTGAATTTGACTTGGAAATGCTATATATATAGTTTCATTTACTCTTCCTGCCAACGCATATTTCTGATTGAATGATATAACAATATAGATTATTATCTTCAACAATCTCCTAGGCATATGCGGTTTTCGCCACTCTTCATAACACTCTATGACCTTATATGTTAGATAATATTATTTCCGAATACTTTAACTTTTCTAGTATATATGTGTATATTATTACTCTCGTTTGAGGTAAAAAAGATCTGAATAAATATTAATCGTTTTTCTTTTCGTCATATGCTTTAAAGAATTTATTTTTATATTTATTAGTTCTACAAGAGGTGAGTGACAATACTCGTTGATTTACTACTTATAATAATATAATTTATATTGTATTTATGTCATAAACGTTTTTTAAATAATTTTATACGATGGTTTTTATTTTTAGGATGTATTTTGTTTATATATTTTTCTCTCTTGGTTTTTTATTAATACTGTTAATACTTCACACTAAAAGTTATGTTAAGATGTTTAAAACATATATAAACCACGAAATACACTCTGTCGTTGTTAAACGTTACTTGTGTTTTTGGGCAATGGAGCTCACTTCAGATAATGAAGAACCGCATCTGGTGCCTCTCCGAAAAAAAGGGGCTTAGGAAAATTCACCTCCTTGAAAATATGTTTTCTGGAAAATTATAGCTCTGCTCATGTTCCTTGAATCATTTTTTAAAATCTAACGGCCATATTTATTCTCCTTTTTTATAATGGAATAATCTTGTGTGACATTGAACATACTGAGTCGGCTCTCAGTGCCTTTAAATATTTCTTCGTATTTGAATTATGTGTTATTTTTAGATACCTTTACCTTCGCACTTTAAATTTTAATATATAAGTTTGGGTATCAAATATTTATTGATTAAATAATAAGTTAATACTATTTTTGGCCCTGTTTTTATTTTCTTCTTACATTACTTTTTTAACAATTAACCTTTATAAAGTTTTTCGCATTCTAGTCGTATGTTAAACATTTATTTCACTACCCTCATTTTGTAAATTTTTTTCATGTTGAGAAATTATTGCTCAATATTTGCTGATACTAACAATAAGAGATATTCAATTATTTCATATGAACAAAACTAAAGAGACTTTGAAGAAAGGAATTTAGAAAGTTCAGTTTAACTTTATTATATAGCTTCAGTGAGAATAAAATCTACCTGGTACTAACGATCATTTTATTGTAAGTTTATAGTTCTTGTAAGTTCTTGTTCTCTTGTAACTTCTTCTTTATCATCATTCAAATCCCAACTGTTCTAATACCTCCCTTATTCCCGAACACCCGTTCAACAGCAATGACGTTTTATATCAAATATCAGATTTTTAATATAAAAAAGAAATATTATTTATTGCTCATACCTAACTTAGTTAATTAATTAATTTTAAATTTAGTTTTGTTCCGAAAATGTCTGTATCTGAAGAAGTTAATTTATTTTATCCTTTTGTTTTATTGTATAGATATATTTTCTTTTTTTTTTTTTCTTTTCTTACTTCTTACACCATTGTAAATAGGAATTAATCATGGCCATTTGTTCTTTTGGCCAGATACATTGTATACCTTAATTGTGCATATTGTTCTTAAGGGACTCTGTCCTAGAATAAAAATTATTTTCTGTTCTATTCTATTCCATTCTATACATAACAGTTTTCGATAAAGTTCTAGAAATGTATAAAATGCATGCTATAACGTGTTACTTCTTGTAAGTAGTTTGACTATCATAGATGGAATAGAAATTTCAGTTTCATAAAGACTTATGCTTTACGCTCTAAGCCCACACAGGCCATTTGCAAATGACTTCGTTATTTGGAATATGAGACCCTAAAGCGTCTAAAATCATTGATGTTCGCATCACAATTATTTCCCTGAATATATTGTTATAGTAGTTATATATAACTCATCATCATCATAATGTGTTCTCTTGAACCGCTTATGGAGTTTGAGGAGGAAATCTACAGTCTTCTACAATCTGACTTCTGCCATCCTACTGAAATATATTATAATTATAAATGATATTTGGGTAAGCGAAGGTAAATATTTGTATTTAATAAGTTGAAGTAATCGTAAGCGGCGGGCAGTTTCTTGTCGTTTCAGTTTAGTGTGCGGATTCCATGTGAGACGTTTGTCAAGGAGGAGAACTAGATAGCGGATCTGTTCGACCGGGACAAGTAGAATATTATTAAAGGATTCTGTAGGGCAGAATGTCATTGGTTGCAACGGAGGGTAAAGGTTATTTGGTGGCATTTGTCTGAATTTATTTTGATTCTCCAAATCTGACATCATACTTGGAGGTCTCTGATGTGGGATTGTAGGGTTTGAGAGGCAATAGTTAGATCAGTATTGACCGATAACACACAAGTGTGATCAGCGTAGGTAGAAAGGTAGGTGTTAGGATGGGATGGGATATCAGCTGTATAAACTGTGAAAAGAATAGGTCCTAGGATACTGCCTTGAGGAACACCAGCAAACTGACTAAAAATGGATGAATAGGAATTATTATGATTTACTTTGAAGGATCTGTCAGTAAGGTAGGACTTGATGATAAGGAAGTATGTAGGGGGAAGGAAATTGCGGAGTTTATAAAGCAATCCCGGATGCCAGACTCGGTCAAAGGCTTATTCTACGTTGAGGAATGAAGTAGTAGGATCGTTATTGATAGATAACACACGTCTTCAGTGTCTTCACTGATAAGTGTCTTATGCATAAGTAGAAAGGAATGTGTTAGGATTGGTTGGGATGTCAGCTGTATAGACTGTAAAGAGAATGGGTCCGAGGATACTGCCTTGTGGGACGCCAGCGGACTGAACAAAAAGGGATGAATAGGAACTATTGTGATTTATTTTGAAGGATCTGTCAGTGATATAGGACTTGATGATGAGGAAGTATGTTGTAGGGAGAAATTTCCGGAGTTTGTAAAACAGTCCTGGGTGTGGTCAAATATTATAAAATTAAACTCTAAAACAGATTCGTTTTTTTGAAGAAGTGTGTTGAAAAAATGATATTCTCCCAAATTGCACGTTAGTGTACTGATTTCTGCAAAAACAGTTTTTAAAAATACTCTTTTGTGATTAAGTAAAAAGTCGCAGATAATTGTTACACAATGATTATATCAGAGTATAAGAATTTTTATAGCTGTTTCTGTACACTATGAACTGTCTGCAGTTCACTTATGTAAATTGATGATTGATAAATTGGATAAATTGATCAATGAAGCAACATTATAAGTTTTTATTCAAAGAAAATGACCAATAAACATTGCTGAGTTCAAAAAGCTATTATCTATGTTATTTCGTAGCCGATTTAAATTATTTTTTTGTTTTCAAGGGAATTATTTTGTATTTTAAGGAATTTCAAGGGGGTGTGGTTTCTTTTGATTATAATGGTTTGTTATTGAAAATAATGAACCATAACAAATGATTTAAATTTATTATTTAATCGTAGTAGCCCTCCTAATATTTTCGCTCAATTTTCAAGTAAAATTAGTCTGAGTTTATCCTGAGTACAAGATCTGCGACTTGGCAAATATGCCCGAGGCCTGGATAAATTACTTTCGTAGTTTGTTGTGTTATTATAGGGCAACCGGGGGTAACTACAGGTAACTCGGGTACAATGGGTACACAGTTGCTTCGGGAGTTGAGATGGTGAAAAGCCATTGGATCAAGAGGGATGTACATTTAATTAGGAGAGAACATCAAAGACACAGCCGGCCGAGGAACAATATCCGCCTCCCAGGCCCCGGGCATCCTACCCTTAATTAGCCCACGGTTATGCTTCAGCATCTCTTCTTTCTCAGCCTTTAAGGGTGTTTTTTTGTTCTTTTACTTAAAAATATGAAACTATTATTCACAATAATTTTAGACTAGAAAATGAGAATTTGTTACAGAGTAGACTACCTAAATGACTTTTGCAGAAAGTAAGTTTTCTCTTCGCCCATCCCATTCTTACCCTACAAAGATTTTTTGTCTTGTATTTTTACTTTCACTTACTTACATATAAAATATATATTAAGGGAAAGTATTGCGATCTCGAACATTTTCGAGTTTTCATCGGAAATACAAGTTTTAGGGTCTCCTGAGTCCAAATCACCAAGTCCCTCAAAAAGTTCTGGGTGTCCGTATTTGGTAAGTCTAGCGCATAAACTAAAATTCGTACGATACTGAAACTTCATATTTAAAACCACTATATGCCTGAGATGGTACAGTACATGGTACAAGTCTTTTAATAAAAGACATGTTTCTATAGAAATTCAATTAAATTAATTCTTTATTATTTTCACTCATTTTTATCCTTTACTTTACTTGAAAATTCTATAATCGATTTTAACGACAGTAATTGAAAGTCGTGCGCTCTAAATTTGTATAAATGTGAAGCGCCTATCTATCCCCTGTAGATTATCACTTTATTATAGGCTTAGCTAACCCCAACGTTCTATGCCTATACCGCCAATATTTACCTACATAATTCAATCCAGTGAGTACCGTCTTTGTTCAAATATCTTAGATCCACCACTTTTCATGCCCCTTTAGGCAGCCGCGATGTTACAACTTCATTAATATTACAGGGACACAACCTCTGTAATATTGTATCTCTGCTACTTCTGAACCAATTTTTATGATTCTTTTTGTAAAATAATATTTTGTTAATCGTGCTTTAGTGATTTTAAAACTCTGTACATATTTTTCCCTACCTTTAAAAACGAATGAGTTATGGGCGTATTTATTTATAGGTAAAATTTCAGTTTTTGTTTCTTTGCTTTTTTCTCTTTTTTTCTAATTATTCACGTTTTTTTGGTTAAAAATCACTAATAAATTTACGTATCTTGAAATGTAAGCCCTCGAATTTGGAGATTTAGTAGATTTTTTTTTTTCGATAACAAAGGTTCATTATTGAAAATAATTAATCAAAAATTTAACATGAGCAGCAATTTATTATTTTGTTATATTTGTAAATTAATTCATTTTTTGCTAATAATTATATGTATGCAATACTGTAAAATATTTATTGAATTATTCTAGGTAGGGAGGTTATGGAGAGCAGGTTATAGCATAATAGCCCTTTGTTTAACCAATTACCGGAATTCCTATTCATGCCAATATGGTCTGAATTCCTATAAACGGAACTGAATATCCATTAGTCTGTGTATGAATTATTTTACTGATACTATTGTAATAATTTTTAAGCCAAGCTAATATATTTTTTGTTTATTATAGTGATTTTTGCTGAATAGAAATATCTAATCTCTTGCGATATTTAAATTTATATACTTTTATAATTTTTAGTTTTGCCCATTAAAAAAAAAAAAAAAAAATACAGTTGTGACATTCTTTTGTCATATGCAAATTATTCACCCCTCTGTTTAATTTGCTTATCTGCTGAAATATTCTTTATTCGTCTATTCTGCTTGTTATTCTGAACAAGACTTTATACTCTGACATTCTCGTGAGTTATGAACTCTGCTATCTTAATCTAAAAAAAAAAAAGTATGAAAAACCAAACAAGTATGTTGTATTTTCCCTGTTTCGATAGCGGGGCCCGATAAGTTGTCATGCACGTACCCTTATGTAAAACGATCTGGAAGGTTTGGATCAGTATGGACGGCGCCAGATATTATCGCATGTCCAGCGTACTTATATTTCTGGTGCCATCTCCATTGATAGGCCTTATCTTCAGACTGTCTGGTGCCAAACTCGTCTCCAATTTGTCTGCAATCTTGGTCGCATGTTGATTGTGGGTTCTTTCAACAGCAGCTTTAAACATCTGGTCATCTGCCAGAATATTCTAGAGACGCGACCTCTTGACTTATATCTATGCGAGTGTTGGCGCATAGATGTGATACTTTTGTTGAGGAATATTTACTTTTAGTTGAGACAGGGTGGTTTCAGCATTGAGGTTTTGGATTAAATAAGACATCATTTTTTTTTCTTCTTTTTTATAATTTAACTTTTTTTTTTTAACTTGAACTTTATATATAATAATTTAACTAAGAAAAAAAAGTTGTTATCAAGACATATTTTGTTTTACCTTCTTTATCAGTTACAGAAAAAAGTTTCGCAGGCACAGAGTGTATCATTGCTTGCACGTCGTCTGATGCTAAAACATATGCTTATTTCATTAACATATCCTTATTAAAACTGCTTAGTTTTCTGTTATTTTTTAGCATTTTTAGGATACTTGTTGCTGTCATATGTTCGAGTTAGCTATTATTATATATGTATATATAGTTAATTTATTCCAATTATCCTTCTCCATATTTGTGTATTAAAGAAAACTAAATCTTAATACTACAACCCATAAATGGTCGTACGTTCAGTACATAATGAAAATCCTTACTGCTTGTAGGCTAGGATGTGTTTTAAACGTAATGATGCCCAGGAGAGTCGGCCTACAGCTGATATGAAAGAAAAACTTATTAGCCTGCTACTAGCTGGTTCGAACCCGTGATCTGGATCTAGATAGCTACGTGCCCTATCCACTAAGCCACCCTGCAAGAATTACAGATTTTTCAAAATTCAAATAATTTATTCAAGTTACTTGCTAATTTAGGCGCAAACGTTAATTCTTAGGCTTAATAGATAGGTAGGTTTAATTTTAATATTAAAATTGCTGATATCCATCTCTATCATTCAATAATTGGACATCAAAGCATTCAGAAACTGAATCTATAAGAATATTTGAACATTTTTATGATTTAAAAATAAAATTCAAGACAAAAAAAAAAAAAAATCAATAAATAACCGCCTTGGTAAAAGCACTTATCGCAGCACCTGTGATTAGATACTCTGGCAGGTTGGGGTGAACCCGCACCTACTAATTATCAGAGGGGACTGGTAAGGATCGAAATGTCCCACGAGGTGGAAGCTCAACGCATCGGTTAGGAGTCCTCATAGTTACACATAGGTCAGAAGCCATGCACCCCATCCTATGAGGGGGAGGGACAGGATAAGTATGGTTGATCAAAAACAACACAGATATTTGTACAAAACCAAGAAAGGTATATCTGAGTCGTATAACAAGGCAATAAGAGAGGTTAAGGCGAGGTGAGGAGAATGCCTTTGGGCTGTAGAGCTACCTAGTAAGCAACTATAAATTAAATTCATGAAGCGGTATGGAAAACTTGAACTTACACGTATAAAATAGATATCAGCTTAATAAAATATATTTTTTTTAAAAATGTTGTAACTTCACTAAAACAATTTCATGATTTTAAGCACATTAAAATTCTCTAACCTTGCTCGAAAGGGTCATCGATATTTTAAAATTAAAATCACTGACCTCAAACAGTAGTTGAGAAAGTCTTCCGTAATTGACTGTAAGGTATGAATTTAACCTGCATGCATCAATCTCCCTATTTATATGATCATCGTAGGTTTCCATGACTCGGTGCAGTTGGCGATGCTCGCGTGTATTGTGCACATAAAGGCTTCAATAAAACAAAAGCTTTTAATTTGCAGAAGTAAAGTGAGGTCTTTAAAGTACTATGAAAAAGGAAATTATGACGATGAGATACGGAATTGAATGTGATATGAGTTTCCTTATGAGTTGTTACTGCCATTGCATTGTTATCATATTACTTGAAAGTTAATATGATTCATTGATCCGCTGAGATGCGGTATCGCTTTAGGACATTAACTGGCCTAATAGACCCTTATGGAGTGTGGTGTTTACTTCTACAGTATGAACTAACTTAGTTTTCCTATATTCATTATTCATTTGTTAATTTTTTCTACAATCTATTCTTTAATCGAAGATTGTTATTTTTTCGTTAAAGAATTTCAAGCTACTAAATATTTTCATATTAAATTTACAATTGAATTTCCTCTTTGAGTTTTAAGAGTTTTCAAGCTAGTTTCTATTGTTCTAAATTGGACTGATTGTAATATAACTCAATACTTAATTGTTTCTGAAAATATAATGTTTCTTTAGATTAGCCTGATGTTTTTATAGTAACTTATTATTAAATGTAAATTGTAATAAAACTGTTGCACTAATAATTTTATAATTAAAGATATAAAATAAATAGTTCACCGTAAGTTTAATTCAATTAGCCAGTTGATTAAGCACTGATGTAATGCATAAGCTGTTGCCAGCGACTTTTTCTGTTATTATGAACGCGATTAAAAAGTTTTTAGAAGAACATATTCCAAAGTACTTCTCCGTAAATGATATTTTTAGTTTTATTTTCTTGTCGTAGAAGAACATACTGATTTGCTCCGCAACCCGATCTTGACAATGCGACATATAGTTACCCTCATGAAAAATATTTTTGACGTAAATCGATTCCTACTTGTTTAAATTTTTGCCCCTGTGATTTATTAATTGTTACGGCAAAAGATAACAACGGAAAATTGAATTATTTTAAAATTAAAATGTAAATCATTAGGAATCATTGATATGCGAGGTTAATTTTCCTCGTTTTTTCCTCATTTTCCACTGATTCTTCACTTCTATTCATGATGTTACAGCGCCTAAAGCCTTCCTCGATAAATGAACTACCCAACACAAAAAGAATTTTTCAATTCGACACAAGTAGTTTCTGAGATAAGCGCGCTCAAACAAACAAACTCGTCAGTTTTATAATATTAGTATAGATAACCTATTAAAAAAATATATTATGTTGTACATAGATGTATTATATATTTTTGATGCTATATTTTTCAACTATGAGAAACAAAGGTGATGTATTCTTTATGACTTTTAGTGAGATTTATTTCAGAAAGTCCGTGTTCGATTATTAGATAAGTTATGCAGATGGCTGATAATCTTTTCAGGCAAATTATTTATTTTATTATTGTCTTTTTATCATTTAATTATTACTCATTCTGAAAATTGCTTAACTATTAAATGGTGACTTAAGTCTTTTAACGGAAATGAACAGGAAGGGGAATTACGATTGGTTGATTTCCTTGAGTGGGATGCTTTTGACCTCGTTTAGGGTATTAATGAAGCTTAAAAATAAACCTTTAAATAAATTAATTAAAAGTGCAATATTTTTAATGAAATTTATTTTATACATTGATATAAATTTTTAAGAGAAGATTTGAATATTTTTTTATTATATTTCTTGCTTCACCTTATTTTGAGAAATAAAGGACATGAATATTTTCGAAAATTTAAGGAGTGTCATCAATTAATGTTTGTACTTGTGCGTTACTTATTTTTAAAATCATATTTAAATATAACTTTTTTCCCTGTGATTTGAGGTGGAACTAAAACAACATCCTGTTCATTTCTTAAAACATAAAATTATAATATTTATTCAGCTCAACATAGTGTCTTTTTTACGTTAATGTTTTTTGAATAGCATTAAAAAATTATTCTTTTCGTGTCATAAATGTTTCCTTAGAACAATCTCAAAAAATCTGGTGCGCGCTACACTCGACTTTCAGTTACTCCCGTTACCATAATCAATTTAACAAATTTTAAATGAAGTTGGAGCTCAAAAATTTTTAAAGAGTTACATTAAATTTGATTCAGATTTAATGATCTAAACTTAGAAATTATAATCAACAACAGTCATTTAGTTTTATCTGATATCAACGCAATGATTTTAAGTGAACGTAAAAGGGGCCTAAAAAATAAAAAAAATAGAGAGAACTGTTTTGTTTTTTTTCTAATTGGTCGAATAATATATAATTTATTTATCTTTTAATATGAATGATAAAAAAATAATCTGATGAGGGCAACACACGATTTTCACTTATCTCGTTAGTTAAAATCAATTTAAACAATGTTAGAGTTTTTATTATTACATTAAGTTTTGTTAAAAACATATTTTTTAGATCAAATAACAATATAAATATTTTATTTACGGTAATTTAAGCCATACTATTTTTAAGATTTGTCCTGAGCACACCGAAGTGGTCTCATGTGACTCATTTATACAGCGAGTTAAAGTGGCTCATTCCCTCTATCCGCAGACAATATTTCCTAGGATCATTCCTTTACCAAATCATCCACTCCGAGCTACCTCCCTATATCCAAAGACTTATGCAATTTAAATCCACTACCTCGAAACAAGATCGCGCCATTCTAACCTATACATTCCTATCCATAGAACAAAAGCTTTTGATCATTCCCTTCTTGTCCGCTCTACTACTCTCTGGAATTCCCTACCTACACACATCCGCCATGCTTCTTCCCTACCATCATTCAAGTCTCAGCTGTTCCAGTACCAATTGTCATCACAAACAGACGCTCAACAAGCCTGATATTCCAAATCAAATATTAATTCATAAAGAAAATTTATTATTCATTGTTTGTATTAAGCTTAGTTAATGAATCAGTTATTATGGACCAGTTTCAATCTTTTGTTTTGTTCAACACTTTAATCTATATGAAGTCATTTATTTTACTTTATTCTATAAGAAGTCATTTATTTTACTCTTTTATTTTATTGTATACTTTAATCCATTTTTTCTTATGATATTGTAAATGGAAATTAATTATAATCATTTGGTCTTTCGGCCAGGCGCATCGTATATCTTAATTGTACATATCAATTTTTTTTTTCTATTCTATTTCTACTAGACTTGGTAATTTAAACTCAGGGTTATTCCTGTGAAAACTCGAATTTAAAATTTTATACGATCACACTACTTTCCCTTACTATATGTTTCATCAATAGGTTAATAGAAGTAAAAAGTAATCGGATTAAATCATTATTAATACTCATGGACAAACGTTGTACTGGAATAACTTGATCACTATATTAATTTATTTATTGTCAATAAATGTATCTTTAATCTGGAAGGGATTATATTTATGTTTAGGTCGTTGACTAGGCTGTGAAGCAGGTTGACGGACGGATATGGATCTGGCCTCTAAATTGTGTCGGCCCGGCTAAACTAGGGGCAAGGACGCAGCTCTAACACTCTTTAACTCTCGCCTTATAATGCAATGAAATGTATTAAGAAATATTTCATTTCATTCAGAATAGATGCTCATTGGATTTTTATATCTCATGTCCACCCTTGTGAATTGGTCATGATACTAATAGCAGAGTTCAGTAATATTCTATTACCCCTCACGTTAGAATTTTATTAATGAGCCTAATTATGGTTAATTATTTCTCCTACTCCTCTCTGCCAATGGAAATTAAATAATGTATCGAATTCTAATTCGAGTTTTGAATAAAATAGAGGCTTTAACGCTGATGTGTATGTATAGGAAATTTAATTCGTTATTAAAAAATAATTATACTTAATTATTATTCGTTTATTTAATTCTAAATGCACTTTGAACCTTTCGTCTGTATTTTGTCGCTTTAAGATAACCACTGTAACTATAAAATAGTCTAATAATCTTTCAATTTTTTAAAATTTGTATTGTTAATATTTAAATAATGTTTTTTGCATTTTATATTCCTGAATGTATCTTCTAATTTAATTTTTTTTTCTCTTATATATCATTTTCTTTCATAAGTCGGAAATTAGAAGCATTGTTTTCAATTATTTTATTATTTTGATGTTAACTTATGGGCAGCCAATCTAAATATTTTTTTTTCTATGAGTTATTATTTATTTTTAATGTAAGCAAAATTTTAAGCATCGCAAAATGTAGTCATCGCGGAGACTCAAATGGACGTGTAAAGTTGTTGGGCTCAGTAAAGAACGGATTCCATAGAAGTTGGTATTCAATGAACTGACTGGTAGGCGTCTAAAAAGTAGGCCGAAGCGTCGATGGGAGGATTGTGCTAAACTCTGGGGCTTGGGCTTGAACGGTGATCATTGAGCGAATCTGTGTAGGCAGGATTTGGTGGTATCGGTATTGAACCTCCTGGTTCGCTAAGCCTATTTTTATTTTATTTTAAGCAAAATTTAAAGGTGTACGGAATATGAAAATCAATTTTAGGTTTTTTGTTTTTATTGGTTTAAATGGATGAAATTTTATGAAATGGATTATTTAAGATTTTAAAAATAAAAGATTTACCAAACATTTTAATAATTTTACTGGCACTTATAATTATAATAAATAGACCATTTTTTCCGTTTTTAAATGTTTGAAAATACCGTACCTTTTAACGGAAATAAAAAAAAATATATATTTTTTTTTCTATTTTTTATTATCTTAGATTTAATTTTACTGATAAAGAAGCTACGGATGGTATGTTTATGAGTAAATAATACGATTTCGTGAATAAATATTTTCATATCGATATTTAGAGTTTGTTTGTTCTGGGTTTTTAAACTTTCCTAAATCACAACAATAATCATGCTCACAACTTAGTAGTTCTGCTTTAAATCTTTATAATTTGCTATTGAAGTTCTTATTTGTGAAATTTAGGAATTTAATAGCAAAACAAAAATAGCATTAATAATACATAAGCCACTGTTAGAATACGGTCCTGAGATGTGCTCATATCTTTCCTCTCTGGCTAGAATAGCTTAGAATAATAATAATGATGGAGTTTAGTTGACCGTGGAGAATATTAGATGAGGAAGATGGTTGGGGGTGCGGTCATCAGAAAGAAACTACTTTAATGTGTATTGAATGTGTCTTTAACGTGTACTACTTTTTAATGCGTGTTTCTTTCTGATGACCGCTCCCACAACCATCTTCCTCATCTAGGATAATAATAATAATGTAGAATACTCCATGCTGTATGCTTTGAGCCGTTACGAATACCTTATAAATTTGCAATCACTATTAAATAAAATAAAATACTTTTGAATTTCAAGAATTAATCACAAAGATGAGATTTATATTTGTTTATTACTTTCACATACCTATATATGAAATATATAGTAGGGAAAAGTACTGCGATAGTGAAAATTTTCTAATTCCAGTTTTCGACGGAAATATACGTTTTAGGGTCTCCTAAGTCCAAATGACCAAGTCCCGCAAAAATATCTGTGTAAGTGTCTGTGAGGTAACTCCTGGGCGGAAACGAAAAGTCTTATAAAACTAAAATTTTATATTTAAGACAATTATACGTTTGAGATGTTACAGAATCTTTTTCATCAAAATCAGCTGACCGGAAGATCTACTTTATACCATGCATTTTGCACTTTTATACGATTTCTTTAAAAACGGCTCTAACGATTTTGATTAAACTCCATATATCGGTGTAAAATTTAATAAGCTTTAATATCATGTAGGTTTCATTCTGATTAAAATGGTCTGACAGGACTTAAATGCCGATATTTAAAATTTTCTTTCTCTAAAGAACCTTTAATTTTGTAAGTTCTATAAAAATAACCATACTATCTTGTTAGCATTGATAAATAACAGCTAAATATGCAAGTTGAACGAATTTGAAAAGCAACTAAAGTAGAAAACTGAATAAATATTTTGTTAATGCAATTTTTGTTTTTGAACATAAGAACTGTAATATACTTGTATGATATACCGTTAAAAAGCTAAAGATTTTACAAAAAACATCTC
Source organism: Piezodorus guildinii (assembly GCA_023052935.1). NCBI lineage: Eukaryota > Metazoa > Arthropoda > Insecta > Hemiptera > Pentatomidae > Piezodorus > Piezodorus guildinii. The sequence goes on from CM041293.1 coordinate 94,597,170, forward strand.
ATTCACAAGATTAAAGGTTAATAGGGAGTGATGAAATGCCGATAAAACAAGTGATTATTTTAGATAATAATATAATACATTTTTTAATAAAACACATGTTTCTATTTAAATCCAATTTAAATAATTCTTTAATCATTTATTTTCGTTTATAAATTTGTTTAAAAATTCTTGAATGGATATAAATAATGCAGGTAAGTGAAAGTCGTGTGTTGCGCGCACCAGATTTTTCGAATTCCAGTTTTCAACGGAAATATACGTTTTATGGTATCCCTGGGTCCAAGTCCCGCAAACAGGTCCGTGTGTGTGGTAATTACCGGACGAAAACGTCCTATGCAACTGATATTTATTATTTAAGACAACTATACGCTCGAAATGGTACAGAAACTTTTTCATTAAAATTAGCTGACTGGAAGATCTACTTTATACTATGCATTTTGCACTTTTTTACGATTTTCTTTAAAACGGCTCTAACGATTTTGATTAAAGTCTATATATCGATGTAATATTTCATAGGCTTTAATATGATGTAGGGTTCATTCAGATTGAAATAGTCTGGCAGGGCTTAACTGCCGATATTTAAAATTTTCTTCCTCTAAAGTACCCTTAATTTTGTAGATTTAAAAAAAAAAATTGGAACACATCTTATTAGCACTGATAAATAGCTGGTAAATATGCAACGTGAGCAATTTGATTAATAAATAAAGAAAAAAGGTGAACAAATATTTTTTTATTTAATTTTTGTGTTTATAAACACAAGAATTGTAATATAGATGTATAATATCCCGTTGGATAGCTACATATTTTTGAAAAAAATGTTATAAGAGATAACAAACATAGGGAAATGCAAGACACGGTGTTTCCATGGTCTTCATCTATCCAATCTAATCTATTTGGAAATCATCCATCCAAAATAACAGAAGAGAGAAAGTTTTATTGACAAGACCCAGAATAGGACACACACGACTAACGCACCAACATTTACTAACTGGAACGCCAAGACCATACTGCGCACAGTGTAACGTAGCTATCACTATAAAATACTGACAGACTGCAGGCAACTGATAGGTGTCAGCCTTTCACATCATTTAGATACCTCATTAAATAACAATAGAACATATATCCCAAATTTGTTAAATCATTTAAAACAAGTTAAATTATACGAATCGATCTAAAGCGACCTAATTATATTTGTAGTTATTTTATTATGATTAATTTTTATTCTTTATTTATATCAAAATTAAATTATGTTTGTAACAATTTATTTGCTTTCATCTATGAACTGTTATTAGTGTCATCTTTAGAGTAGCAAAGTTTTACGTCGGAAAACATCACCATTGTTGTGGATTGCCTGTACCAATAAAATAAATAATACACGGAATTTTAAAGGTTAATGGAGAGTGATGAAAAGCTGATAATGCTAACTCATTGTTGTAGATAAAAAAAAAAGATAGATTATTTAATAAAATACATGTTTCTATTGAAATTCAAAATAATTATTTATTAAACAATTTGTTTGTATTTTTTAATGTATTTTAATATTTTTAAATTGATTTCAACAACGGTGGTAAGTGAAAGCCGTGTGTTGCGCGCACCAGATTTTTTAAATATATTAAGTAGCCGCTTAATTTTGATTTGGAATATGATTTGGACAATTGGCTGTCGCGGTTTGAGATATCGTGCTACTTATTATATGCTTGTCGAGGTGAAACAGTCCTATCTGGGTTGGACGAACCAACGGTCAGCTGGGATATTGAACACTCCTAAATCTATGGTTCAGAAAGCTCAGTTCACCATTGCCTGGAACATTATCATACTTGCTATTACTAATCTGAAAAATCTGGTGGGGGCAACACACGACTTTCACTTACCTCCTTTTTTAAAAAGGATAAGAATATTTTTAAATACAGCTAGAGATAAAAATGAGTGAAACTATTAAATAATTAATTAAATTGAATTTTTGTATAAACATTTTTGATTAAAAAATCGTTTATATTATTCTCTAATATAATCAGTCAGTTTCATCGGCTTTTCATCACTCTTTATTAACTTTTATAAGCTTATGTAAAAAATATAATTTTTTCTAAAATCTTTATCTTTCTGACGGTATGTTATACATTTATATTACTATTCTTATTTTTTAAAACACAAAAATTGCATTAAAAAATATGTTTGCTCTTTTCTCCTTTAGTTGTTCATTAAATTCGTTCAACTTGTATATTTAGCAGTTTTTTACCAATGCTAATCAGATAATTTGTTTTTTTTATACAATCTACAGAATAAAAGGTACTTTAGAGGAAGAAAATTTAAAATATTGACATTTAAGCCCTTTCAGACTATTTCAATTAGAATGAAAGTTACATGATATCAAACCCCATTAAATTTTACATCGATATAGCGACTTAATCAAAATCGTTTGAGCCGTTTTACAGAAAATCGTAAAAAGGTGCAAAATTCATGGTATAAAGTGGCTCTTCTGGTTAGCTGATTTGATTTGATGAAAAAGGCATTGTAACATTTCGGGCGTATATTTGTCTTAAATATGAAATTTTAGTTTTATAAGACTTTTCGATTACGGGCTGGAGTTAACACACACAGACACAGATCTTTTTGCCGGACTTGGTTATTTGGACTAAGAGGACCCTAAAATATTTGATATATAGGTAAGTCAATGTAAAGGGGATTGATGTTCTAGTCTGGAAAGCTGAAAACGTATTTCAAACAATGCTGCTCCTTTATTGTCGTCTCAATGAGAGGTGTTCAGTGTTTTTGTTTTCTTTTGTAATATAAATATCCCATAATTAAGCCTACTTATGAGCTGTGCCTGCTTCTACTTTTGCACTCGCTGCGTGTATTTTGAACCCAGCCTTGTATAACACCTGCGTTTAATTAAGTATGGTCCATAAGAACCCGGCAATTATTCGAATGAATAATGCTAATGATACTTTCCACGACCACTAATCTTTTTGAATTATATCGCCTACTCTGCTACACAAGGCATCCTTCTTTATTACCGTCTTTATTTTCCTCCGTCCCCTCCCTCCCTTAGTCACGTCACCCGGCGTTTTAGTTTCTGGGTTTTCTCATTTTTTGCCGCCGGTTCCCACCGTGGCTCGGGTAATTGCTTGATTATTAGTTATTTGGCCTGTAATACTGCCCTAATTTCGAGCAAACAATGAGACATCTTCACTATTCTTAGTGGTATGTATTAGGATAATATATAATTAAACCAAACAACTGATATGACAATGTCTATGTTTAATTTAAAATGCAGATGTATCATCCTTACAGGTTTTATATAGAACAAAGAGTATTAACTTTACTTTAAATAAAATTCAATATATATTCAAAAAGAAAAACGTGTGTGTTATTGTATGTTATTTTATTACGTACAATCATTTTATAATTTTGAATTTTATTTTATTACTTTGCTCGGCTTTATTTTTTTAAATTTTACATCATCCACCAACAGGCCAAGTGCCAATTACAGGCAGTGAATTATAAAAAAAAATGACATTACACTATGTTAATTACAATAATAATAATAATTAAAATTCAAACTAAATGGGAATGTACTACACACCAGTTTCTTTTATGTAATGAAACAAAAAAATATATATGGATATATTCCTAACAAATATCATAATGTAACTAAAAATAAATAAAGCGTTAAACAATTTATTATAAATATGCTCCTATAAATTTAGATTTATGCAGATGTAATTTGCGTTTATTGTAATAGTATTTTTTTTTTCGTCACGTAAAAATAATTAATGTATTGTTCAGAGTCAAAAAGTAGCATATCAGAAGAGCTAAGCACACTCATTCTTACTCAATACCTCTTATGTGATAGTTGTATTTCTTAACAGTTCATTTATATTAAATTAATCTCAATTGTAGGTAAAAATTTTCACCTTAAAAAAACACTTTTTCAGATGCATAGTGAGTTATTTGAAAATAAATTTTTATAAACGTGACGAATTTTCCAAAACATCCATTGCTATTTTTGAGATACTGCTATGACTAGAACAAAGAGTGAAAAGTGACTTTCTTTCATAAATATTCTAGCAGAATCCAAACCCACGGGATATTTCATGTTGTGTTGATTTGCACGTGACTATGTTGGTAAGGGTAATCTACCACTTCGCTATTGCTCAGTCAGTTACCTTTTGAACTAAGCTCAACGAATAAAGTTATTTTTCAGTGCTAGTTCTTAATATTATTCTGTCAAATTTACAATAGCAAACGTAAAGGTAGAAATAGGTTTAATTAACGTAATCGTTGTATATAATCAAAGCTCGTTTACTACATACATGTGAAATGAATAATATGCTTTAATATCTTTGTTATAAATTATGTATGTTTGACAATATTGGTCAGATTAATACGACTTTGCTTTGATTATGTTACAAATTTGATTACTTTTCAAAGTACTTAAAAACAAGTTTGTAAATGTTTTAGAATTTTTTTTTCAACTACTCAGGAGAATAATTGTTCCAAACCAATCTATTTACACATAAAGACTGTAATACAAACACTACAGGAAAAAAATCAGCTTCACCACCATTGTTGTTAATTTGTTTATTTATTTAACGTCCCTTTATGCTGCTGTGCCTAATCGGACGATGCGCTACAGTGGGAGTCCTAAATTTTGGCTATCCAGATGTAATTAGGATACTGATCCTTAAAGAGTACCTGACATCGCACAAGCTCGGGACCACCTTTTTACGTCCCATCCGAAGGACGGTATAACTAAATATTTTTTACTTCCATTAAAAAATCCTAGGGCCACCTCCGGGATTGAACCCGGGACCTCGGGCATAGGAAGCTGTTATGCCAACTATCATGCTACAGATAACCCCATACCCCACTACCATAGTTATTTTTGAAATACTTTGATGACCAGAAAAGTGAGTAAAATGGTACTTTCTTTTATAAATATACGTATTAGAACCATATCAAAAAATGTTTATTCATCATATTACTTTAATTCCAGTATTTTGTGTTGGGAGTTCTTCAATATTGACCGCAATCCACAGGGGGCTATCAAGTATTTTCATTGGTAAGGGATTGGATCGACATGCATGACTAATCGGTGAAGAATCAACTGATAAGTGGGCCGGTCCAGTTTCTCGGAGGATGACAAAAAAATCTCGCTTCCCACTGTTTGCTTCTTACTGTACCCTGCTCTACATACATTGGATTGAGAGCTCGCCGATAGCTGGGTGGATTTACATCTTGGAGTTCCCATTTAACGCTCTGATATTAACGAGAAAGGCGCTATTGTAAGAGCGGACAAACAACTCATTGTTGGCTGAAGTAAGTCATCTCCAGTTTCCATGAAGACATCCATCACCGCAATGTACATGGCGGTTTCTTTTTTACATAACTTCAGTTATACCACAATTAATTCTTGAAATAAGATTGGGTCGGGAAAAAATTCTAAAGATATTGCAACAATTGAGACGTTGATTTTCAAAAGGTACTAAAGGACATTTTTTACGAAATTGATATTTTTACATATTTATGTTCTCCTCATTTAGTTTTATCTGAATCTTAAATTTGATTGTATCTAATGAACACTTAAGTCCTTTAATAACGCGATTTAGAAATAATATTAATTTCTTAAGAGACTAATTACACATTTAGTTTCGTTCTAAATCATACTAAAACATTTCATTTCATAACTTTAATATGATGTTATTAATATAGTAAAAAAAAAACAATCCTATATTCTAATGCGAAAAGAATCAAATTAGCTGGTTTAATAATATAATAACGAGAGATTTTGGAGCTTCCTGTAAAATTTCCTAGAATGGATATAGTACCTTTTGGGGAAGTCAACGTCTCAATTTAGCATTTTATTTATTCAATAACTCTTGCTTGTTTGAAAGATTGACTAGAACTACCATTTATGGTATCTTTTATTATTTTATCAATTAGGGTGTGTTGATTATTTATTTTGTTCTTGTCAAATGCAGAATCATAATAATCTTGTAATGATTTCCAGGTTTATCTCATTTCGGATGTCGGTTATCATAATTTTAAAAAAAATATCAGACATTTATTACTACACGTTTTATCAATTTAATTTTCAGAACGGTCTGAAGTATTTCTTTTATAGTTTTATAAAGAAATTATTACTGAAATACATTCTACAAATAAATAAAAAATATTGCCCAATTATTTAAAAAATGTCTATCACAATAATAAGAACAAACGTGTTATACTACCAGGCACAATTGTATTACTTAGTTCTTAATTTAAAAAACGTTACGCTATTGTAACCATTCAACGCGTTAAAGCAGTTACCATAGAAAGTACTACGAAAAAATCTGACTTTCACTTACCTCGGTTGATAAAATCAATTTAAGAACTATGAGATAATGTTAGGGAGTTGAAAATGTTTAAGGAATAATATTCAGTTTGTTGGAAACATGTGTTTAGATTAAATAATATAACCATGTAAAATTGTGATGTACAATAATCAGTTAGTTTTATCGGTTTTTTATCATTCTCTGTCATCTTCTGCAATTTTGGGTATATTTTCTAAAATCTTTAGCAATTTAACGGTATATCATACGTCTATATAATATACCGTTCTTACGTTCAACAAGACAAATATTACGTTAAAAAAATGGTTTTCCTCTTTTCTCCTTTAATTATGTTAATTATTTAAAAAGTGGTCTTTTAAAGGGATATGTTGTTTTCGACTCAGGGGGCCCCAAAACGTGTATTTCCAGTTTATATTGTATTTATATAAAGTAGCTGTTCCAAACAGTCGATTTTAGTAAAAAAGTTGCTTCAACATCTCGGGCGTGTGTTAACTTTGAAATTTCTGTTTGTTTTTCGCGCTAGACTGACCACATACGGACAGTCACTCTGACCTTGTTGGGGAATTTAGTCATTCGGTCTCAAGAGAACATGTAACATGTACTTTCGGTGAAAACTGGAATTCTAAAATTTTCACAATCGCAATACTTTCCCTTACTATATATTTTATAGGAGAGCCCGTGGCGGAGCGACTAGCGCGCTAGCCTCTCATGCTGCAGGTTGTGAGTTCTAGCCCCAGTCCTGGCGGGGATTTTATAAGGATGTAATTAAATGGAGGTTCACTCACAGCCTCTCTCCCGGGTATGTCAGACCCGTCAGCCAAATGGTGGCCACTCACAAAATTAGGCGTAGGGATTGATGACCCTACCCTAGAAATTTCATCCAGAAACGCGAGTGTGATCTCCCAGGAGATTAAACCGCGAGTCCCAGGGCCTGCACAAGCTGTCGCGCAACTAAAAAAACAAACAATATATTTCATAAACAAGCAATTTAAAGAAAAAAAAAAAAAAAAATATATATATATATATATATATATATATATATATATATACGAATTTCATGTTTTCAAAATAACATTAATTAATTTTCCACTCACGTAGCGCTTGACCTGTAAACAGTGATATCTCCATAACACGACTGGGAGAAATTGGCATCCGGCTACAAATTGGACAGCCTATAATCACGGAAAATGAAATTGGGTTATCGGGCAGGTAGAAGGGTATCATTATCATAGTTACCAATGCTCGGGCCTCCTGACATAGAATCAACATGGAGGCATCAATATGTCAGTACTACGGTTTTCATAAAATTTATAGCTAGGAAGGCCCAACGGGGCTCCATCAATTCGTGATCGCTCTCGACTGATACATTTTTAAAACGTTTGCTACCGCCTGTGATTAGGCAGCTGCGATCCCAATCCCGCTGGGCGCACAACCTCTAATTTTAATACTAATTCGATTTATATCGATTATCGGTATGTCGATTCTACACGCCTCCGCGGCTACAGTAAACCCTCATACAAACAATGTGGTCTGCAAATGAACTTGGCCGAATTAATATCCTCCCCCCAGGGCAATTTTATCGTGGATGTAGGGACATATGAAAAAAAATTGTTTTTGATTTGGCTTTGTTATCTTTAATAATCAATAATGTTATTGATTATGATGATAAAAAAATAAAATCCTTCCGCTGAATTTAATTTATCGATAACTGTTTATCCTCCTGGGTATATCAGAATCTCATTGAAAATATAAGATGGTATGTAAAAAGTCTAAAGCGCGAAAAGAAATATAGTGTAGCTTTACAATAATGACCTGAAAATGTGAGGAAATACTAAACCAAACAAAAAAATCCTGTAACTAGATTTATTTTTGGAACACTTAACTATTTTTGGCGTCCCGTGACTCATTTGTTAACTTCAGATTCATTCTTTTATTAAGTTTCTTACTTACTATTTTCCATGATTTTTATCCGTCCCCATTCCTTTTGCAGTTCCCTCAATTTCCTCCAAATATTTAGATATCGTATTCGTTCAAATTATGTATTTGTCCGTTTTTTATCAGTGCTAAATAAATTATATAGTTTTTTACAGATTCTACAAAATTAAAGATAGTTTAGAGGAAGAAAATTTAATATATCGACATTTAAACCCTGTCAGACTATTTCAATCAGAATGAAAGCTACCTGATATTAAAGCCCATTAAATTTTACATCGTTAGAGCCGTTTTTGAAAAAACCCTGAAAAAGCTGGTTAGCTGACTTTGATAAAAAAGTTGCTGTTTTTTCGTTTTCGTATTAACACACACACAGACCTTTTTGCGGGACTTAGTCATTTGGACTCAGGGGACCCTAAAAAGTGTATTTCGGTTGAAAACTGCAATTCGAAAATTTTCACAATTGCAATACTTTCCCTTACTATATATTTCATATATAGGTAGGGGAAAGTAAAAAATTCACGAACATTTCCACATTATCTGCCGTAGTAAACCTTTTGAACCTTTTGGCATTTCCTTTTGTCAAAAGATACCGAGTAACAGTTAATGCTGTTCTATATGTTTTTCGTCAGAGGCCAACTCGAGTTTTCGTATTCGCGGAGCATATAAATATTGAGAAGTTCGATATTTAACATCTAGTTTCACCGTTCCTTCCCAGCGTGTTTTGTTTATTATCCTTAACTAACTCTACTCAGTTACAAGAGTGGAATAAAAATTTCTAAAGAGAGGGAAGACAGGATGAAACATAGCCCGGCACCTAATCGATTGTGATGGTTAAGCTCGGAGAAGATAGTCAGCGATAACCCAATTGTTGGAGGCATGGAAGGCCCTAAGTCAGTGGAGGTCACTAGGGCTTATGTCTTTATTAGTCTAAGTATAGAGTTGTTTAACCAGCCTGTTGGTCCCGAGCTCTGGAAAAGGGCCAACTTACCCTGCCCTACTTCCTTATCCTTATTTATTTTATTTTTCTTCTGTCCCCCATCACAGCCAACTTTTACAGGATATTAAAATTATTTTCAATATTTCCACTACAGCTTTAATAATAATAATAATAATAATAATAATTCTTTATTTATTCTGGGACGAGTCCCTTAAGAATAATAATACAGGAAATAAGCAAGGGTCTTAAGACTAGAGTCTTAGAGTAAAAAAATTAAGAATATAAAGATAAGTAAAAATAACAACAGAATTGAATTAATAAGATGAAAAAAAATAAAATAACTCAAAAGACAACTTCTGATAAAATGTGAATACAAGAAAAATATAAATAAAGATATATCTATATGTTAAAATGAGTACAGAAAATAACATATAATTAAAAGTACAATAATATTATTTAAAAAAAAATTAAAAATATATAGTTAAAAAAAAAAAAAATTACAATGCTTCTATATTTTTGTAAAATTATATGTGATTTAATCTTTCATCTTTGAAAAGATAATCTTTTTAAATAATATTTGCTACGAATGTATCCATTAAAGTTAAATAACGTATCTGTCTGCTTTATTTGTTGATTTTCCCTGAAACTAGGATCTAATTGGGATTATTGGGGAATTGGATTGACAGGAAATGGCTGAATAGACGGGATTTGAATGTTGAAAGAGTTTGGGAGTGACGTATGTCGGAAGGGATGGAATTCCATAGAGATGCGGAGCGGATTAAGAATGATCTATCGAAAGCTGTGGATCGATGGGGCGTTATATACAGATCAGAAGGCCCCCAGCGGGTGTTACGAGAACGAACGGAGGATTTGAATTTAAGGAGATCAGAGATGTAGAACGGACATCGGGATTGGATTACTTGGTAGAGGAAGGATGCTAGGAAGTACTTACGGCGGAAGGAGGGGTAAAGCCACTTTAACTCTTTGTAAAATCGGGTGACAGAAGTGTCTCTGGATATCCCAAAGATGAAACGTATAAAGCAATTAAACATTCGTTTTAGTTTTGCCTCGAGATCCCCAGAGACACTCCCATACACCGCACAGCAATAGTCAAAGTGGGGAAATATTAAGGAGCTAACCAAAAGCTTACGGGTTTCCATTGGAAGGAGAGGACGTAGATGATTCAGAAGTTTTAATGTGGAAAATGTACGACGGGAGATTTCAGTAACATGGTTTTTCCAGGAAAGTGTTTGATCAAAGGTAGTGCCGAGGTTTTTAACGGATTGATGGAATTTTATTGGATTGTTATTCAGAAACAGAGTAGGAATCGATGGAAGGGTCTTAAGGAGGGGATTGGAACCTATTACAATTGCCTTGGTCTTCTCAGCGTTCAAATTGAGCTTGTTCTCAGCTGCCCAAATGCTGATTCGATTCAAATCTTCTTGAAGCATTTCTGTGGCTAGTAATAGGTCGGAAGGAGGAAAGGATAGATACATTTGAACATCATCAGCATAGATATGGTATTGGGAATGATGGATGCTTAGAAGAAGGTCATTAATGTATACTGCGAATAGGGTGGGGGATAGTGATGATCCCTGAGGAACACCACAGGACATAGGTAAAGTCTTGGAAGGAGGTTGACCTGGGACAACTACATATTGTGAGCGGTCGGAGAGGAAGGATTTGAACCAGCGTAAAGCACTGTTGGATAAAGGAAGATTTTGTAGTTTGGTAAGGAGGATATTATGGTCAACTGTATCAAAAGCTTTAGAGAAATCTAGAAGGATTAGGATGGTTAATTTTTGGTGTTCTATGGCGGATTGGAGGTCGTGCGTTATTTTTAGGAGAGCGGACTGTGTTGAATAACCAGGTCGGAAGCCGGATTGGAGAGGATCAATAAGGGAACGTTCTTCTAAAAAAATTGATAATTTTATTGTAATTTATTTCAATTCTGGAGTATAGAAAGTACTTAGGGGATAGGGAGATGGGTTGCGAGTTGGAGATTATTTTATAACTGTCATTTACTTTCATAAGATTTATTCTACTACAAAGGGCAACGTATATATTAAACGTAAATTTAAGGGTCATCTTTATCTAATAAAAGAGTATTGAAACATCCTAATCAGATTTTGAATTCATCTGTAAAAAGGAATCCGCACACAAGACTGAAACGACAAGAAATTGCTCTCCGCTTTCGGTTACTTCAACACTTACTTGACAGACGCTATAACCTTCCACTTGGCTACAAAAGGCTCATCTATATCACCGTCATTAAGCCTTTCTCAACGTACGGAGTTGAGCTTTGGGGCTCTACTAAATCATCAAATTCTTCCCGTATTCAGTCCTTACAATCCAAAATCCTTCGAAAAATCCTCAATGCTCCTTACTTTGCCACCAACAAACTTATCCATAAAGACCTAAATGTGCATATGTTGCTGATTTGGCCCGTACAAGGTATCAATCCTTTCATGACAAACTCCACTTCCACTTTAACCTAGTTAAGTGGAAAGTTTCCATCCTTGCTTCCTCTTCCATTCCTGACCATCCTCCGAGGCGTCTGAAAAGAAGATGGCCTCGAGACCTTCTAGTTTAGATTACCCAGTGGAGTGGTGCCAACGGGCATTTTCTCTTCATGTCTTTTTCATGTATTTCTGTTTGCTAATTTACTTGATGTATTAACTGATACAGATGTAAAGTTCAATAAATAAAAATCTGTAAAATATATTTTTTACTTTCCCTTGTGAAAAAAAACCGATAAAACTATGCGATTATTTTAGATAATAATACAATCGATTTTTTAATTAACACGTTTCTATATAAATTCCATTTAATTAATTCTTTAATGGTTCCACTCATTCTCTTACTGTATTTGAAAATTCTTTAATTGATTTTAAAAACGAAGGTAAGTGAAAGTCGTGTGTTGCCCGAAACAGTTTTTTTTTTTTTTTTTTTTAAATTGACATATTCAAACAACTTAATCCGGTAATATTTCGTCTCAATTAGGAAAGTAATTATAATGCTAAATTACCTCAGTCATATACAAGATAATAAATTTATAAAATATCTTTTGACCCCCTCCCCTTGCTTTGCACGGGTAAATTTGAGCTATTTGTCATTTATTAAAAAAAAAAACAAAAAAAAAAAACAAGACTGTTTGATCTAGGAAGTTCTGTCATTACTGCCAGTTGTTACAAAATGACTTAAATGCAATTATTTCTTGACTTTACATTACAGATTGAAGTTCAATTTAGTACCCATCAAAATCCTATTTAGTTTATAGAGAAACATCTGTTTTTATGAGATAATCTGAAAGTAGAAATAATGTTAGTTTATTTGTTATAAAATCTTACTTACTGTATGTAAGAATAAACCTCTACGAAAATGTACGAAGGCAAGACTGTATCACCATAATCATCTCATAACAACATTACAAATATGTTTATATGTTTCTGGGCTTTAAAAAATTGCTATTAACTTTTACGACTTATTTTATTTCATATTAACTTAAGTCTTTTGCTTTCCGTTAATATTATGCGTCTTTATTACTACTCATATTACCGGATTAGTTTTTTTTATTACTTCATTACAAAACATTTAATTTTCCCTTTTAAAGAAGAAAGAACTTAATTGCAATGTATTTTCTTATAAACCTTCAAGAAAGAAAGCTTTAAATGCTAGTAAAACCGTATTAAAATCTATCGCCTGGTTCAGAAGAAGTTCGCGGAAACCAAAAATTGCGACATCATTTTATATATTATAAAAAGATATATGAAATTATGTGTATGTAAAATGATGTATTATAGACCCTAGGCCAGCTCTTCCCCTCATAAATGGAGGAAAACCGGGACCCGAGGGATTAGATTGATTATTTGTCTTAACAAAAATGGTCTAAAGTTGTTTGAAATGGAGCATTTAAGGTGCAAAGACTAATAAATGAAGAAAAATGTAGTCTCAATTTTTCGCATGTTTCTGTAACATTTGTTTATGAAGCATATCCCGTAGATTTTTCTCTGATTAGTATATTGAAAATAATATTTTCCTTATTCTACCTTAACTTAATTCGGTGAGGATCTTGTTCTATCTTAACAATAATTTTTTAAAATATTTTTGTGATGTTCTCACTCTACATTGTGTATTATTTAAAAAAAATAAAATAACTAATTAATAAAAAAATAAGATAAATAAAAACCTGTACCTCTGCAACTCATGAAGGGTAGTTAGGGTATGGAGGGTTCAGAACTTCAGATATTTGTTCTGTTGCATAGCCGTTGGCGGTAAGGAGGCGATCAGATCTAGATTCCCTCTCTCAATTCATCGTGTACTCACTTCATAGAGACTGGATGTGCTCCAGAGGGGTCTCCATACCTCCGTGTCGCACCACGGTAGAAATAGTATAAATAATTCTGCCTCAGTCGGTGTTCCAACCAGGGACCCGGAGAACAGTAGACTAGTGGTCTATCACCGACAACGTCTCTGTAATTATTGTTGTTACTCAAATGTTTCAAATGATGAAACTATCTAGGCTTCCTTTATGCTGTCATCATCTTACATATAAGAACAACTCAGTAGCTTCTATATAACAATGCACTTGTAATGCAGAAAAAAACCTATGGTCGATGAAGAAAGTTGAACGAGAGTTTTAAGACCGATCAGTAACCTATTTGTTGAGCTACAGATAATATTTCTAGCTTAAATTATTTGGTGTTAATATTGTAGTATGTCTAATTTGTTCTGTCAACTATTGGTTGATCTATTTAACAACAGATTTAATTTCGGCAATTTCTTAAAACCCCTTTAACATCTAGGTCGATCTTGGCGGTACATTAGAGATGTCTTGATTCCAATAATATCCCCTCAATTATAGCAATATTAAAGGAATGGACTCGGTGTTTAACCATCAGGGTTCTGATTATGTTCTAACTCTAATCAGTATAGCCAAAGGATTGTCACAGACACAAAGGGACTTTACAGCTATAATAATTTGCTTCTGTAGCCCATAGCCTCACTTTGCTAATTGTGCTCAGTCGATTCGGGTAATCTATGTAATTTTATCTGCTTTCTTCTGAAAAAAAGTAAATGGGATTAATTAGCTTTGTTCCTTTTATTTTGTCATTGAGGTATGTTCATTTCATTTGCTGCTGTGGTTTTACTCGGAAAAACAAGTATATGTGGTTTTGAGAGTGACATTTATAATATTTCCATTTCGTTCTATATTAAATAAAATCATGCCAGATTTATCTTCTCTAAACTGAATTTTATTTATTATATATTTCCAGTCTGGATAGAACAAAAGAGGTCGTAGAAAGTTAAGGACACTTCAAATTAATTTTAAATTTTTATATTTAATAAATTTTATTAGAGCTAAATGAAGTAGAAACAAAGGTAAGGTGATTAGTTTATACATAAGACGCTAAGACCTGAATTTTTTCACATAAATTCAATTTTTATAGTAATAAAAAACCTGTACCTCTACAACCTATGAATAGTCACGGGCTCAGTACGTATAAAGATTGATAATCAGGCCTAAATCACACTCGATCGCCAGGTTTTTCCCCAATTTTGGGTAGCCATTTTGAGGCTGGGTGTGCCCCTGGAGGGTCTGTCGCCAGGGTCGCTCCACGGCAGAAATAACAGAATAAATAGCTCTGCCTCAGCCGAGATTCGAACCTTTGACCAAGAGAACTGTAGCCTAATGCTCTTGCCACTAGGTAACACCGCACCGTTAGATTAATTAGCTTGGTAATATTTAATTATGTTATTTTTAATTTAAAATATGGACAATTTTATTCATTTGTTTTATTATGTTACATATATACATCAATTTTATATCAATATTTACATATTTGCATTTTTCCACACTCAGTCCAAAAAAAAAAAATCCAATTTTTCAGTAGAAAGTTTGTTATTGGTGTGTAGTATACTCGGAAACTATTATGGTTTATGTATTTTTCTATGGACATCATAGGTAGTATAGGCTTTATAAAATTTCAATATTTTTTTATTTCTTCGATTATATAAAGAAATTTATTTTATTTTAATATTTGAACCTTTTGAATAATTTCCAAACAATATTCCTAATCCCAAATGTTCGCGATTCAGTCATAAAACTTTTTGAAACAATAATTAATAAGTTTGAGAGGGTTTGTATCGGAATAGTTTTCAATGTACAGTTTTTTAGTTAGGTTCCAGTCAGGAATAAGTGTACTTAATTCAAAATTTTTTTTCAACAAACCTAAACCATTTAAAATTTAAAAAATGTATAGGTAACTGATTTTGTGCGTGGAGGCACTTCTAGGCCATGAGCCTAATGGATGGTGCTTGGAGTCGAATATAGCCTAAGCCGATATATTTTTAATGAATGTATTCAGTGATTTTGTGATTTTTTAAAATATATTATCCGAACTTACGGATTATATTTAGAACTATAAGTAATAGCTTTGTCTCTTCCGTCGTAAAACCTGACAATGATATCCTTTGCTCCTCTTAAGTTACGTCCTTCCCTTTTCTTCTTCTTTAGAAAAGAAGATGGTTTAGAGGCGTAATATAAGTGGAATGAGGTAGGGTGAGGCAAAGTGGCGCATTAACGACTTCCAAAGGGCCCCAGTTTCGAACTATGCCCGTTGTTCCCTTTGATTAACGTCTCAGGCGATGTAAACTTTTTAGCTTCTTTCTGCAAACTGCTCTCCACCGAACTGTGCCACTTTTCATTAATCTCTATTACAGGTAGTCTCAGTTTCGGAATTTTTTTCTTTCGCTTTCCGTAGCTGAGAAAATATAGCTATGCCTTGGAAAATTGGGTACCAAGTTCCTTGTGAAACTGTTCAAGGTGCAGTATAAAAAGATGAATTTCTTTTGACATATCTTTATCTCCAACGATAATTCTCGTGGATTTCTTAAAAATTGTCGACACCTGTTGTGTTTCTTGTTGCTCAACGCGAGTCTCTTTTTTTAACCATAACTGTTTTTATCTAGTGCTCTTAATAGCAGTAAAAAGTCTGTCTGGAGATTCTTTTCAGTTGTCTTTCTTCTGAAGGACTAAAATGTTGGCCAAAAGGTCTACTCAAAATAAAAAATAAAAAGTGATCTTATTTAATCCTGATCTCTTTGATGGTCGAAATCATAATTAATCAATTTATTTTATTCATGTGTTCTAGTTAATTTTATCTTTATTATCTATTCTGCTAAATCATTAATCTTATTTCCATTTGTTTAAAAAATTTATATAAAACAAAGGTTTTGATTATTTGTTAGGCTTTCAATCTAAATATTCTAATAATTAGCAATAAATTCTGATCTTAGTTATGTTAATAACTTATGATATTAGTTACATCTTTTTATTGGTAAACATAATTATTATTGTTTTATTTAATTTGTATTGATTTCACCCTTCTTTGATTTCGTCTCAGGAAGAGAGAGGAGTAGTAGGGGGGGGGGGTCACCTATGGTTTAATGGCCAAAATTACAGTATCCTATGTCCAAATTAGCTGGTTCATACCAGGCAAATGGTCTTAGCATTTTTTAATGGGGTTAAAAAGTTCTTAGTTATACCGTCCTTCTCAGTGGATTTAAAAGGTAGTCCCTAGCCTGTGCTATTTCCTGTACTCGTTAAACAACCCTATCCTAATTATAACTCGATAAGCAAAATTTAGGACTCCCTCTGTAGTATTGTCCGATTAGTTACAGTAGGATAAAGTGACCTTAAATAAATAAACAACTACTGACAATGATCGGGATTTTAATTCAGTTTTGGTATATTATTTTCAATAATGAACCTCGGTAATTGACAAAAAAAAAAATTACCCTCCCCCCTTCTAAATTTATGGGCTTACGTCTCATGATACATAGAATCCGAATAACTAATTTTAAAGCGTAAACAGCTTCCTATGCCTAAGGTCACGGGTTCAAACCCGCAGGTGGTCTTAGGATTTTTTAATAGGAGTAAAAAAACCTTAGTTATGCCGTCCTTCGGAGGGGACGTTAAAGGGTGGTCCTTGTTGAGGTAAATGGGTTAAATAATAACTAGCAGAGTCGATAAAAGTTAAATATAATTATGAAAAAGACTCATTACACATAAGGACATATCAAAACACCATGCGGGCATGAGCATGGTACATCAACCTCCTAATTTAAAAAAATCCGTTTGTTCGTAGTTCATACATAAAGAATTGTGGTGGTGATATATGAATGGGTCCTGTGTTATAATATTCTTTTGTACTCTTGTAAAATCCGTGTTTACTTTTATTCACCCGTTGCTCAGTAATCATTAAACAATTTTTTATTTATTATTTTTACTACGGATGTAAGATAAACAACTAGTTTAAGAATTATGTACGTTTTTTTCACAAAAGCATGAAAACAGAAAACGTTTTGATTCCAGTATAATCTAATTAAGGAGTAGAGTTGAGGTTTTCCGTGTTCGTTATGAATTATCCAGCACAATTTAAACGTGCTGATTTTATTGCTGAACAGGTGCGAATAATTTTATTTTAAGTAGGTTAGGGTTTTACTGGCGAAGGAAACGATAGGAAGATATGTGCGGTATTGAGCTCAGATCTTCCGACTGATATCATCGACCTCCGCTTTGTTTCCGTTCATTTCTATTCACACTTGTACGTGTTGAAAAAGGTTTCATGCCACGAACCCTTCACCTATAGCTGTGCTCGTGAACTGCCTCTCATGACTGAGTGCAGTTCTCAACTGGAATATGTGATCTTAAGGGTGAAAGTGAAAACATGCCGGAATTTCATAATATTCTCGGCTGCGTCGGCCTTTAGTCTGCCTTGCTTACACGGTATCCTATAAGAGGCTGAAAAAACCATGAATAACTTATGATTCCATCTCCTTCTTTGTTTTTTTATTATTAATAATTTCACAGATTGAATTTAATTTGCATATTTTCATTATAAAATAAATATATATTTTTTTATGAATATGCATGTTAAGAGGTAGCTATAATGAGGTAGGGTGCATGTTTTTAGTACGACATTAATAATTTCTTGTTTTATGCCCTTCCTTGGGTATGAAATATTAATCATACATAAATTATTTGTTAGGCACTTCATTAAATCCATAATTCAAATTGTAAATTAATTTGAATTAATTAACAATAATGTTTGGAAGGGCAACTATGAAAGGGAAACAAAATCTTAATTTGATATTCTCTACTTGTAAATAAAATTGTTCATTTTATTTATTTATTTTTTAAAATATTTTTATTGAAATTTACACGTTGTATATTATAATACAGCAAGTAAATATGCTGAGTAATGATAAAATACATGAAGAGAAACTGCACATTGGCAGCACTGTTTATTAGTGAATCTAAACAAGTTCTAGAGGCCATCTTCTTTTCAGCTTCCTCGACGAATTATGAAGAATTGAAGAGGAAAAACGGATAGAAACTAGTTGATTGGAGTGGAGTGGACATGGAGTGATTACTGGTACGGGCCAAATCAGTAACATATGGAACATTAAGGTCTTTGTGGATGATTTTATTCGTGACAAAGTTAGGAACGCCAAGGGTTTCGGATTGTAAGGATTGGATAAGAGAAGAGTTTGATGGTTAAGTGGAGCCCCAAAGCTCAACTCCGTAGGTCCAGGTACTCCTGGAAGGATTAAGTGAAAGGTTAGGGCGTCTGTTTAGTAAGTGTTGAAGTAACCGAAATCGGCAAACTTGTTTAGTAAAAAAGATACTTCCATATTAAAAAGAATAAGGAGTAACTGTGGTCGTAACAATCATGGGTTGACATTAGTGTTTGTAAAACTATCGAAATACCACACCATCAAGAACCAAATATTGATATTTCCTCATTCAACCAATAAGTATCGGAATAAATTATAACACTCTCCTCCAAACGTATTGACAACTGTATTAAATAATGTTACAAGTAAATATGCTAAAAGAAAAACGACTTAAAACGAATGTGTAGAGAAACAACACGTTAGCAGCACTCTAGGTAAATATTCTAAATTAGAAGGTATCGGGACTTATTTTCAGAAGCCTCGGAGGACTACCAGGAGTCGAAGAGTTAGAAAGGATTGAAACATGTGGGTAAGGGTGGTAATTGAGTTTATAATGGAAGAAGTAGTACCTGGTTCGTGCCAAAGGGACAATAAGTTCCAAAAGGCTTCAAACTATGAAATTGAAAGCCTAGGTAGTGATATGCTGTAATCTTCCAGCCGGTCCATAAAACATTAAAAAAAAAAAATTAACATTTTCTCAAACGTTGGCAGATTTAAACTTTACCGAATCTTCTCCTTCTCTTCTGTATAGGAGTATACTGGTACTGGTGCCGGTAACTCCTGGGTAAAAATAGAGCTAAGGAATATCTCAATTTGAGAAATTTTAGATGAACTTCTACTATTTTATTAAATAATCCTCGTGGTTTAATTCACTCGAAACACATTTTCACCCACATTTTTCAAAAAAAAATAAAAAAAAGATATGCTAATGAATAGTTGAGAAAACACTTCATTTAAACAGTCCAATGTGTAAATATTTAAGATAAATTTCGGTTTAAAGTAATTATAATTAAAGGCCACCACAAAAAAAAAAAAAAATTCTTAATTTATTCAGCTGCTTCCCTCATTGGAGACAACTTTTTCTAAACTAACTCTTATTTCTTTTTTTATGCGATAAAACAAAATAAATGTTTCAGAATTGTAAATTACTTTTTTCAGAGGAATAAATAAAAGAATAACGAATCTAATGCCGGTGAGAGAGAGTTTGTGACGTCGGGGTCCTAAGGTGATCTCTACTCACCCTTCTCTCTAACCGTTATAATATTTCCTTATGCAGTGAAAAACTCCCGGTATCATTGGGCCAACTGTACTCCTCTTCTTATAGCCAACGGCCCATCATCTTGAACTGTTACCTATCGGCATATTTTTATGTTAGAGGTATCGGAAAACAGTCCCAAAACCGTGAAATTACTAAGTGGTTTCTTTATTCATGGGAATAAATTCAGTCCAAAGATGGTTTTTCGTCATTCAAAGTGACATAGGTTAGTATATTTATTTACTCGCTATTATTTCAGAATATCTTCGGTAGTGTTAGCTCTTTTTACTTTCACTTACCTTTATAAGAATCATAAAACAAGGTTAAAAGTAAAACAACAAAAAGTTTTGCGATCATAAAAATGTTCATATAATTTATATTACTGATAAATTTAGAATGATCATAATACATCTTTAAATATTGGGTTGTGTCACATGAAATGTCCGTTTTGAAGGTAAAGGATTTTTATAAAAATACGATATGAAAACAAGATAATTTTATTCGAAGTATTTACCTTGCTAAATACTTATTTACCCAATAAGTCTTGCTGCCGCTCAGTGAGATCATGAGGTACCCATGTATTGAGCCTTTTTACTTTCCCAATACACTTAAAATATCTGGAAACGGTAGATGCACTTGCATTTAGTTGTGCTGAGAGTCCTTTATCTGTTTGGTAGGGGTTTCCTTCTACTGTATGTTTGAGGACATCGTCTATTACGGACGGAGGTCTTCCTCGAGGCAAGTTTTCCAAGTCGGTATCCCCAGCTGAAAACTTAGCAAACCAACGGCGAATGGTCCGTTCATTAACACTCCCTTCCCCAAACACCTTGCAAACATTTCTAGCGGCCTCAGCTGCTGAATGGCCGAGTTTAAACTCGTACAAAAATATTACTCGAAAATCGTGTGTTTCCATGTTCATATTTGGAGGTATACTAAAAAGTGGGTAATTGATTGGGAAGCTAATGTTTATAATACAAAGGTAGATGATTAGTAACTGTTTACTTTAAATATGTAAACATTCGGAAGAAAACAACAGAGACCTGCAAAATCCTTTATGTATTTCAGAAACTATAAAAACGGACATTTCATGTGAAACAACCCAATAGTATTAAAAATTATTAATCAATTCTTTAAATTTGGATGAAATTTATCGAACCCTTGCAACTATTTTTAAAATTATTTTTCTTCTGCATATAAGATTAATAGTTCTGCGAAAAATGGCATTTTTCTATCTCTTTGAATATTAATATAAAAATATATTTTGTACTTAGGGAACAGCCGATGAAGCAAAATTTAGAAAGTTGTTGTGTTGAATACTTCAGAGCTTTGTTTCAAGCGCTTCAATGGTTATTTCTTGAAAGCTTATGCCTTGCATTTAGTGTAACGATGAAGGGGTTGTGCTCTTTGAAGTCGTTCCAGATTGTAGAGCTATTGTCTGTGAGCTTTATTATCAGTGTCTCCATAAAGTATATCGTGTTTTACAAGCGAAATACTTCGAGGAACGAAGTAATCTATTTTTTACACGATAACTCATCCGGAAAAATCCGTAGAAAAGATAAAAATCTCTAGTAGTGTGAGAAAAATCTAATTCTGATGCAGTGATAAATTAATGTAACCCGTATATATGTTTAGCAATAGATTAAACAAAAAAATATTTATTGATATTTACAACTGTATTGTACAACTACAACACGTCTAGTAAGTAGGCTAAAAGAAATTAGACCTGAGCAAGACATGTAGAGCAGCTATTCAGCGGCAGCACTCTAAAAATATTCTAAACTAGAAGGTCTCGAGGTAATCTTTTCAGAGGCATCGGAGGATTGTCGGGGATTTAAGTCTAAGAAAGGATTGAAACTAGAGGATTAGAGTGGGAATGGAGTTTGACATGAAAGGGATAATATCTGGTTCGGGCCAAATCAGCAACATACGGAACATTAAGGTTGGTTGGTTTTTAAAATTTTAATGGCACAAAACATATTCATTTTATAGAAGACTAAGTTAAGATAAATAGTATAAGTTAAAATATTAAAAGAGATATCCATTAAACGATATTATAATATATGTATAATTCTACTTGAGATAAATGAATGTTAGATAATATTCAAGAGAAAAGAATAAATAAATAAAAAATAATAAAATAAATAAATTAAAAAAAAATAAAAAAATTAATAATAATAAATAAAGATAAAAAACAAGTAGATAAAATAGATAATAATAAAAATAAATAAGTAATAGTAATACATTAATATTTAATTGAAAAATAAAGTAATAAATATAATAATTAGAAAAGTAATTACAAAAATAAGTAAAATAAAATATAATAGAATAGAAAAAAAAAAAAATATATATATATATATATATATATATATATATATATATATATATATATACCTATATATAAAATAATTTAAGTCCAAAGAAAACAAGAGTAGTTCAAATAAGCTTGTAAAAATCCATTTGAGAGAGGAGACACATTAATTCATCAATCCTTTTTCCATTGTTTCCCAAAGCATCTGCGACGTTGCTTGGTATTCTATTTTTGTTCAGCTGCCTGATGTAGAAGGAACATTCTTCAAAAATATGAGCTATGGTCAAGGTTTCCCTACTTGCATCTTGGGGGCAATTCTTTTGATATTATGTGCCCATGCGTTAGCCGTGTGTGTCCGATTCTCAGGCGGGCCAGAACCACCTCTTCTCTACGGTCGGTGCGACTTGAGGTTTTCCAAGGTTTTACCTCTTTCTTAATCGCTTTGAGCTTACTTGGATAGCTGTTGTTCCAAGTTTCTTCCCATTTCTTCAATACATTTTCCATTAGTGGACGTGCTAGCTCTGATGGTGTCAGTAGTGTCCTACCACGACCTGGGAGTGTAAATGTTCTTTGTGTTACACAGAACATTAAGATCTTTATTGATCAGTTTATTAGTTACGAAGTAAGGAGCATTGAGTATTGTACGAAGGATTTTGGATTGTAGGGTTTGGATACGGGAAGAATTTAATGGTTTAGTAGTGCCCCAAAGGACTACTCCGTAAGTCCATATAGGCCGTATAATAGTTATGTAGATGATTCTTTTGTAGTTGAAGTGATGGAATGGTTGAATAAGTGGAAGATTAGAGCATTTATCTAGTAAGTGTTGGATTAGCCGAAAACGTCGAGCAGTTTCTTATCGTTTTCAGTCTTATATGAGGGTTCCAATTAAGGCGTTTGTCAAGGTGGGGTTCTAAATATCGGATCTGTTCGACTGGAACTAGCAAAATGTTATTGAAGGACACTGTAGAGCTGGACGTCACAGCTTTACGATGAAGGGTAAAGGAGATTAGGTGGAATTTATTTTAATTTTCCAATTCTGACACCATACAAAAATAGATTTAATTTTAAAAAATACAATAATATAAAATAAAACGATATTCAAGTTTTAAATGTGTACAATACTATTTGCGTTAACATTTAAGAATCATTTTTTTTTTTACAATCACAATATTTCATATCTAAAGATAAATAAGTAAAAAAAGAAAAAAAAAAATCTGGTGAAAGATATTCAACTTCCTTCTTGATTTCTTTCTCATTTATTTATTTAAAATCACGTTTATGCTGCTGTGGCTAATCGGATGATGCTACAGAGGGAGTCCTAAATTTTTCCTATTCAGTTTTAATTAGGGATCTCTACCAAGTGACTAACATCGCACAAGCTTGGGACCTCCATTTTACGTCTTATCTGAAGGACGCAATAACAATGGATTGTTTAATCCCTTTACAAAATAGTAGGGCTATCTGCCGGGTTTGAACCCGCAATCTTAGGAATAAAATGCTGTTATTTTGGCCACTAAACTACAGGTAGTTAACTTCTAGATTTAAAAGCCACAGTTTGCTGGCATGTCATATAGATCATAGATCACTTTTAAATTGTTTCAATGTATGTTATAAATAGTGGACGAGGATAAAAATGTTTTAAGATTAATATAATAAGATTATTTTATTTAGTTTTCAAAATATTATTCGTCTGGTTCCGTTTTATAAATGAATAAATACATACATACATACATAGATAGCGCTACATCCCGTCCTCAGCCTAGGTCTCCTCTATTCAAATAAATAAATAAAATATATTTATGAGATGTAAAACAACTTTATGTTAGCTCGATATACTTTAATTACAAATAACATAGTTTTTTCTCCGCAAAATTTTTGTTGAGATTAATTTTCTTAACTTAATTAACTTTTTAACTTTTATGTAATTTGACTTTATCATTATTTTCTATACATATTGTATGAATGTTTACTACATCACTATTACTACTGTTCATTATGTAAAAAATTGTAATATTTCTCAATAAAAAAAAAAAAAAAAAAAAAGTTTTCTATAATTTTAATGTATCATTCTAAGACCGAAATTTCCTTTAAATGTTTTCACAACTAAATTTACATCCATGAAGAAAGAGAAACTAAATTTATTAATTTCACGAGTAATGTATGGTTGGTTAATTTAACTAATTTACTATTGTCAGTTGTTTGGACTCGAAGTTTGTTTTGATGTTTATCTAGAGAAAGGTTTTCTCACTAACCGCCAACTCCAACTTCATGAAATGTTAAATTTACTCGTGGGTTAGAGGTACCTATCGGAAAGTTTGCATACTCTGAAGCCCATCTTTCTGAAATGTTAAATTTTACAATGTGGAAGTTGAGCTTCGTGCTCAAGCTTACTTATTCAGGCCGTATATAGCCGACTTAATGATGAGATCGCTGCCTTCCTTGTTTCTGGATGGCCTTTAATCCACTTTGATACCACTTAAGTATTATGAAGATCAAGAAACAAGGTATCCTGTCAAATTGTTAACTTTCTAGATAATAATTCACAACAGTGTGTATCTCTGCTGGCAAATTTCAATAAAATATATCCATTTTTTTATTATTAAAAAAATATCTGTTTTTTTTTTTTCGTTTTTTTGTGATCGCTTGGAAGAATTGTTCAGAACCGAAACACATCGGGATAATCTAGCGTGTTAGTATTGCTGCTGATTGCATCAAGTGCTTGAAAAGTTTATCACTTTTTGCTGTATTTTCCATGCTATAGTAGTTCACGAGTTTGGTTCAAGTAGAAATTACATATAAATTTTCTGATTAATATTTAAATAGAAGTTTCTGCCTTAAAATCACTATTAATTTTTAATTTTTTTTAAACATATGTATTATATACAGCGCCGACAGATATGCCGAGTTGAAGTGGCTCAATCCAGTTTCTCGCCGACAGTATTTCCTGGGAGTATTCCTATTCCGCACTTTTAAAACCCAAAGTCCATCCTACATTCTTGACCTACTCATCCCTTATTCATCAGTACATTCGTTTAACACAAGATCCCAACCAACTAACCTCTATTTGCCCTCTCATCGAACATCATTCTTTGAAATATCTTTTAGTTTTCGTGCCACCTCTCTTTGGAATTCCATACCTACCTCTATACGCAAAGCATCTTCCTTAACCTCATTTAAAAACAAATTATTCAATCATCTCCTCAGTAATTAGTCTTCCGAAGAATTGTATAAAAAATTAAGAATAATAGTCATATTTCAAGCTAACAAAAACTTGTTTTTCTCTCTTTATACACATGTTTTCTGTATTATATAGTCATACATGAATGTTCTATTGTCGTTGTATTTACTACACTATAAATAATGCAAGTAGTAGTCATATGTCGTTCAAGCAAGAGTATTTACTATTTTTATAAATAATAAAGTATAACCTTAAGTTTGTTTTTGTAATGTTATTATTTTTAAGCCAGACATAATACTCACTCTTGTACTTTTTTGTTATTCTTAGGGGACAGAAGTCCCAGAATAAAATTTATTTTTCTTCTTCTTCTTCTTTTTTTTTTTTTTTTTTTTTTTTAAACATTTTATTGATATTTACAACTGTACATATAATATATACAACAAGTAAATGGGCTAATTAATACTTATGGGCGTGATAATGTCTAGTGAAGAAACTACCCAGTGGTAGCACTTCAATGTCAATTTAATTACAGTAGGTCTCGAGGCCATCGTCTATTCAATCGCCTCGGAGGGTTGTCAGGAATAGATGGGAATGATAAGTTGCGTACAAGAGGATTCGTGTGGGTTGGGAGTTTGGAATGAAAAGAAGCATATCTGTTTCGGGCTAGTTCTGCGACAAATGGGATATTTAGGTCTTTATGGATGATTTTATTCGTAACGAAATAAGGAGCATTTAGGATTTTGCGAAGGATTTTGGATTGTAACGATTGAATGCGAGAGGAATTAGATGGTTTAGTTGAGCCCCAAAGCTCGATTCCATATGTCCAGATGGGTCTGATGATGGTAACATAAATGAGCTTTTTGTAATAAATTGGAAGTTTTGAACGTTTGCCTAGTAAGTGTTGTAGTAGTCGGTATCTACGGGCGGTTTCTTGTCGTTTAAGTCGAGTATGGGGATTCCATGTAAGACGTTTGTCAAGATGGAGTCCTAGGTAACGGATTTGTTCAACAGGTATGAGTGGGGTATTATTAAAGGATACAGTGGGGCAGGAAGTCATCGGTTTGCGACGAAGGGTAAAGGTAATTTGGTGGGATTTGTTAGGATTTATTTTAATCCTCCAGTTCTGACACCATTCCTCAATGGCTGTGATGTGAGACTGAAGGGTTCGGGATGCAGCGGATGGATCATTATGGACAGATAACACACAAGTGTCATCCGCATAAGTTGTGAGGACAGTGGATGGATGGAGTGGAATATCAGCTGTATATACCGTATAAAGGATGGGACCTAAGATACTACCCTGAGGTACACCTGCAGACTGAGAAAATACGGAAGAGTAGGAAAGGTTATGATTTACTTTGAAGGTTCTATTAATGAGGTAGGATCGGATTATCAAGTAGTATGTTGCGGGAAGGAATTGACGGAGTTTATAAAGGAGTCCTGGGTGCCAGACTCGGTCGAACGCTTGTTCCACGTCGAGAAAAGCACCCGTGCAATACATTCCGCGCTCCAATGTGGAGGATATAACATCTACCACACGGTGGCATTGCTGAATTGTAGAGTGGGATGTCCGAAATCCAAACTGATGGTCAGGAATTATGTGGTTCATTTCTAGGATCGGGTAAAGGCGTTTCAAAATGAGTTTTTCTAGGATCTTACCCATGATGGGCAAAAGGGAGATCGGACGGTATGAGGATGGGTGTTCAGGAGGCTTTTGAGGTTTTGGGATCATTTTGATTATTGACAGTTTCCAGAGGGTTCAGGGAAATAGGTGGTTCGGAGCGTAGCATTGAATATATAAGTAAGGTAGAGGATTGCTTTTCGAGGTAACTGTTTTAGGATATAGGATGTGATGAGATCGTGACCAGGTGCTTTTTTAGTACGTAAGTGATGGATAACGTTAATTATTTCAGAAGGATGAAAGGCTTTAGGAGGAGGGGACATTTGGAGTGGAATAGCTAGTTCTGCTTCAATATGGTCAATATGGGTTGGATTAAGGATTTCAGGATGTGGATTAAAAATTTTGTAAAGGTGTTCACCAAATATGTGAGTTTTTTCTTCATCTGATCGAGACCAGGTAGAAGATTCGGTAAGGAGTGGGTGATTAAAGGTTTTAAATTTGAGCAGAGTTTCTTCTTCTTCTACATCAAGTAAATGTGATGGACACAGTAAACTGAAAGGAAATACATGTAGAAACGCTACCCATGTGCAGCACTCTAAAAATATTCTAAACTAGAAAGTCTCGAGGCCATCTTCTTTCTACACGCCTCGGAGGATTATCAGGAATCCAAGAGGATGATAGGATGGAAACTAGAGTGGAAATGGAGTTTTTCATGGAATGATCGATATGGTTGGTTCGGGCTAATACAGTAACATATGGAACATTAAGATCTTGGATGAGCTTATTAGTGACAAAGTAAAGAACGTTAAAAATTTTACGAAGGATTTTGGACTGTAAGGATTGGATACGAGAAGAATTCGATGGTTTAGTAGATCCCCATAGCTCTACTCCGTTAGTCTATACCGGTCTTATGATGGTCATATAAATAACTCTTTTGTAATTTAGAGGAAGGTTGGAGCGTTTGTCACGTAAGTGTTGAAGTAGTCGAAAATGTCCACTATTAATTAAAGAAAAAAATACGCAAACCAAATTATGCATTATTTTATGTTACGACACATTCTTATAATATTTTTATTAGCTAAAAAATGCTCCATTTCTTTTCTTTTTAGTTATAGAAATAACGGCTCTTTATTTCTTACTTTTGGATAAATTTTGAAATAATTAGGTTACTATTACAATCTCTGGAAGCCAAATGGCTAATAATAAAACTTATCACGTCAATAGCTCTTATCACATTTACCCTAAATGTATTTCGTTCTCATTATCAGAAAAGAAGGATTCTGCGTCAAAGTTCTTCCCGTTTCTTTTCCTGATGTTGGGCCTTCTGATTGGGGGTTTCCAGGTCAGTGGTACCAACAAGGAAAAAAACAAACAAAAGACTTTTATACACTGGCGGTAGCTCAACGATGGTCGTGATGTTAGAACAGAATACATCCTATACTGTTGAATAAAAAAACTTTCTTATTAACACTTTTTTTTGCTAATTTTTTTAAAGGATTAAACATTTGTAATTTGAAAAAAAAAACAACGAAAAATAAAATTGATTGACGGAAGTAAAACAATTAATTGTTTATTAAAGTGTAATGCCTTTTTTTCTCTTAGTAATAATCGTAAATATTTCCTATCTCCAGTAGTAGTTTTTTAAAAACTTTAAATGTTGAAATCCGAGTACAATTTTCAACTAAATTTGTGTTGACGATTCCAAATTTTTTTTCTTCTTTAGAAACAAGATGGGTCCATGTAGGTCAACTACTACGATGATATCCTTTTTTTTTTTTACTTCGAGATTTATAAAACAAAAACAAAAAAATAAATAAAAAAAAAAAAAAAATCGATGCTAAGCCTGGAGCAATCAATATGTAGATTAGACTGGGTCTTTTCAGACTTGAACAGCCATAGCGGGTGGACCACACTTCCGCCTCCAGGAACGAGCGTTTTTTCCTCCAGTTCCGGTCCATGGTCACTATCTGGAATAATGACTCCCTTCCAGCGGCCGCTTATTTTCGACGACTCGGTTCCTCCTATTCCTTTAATGCCAGGGAGCGCTATGCCAGTCTGGGAAGAAGCAACAATGGCTGGGCAACGGCTTGTCTCGCCCAGTTTGCCAAGTTAATTTGAAAAGAGGAACTCTATTGTATGTTTTAATGTCATAGTAGATTTCAGTAATAGTTTTCTCTTTTTTATTGTTTAGGTTCTACTCCTGGTACTACGAAAGAAACTGTAATCGGGTTAAAGTTTCAACTATTTGTGTGCAGTATTTAACGCTATCTTAGCCACCTTAGCTTAGAGCATACACGAAATAAATAAAATCAATTAAAAAAAGAAAAAAAAAAGAAGCACTATTGTCCATTAAAATAATAATTCAATTTATTATATATTTTTTTTTTTTTTTTTAGGGGAAGGGAATGAATCATTTGGCAAAAAAATCGTAAAACCAAACTGCGAAATCGCCAATCCTTTGTATCACACTACTTTTACTTACCTCCATAATTTTAAGAATTTTTAAATACATTAAGAGTTAAAAAAATAAATTGTTAAATAATTAATTACATTAAGTGTCTTGAGAAGTGTTTTATTAAATAATCTATTATATAAAAAAAAAATAAACTTTATTTACATATTTACATTTTGACAAAATGTTAACAATGATTTTGGATGAGTCATCCTTACAATCAGAAAATATTTTTGTTTTTTTGTGACTGTAATCTATTATATTATCTACGACAATCAGTTATGTTTCTTGATTTTTCATCACTCTCCGTTTACTTTTACAACTTTGTGTATTTAATTTTAAGGTCAATTCATAAAATTTCTACTAAATATAACAACACGTCATTAGATTGATATGTACGCTGTATGTGATAGCAATCCAATACAGTTGGCAATCAATAATTACAATTATTTTATTGATTTCTTGACAATCACTATCGTAAATGTCCATCGGTCATAGATACATTTTTTGCTCAAAGTAAAAAAATATTTTCTTAATAAGTTCTTTTACTTCATACTTTTACGGTTCAAAGTAAGGTTTTTTAGGGTTCAAAGTATTGCTTAGTAAAATAAATTTGAAATCGGAATAAAGAAAAAAGTAATGTAGTGAAAACCTCACTTAAAGATAAATAAACAATAAACAATAAATAAACCGATATTTCTGAACTGCACATAAGGTCATAAGGTAGGGGAGGATTCCTTGATATAACATCCTTCAGCTATATATAAATACACACACTCATACATATGAAATAATATTTGTTGTATTTTGGTATTAGTTTTGGTTTATTATTTTCAATAATGAACCTTTGTAACAAACAATAGTAGAACAAAAATTGATAGAGAATACAATTTTCGACAAAAGGAAAAGAGAAGATATTGGTTAACGTTTTGATATAACGTTCATCATTGAAATAGCTGAGATATAATGTTTTGAAATTAGCTCTAGTGATATGATATCATCCTTTGAATCATTGCTTTTCATATTATTTAATTACCTATCAACAGCTATATTATATATAGTTGTATTCTAATTTTGTTATTTGGAAATAATAAACCATTGTGTAATAATTTGCAGCGTTTTTGTATTCTGATGCCTTTCCCTGCCTAATGAAGCCTGTTTGACTGGGCATATTCATTCTACTCTTTCGTCCCCCTCCGGAAGGGCCTATATAGGGGTAGTCTATATTAGGGTGTCTATTTATTAGTCGTGCTATAAATCTCTTACTTTTATTAATATGGAGCATATTGCTTTACTTAATGGATATAGCATTAACACATCCCATGAAGGGTTGAAAAAAGTTTAAAAAATGGAAGGGTTATGCGCTATTTAAAACAAGATAGTCTAAGATCCGAACTTGAAACGATCTTCACCGAGCTGATTATAGAATGAAAAATATTTTATAACAAATTTAGTATATAAGAAAATATGTTAAGAATGGGTTGCCTAAACAAATCCTGGACCGACTATTTTTAATAAAGTGTTGCAACATCATGATAATAAGAAAACTTTTACTCTAACTTAAAGTATCAAAGGTATAGAATGTGCAGCCGTTGGGTTGCCTAACCTTTTCCTGGACAAACTATCGGTTGTCAGGTAAAAGCGGGTATGTCGATATCAGGTATCTGCACCGGCTTGATAATAGAATAAAAAATTAATAAAAGCGTTGTTTAATTGCAAACACATTCATATAAGGTTGCCTGCAAAAAACTTGGTCCTAATCTGGGTTGCCGAATTTTAAAGATTAAATTTTAACGCGAGTTCAAATGCGTGACAGATAGATCCGAGTTGAGTATGGCGTGTTATTATGGACCCAACATTGCAGTGGCACGTAATCGGACATTGAATATAAGAATGTTTGATATCTCATGTAAAATTACAGGACCTCAGCAAATCAGAACCGAAGATTTTGGGCAAAGCAATAAAAATTATCGTTTGAAAGATGATTTGGTACACTTCTTGTTTGTTTATTAAGTTTTCTTATTATCATGATGTTGCAACACTTAATTAAAAGCATTTTTTTTAAATAATTAAAAATAGTCTGTCCATGATTTTTTTAGGTAACCCATTCTTAACATATTTTCTAATATACTAAATTTGTTATAAAATATGTTTCATTCTATTATCAGCTCGGTGCAGATCGTTTCAAGTTCGGGTCTTCTACTAACAGAGCACTCTCTAGTATACAAACCTTGTTTTGACATAATACCAAAACTTTAAATTGTTATGCGAAATCTGGAAAATAATGACGCACGAATTTCAATAAAGCCTCTTATACCTATTTATGAATGATATTGATAATTAATATAAGCCGTAAATATGGTAACATTTTATTTCTTTAGGAATCTATTAATTAAAAATAATATTAAATAGTCTGTAGGCCGAAATGTCATCAGTCGATTTATTTTATTTAATTTTTTTTATTAAAGTTTTTATTTATTTTTAAAAATATGTTATCAACTGTGAATCTAGAAAATGTGATGAGTCTTATTATATAGATACCTGATCTGAATGGAAGTTAATTAAATATATTTATTTATTTTGTTTACTATTATAGGAGTTATGTACAAAAAGATGTTTTAGCATCATCATATCCCATTAATTGCATTAGGACATCTACTTTGGGCCCCATGGTGACTCTGACATATGTTGTACATGGCATCTAAAACTGCAACTAAATAATTAAAATATGGTGGTATACTAATAAAAGTAAATACTGACTACCACAGACAGACATTTTCTATAAATAGATTCTTGTCATTTATTAATGTTTAAATTTTTATTTTATGTTTCCCACTAGTGATATCAGATTCAATAAAAAAACAAACAAAGCTGTATACACGTTCTTTCTAATATAATATTAGTTCATCAATTGCATAAATATCATACACAGCCTGAATCTAGACACAAGCCAAATGTTCTTCAGTATCCGATGACCTTTTATCTGTAGCAAGATTTGCAATCTTAAGTGAACAACTGTTAATAATCATACTTTAGGTCTTATCTCATGGTAGTTCAGGTTTATTTTCAAGATACACTTTTTATATTTTAACAATATAAGTGATTAGTTAGCCCAACTATTGTTCATGCTGGTTCAGGTAATTCAAAGTTGTTGTAGAGTGTTGTGTAGCGAAATTTCCAGAAGTTCTAAAAACCTATAACCGAACGTGAAGCAATGGTTCATTAAAGAAAAAAGTTACTGTTCTAAGCACTTTTTCAACTCCCAAAAGCTTATGAGTTAATATATAATGTAATTTATTTGAAATCCATTTAATCTCGTAGCAGTAAGTCACGTTTATTAATATTCGCAACTGCGTTGCTGCTAATCGAGCAAACATGATATTTAATTTTTCTGCTTTTCCAGATCAAGGTCCTGCAAATGAATTTCATAGGTAGAGGAACTTAATTTAGTAGATTTCTCGGTCATTTTCTTTTTATCTTCGTTGTTGTTAGCTTTCAGAAAGGGAGGATGAAAGTGAAGAAAAGAGTTA
This sequence comes from Piezodorus guildinii, assembly GCA_023052935.1. Lineage (NCBI taxonomy): Eukaryota > Metazoa > Arthropoda > Insecta > Hemiptera > Pentatomidae > Piezodorus > Piezodorus guildinii. Next base: position 94,630,240 of record CM041293.1, read on the forward strand.
TGTGTCGATGAATGAAACGTGTTATATTTGTCATGAATATAAAAATTTACTGTTTTGTTGGTATGTTGATGACCTTGTGTGATACACTCCGTATATCCAGATAGGTCTGGACAGAGTAGTGTATTTTAGGCGCTTGTTACTTAAATTTAGTGATGATTTATAGTGTAATAAATGTAAAAGTTGTTAGTAACATCTTGTTAGTTCTTTTCGCTTAACATTGTATGTATTTTCCAGGTTAGACTTTTATCCAAATATGGTCCGTGGTATCGTACGTAGGTTTTTGTAGGTACTGTATTGTTTAGGATGTTGGACCGTTGGGCATGTACCTTTGCGTAGGAAAAAACTTACGTGGCTAGATTTGGAGACATTTATTTTAATGCTCCAATGAACAATTTTCCAGGTCAAATGAATTATTATATGATTATACATGGTAATCGAAGCTGTAGCAGAATCTTTGTGAAAAGAAAGAAGTGCACTGTCGTTGGCAAAGGTTTAGATGGAGGTGCAAGTGTTCTCAGGAATATCGGGAAGAGATTAGAGAAGAGGATCTACTACGCTGCCTTGTGGTTAAGTATAAAAGGGGAAATAGAAGAATCCGTCACGAAATTTAGATTGGAGAATCAGAAAATAAGTAGAAGGAAGGTGTGGTTTTATTTTCCATAGTAGATTTTTGTGCCAAACACTATCAAAAGCTTTTTAGATGTCAAGGAAAATTGCTGAATAATCTTCTTCACAAAACAAAAAGAGATAGTATCAGCTATGCGATGGTACTGTTTTACATTGGAGTGATATGTATGAAACCCAAATTGGTGATTTGGGATAACTTTCGACGACTTTCGAAGATTGGCTTTATAAGACCTAGGAATAGTGTTTCAAAAATTATACGTTTAAAGTTAAAATAATTCACAAGAAATCTATAAATAAGACTTTTTTAAATTATCATTATTAATTTTAAGGATCTTTTTATATCTTTTATTAATGTTGATTTAACGAATTGTAAGCGTTTCAGTTTTTTGTTTGTTTCTTCCATTGACCAAAGAGTATGCACAATGTGGCCACTAAATGAATGTAGAATGGCCCTTTGACCCTTATGGTTTTGTTACCGTGTGTTCTAGAACAAAGGGAGCCTCGTTACCACTGTTGTCTAACTATTGTTTGCTGTTTGCTAGGTAGGATATCTTCTGTCCTTATCCTTTATTCAATTTTCATTTAAAGCTTAATGTATTTCCCCAATTAGGTTCTCTATACATGAAATGATTCGGTATTGTAGCTATTACAATATAAGTAATTTCAAATGGTATTGTTAATTAATCTTTTCATTGTTGAAATTAACTTGATTGTTAATTAAATTCTGGCTTTGTCATTATCTACCATTCTGTGGTTTTTTCAATCAATTAATTCTGAAATCAACTTTTTTTTTTTTAATTATTGATTTACAACTGTATTGGTTAATGCAATAAGTAAATGACATGAGATAAAATACATGAAGAGAAGCTACCATAGCGGCAGGACTATAAAAATATTCTAAACTAGAACGTTTCGAGGCCACCTTCTATTCGGACGCCTCGGAGGATTATCAGGTATTGAAGTTGAAGAAAGGATTGAAACTAGAATGGGGTTAATCATGTCAATAGGGAATGGAGTTTGTATTGGACAGATTGATACCAGGTTCGGGCCAAATCTGCTATATATGGAACATTAACGTCTTTATGGATGAGTTGATTCGTGACAAAGTAAGGAGCATTGAGGATTTTTCGAAGGAATTTGGATTGTAAGGATTGAAAACGGGGAGAATTTGATGGTTTAGTAGAGCCCCAAAGCTCAACTACGTAAGTCCATGTAGGCTTTATGATGGTCATGTTGATGAGCCTTTTGTAGATAGGTGGTAGGTCTGTCTGGTAAGTGTTGAAGTAACCGAAAGCGGCGAGCAGTTTCTTGTCGTTTCAGTCTAGTGTCCGGATGAAATCAACTTTAAAATTGAAAATATCGACAATTTCATATTTGTATTAGAAAAAGAAAATACGATCACAAATTTCTTCATTCAAAAATATCTTTTACTTCGTTTTAGTTGTATTTTATTAGAAAATAAACTTTCTTAGCTTTACCTTGGCCACTGGGGAGGATAGGGGTATATTTCGAATCCAATTCACCTCTCCTCGAATATGTTGGTTTTGGGCGATTCTGATATTATATACATGTTTTTTTCCACTGTATATATTCCCAAACTTGTGCTGTTTCTAGCCGCATTTCCTTATTTTCGTGTCCATTACGTTGTGCGTACCTCTACATTTTAAGAATTTTACGTAAAGTTTGTCAGTGATAGAAAAGTACCTTTTGAGGATCTCTATTTTTCTCTATTGCATTCTACCGTTATTTCTGAATTCCAAGATATCTTTACAGCCACTTCAGTTGGGAAAATTGGTGAATTCGTAGTCGTGATGTGATTTTTTTTTTTTTTCCTTTATGTTCAAAAAACGACATTTATTAGGAAGATTGATACGATTATTCGCAATATGTCTCTGAAATATTAAAATAACTTTCAAAAGGCTTTCTTTATTTTAAATAAAACATTAAAAACAAACATCTGTTGCGCGAAACACACTTTAGTATACAAGGCATGTTTTTAAGTAAGTACCGTTTTGGAATTAAAAAAAGACGTGCAAAGATATCGCAATCATTTTATTTTTACATGAAAGCCTGTATCTTAATCTACTTTTCTACATAATTTTCATGAATTTTGAGGCACTAGTCATAACGCGGCACCAGTTGCTGAATACCCTCCTCAAAAAATTCTGCCGCCTGACTTGTAACACCACTGCATTACAAATGTTTTGACTTCGTTATCGTCTTGCGTGCAATTTAGAACAAAAGACGTGGCAAATTGAGTAAGGGTATCGTTTTGCTGCATGACAATGCCCGTCCACATGTGGCTAATCGGACCAATGATCTCATCAAATCATTTAAATGGGAAACTCATCATCCTCCATACAGCCCTGATCTGGCGCCCAGCGGCTACCATTTGTTCCTTCACTTAAAGAAACACCTGGGCGGTCGGCGGCTTCAAGATGATAACGAAGTCAAAACATTTGTGATGCAGTGGTTAACAAGTCAGGCGGCAGAATTTTTTGAGGAGGGTATTCAAAAACTGGTTCAGCGTGACAAGTGCCTCAAAATGCATGGAAATTATGTAGAAAAGTAGATTAAGGTAGAGGCTTTCATGCTAAAATAAAATTATTGCGATATCTTTGCCCGTCTTTTTTTAATTCCAAAACGGTACTTACTTTAAAAACTTGCCTCGTATTTAGCCGTATTTTATCAATGTTAACAAAATTATATGGTTGATTGTTTTGAATTTTCAAAATTAACGTTACTTTAGAGCCAGAAAATTTAAAATTTATATATTTTAATGGTCCAGCGAGATCCCGAATATTTTTCTTGGTATGATCTTATTAGTTCTCCGTAATAATCTTAAATCTCTTAAACTTTCTTGTTTTATATTAATATCTCCATCAATTTTCTATCAAATTTCAGACTTACCATTATGGAGGTTTTATTATAATTACTGAGGTAAATGTGATATAATAATGCCAACTATGTATTAGTTAGAAGCCGTGGAACTCTGTGTATTCTGCCCGAGCAATATGCTTTACCTCATGAGATAACCAACTGCTTACGGCACTTTGTGCTCCAACATGGACACTATACCGGTCGTAATCGTAAAGTCACCGTAAACTGACAGAGAAGAGAGTAATGTGCGACTGCATTATCTAAGTAGACCAGTGCCTATATGCTTCCCAATGGTTTATGTTTACAGCCTCAGTCTACATTATCGGTTTGTTCCAAAATGTGACCCCAGTCACTCTTCATCAGTTCATTCTTTGTTCTTGGTTTTTCATTCCTTATATTGATTGTATCTTCCTTGAACAATGAAAGTTCTTTTTTATATAGAAGTCGATATTTGATTATTTTTTCCATACCGTTCTCCAGCATCGTTAAACTTTCTTAGTTTCTCACAAACTTATCGGTTTTTCAACTCTTAAAATCCATTCTGGTTCGCAGTTAACGTCTTGTGATTAAGTCATGTGTCAAAAACAAGTTCTTTCTGAACTCATACTCTATATCGTTTATTTATTTAAAGTCACTTTATGGTACTATGGATAATCGGACGTTGCTAAAGTGGGAGTCCTAAATTTTGCCTATACAAATATAATTAGAATAGGGAACGAGTATCTGACATTGCTCAGGCTGAAGACCACCTTTTTACGTCCATTCCGAAGAACGGCATAACTATAATTTTTTTATCCAAAAATTTATAAATAAAACAAGGAGCCCAAGCCTGATATTGTTCTGATCAGTCTGCAACATACACGGCCGTTGATCTAGAAATAGCAGTAGCTCATCAAAATCTTTAATGAATTTCGGAGCTATATATTTTTTTTGTTGACATTTTTTGTTTTTAGTAATCGTATTAAATTTATATTTAAGGTTCGATGTACTTACATATTTTAGTTAACATTTGCATGTATTAACATTTAACAATAGCTGTTTTTGGTTTACTTTTTTTCATTAATAAACCTTTGTAATGGACCAAAAAAAAAAAAAAAAAAAAAAAAAAAAAAAGATATATATATGTATATAAATAAGACCCTCCCAAAGTTAAGAGTTCCAAAGTTTTAAAATCCGAATAACGAATAAAAAAACTTCCGTATTTTCGGCGCACGAGAATTAGTGAATCTTTTGACTACTTTATATTTTTAATCGATAAAGAATTTCACTGAACAAAAAAAGAACATTCTATCTTTGATCGAAAGCGGACACAGTATTATTTTTTAAAAGGTAATTCTATGTTTTTATGTTGCGTTTATCTTTGTTTCTTAGATAGATAGAATTTTTCGTGTTAAAAATTTAAGTCAATCATAGTTACCAGTGCTAAGTCAAAAATTGTTTTGTGCTATCAGCCGATCTCTACCCATTTTCACTACCATAGAACGGAAGACCCGAAGACTCTGCCTTAGGTATGAATACGGCCTACTGTTTGGCGGTGGAGGTGGGTATGCCCGGAATGCCTGGAACTTCACTTGCAGCAATTCCTCTCACCCAGATTTACCCGACCTAAGGCACACAATGGGAATTGGTGTTGTGTTAGGATCCTCCCCGGTCCTACTGTCGTTTCATGCAGAATGCCTCGGCTGTTTGTGCCCTCGACAATCGGAATCAGGAATTTCTCCCAATTCTGCCTTGCCTAGGCTTGGCAAAGATATTTTGTAGCTAACAGTAAGACATTTTCTTATTCATACTACATGGGGTAGTTTTAAAGTCCCTATAATCTTAATTCCTCTGATATAGAAGAACTAAGTATTTGATGAATGGAAACAAAAAGAGACAAACTGAGCTCGATGTGTTAACCTGAAAGAGTATGGCAATGTAAGACCTATTTATGTGATGGATCAAAATAACTTTGCAAGCGCTAAAATATGAGCTGTTATTGAAAACTAAAGCGATGAAGGTGTAGACCATAAGCCTTGTTTGCACTGCAAGCGATTTGCTAGAAGTGTAGAAAGAAGGATTTTTTTCTAAGGTTTAGGTTATATTTTCAGCTATTGGAGTGCTGTGTTACCCTTAAGATTTTTTAGTTCATCATCATGACTGTAACAAACAATCAATCGAAATTTTTATTAAGTGGAAATTCATTACTTCTTTTAGATGATAACCCAGTAAAAAAAAGTATCTATCTGTAAAATAGCATAACCTACTATACTTTCCAAGTGACTCCTTGGCCTAAAGGCCGCGCTATACGTCGAGTGTAGGGGAAAGTAAAATATGAAAATGTGTGAATGTTTTATGTGATGCCGGCGACTGTGAATAATAGTACACTCTGACACACTTTCAACACATTATTAATAACCGTATTTTCTTTAAAACTTGATCATTTATTTTTTAGAAACTTTTATTAAAAATAATGTTTAATATCTTAAAATAGACTTTCTATGTTAAATTGTTTTTAACTACAACTACGTTTTGTTGGAGTTTGTTCAATAAATAGTATTTCAATGCTGAAGTGTTAGTCCTCTCTGACATCGAAAACGAATAATGTTCGTTTAAGGAAGGGTCAGTAGTTATACCACGCTAACAGTTCTAATATTTAAATGAACGAAGATATATTAACTCACCCTATTATTTTTTCTGTTTAACCCGTTAAAATCATTTTATCTATTGTGATCCTTATTAAAAAACTAAAAACTAAATTGTCTTTAAATCTTTCGAGGTACTTCAAGTTATATTTGTTATTGTTATATTGAATTTAACAATAAAAAAGAATATTTAAATATTCTATATAAAGAAAAGATGTAGAGTAAACAAAATGTTTTTATCAGTTGGAAACATTTGTTCATGAAGGCTATTATTCTTTAGTTTATTAATATAAATCAAATCTTTTAGTAATTTAATGCTTGAATTAACTTGACCTGATTTAAATTTAGGCAAAGCTTCCCCATCAAGGTAATTAATTATCTTCAATTTTAGAGCGATGAGTTGTGTTTTTCGCCTTGATAATTGTTTCGACCTCTTATGTGCTCAGCCCTTCAACTCTCCTAATTAAGTAAAACACTTAATCTCTCTTAAGTGTCGTAAGTCCGAGATATAACAAGAGTTTTTTTATTATCCTTAATTTTTTTTCAGTATTTTTTTAGCACTTATGCTAAAGAGTTAAGTATATTTGATTGTTGATTGTCTGTGAATACAAGTTATGAGATAAAACATTTAAACTTTTTGTTTCAAATATAGCCGTGATCAGGGATACTGCTGCCTCCAAAATTAAATAGAGCCATAATTAAATATATATAATTAATAATTATATATATTAAACTAAATAGTTGCGGAGCTGCTAATGGGTAGTTTCCCTACATGTGAATCATTATAGTATAATCTTGTATCACATTTACTAGATGTATACCATTATACAACTACAGCTGTAAATATCAATAAATCTTTTTATTTTTTTAAAAATTTAAATAGAGAATTTCTTGTTTTGAAGTATATTTAGAACTCAAGATCATTTTACTGCTTCGTAGATAAATTGATTCCATTGTTCAACACACTATTTTATTTTTAATCCTTTTTTTTTTTTTTTGGTAAATATTGTTCATGTTAACTATAAAAATTATTTATGTCATTGAAGTATTGGATTTTCCTTCTTAAGCTTATATTTATTATTTTTATTTATTTAAATGTATAATTCCTTTTTGCTACCTTTTGGTCCTATAATCCCAGAGGAAAATCCTTGCCTTGCTGAATATTATAAAGAATTACAAAGTGTGTATTTTGAATTATTTAATATGTACCTAAAGTAGATACATATTGCACGAAACATATTTAAAATAAAAACTTATATACATTAACTTCAGAAATTAATTGTAAATCAGGACGCATAAAACGTATATAGTTAGAGCACATTAAGTACAAGGGTATACTCGAGGAAGGGATTTTGGGTCGAGGAGACTCAGGGTGTTGCCGGTATTTCCGGCAGGCTCTAAGTGTGTTGAGCTATGATATTTCTTATCCAGTTTTATAGCATCTCAATTTCAATAAATTGAAAAATTACTAAATTTCTTTTAATTAAGATAGCTCGCAGATTTTGTCTACATTGGTGCTTGCTAGATATATCTAGATGCTAGATATAAGCCGTAACCCCAATTATATAGCCTCATTAAGATGACCATCCTAAAACCTATCTGGACTTACAGAGGTGAGCTTTGGGGTTCCACTAAACCATTGCTTTACTTTCGTATCCAATTCTTACAATCCAAAATAACTTGTAAAATCCTTAATACTCAATTCTTATTTAATAACAAATAAACTAATCCATAATAACCTGGTTGCTGATGTGGCCTGAACTAGGTATCAATCTGCCAGTGACAAACTCTAGCTAGCGTGTTTCAATCCTTGCTTCTTCTTCAATTCTTGTTAATCCTCCGATGTTATTGAAAAGATTTAGATGGTCTCCAAACCTTTGATTTCGATTATTTTTTAGAGTGCTAGTTAACTAGAGTTTATCTATGATTATCATGACTTGGATAAATATCATACTCAGATTTGCTTAGTATTTATTAATATAACTGTGAATTTCAACAAATATACATTTTATTAATATTAAGATTATGCTGTTTACATCATTATGACCTGAACACTGAATTCTATAGTCCACGTTTAAAAACCATTCGTTGGAAATTTCTATTCACCTAATAATCTGTGAACTAAGAAACTACTTACATCGTAATGTAAAAATAAGAAGGTTTTGCGGTCCACATCATGACTTATATATGAAGAATTTTCGGAAGGAAAGAAGGAAAAATAACCCGAAATACATTTCGGGAAAATCAAGTTTTAAAGTTTAATGCTGGACCTTTCTCCAGTCTCAGAGTATTTTTTAAACGTTTCCATCTCACCAACCACATTTTTTTTCTCTTTTGAGTATGGACATATTAAAATGTTACACATTCGAAATAAATGTGAGTTCCTCTTTCTTCTATGGTATCTTTAGTGTAACTTTTTTTCGTTTTTATATTCAATAAAGCATTTATGTTATTTTAGGGGATCATAGTAATTTTTTTTCCTGACATATGTTATAAAATAAAAATGTTTAGTGATAGATTGATGTAAATTTAATACCGACAATTTTCTACTACCAGTGCTAGAAATACAAAGGGTTTTGTTTATTTTTTCTAACGAGATAATAATTCATAATATAGACCTTTATGATATATATATAATTATATATATAAGTTATGGACCGAGGCGAGTCGGTATCAGCTTAATATATAAACAATTAACAGCTCTTATATAAACAATGCGATAATGTATAAATAGAGGATTTATAGATGATAAAGTTAGTCTTAACACAGTTGCCGTGTGAGTCATTTGTACACCCCTTTTCTCTCATTTATTTTTATTTAAGTTGCCCGAGTCTTCATAACTTATATATATATATTTAAATCAATGTTTTTTTATTTTAGATCTAAATGTTTTTTTCAGAAGAATTAAAAACAAGCCTAACTGTTTTCTACCTCAGTGATACCCCAGTTCAGTGATACTTTTTCTATGTATATAAAATGATAACGCGATTCTTGGTTTCCGCGAACTCCTTAACCACAAGACGGATTTCGACATAATTTTCAACATCATCTAGGGCATTCCTTCTTGAAGGTTTATTAGTACGATGAAATGCGTTGCAATAGTTTTCCTCAGAGGGGAAAACTAAATTGTCTGGAGTGTGGGAGGTTTCAAGATTTTGTGTTGCCACCGTACAGTATCGTACAAATTTTATTCTTTCGGTACTCAAGATTTTATATTAAAAGAATATGACTTACCAAATTGTACGTAAGTTGATAAAATTAAGGGAAAGTTGTTATAAATCCATAAACTAACAATGCTATAAATTATTTCTCCTTTTAGGTTATTTCATGAAAACAGATGTTTTATTGTAAACTAACTGGAATTCCCATGAAAACTAAATTAAACTTTTAAAATGCATTTAGAAAAGGTTCATTAAAAATTTAAATTAGCAATAAATGAAATAAAATAGGAACTGTTTAACATAATAAACGAATAAATTATAAATATATAATATATGATTTTAATAAAATATTTTGTTTGATTTTTATTGTACCTTTATAATGATATGTTGATTTCTCTTTCGAATCCGAGAAAGTCTATATCCAATCTGCCACCGCCGGTTAGAACATTGATCACCCAGACTGTCATCTGTTTGGAAGCAACTCATTACAACACAGTGGAGATCCCTTTTATGATGCTAAACAATTCATGCACATTTGTGAGTAGAGTAGTTTGGATTCATAGGGGCGTTATAGCATTATGTATTTGGCGCCTATAGGGAAGTATATTACCCTCTCCTACATATTGTAATCTAGCTACCTATTCCCCTCTCGCTAATGTCCCCATCTCTACTATATGGTCGCTATAGTTTACCTAAAAGCTCATGTGAAAATTAAATTAATGAAACTTTATGATAGTCCATAAAGTTATAGTGTGTTAAAATTATCAAAAGCTATTTCCATTTATTTTAATTAGGAAAATAAGCAAAAGGTAATAAACTCATTAATGTTTATGAAAGAGAAAATTATAAAAACTAGTAACAATATTACAGAAACAGGAGCTCTAATGTCCTATTACAATTGAATATTGTTTTATTTTAAAGTTATTCTTATTTCTCATTTTTCTATCATTGGACGGTGTAAAAACAATCAGGATTTATTCGATATGAGATCAGTTCTCAGAAAAACAACATAAACAAACGTGCGTGGAAATTTTAATTCCCATATCCTTGTGATATATTTGTATCCAAATATTTTGTTATAAATTATTTTTCCATTCAACTTTGTTTGTTTATTCATTTAACGCTGCTACTTTAGGAGCCCCAAATTCTGCCTATTCAGGTTTAAGTAGGATAGTTATCCTTAATGAGTACCTGACATCGCTCATAGGGACCACCATTTTACGTCGCTTCCGTAGAACGGCATAACTAAAGATCTTGTAATCCCTTTAAAAAAAAAAAACTGCGGCCATCCGTCGTGTTCGAAACCGCAATATTGGGCATTATGGGCATCATTATTACTCTCTTTGGTGGTTGTGAAACGTAGTTGCTTACTTTGAAGGATTAACAACCGCAGGTCGAGACGTAGGTGGGAGGATTGTGTCAAGTCTGATCTCGGGGACTAGGGCTTGGACTGAATTGTTTAGGCATTTCAATTAAATCCCAGGAATTAATGGTATCGGCATCTAACATTTGGGTCTTCTGTTAAAATTATTTTTTTTATTTCAACATAAAAAACTTGATTCATGAAATTACTTATCTATCTATGTTGCATTCGAAAAAAAATATATTAAGCATCTTTCTTGCCTTAGCTTTAATTATTTGTATCATTTGCCTACATTAATTCATTTTCATGATTTCCATAAGTCTGGATAGCTGCCTTGTACGGTAACACTATTGACCCCTGATATTCCTTTTGAGACTTAAAACGGAATGGTTTTATGATCCTAACATAATTATCCTCTTTAGCCCACATTCTTGCAATGAACCTGGTCTCGTATCATATCCTGCCAGTTGAGGATGCTCGGTATGATTGGATGGCTGCCATGGAACGGCGCCAGATCGTCCTCTTCAGCTGCGAATAAGGAAGGGGATGTAGTCGGCACTGCGAATGAAATGAATAAGCAGTCGGAAATATCTGTGGGTTGATCGACCTATGGGGTACGGCAAGCGATTGAGCAGAGAATATGCAGTTAAGAGTGGAGAGGAATTTCATTTTAGGTCTAGCTTTTGAAAATATAACGTTATTCTTATAAAAAATATAGATTTATTTTAGGTGACTATATAAAATTGCAAAAAAACAAATTGTATGTTGGAAATAAAAACAATTGCTCAATGTGAGCCTGTTTTTTTATTGATAAATTATTTAAGTGGCTTTTGAATTATTTTAGAGGTTTTTAAAGAAATACTTAGTAAAGATCAATTAGCGATATTCTCTATTTGTAATATATAAATTATTAAAAATATATATTTATGGTCAGAATTAATTAACTGGTCATACTTACCGCTTGTAGATCTTCAAATGTCCCTCCCCATTCTTGTTTGGGAATTTCATCCCTTTAGAATGGAAACAACTTCAACCGTACCTAGCCAAATTTTATTCTCTGAGAGGTGAATATTATATTTTCTTATCATTTAAAAATGTTAAAAATAAAGGAGAAAATAATTTAATGGTTTTTAACTTTGATATATACTCATACCTACAATTAAATTTATTCATATCGCTTTAAAATTAATGAAGTTTTTAGATTTTTTTATTTTTTTTATTTGTTATTCCGCAATAACCCTTTTAGGTTATATCTTATTAAAAAAAAAATGATTTTAAAAATATTTGAAGTTTTTCAATTTAATGAATCCTTATTTTGAAAGGCGATAAAAATATCTAAAACATATTAATCATAAAACACAATCATGGGAGGATTATTCAATTGTTCATCGAGTAATTATGACTTGTTTTGCCTTTTGACAGTTTTTATAAAAAAAAAAAAAAAATATATATATATATCTATATATATCTATCTATATATTATTACTATATTTTGGCTTTAAAAGTCAGTATACCGCAATCGTTGTTTTCTCTTTAACCTTAGCAAGTTACTAGTGCATTATTATTATTATTTCAAAAAATATATATTTATTGATATTTACAACTGAATACTGATACACATCTTGTAAATGTGATACAAGACCATACTGTCGTATAGTAGACTGTACATATAGGGATAATACCCATTGGCAGCTCTCCAAGTATTATTATGATTTGTTTTGTAATGTAATATATTATTTAAAAAAAAAAATTGATATCCTTTTAGAAAAATATTACCTGAACGTGGAATTGAAAGCCGGAACATTGTTTTAAAATAATTTGATTTTAAAGTGTTAAATGAAATGATAACCTTCTAAATGATTTTTCAACTAGATATTTCAATCCGCTTCAATTACGAGTGAACAAAATAGAAATTTATAAAAATGCTGATGTGCTATGTATAAGTTATGAATAGTGCTTAGGGTAGAACTTTTTCAGTTTTATACCTTTTGATGGATATACTTAAATAATTTACAAAAATAATTAACGGAGCGCCATATTGAAGAAAAATATTATTAAAAGCTTGATATCAATTTATTTGTTTTATCACTTTTTGCCATTACCTGATTCCGTTAAAATTGACAATTGAATACAACAATGCCCAAATCTTATCGGAGCCGTTCGCTTGGCTGCGTTCCAGAAGTTATTTTTGGTGATAATAGAAATAGAAACTATTAACGATTTGTGGTTTAGAGTTTTGCTATGATATCATTATTTTCTAATTGCTACTAGTTTAGCCTTCCATCCACTTGGCTGTAGTCCATCTCAAAGTTAATTTAAAGGAAACTTTCTTAAGATGCCAGTGTGAGCTATTTTCAGTGCTGAGTAAACACTGTAAAAAAAAATTAAAAAAAAAAAATTGTCTGTTGTTTATAATATTTCTACACTTCAATTTAATGTTTTATTAGGATTACTTATTGCCTGACAAATTAATTACATGAACTTTCTGGAACAATATAAATACAAAACATTAAAAATTAAAAAAACAACTGAAAAATGGGCTACCTAAGGGGTGGTTTGGCATAACAGCTTTCTATACCCATGGTCGCGGGTTCGAACTCGACATGTGTCTCTAGAATTTTTAATGGGAGTAAAAGATCCTTAGTTATGCTGTCATTCGGAGGGGACGTAAAAAATGGTCCCTATCCAAATTAAATCTGGATAGGCAAAACTTAGGACTACCACAGTAGAATCGCCCTATTAGACATTGCAGCATAAAATGACTAAAAAAATAAAATAATCTCAAAAAGAATATTTCTTGTAGCAGTATGTGCTCTAGCTGCAAACTGGCTATTACTAACTGAAAATTAATACTTTTAGTTACTTCGTGAGGTCACTCCAGGAGTACTCAGTGGATAACAAATAAAATGGTTAAAAAATCATTTTCAAACTTTTGAACAAAAATTACTTCCATAACAAAATTACGGCAATTTTATTCCCCTGTTCTTTATTTCCTAACTCCAGCAGACAACGAAAATAATTTCGTTAAGCCCGTGAAGTAAAAAGAAAAAGCAATTCAATATTTCAAACAGAAGTTAAACTTTCAGCTTACTCAAAGAAGGCATCTCAGTTGTGCGGTTCTAATTCTTGGACTTTTTCAAAGGTTCCATCTTGATATCTAAGCTGAAAGTTGTCGAATGATGGATCTGAGTACAGAGTTTGTCAGAAATAACTTTTTAAGTAACATTAAAGTCACTTTTCACATTACCTACGGGTTATTTTTATATTACAATTTTTTATACAGCTTATTTATTATTTTTTAATAATAGTAACAGATATTCAACCTAACAGCTTTAATTGTTAGATTAAATTTTAAATTCCTCAGACAAACTCTGTACATTACCTAGGACTGACACTCGATCGAAGGATGACTTGGGGCCCACATGTCAAGATGAAAAGACAGACTCTCAACCACCGACTGAAAATACTATACTCTCTTTTTTCAAAATCATCAAAATTAAAAATTAGACAGAAACTGAATAGATACACATACCATCTTAAGCCAATGTGGACTTACGCTTCACAGATTTTTGGTTCAGCAAAAAAGACTCACATACAAAAACTGCAATCATTTCAATCCAAAATTTTAAGACTCATAACGACAGCTCCTTGGTACGTAAACAACAGAACCCTACATACGGACTTACAGCAACCAACAGTTGACCAACATATACGAACACTCTATTCTCGATTTCACATTAAACTTAACGGACACGACAATAGACTGATCAACGACATGTCAGTTGCTGAAATTCCGGTCAGAAGAAGGCTAAAACGAAGCTGGATGAGGGACCTCTCAGCTAGATTAAAGCCTTGGAAGGGGTGCTGCTGGGCACTTTACTTCCCCATGCCTACCATGTCTAATCTCATTTTGTCCAGCACATTTACTGATTGTCAGCATCTTCTGACAGGTGTAAATAAAGATATAAAGAAAAAAAAATGTTGAAGAGTATATCACATTCAAATAAAATCTTCGGAACAATCTCTTCTGTTTTATAATGTTTATTAATTTAATCAATATTACAATAAACGTTTCGAGGTTTATATGCCTCATGTTCAGAATCTACCGGTCAGCAAAGAATTACATATCTTTCAATAATTGGTCAAAATTCTTTGAAATATCCTTATTTTGGTATTATTAATAGTCATTTGGTAAGTATTAACTATTACATTATCACAATTTTCAATTGTATCCATAGTCAGTTTAAAATTTACACCATCAGACAAGGAGTAGACTTCTTTGGTGGATTCAGAATTTCTTTGCTGACCAGTGATTCTAAAGATGAGACATATAAACCTCGAAACCGTAATTGTAATATTGATGAATGTTGATTGTTCCGAAGATTTTATTTGAGCTTTAATTGTTTTTTCCTTTTTAATCTAGTAATTAAAGATGTCATCAAGTGTGAGATCCTTAGCGAAACTGGTTTTATATTGAATAGTAAAACGTATAGATTTTGTATATTTTACTTTTGGTGAAAAAACTGTTAGGATGCGTTTATACAGCCGGCGTTTTGGAGGCTGGAGCTGTAGAAGGTTCTATATAATTCCAGGATCCCACTACCGCTCCAGCCACCGGGTTCGCGTTCAGTATAAACGGGCTATATTGCTATTTTATTTAGAAACTTGAAGTAAAAGGTTAGTTCCGTTTCAAATAAAGGAGGAAGAAAAAAATGAAGTGAATTTATTTAAATTTTTTTTCATGATGCTAGTAATATGGATATAAAACGTCAATTAGTACCCAAAGATTTAAGTATCTTAGCTCTACAATGAAAAGGAAAAGGAAAGCCATTGAAAAGAAAATACTTTTTCGATTATGAAATTGCAGTGTCCTTTTTTCAACTTTACGAAAAAATAAAAGTTAAATTTATTAAACTATTTTACTTTTTGGACTCTAGGTATGTGAATTGTTGCCACAGAGTTAATTATTTAGATTATCAAGAGAAGATAACCGGCTTAAACAAAACTTTTGCGAGTAACATGGGTAAATTACAACTATGAGTTAATATGTTACAATTCCGAATTGATGCAACCTAGTGAACTGCATCCGGTTAGTATAAATGAGGTGATATCATACCGATTCTAATAAATTGCCATTACATTTGATGGGCTTGGTTATGAAATAATTGCTTTCTAGCTAGTTAGTGTTGGAACGTCATTTCTCTCTCTCTCTCTCTCTCTCTCTCTCCATATATATTATATATATATATATATATATATATATATATATATATATATATATATATATATATATTAACTAATAAAACTCTACTAGACTATTGGATATACTCAATTACCTAAAAAACCTTAAGTTTAACTATTTTTGTCAACTTCCATCAACCAGTTTCGCAATTATTTTTTAAGTTAATAATATTTTCTCCCTGCCCTCTATTCACTGCACTCTCATTTTTAACAAGTTACTCAAGTTTGAAAATGTTCTTAATATATTTACACACACTCATACATTATATTTAAATATGCAGTAATTATAATTGACATATTTTTTTCAGGTATGGATCCATGATCTTCCTTGTTCCTTGAATAAAAACTAAAATAAGGTATCTTATTATAACTAATTACATATATTAATATATATCGTGGACATGGATATATAAAATAATGTTTTGTTTAATTAATTTATGTATTTCATTCGATTTTATTTTGATATTCTATCTAACCATAGTCTATCGAACCTTCCTGCCTCTATCAAAGTTTTATATAAATATACATAAATAACTAATAAGAGTTTTATAAACTTATGAAGTGAATTGGCTCACCATTTGTTTAATCTTTTTTTTTTTTTTTTTTTTTTTTTTTTTTTTAAATATTTATAGCAGTAAATAAAATCATTCACTATACATGCATAATGCTGTACCAAAAGTAGAACAGTTTTTAACTTGTCACATAAAAACATAAACATAGGACTAGGATATGCTTCTCATTAATTGTTGTTACGAAAAAATTCAAGAATAATTTTTGTACATTGCATGATTATTAGGTGATTTTGATTGACGACACTTAGGATTAGCTATGAATACTCTATGATTTTTGTATTGAGAGATTTTACACCTAGGTTGTTTTTATTCAAATATAAAGTGATAATACTATGTTAAAAGTAGTTTATATCTAAAATAAAATGTTTAAAATAGTTATTGTTTTTTTTTTTTCTGATTTTACTTGTATATTTCTTTGTTTTTGTTGACAGAATATTTCTCAAAAGTTATGCTAAGTCTCTTTTAATGTTTTTTACTGTTAAAACAAACTAAACGAACGACCTTTAAAGGTATTTTACTCTGTAAATTTATCAGTTTAGCGTCTAGGTCAAACGTCAAACTACGGGACGTTCCCATGATTTCATGACACTATTGCAATGAGAAAGCGATATGCGTTGGGGTCAGCACTTAACCTTATTATAATTTCATAACTTTTGAGCTAACGCTTATATTTGTCCAGGTCAAATCACTCATCTGCGTTTCGCTTCTACAAAATTACATGCCAACAAAAACCTCATTTGTTTATAATATATGTTGAAAATATCTTCTTTATAGAAAGAAGTAGAATTACCATAAATAGTCCACATTTATTTTGAAAAACTACTACCGGATAAAAAATATACAATTATACTATATAATATATATATATATTATATATATATATATATTATATATATATTGTTTGATCAGTTCTCGACTGTTCATAATTTAAGTTTGTGTTGTTCTCAGGTTTCAGTCAATGAATAAACAATTTTATCTATGCGACGAGAATTTATTGTTCTCATAATCATGCCTTAACAGTGGAAAACAAAAAAACAGAACATTAATATTATTATACAATAATTAATATATGATGTTATTGTTAGAGATATAAAAAACGGTACATTGAACAATGAACATCATACAGTCAGTACATAGATATTTTAAATTAGGATTTACATTAAAGATATTATTATAAAATTACTTACAATTTTGGACAAAATAGTGTCTTAATTAGACATGTTTAGCCTACAAGCTTTGAAAGAACACTGAAAGAATAAAAAAGGAATAGTTCAAGTATGGAAAATTTTCCAGGAATTTATGATGACGTCAGGTGTCTAGGGTATTCTCCCTCCTATTGTTGAGTTGTTTTCGTATTATTATTAAGACGTTTATTTTATTTCTTTAAATTTTAATATGTGTTTATCATCAACACAAATATAGCTGCACTTCAATTAAAAAAGACCCAAATAAACCTGACAAAACTGCCCTCACTAATCATTTCAGAAAAACGGGACATTCATTCAAATTTCACTCACCGAAAATTATTCATTATGAAAAAAACAGATTCAAACGAAATTTTAAAGAAATGATTACCATAGAGAAATATAAAAATCGCTCCATAAAAAAAAAAAATCGATGTCTAAAACCTTAATGCATGTTACTCAAATTTGATAAACACATATTAAAATTTAAAAAAATAAAATAAACGTCTTAATAATAATACGAAAACAACTCAACAATAGGAGGGAGAATACCCCAGACTCCTGACGTCATCATAAATTCCTGGAAAATCTTCCATACTTGAACTATTCCTTTTTTATTCTTTCAGTGTTCTTTCAAAGCTTGTAGGCTAAACATGTCTAATTAAGACACTATTTTGTCCAAAATTGTAAGTAATTTTATAATAATATCTTTAATGTAAATCCTAATTTAAAATATCTATGTACCTACTGTATGATTATTCATTGTTCAATGTACTCTTTTTTATATCTCTAACAATAACATCATATATTAATTATTGTATAATAATATTAATGTTCTGTTTTTTTTTTTTTGTTTTTCCACTGTTAAGGCATGATTATGAGAACAATAAATTCTCGAAACGTCGCATAGATAAAATTGTTTATTCATTGACTGAAACCTGAGAACAACACAAACTTATATATATATATATATATATATATATATATATATATAATATATATATATATATATATATAATATATATATAATATTTTGCTTTATATCTTTACTTTGTCCCTAATGGTTTGATATTTTATTATCAGAAGATGGAAATTTGATTATTCTGGTTAGACATAAATCGAAAATTATTCATAAATCGCATATGATTTACATTTTATAATGTGAATTTGATACTTAAAGAACTTTTTTTTCCGTAGTATTGTATTTTTGCAAAATTTCTTTTTTGTAGAAAAAAAAATCAGAATTAGTGCACATTATTTTTATTAAAAAAAAAAAATGGACTACCGTTGTAAACTTGGAACAATATTCCATTTCGAAACCAATAGACCATTGGTATAAACTCTCGCCTAACAATCGTCTTGAAGATTTAGGCCGAAGCGGTGCACAGTGGAAAATACGTGGACAAAATTTTGAAACTTGTCCATATTTAACCTTTGAGGTCCCAGATTACGAAAACAAATATGAAAAAAATTATAAGAAAAAATTATAAAAACTGATTAATTTTTTGACACGATTGGCCAGCGTACAGTGGTAAAACATCAAATTTATTTGCTAAAATCTATAACGTCCCTACATTTTACGTTTGAAGTCTCAGAATACGGGAAAAATAATACAAAAATCTAATTATGCCTCGGAGTTGCTGAAACCTGCTAATGGATATATTTTATATCATTTAGGAAACTCTTCAAATTATAGATTGTAAAACTTTTGATTCGGAGTGTTGTGTCTGAAAAAAAAATATGTATCACCCAAAAAATCGCAAAAATTCTTTGTAATATTTAAAGGCTAGAAGGATTGATAAAACAAATCCTTGGTGGGGTTATATAGTATTTCGTTATCAATAACCCTATTCAAACAGGGGCTAACATTTACAAATTGCTAAATTAACTCTACAGGTAGATTGCAATGTATATTCAATAACGAGTTTGGAAATATAATGTTTTACCTGTCTCAGCAATGTCCATTGTTAAATAAAAGCAAAAAGACTTTGTGCTACACACACCATGAACATAAAATTCGCTATCGAATAATGATAATCCCACTGCCGGTTATTACTTACTTGTGTAAACAAGAATGATTCACTTATTTACTATTTATTTGTAAACACAGTATGGCGGAAAATATTTTTAATAAACGCCTTACCAGCTAATAATAAAAAGGTGGAGCACTGGAGAATTCTAAACATTTTACTTGACTTTTGTTCACCTTCATTGGTGATTTTGCCCACTGTGCGTTGGCACAATAAACCAACTTCGCATGATTTTAAGTGTTTTAATGAATCCACTCTCAACCAACTTCTCCTTAATTTAAATTATATTTTTTTATTTTACATATGCATTTTATGTTCTAATTTATTACAAAATGCGAAGGCTTAAAATTGTTCATGCTGTTACTATAAACATTTTGTATTAGCTTCGACAAGTGCATTAATCAATAGGCAATCAGCATATATAATCAAGTCAACTATTCAATTCAATTAGTTTTAATAATTATTCTAATCAAGGATGCTGGCACAATTTCATCACCTACATGAATGCACCAATGTTACTAACATGTAATTGGTGGAGAAAGTGTACTATATTTGATTAAAACCGTAATTACCGTGAATCGTTATTTAAATAACTAAATATTATAATAAGTGTATAATTATATGATAAATTGGAGGCTTATTTATACTTCACTACTTTTTTATTAAAAATCATAGCATGACGTTCCGGCTAAAATGCTATCATCAGGTGCAAAGGAACAAATTTATCAATGTCTTTACTTTTTACTTCACTTAAACCATCAATGAACTTCTTAAAATTGTTTCAAATTTCTTCGCTTTTACCAGTCAGCCTGTTACTGGTTATTTTAATAAGGTGTAGATTCTTTAAGGTGAAGGTCAAATTCTATGAATAAAATTGGAGTTTGATTCATACTTCACCACTCTTTTATTAAAAACCAATGTACGACGTTTCGGCTAAAATGCCATCATCAGGTTCAAAGGAACTAATTTATCAATGTCTCTACTTTGTACTTCACTTAAACCATCAATGAACTTCTTAAAATTGTCCAAATTTTTTCGATTTTACCAGTCAGCCTGTAACTAAATTTAATAAATTTGTTCCTTTGCACCTGATGATGGCATTTTAGCCAAAACGCCGTGCATTGATTTTTAACAAAAGAGCGGTGAAGTATTAATCAGCCTCCAATTTTATTCATAGAATTTGACCTTCACCTTAAAGAATCTACACCTTATTATAATTTAATGATAAATTGCGGGATATCTAAGAGTGTAAGATTATAGTAACTAATTTATAGCCCTTGTGATAAAAACAGTACAGACATATACGTATTAAACAGAAGGTTTTTAAATCAAAATGAGATCATTTATTCTAATATATCAAGTTTATTAGAACAGTTTATAAATTTTCTGTCTAAGATCGTATTTATGGAAAATATTTTCTCTATTAAAATATTAGTTAACTGCTTTTTGGTTTATTATTTTCAATAACGAACTTTTGTTATCGACCAAACAGATTAAAAAAATTATCCCTCCCCCCAACTCAAAATGTGAGGGTTTACGTTTCAAGATACGTATAATCCGAATAGCCAATAAAAAAAATCCGTTTGTTCCCCGTGCGTGGCATTTCTCCAAAACTACTAGACAAATTTGTTTTTAATTCACACACAAATATACTAGGGGATGCAACGATGATCCTAACATCAAGTCGTTTATACCAGCTGGTTATTTTTGAAATGGTGTGATAAAAGTGATTTAATTTAATAACTCAGAAAAATATGGAAAGAGTTTCAGAAACAGAAAAAAATAAATAAATAAAAAATATTTAAAAAAAGGCACAAGTTGGGATGTAATTCAAAACCTAAACTCGGTTATTATGGTAAAACTTTGTTTCTTTGAAAATTTGCATTTTATGATATTAAATTTAATAATTGATTAATAAAAATAATTGATAATTTAAGTGCTGCCACTGGGTAGATTTCACTTTCAATTCATGTCGGGTTGCTATGTCCATCATGTTTACTTGATGTATATAATAAGTTTAAAATAAAAAAAATAAAAAATCTTCAAACCCTCTCCCGATGTTTTTTATTTTACTTAAATATTTTTTATTTATAATTTTTTATCGTTTATTTATATCTTAGTATTTGTTTTCTGAAAATTAGAAATTGTTCAAGGCAATAAGGTTTCACGCCTTCAACACTAGATAAGTTACTAATAAACTAGAACACTTCATATTTACTGTTATTATAAACCTTAATTAAAAATAATAACACGTCCTCATCTATTTAATTTATTTTATTTTGCTTTTTATAAATGTCCTTTATTTTTGCTACCATTACTATTTTATGCTACTATCGTTACACTACTATCAAAATTAATGTAGTATGTAAGATCCTATTTTGTTTTATTTATTTATTTTATTTTTTCACACATGGCATTCTGAATTCTGCCCGCTGTCCTACTCTTGAAGATAACCATCCAGACCCAGCATCCAGACAATCAACCCCTAGATATGTAATTTATTTTACGACAGAGGTTCCGTAATGCCCTAATACGGGCGTATTATTGGGGGCTAGAGTGGTAGAGCCCACCACACACGTGGCCGACAATAACAGAGCAGTCCAATCAGTCGCTTCATTTGAGCCCCAGCTCCCATCATCAGTTATCGCCCCACCGCTTAATCCTGTTAGGCCCCGCGCATCACGTTTCGCTTTTTATACTTCCTCTATTAGCTTCATTAAACTTTTACTCAACCCAGGAAGGAACTATGGCTTTTTATAAAGCGGATGGGTTCGGAGAGGTGTCTGTTCCAGATTTAACGGGTTGTATCATGTTACATTCTATTATGAGGAAGAGGTGAAAAAAACTATATTCGTCTTCTATTACCTCACTTAGTCATTAAAGAAATTAATAAAATTACCGGATGAATTTTGTTGTTACATTTTATGAATCATGAGGCTACCATTAATTAATGAATTTTTTTATAAAAAGTAGTGTGGTTACCTGAAAATATCCAGGCATTTAGTAAATATATGTAAAATTAATATCTACTCTTAATCTACGAAAGAAATTTCAATTTAATATCAGAGTAAAATGAAAACTATATTCTTCCATAGCAATAATTTGTCATCAAATTATTATAAAAATCCTTTTCAAAATTATTGTACTATCGTATTATTGTCTACTATCAAATTATTTACCCAGTAATAACTTTAATTTTTTCTATAATTTAATATCTTTAAAAATAAACAATAATGGAGCTTCATAATTTAAAAATTTAAATACAAAATTAACTAAATGACTTATTAGAAGTAATGCAATACTGTATTAAATTAAAATTAGTAATTTTTTGTTAAATCCCTATATTTTATTTATACATTTGTAAAACCAAAGGTCCCAAATTAAAATTTTAACGACAATTATACCATTTCAAACTCAAACAATTTTACATTTCAATTATACTCACTTGGAGAGCTGCCAATGGGTAGTATCCCCATATGTGAATCCATGACATTTGTATCTTGTATCTGATTTACTAGATGTATATCATTATACAGTTGTAAATAGCAATAAATCTATTAATTAAAATTATACTCATTACTACTATAAGAATAAATTTTCGAGGATAAGCCAGCACCAAAGCTTAAACTATTGTTCTGTATTTGCAGTTTTTTTTTTAATGTGTTTTTTTTTCCCTAAATGAACCTTTCTAATTTCTAATATTCAAAATTAAGAAAGAGGGATTACTTAATTCAACACTTGTTAAGATTCCACGACTTCCCAGTGTTTTCCCTCAGGAGCGTCGCTGATAAAACCATTGGTGGCTGATTAATGGTACTTAGGTCTAGAAGAAAAGGACTTGAGTGGAGAAGCTAGCCAGTCCTACGACTCCCGAAGGCATGATTACGAAAGATCGGTGGCCATTACCGTTTCAACCTTCGATGAGGATTAAAAGGGTGGGCGTTTGATAGAGAAACAGCCAAGGGATGAGTTTAATTCTGAGGAAATGTAGTTAAAATACTGTCATAGCATATTGAATATTTAAGTCATGATGTAGTTAAATGTCGATTAAGTTACATGGACCATTGAATATTTTTCTTCAAGTTTTGAATGGTAGGATGAGATATTTGAAAATCTCTCTCGATAGATCAACCAGACAGGTCCGTGATCAGTTTCAGTATCAGCTTTTTAATTTGTAACTTACTTCCTAGTCTACTAGATACATTAACTTAAGGAAGGATTCCATAGATCTCCCAGTTCACATCAATGCTTTGAAAAAAAAAACGCAAATTAATACACTTTAACTGTTAATTAAATAATAGTTGCCTATTTTTGCTCGATGCTGCAGTTCGAAAGATAGCTAAAACTCCAAAAAAACATTTTTAGTGGATATCTATGATGGATATGATAACCAAATAAAGTAGAGAAGAGCAAAAATGTGTTTTTAAACATAAGAATACAAATATGTATAGATGTATAATATAATATTAGAAAATAAAATATTTCAAAAAAAATTTATTTAATATACAGAAACTGTAAAAATTAACGCAGAAAAAGGAAAAGAGCTCAAAGTAAGTGATCATAGCTAAATAATTTCATTTTGTTGGCTTATTTAATCTTAAACAAACGTCTACATAGAAATTTAATTTGATTATTTAAACTTTTTCAACTATTACATTATTTAAAAATTCTTGAATAGATTTTAACAATGGAGGTAAGTGAAGAGTGTTGCGCGCACCACATTTTTTTTTATATGGCCTTATCTATAGTCTCTGGAGTTATAATTGTAATGTCGTTGTTAGTCAGTATATAAACGTATATTGTAATATAAACGTTCGACTTGGTTTAATTTTAAACAAAATTGTCTTTATTATCAAGTTATAGTGCGAATATTCTAGAACCGCAGACTATCCCATTAACCCTATTAAACACATCCGAGTCCTGTTCTAAGAGTAATAAAATAACCACAGTAAGCGGCTAACTGCCTTGGGTTAAGGCCTAGTACTGGAGGGAGATAGACAATGGAACTAGGAATCGCGTGGCAAAGCTAATAGAGGCTGGTAATGGTCGAATAGCCACTAAGCGCTAAATCACTGAGTCGACCGCCGCCCACCTCCAGCCACGCCCACCGTCTTATAGGCCTAACGTCTTCATCCGCAGTGAAGGCTCTCTCAGGCTACACGATATTGAGAGGTTCCTGACACTAAGGTGTTTTAAAGAGTATGTAAACACCTATATACTCTATATGTAAACACCTTGCCCTGATACCTGCGGATGTTTATCAGATGCCCACATATAACTGTAGTGGTGGAAATACAAATTTTAGTATTTAATAGCAGAGTATTATTTAACCTTGTTTAATCCCATTCAAATTCTTCAAAAAAAGTTATTTGTTTAACAATTTTAT
Organism: Piezodorus guildinii; assembly: GCA_023052935.1. NCBI lineage: Eukaryota > Metazoa > Arthropoda > Insecta > Hemiptera > Pentatomidae > Piezodorus > Piezodorus guildinii. Next base: position 94,655,308 of record CM041293.1, read on the forward strand.
TTTCCGTGAGGCGGGACTATCTGAGCTACTTAGCTTCGTGGGGCGGGGCGACACTGTTGCAAGTTCCAGTGTGTTTAATGTGATATTGTTTTGATAACAGTTTTGACATACACATATGACTTGAAGGATTAATTATGGAAATAATTAAAAATATTTTATATTATTATTTATTATTAAAAATAATTCTTTATTATTTAAAATAATTCTTTTATTATTAAAGATAATTCTTTTATTATTATTTATTATTAAAAATAATTCTTTTATTATTAAAAATAGTTGTTACTTTATATATTATATTCTTATTTATGGGGATAAAAGTATGAAATGAAATCACGCACAGCTACATAAAATTCTTTAAGAAGAGTAATCAAATGAAATTAGCCGATAAGAGTCCTTTTAGGGAGGGAGTATGTTGAAAGTTTAAAATATTTATTAAATAAAATCTTATGGTTGTTAATTCCTACAACATTGATTGTTGAGAAAAAATAAACTAAACTTTTTTCTAAATACAAGTGACCTACCTGTGATGCACATCGCCCCACGGGATAGTTAACCCACGAAACAGACAAGTATGACCCAACGGTGGGTCAACCCGTCCCACGGAACAGACAAGTATAACCCACCGGTTGGTCACCCCGGCGTGAACGTGTTAAAAGAAGAAACAAACAGTGACTGTCCAATGAAATTCTCGTAATTTAAGGCATCAATAAAAAAAAAATTAACACCCGCCAAAGAAACTCGTGAAAATATTAGATAGAAATGAATAGACAGGTATCCTTGACAAGCGCACTAAGCGTTCATTCTAAAAACTTAGTTGTGGAGATACGACGTTGGAATGTAAGAAGGGCTCCGGGCGAACATTTATGGATATTGATGAGGTTCTACAAACAAAAAGGCTCATTTTATTCAGAAAAAGACTAGAAAAATACGAAATTTTTGCGGAAGTTAAAATTGCGGTCCAAGAGTTCTTTGAAAGCCATACCAAAGAATGTAATCAGCGCGGAATGAGCAATTGACTAGCAGATTACGAATGGTCAGTCGATAAAATGGTCTATACTTAGAGCATTAATTTTATTTAATTTCAAACAAATCTTAATACAAATATTTGGTTAAAACGTCATTGTTTTTATAAATCACATTTTTCCCCGTAATGTATAATTGAAAAAATAAATTTAAAAAAGTGGAGAAAACATCTATTGGGTTTTCCGAAATAAAATGCTGCGCTTGAGGTTTTTTTTTTTTTTTGATACCTCTATATGGAATAAACTATTTAAGTTTCTGAAATTATTTATTTGTATGAATTCAGTTTTGTGTTCAAAAAATCATTACTTGCTTAGATGCTGACAAGTGATGTTCGATAATTTTATTTCATGAGTTTAAACTCGGATGTTAAAGTTGATTTTATCACTTATTTAACGAATGCCAAAAAATCAGAGTTGTGAAATTCTTCTTCACTTTTTTATATACTCCTCAATAACAAATCATTTCTGTTTAGAATTTTGTACGATAGAACGAGATGATCAGGACATCATTCGACAAAAGCGTAATATATTCCTCACCGTCTACTGATAAAAAAAAAAATGATGTTACTGTTTGCTGAGCTTCATTCGTTTTTATTCACAAACGCTTCTTGAAACCTGGTGAAATTATCAACGCCTAATCGTATTGTAACTGAAGAACTGTAATTAATCAGAAATCGGCAATTATATCTAGCACATGTGTTGAAGCTTTAATATAAAACTCTGCGACATCCACTCTCTCCCCAGATCGACTCTTGCTTAAGGATTATCATTGAGATTGTGAAATATCGTAAATTATAAATTCATTAAAACCTAATTCATTCTTATTTCTATTAATGAATTTATAATTTGATATATTCCACAATTAATTACTTATCGTGTCTTTAATCTCCTACCTAACATATATGCTAATAAGATAATATTAAGGAGAAAAGACATTACTTAAAATTTAAAGAGTCCGGTTTTATAAACTTGAAATGAAATGATTATCGCTAAATTATTCATACCCGTGATTAAGAAATTAACGAATTAAGAGATCGTGAGCCGTTTTGTCAGAATACTTTATCGAGAGTTTCCCCCTTTCGACAAAATTTATTCCATGCCCTTTGTTACTATAATTGCTCCCAATTATTATGATAATAGCTTCACTGACAAAGAAAACATTTTTATATTCAAATGGATGGTACAAAGTCTCCCATTGGTGCCAATAATAGTAGTCCATTTTCTTTTTTTTTATCTTTTCTCTTTCCTTGAACCCAGCCTTACTAAGAAGCGGGACAGGGGTAGAAAGGAGGGATTGGGAAAAAATGAAGTCGGCTTGTAAAGATCAGAAATTCTAATGAGTTGTCGCCGTGGAATTGAACTGGATATTAGGGTTTGGTGCGGTATGAATCCAAAATAGCGGAAAATGCCCATCATCTGAGCCTCCGGTAGCGCCGCAGAATTAATGTGCCTCCTCTTCTAACCTTCTCTCTCGTTCTCCTCTATATTTACAGCTCCAGGTTTTGGATGGAACACCTTTCATATCTCTATTTTAATGGGAAATATTTCAATTGAAACCCAATGCGCTTATGATTAATATACATAAAAATTTTATTTTTCTGGTTATCAAAATTTATCTAAGCAATAATTAGGACTTCATTAAAAACGAAACAAGTGACGATTATACACTACTCTACTGAGACCTATCCGGAAATATGGAGCAGATCTTTGCTCATTTTGTAGTAAAATGATTAAAAATGTTTTATAAGTTATGTAATTCCGAATTTTTGGTGAGAAATAATTGTTTACACAGTTTTTAATAATAATAAGAATTATAAGTGTAATGCAAGATCTTTGAAAGAAATAAGTTTTTATTTTTTTTTCATATTATTCCACCACTTCAAAAAAATCCAAAAAAAAACGTGTATTGAGGGGTATAAAAGAAGACATTTTCTGAAAACAAATTTGGTAATTGTCACTTTTCAAAAAGGTGAAAAAAATACATATTTTGTTTTTCTTTCTTCCGTTAAAAATTGGCTCGGAATCAGAGGGAAAATCGCCATTAATTAATTTCAAATGTTACTATCAAAAGATTAAAAAAAGAGTTAATTATTTAAATTAAAAACTCAAAATTTAATTGAATTATTTTTATTCGACGCCAAATTGATCTCCCAAGTTTCAGTAAAAAAATCCGCGGGGCAGATTTACCATTCTTACCCGCCTAAACCCTTTATTGGATTTTTTATTTTAATGACTTAGATATGTCTTCTGGCTGGGGGTCTGTCGTTTTTATTGTTTAATGTTTGGTTCTATCTCAAAAAATTAGCACGTTTGACATGCTCTAGCTCTGTTTGTATTACTCGGTAAAAAACTTTACTTACGAAAATTTCATAAAAAGCAGTTTTGTTAGATACTTCTTTTATCTAACAAGATCCTACAGTTCGAGAGCTATATTGGTTTGAATAGAAAATGTCTCGTTTTATCAACGTTTTTTAAGTTGAGGCTTTTTTTGACACACTCGGTGTCAAAAAAGATAAGTTGATGTTGGGTCGAAAACTTGACGACATTTTCTTATATAAAGTTATCCGTTAGGACATACTGTTTTGGAGCTTTATTGGTTTAAATGAAAAAATGTTAGGTTTTGCCTACGCTACACATTTTTCTCTATCTCCAAAAATAACTGAGTGATGGAAGTCCTTTAGTGACTCTAAAACCCCCTTCTCATTTTTTTCTATCTCCAGAAATAGCTGAGTTATGTTCTTATATTTGGGCTAGATTTCATTTTTTTTCTTACTTCTTCCGTTTTTGTTGATGTTTTTTTTTTTATTTACTTGCTTTAAGGATTCTAAAACACTCTACAAATTTTTCGTAAGTAAGTTTTTTTGGTCCTTTTTCACTCGCTCTTGCTAGTTTTGTGTTGCTCTGATATAAAAAATATGACGACAATTCCGCAATAAGAAATTCAATTGAACTTATTTGTCGCTAGGACCTACCGCCTAGGAGCTATATTAATTTGAAGGGAAAAAAGTTACCAATGTCTATTTCCCTGTTTTAAAGTTCAATACTTAACTAAATTTCTTCCTGACTGGTAAATCGATATTATAAAGGCCGTATATTATAAATCGATATATTCATGATCTTTTATTTCTCCATTCAGGGACAAATTACAAAACGATTTTTTTTGTTTATTCTTTGAAACTTGTTAATTTATTATAGATAGAAAATTTCTGTAATACACTTTATTGATTGTGATAAGAAAATTTCCGTTTGAAGCTTTTCAACTGCTAATTTAACTCTTACGGATTGTAACATAAGAACGAGTGGTTTTGCAGATACGTGAAGTTTGAATTAGGAGACAAATTTGTATTTCAGATTAAACCCTGGGTAAGATATCATGGTCATTTTAATTATGGAGAAATATTAGGCTTTAAGGATTTTCTGAAAAATATAGTGTTGTAAGAATTGGGATGCAGTAGCAATATAATGTGTTAGTGGAGTCCTAAATATCATCCTCCTATGCCCACCAGGGCTGATGGTAATATAAGTGACAGTTTGCGGTGGATTAGAATTTGGAGCTTTTTTAACTGCAATAAGAATTAGTTTTCAAGTACAGTTTATTGTATTTTCAATCCTGTATGAGGATCCTAGGCGCATGACAAACATATCGAAATTTTAATATAAAAATATTTTTGGTTTATTATTATACCAAACTAGAAAAGAATCATTGAAATTGTTTTTTTTGGAAACAGATTTAGCGGTAGTCATATAACATAATTGCCTGTAAACAATTTTATAGACTTTTATACCCTAATATAGTTATTTGGAAATAAACCATTGTGTAATAATTTGTCGTGTTTTCGACTCTAGAATCTACTTTTTAGGATTAAATAGATCTGTTTTTTATTGGTTCTGTATATCTATTTATGAATAATTTATTTTCTATTGATTAGAGATAGCCAAAACCACTCTCTTCAGAAATTGGTTGAAAGCCACCAACTCATTTTTTTTTTCTTTATGATGTTACTCACTTAAATTAATGAAAGTGGTTTAACCTTTTTCGGTACAAAATATTATTTTCTCATCCTTAGCTCTAGAAAATAACTTCGCAATGATTAGATTATTATAATAATGTTTCTTTTTATATGTCTGAGAGTTGGTTATGAAAAATAGCAAATTAAAATTTACCATACCCTTACTTAATTCCGTAAAAAAAAAACAAAAAAAAAACATGTTTGTGAAATTTATTGTATTGGGTTGACACATGAAATGTCCGTTTTCAAGGTAAAGAATTTTTATTAAAAATACGATATGAAAACAAGATAATTTTATTCGAAGTATTTACCTTCTTTTTCTACACATTTTTTTCCAACCTGACACCAACTGTTTTATCCCAGAACTGAAAAACTCTGAGTTTTGAAGTGAAACAAAATCTGAAAACGCACTTTTCACTTGATCATCATTTTCAAAAAGTTTTCCTTTGACAAAGTTGTCTAAATTCTTGAACAGGTGGCAATCTGTTGGAGACAAGTCGGGGGAACATGGTGGTTGCGAAAGAACTTCGTAGCCCAGTTCTTTCAATTTTTGCACGGTATGTTTTGAAACATGCCGCTTAGTGAGATCATGAGGTACCCATGTATCGAGCTTTTTTACTTTCCCAATACACTTTAAATGTCTGAAAACGGTAGATGCACTTGCATTTAGTTGTGCTAAGAGTCCTTTTCTGTGCTGTCCTTTTCTGTGCTAAGAGTCCTTCCTTGTCTGTGACAAGATTCCGATTTTGGGATATGGTGATGATCTGGTACTGCTAGGTGAAGACACGGAAACCATACAACTAAATAAAAGTGTGTTAATAAAAACCGGTAAAGAAATAGGACTCGAATTAAATACCGATAAGACGAAATATATGATTAGTAGCAGAAACGGTGGCGATTTTGGTGATATTGATGTATCAGGGCATACTTTTGAACACGTAGAGAAATTCAAGTATTTAGGTTCAATTATAACTAGAAAAAATGAAATCCAGGAAGAAATAAAGTCCCGGTTAAAGGTGGGAAATGCGTGTTATTATTCAGTTGCTAAGTTACTTAGTTCGCGGCTTCTATCTAAAAACTTAAAGGTTAGAATTTATAAAACTATTATTCTTCCAACGGTTCTTTACGGATGTGAAACGTGGCCGCTTACTTTGAAGGATGAACAACGGCTTAAGGTCTTCGAAAATAAGGTATTGCGTAAAATATTTGGTCCGAAGAGAGATGAGGCCACTGGCGAGTTTAGAAGGTTGCACAACGCGGAATTGCGGAACTTGTATCCTGTGAATATAATTGAGCTGATTGCATCGCGGAGACTCAAATGGGCGAGTAAAGTTGTTGGGCTCGATGACGAGCGGATTCCGAGAAAGTTGGTATTTCCTTATCCGACTGGTAGGCGTCCGAAAGGTAGGCCGAAGCGTAGATGGGAGGATTGCGTTAAGGCTGATCTCGGGAGCTTGGGCTTGATTGGTGAACATTGGACGAGTCTGTGTAGGCAGAATTTGGTGGTATCGGCATCGAACCTTCGGGTTCGCTAAACCTATTATTATTATTATTAAGAGTCCTTTAACTGTTTGGTAGGGGTTTTCTTCTACTGTATGTTTGAGGACATCGTTGTCTATTACGGACGGAGGTCTTCCTCGGGGCAAGTTTTCCAAGTCGGTATCCCCAGCTGAAAACTTTGCAAACCAACGGCGAATGGTCCGTACATCAACACTCCCTTCCCCAAACGCCTTGCAAATATTTCTCAGCTGCTGAATGGCCGAGTTTAAACTCGTACAAAAATATTACTCGAAAATCGGTTGTTTCCATGTTCATATTTGGAAGTATACTAAAATGTAGGTAATTGATTGGGAAGCTAATGTTTATAATACAAAGGTAGAGGATTAGTAACTGTTTACTTTAAATATGTAAACATTCGGAAGAATACAACAGAGACCTGCAAAATCCTTTATGTATTTCAGAAACTATAAAAACGGACATTTCATGTGAAACAATCCAATTTAATTCCACTTATTGAATTTCCTCCTACTTCTGTTGTATTGTTATACCAGGAAAATAATCATTCATATCTGACTTTCGATTCGCTGAATTAGTCTAAAAAATATATCAATGAAAAAATATACATCTCAGACCTTTCCCGAAACCATGTTCTAGGGAATCATAAAATGAATTAAAAGAACACCTCTCCTTCCTCACTCTTCTTCACCGATCAATTATATAACGCTAGATTATATTATTTTCAATTAAAAATGATTAGTATTATATGAATCATATTGACAGGTTTTTTTTAAACGACCTTTTTTAATATATATTTTAAGCTTTAGTATCCTCGTTCGCAACAATTAAATATCGCAGCATCGTTAGGCGATGATTATAAATTTGATTTCATTTAATAGTTCCGTTTCAATCAACCCTTCCGATCAATCATCCTAACAATTCATTCAATGCCTTTTTGTTCTTTTTCTCCCTTAAATTAGTCTTCATTTACTTCAGCCTAATTCTTTTCTTCAGCAATGGATCAAAGCTCCATTGATTTTTCAAATAAATTGATCAATGCGTTCTTTTTATAATCTCATAAATGGTAAAAGAGGCGCTGCTCAATTAGGCCAACCTTAAGGAAGACGTAAAGTGTAAATGCCAAACAATATTTGTATATGTTCGCGAAAATAAAATTTGTGATGTCAAAGGCACTTAAATATTTTTTCAAATATTTTGAAACAAACCTGGCATACTTCTTTCAATTTAAAAAAAATTGTAACTGGGACAAATGTAATATTTCCATTGCTAATGATGCTAACGGAATAGGAGTACCAAATAAAAAAATGCACCCCAATATTCTTGTCAATAAACTTATATTTAAAATAAAGAATATATGGGATTTAATGTCCCCATAAAAAGTTGAGAGTACCATATTTAGGATTAATTAGCAGGTTAATTAATTATGCAATGTATTTTATATTCCTTTTTGATACAAGGTCAGCATAGGTCTTCCGAATTTATGAAATTGAATTTATTCAAATAGTGTCAAAACTAGAGTATTAAAATAAATACTCATAAATCCTATCAAATAACCTTCACTCTAAGTCGTAAACCTATGACCCCACCGTATCCTTTAACAATATCATACTCCTGTTGAGCAGATCCGGTACTTAAGACTAAACCTTGGCAAACGCCTAACATGGAACCATCGTACTAGACTGAAATGATATAAAACTGCTCGTGACTACCGAATACTGCAACATTTACTCGCCAAACACTCAAAACTTTCTACTTATTACAAAAAACTCATTTATATAACCATTATAAGGCCTAATTGGACCTGCCGAATTGAGCTATGGGGGTCTAATAAACTATCAAATTCCTCTCGCATCCAATCTCTGCAATCCAAAATCCTCAATACTCTCTACTTTGTTACGAATAAAATCATCCATAAAAACCTAAATATACTGTTATACCCCTTTTCATTCCAAACTTCCTGCCTACTGAAACCCGCTTTATCCGTGACCTCTCCTCAACCTCTACTCCTGTCAATCCCCCGAGGTGACTTAAAAGAAGATGGCCAAGAGACCTCCTACCATAAATGGACATTGGAGTGCTAACAATGGGTACTTTCTTCAGGGCTGTCATGTGTTTTAACCACGAATTAATCCCATTTACTTGTTGTATTGCATCAATACATTTGTAAATTTCTTTAAATAAATGGAAAAAAAAATCATTCAAATAATTATATTTACGGGAAAATTGGAAATTCCGTTTTATACCTTTGTATATTTTTCTCTACCATTTCTAGTTGATCTTTCAGGACTTAGCCCTAATCAGTTTTAAAGTTTTTTTTTAAATCGTATTTCATGGGTTAATTATTCTTTCGTTTATTTTATTTAACTGTACCTAATATTCCATTATTATCCAATCATTCATAACACATGTAATATTAAGCGTGGAATATACCAACTGTGGTTTAGAGTCTAGAGCATTAACAGCTGATTATGTCTAAGGTCCTGAAATCAAAAAGTGTTAAAAATCCCTATGTGGGGACGTCAGGTACTCGTTAAAGATTTCTATCCAAATTTAACCCGTATAGATATAATTAAGACTAGCACTGTAGCACTATCCGATTAGCTACAGTAGCAAAAATGTAACGTTAAATGATCAAACAAAAAATATCAACCGCATCTTTTAAAATTATAATTAATGTATTTATTTCAAAATTTCTTGAAAATATAATTAATAAATCATTGAATAGTTATTATTTGTAAGATCGAGAATGACTCTAAAAATTAGCTTGGTGTCTAAAACTTTAAGTTGTAAATCTTGAACGGTCATATATGATAAAATACATTTATGAACATTTAATTGTCCTGCTGCAACAGTCTGCACAATGCCCCTATCAATTTCCTATAAATTCTGGCAGTGACCAGAGCCGTTGGTACACAGTAAGCCAATCGGGTATAGCAGACATTACACACTGGTCCCTTAGTCATTAGGAGCGAAGCAGCTAATCAGACAATATGAATCATCCAACTAGCAATAACTCAGCGCTATCGAAACTGCTCGGCCATTGCAACGTTATGAGCCCTTCTATTGCTTAGTTTGGACCTTGTCTTCGTATTTTACGCCCCTCATGTTCTGACTCATTGGATGTTACTTGCAATGAATTGGGATCCATGGGCGCAAGGGAACTAAATCAAATAGATTGCCCCGTCCTTCTGCTGATTTATTTTTGTAGAAAATAAACTGAACAGAAAGAAAGCTTTGCTCCCATTTATTTCTTTTTCTTTAAGCACTGAAACTTTCTATCTTGTCAAATCAATGAGTTGTAAGGATAATCTATTAATCATCTAAAATGTTATAAATTAGTTTTACACACACACACACACACACACACACACACACACACACACACACATATATATATATATATATATTGCTATGTATCGAGAATATTGGGAGGTGAAGAAATATTTTTGATTTGTACAAAATAGAGTAGTTTCCGGGCGACAAGCAGGAAGGCTTCTTAGAAGGGCTATACAAAAAATAGACCCCTCCACTCGTACAGCAGGGATAGCGACCTGGGGAGTCTGAGCCCGGACAGGAAGATAAGAGGAAGTCCAGCACGGAAGTCGGAAGTTGGGGGTCAAGCAGTCATGTTTAAAGGTACCTACCTATATGTAATATTATGTGGTAAATAGAACCTCAGTATTCTCGATGATAACAATACCTCAACTGTATTAAGTTTTATATGTATGATAATAAGTGCTATTTGATAAATAAAATGTATATTCTAAGTAAATTACTTTATTACCCTATATGCCTATATATGATTATATATATATATATAATCAGATTTTTTATTTATGGCGCGATTTTTATATTTTTCTATGGTAATCATTTCTTTAAAATTTTGTTTGAAGCTGTTTTTTTGCATAATGTATAATTTTGGGTGAATGAAGTTTAAATGTATGCCCCGTCTGAATAATAATAATAAATAAAAAAAAAAATAATTGAAAGGAGAAAACTCTGGACTCCTGGAAAAATCCTCCATTCCTTTACTATTCCTTAGCATCTTTACTTCAGTGTTCTTTCAAAGTTTATAGTATGCACATACGTCTATGTAAAACACTATTTCATCTCAAATTGTAAGTGAATTTCTAATAATATCTTTAATGTAAACTCCAATTGAAATATCTATTTAAATACTGTATGCCTATTCATTGTTCAATGTATTTGTTTCTGTATCTCTAACAATAACATCATCGATTAATTATTGTGTAAAAATATAAATATTAATGTTCTGTTCTTTGTTTTTCAACTGTTTAGGCATGAATATGAGAACAGTCAGTTCTCGAAAAGTTGCATAAATAAAATTGTTTATTTATTCACTGAAACCATTAGAAAACTGTGTGTATGTGTGTTGAAAGGTAAAACAATTTTGCTTACAAAATTAAAGATACTTTAAAAGAAAAAAATCGAAATTTAACTCCTGCCAGACTTCTTAAATCATAATAAAACCTACATGATATTCAATCACATTAAATATTACCGCATTATAGCGAGTTTATTAAAAGCCGTTAGAACCGTTTTTGAGCGAATCGTAAAAATGTGCAAAATCCATAGTACAATATTTCCTAGGATCATACCTTTACCAAACCATAAACTCCCAGCTACCTCCCTATATCCACAGACTTCTGCAATTTAAATCGTCAGTCCGCTCCCTCCAAACAAAATCGCGCCATTCTGACCTTTATATTCCTGCCCACAGAACAACAATTTTTCATCATTCCTTTCATGTCCGCTCTACTACTCTCTGGAATTCCCTATCTACTCATATCCGCCATGCTTCTTCCCTGCCATCATTCAAGTCCCAGCTGTTCGAATATCTATTGTCATCTCAAACAGACGCTCCACAAGACTGATTTTTCAAATCAGATATCTATTCAAAAATAAAATTTCTTATTTATTGTTAATGTTTCTATTGGATCAATCATTATGAATCAGTTTCAAAGTTAAGTTTTGTTCAACATATCAGAAGTTATTTATTTATTTTACTCTTTTAGTTGTTTTACTCTTTTGTTTTATTGTATCCTACTTTTCTTCTTAAAGCTTTGTAAATAAGAATTAATTATAATCCTTTGGTCTTGTGGCCATACACATTGTATATATTAATTGTACATATAATATTGTTCTTAAGGGACCCAGTCCCAGAATAAAAATTATTTTTCTATTCTTTTCTATTTTACAAAGTGGCTGTTATGGTTTGCTGGATTTGTTGAAAAAGTTTTAGTACCTTTCATGGCATATTCGGTTCTAAAAATATTAAATTTCGGTATTATACGGTGCATCGTTTTCGAGCTGGGTCCAGAGTTTATAAAATATATTTTTTCATTGCATCCTAATCTAGCCTTGAGCAGCAGATACCATCCATTTGTGTATTTTGAGTGTCATTTAAGAAGGGAGAAGACCTCGCAGTGGACTGCTTGTTTATTCTGTCTTGTTCCCCTTAGAATGCGGGTCCTATTACAGTTCAAAGGTTGCTACTACGTTTATGCGGGACTCAATTACTTGCATCTGTTTAAGTAAGTTTAATTAAAATTTAACGTAGCGAAGAGATACTGCTATTCCAGACATTCTGAGTGTTCAGTCATTGTCCGAAATAAGCGTATAAATAGAAGTGGGGAATCCAGGGAGTCGGTTAGGGATTTGGCTCTTTTCCAATGTAGGGGAAATTCAAATTGATCGTGTCAAATCACAGGCTCTGTATTAGCTACCATTACCTGGGCCTTGTCTGAGGTCTTGGGACAAATAGATAATAATATTATCCATATATAATTCTTGTGACTTATAGTTAATCATAAATGAAGTAGGAAAGTTTTATAGATTGGATCGTTATCATAGCAGTCACGAGCGGGTTTCAGAACACCATTTATTCGTGATCTTCTCGGCCATAAAAGCGGATCTCAAGAGTTTCGCATAGAGTTTTTATAGTACTTTATAGTTCTTATGCTGATCTAGGGTATAAGTTTCTAGACTCGGCGTTGCCTTGGGGTTAGGAAGAAACATGTCTGGTTTCAACAGGGCTCCGATCCATATATCATCATAACCGCTATCGGCCTGTCTGATAAGGAGGCCCATTGTCAACTTCTCCCTTCGCATAAATTTCCACCCGTTGATCCATAGGAAATATTTCACCTACGCTGTGGCTATAGTTAGAAAATAATAATATCTAATAATAATTATTATTGGTTATATACTTTCATTTTTAATTGGTGTATAATTCTCACTTTTATTTCTCGTTATTTGTTGATTTTTTGAAGGTTCATAATGATGGCCGAATACAAAAAATGTTTACCGCAACTGTGAAATCCAGAAAAATCTTTTAATTATTGATACTATAAAATATTTGGAAAAAAATTTCTTTATTTTCTCTATCTCTCTTTATATATGGTAAAATGATAACGCGATTTTGGTTTCCGCAAACTGCTTCTAAACCACCAGACGGATTTTGATACGGTTCTCACCATAATTTAGGGCATTCATTTCTTTAGCATTCAAAGTTTATAAGTAAAATCCCTTGCAATTTAGCTTTTAAAAGGGAAAAATAAATTTTCCGTAACCGAGTCATAAAAAAATTATCCCTGGAATATTAGTAGTTTCATAGATGTATAATATTTCTTTGGAAAGCGCAAGGTATAGTTGAAGCTTTTACACAGAACTTAAATAAATGTAAGTTTTAGAAGACAGAAATTTTATACTTTAGAAGCTTATATGGTATGTCTGAGATCTTACTACATCTTTTTCATCAAAAACCAGTAGGGCCACTTTATACTATGCTTTTCGTACATTTTATATTTTCTCAAAAACGGCTTTACCGATTTTGATTAAACTCGATATATCCATGTAGTATCTAATAGGCTTTAAATGATGTATGTTTTATTCTGATTGAAATAGTCTGAAAGGCCTTAAATACCCAATTTTTAAATTTTTTTCCTCTTAAGTACCTTCAACTTTGTAGATTCGAAAAAAATATAACAATATCATCTTGTTAGCATCGATAAAACACGGCTAAATATACAAGTTGAACGAATTTTAGGACTAACCAAAGGAGAAAAGTGCAAACATATGTTTTAGGTAATTTTTTTCCAAACATAACAATCTATATTTATAAAAGAAAGTGCCATTTCACTCGATTTTCTTGTCATTGGAGTTTCCCAAAAACGACTATGGTTGCGAAGTTGAGATTTTTTCAGGAGTTTCCTCTTACCGTCTAGATGTGCAATAAGGCTGGATGTGTCTCGTCCTCTAAGTGATTTAAAAAAATATTGTTCTAAAACTTAAAACAAAATTGTTTTTCGAATAACTCAAAAACTATTAGCATCCTCAAAAACTATAAGTACTCATTTGAATGATAATTTAAATCTAACTATCTAGAAGCAAGATCGTCTTGATCTGATTAGTAATAGCAAAGATACTAAAATACTTATAAGAAATATATTTAGGTATATTTCGTTTCATAGCCATGTTTCGTGTGTAGGTTTCTATGAAAGTCATATGTTTTATTGTTGTTGGTTTTTTTAGAATGATCAATAGGCTGAAAAAGGTTCAACTTTTGAAAAGATAATAGAATAGAAGTTCTGAATCCTAAAAAAAATGCGAGCTTTATTTTTAGGTGGAAGAGTACACTCCCGAGTGGAAAAAATACGCATTTATGTTACATAGAAATTACGATGGTATAATAGAATGATAATGTTTTAAAGCAAAAATGTCAGTATTAGATAATCACGGATATGGATAATCCCTACAACAGCTAGATAAAAAAAATTTTGATGATCAAGCAGTTCTTTATTAACGCTTAGGGCAAAATGTAGAAGAAAAAAAATCACTTCACAGAATTTCTTTTAATGTTAATAGTGTTATTAATTTATTTTTTCTATCTCTTTTGAGTTACCTTCCTCTCTCATTTACATTCTGTTATATTATTCTCTATCTACTTAATTTATTGATACTTTTTTTTTATTATTTTTGGTTCCGTAACCTAAGTTTTTATTAAACTGTGACAAACACGTATTGACCATATAGGATTTGGTGTCAAGTCTTGACGGTCACTTGTTATATAAAAAAAAAAAAAAAAAAAAAAAACCCTACTTGCTACTGGCATGTTATTGTAGATCAAACTGAATAAAATTGATATCTGACAATCAAAAATAATCATTTATTTGTCAGACATAGACATAGTTAAAAGTTTAACTCTCTGCTATCTCAGGTATATTTCTACTGTATAATCTCATCAAACACAGTTATTATAAACAACGTTCTTAATTCACAGCAATTAAAAAAAAAAAAATTAAATAGTCGCGTGCAAAGTCGGAGGTACAGCTCGTAGTAGTATAGATGTATCATACCGTTGGAAAGTTAAAGATTTTAGAAAAAAAGGTTATCTGATATAAAACGTTGTGGAAGGTAATGTAAAGTAAGAAATAAAGTATGCACTCAAGTGATTATTGTACGTAACAATTTTGTATTGTTTTATTATTTAATATAAAACATGTTTCCAATTGAACTAAATATATATATTTTAAAATTTTTCTAAATCGAGCTTTATATAATAGTTATTAAATTGATTTGAACTACCGAGGTAAGTGTGTTCCTCGCACCAGATTTTCTTAATTCATAATTGGCAAATTTTTTTCTTAGCGTTTTTAGGATTATTATTACTGACATTCAGTGTGATTATTTTCTGGCTAATGATATGCTATGTTTGCGAAGACCCAAAGGGATATACTATGTAGGTTATTTTAATTTTATTTGAGGCCATTATCGATGAGGCCTTAGGAAAACTCTGAATAAAAAGTAGGTTGAACCGATATGTAATTTCCAGCTGCTTTCTTATGCAGAAGATGTGTTATTGGGGAACGATCACCGCAGTTAGGTGGAATACTGGATGCCATTAGGGCCTCAATGACCCAACGGGAAAACATATACCAGAGAATTTCCTCTCGACGATGAATTAGTTCCAGTTTTCAAACCAACGACAGCTTATTTCCTACCACGATCTTATTTATTTCATTATAATGTATAACACTTTGTTAAAATGTTATTAAATTATAGTTACATTAAAAGCATTTATTATAAAAAAGTCAGTTAGAAAAATTACTATCATTCTTCCTAAAAGCACGTAAGTCGAAATTTGATATGAGTTACTGCATATTAACTTCAAATATTTTTTCAAATTTTAAAATCATTCTAAGCCCTGTATAAATTTTTGAATTACCTCTAATGATTCTAGTTCTTTATCCAATTTAAAACAAGAAATATAGTAAATAATTTTTTTTAATAATGAAATTATTTTCATAATTTAAGATATAATTAAAACTCTTTTTAACCTAATTTAACTTTTTTTTTAATTTTTATTGTTTTACAGTTCTGCGTTATAGTAAGGACCTTACCGTCCTGGTGGTTTTAAAAAAAATAGTATCAAATAAGCTTATGGTTGATTGTAGTGGGTAACAAGGAAATAGCAGAGCCACTTTATAAGAATAAATTTTATTCTATTTAAATAAATAGAATAAAATAACAACTCTTAAACTAGTGACGTAGTTGAGAAAGAGGCGTTGGGTTTCCTCGGGTTTGGTTTTTCCATCCATATTTAGGGGTACAAGCCTCGTCTGGGTTCTCTAGGCTGATGGTTGTTAATTTGTTTTTTGTATATACACTTTGTATATTTTTTTATTGATTTTTAGTTGTGATGGGCGATGATTAGTTCATAAAGAAATGGACAACTCTGAACCCTTCCTGTTGCGGGATAATTATTTATTCTGTTAATTCAGCTTTCATTCAGACTCTTTGAAGTGGGCACCTGAATCGCCTCATTGCACGGACGTTTTCCTTTAAACTGTACGAATCTCTTACTAGTATTACTAATAAAAAATTGTAATCTCCTAGGAATATTTTAGATTCTAATTTGTTTTGTTTTGATGATGAAGTCAGTGTCAAGATTTGAATCTTTTCGTCATCATAATTTCCTTTATCCGTATGAGGGTGATATCAAGCCTCTCTTTTCTCACATGACATATAGCTTTGCTGAAGGAGTAAGGCAGGGTGTATGGGAGCTTCTTTTCATAATGGATTGGAGGTGGCTGTTAATGCAGGCTACTGGCTACTATATTGCACCGATACACTGCCTTAAGCCCCATACCCAAGCTGCTCCTCGCTCCTATATATTTGATTTTATGACATAATTGCCCCGAAAATGGCCTACTTGCCTATATAACCATGTCGTTTTCACTTAAAACTTTATCCCACACGGCCTTCCATCCTACAATCGCTGTGCTATGTATCAGACGCCCTAAACCTCGGGTGTTCATAGCGCCATTGTTCTTCGATTTCATTTTCAGAATAATAATGCGTTTTCTGATATAAAATTTGAGATTTTAATTCTCAAGGCTAGAAGAATCTCATAATAGTATAGAAAAACCTATACTTCCTCCATCTTTTAATTTATAATTCACTTTTAAATATCTAATTAAACAAAAGAGAAGAAGTGAAAAGTGGTTAGTTTGTCCAAAGACGTAATCATGCCTCACAATCCGACTTTTTCTTACCTTTAACTTGTAATATATTTAGCATCGCAGAGACTCAAATGTGTGTGTTAAGTTGTTAGGTTCAGTGAGGAACGAATTCCAAAAACGTTAGTATTCGCTGAACCGACTTTTAGGCGTCCGAAAGCTAGTATGTGACGTCAATGGGTGGATTTTGTTAGATCTGATCTCGAGGGTTTGGGCTTAGACAGTAATCATTGCAGGAATCTGTGTAGGCAACATTTGGTGGTATCGGCATCGAACCATTGGGTTTACTAGGCCATTATTTTTTTATTTAACTGTAATAATATGTGAATTCCACCAAATAGATATTTTAAAAAATTATTCCATCGGTTGGTGGTGCCGTAAAAAATAATGTGTGCATTAGAATTTGATTGAATAATAAAAAAAAAAATAACTGCATTAAAGACAATTAATTAAGTTTAGAATTAGAGGAGGAGAAGTAGAGAAAATTGATTGTTTAAATTCTTTTTGTGAACTTATCAAACTTTTAACAATTTTCGTTGTATAAAAATTTTATGAATCTTAAAATTCTATGATATTTATTACATATAATTTTTCGCTTAAATCAATGGAGATATTTCGGAGAAAATCTCTTACTATGACGGACATCATATTAGTTTTCTAATAAGTTGCCCTCTAGAACTTTATCATAAATGATAAATTAATTACTCTAAAATTTACATATGTGATCATGTCACCTATAAATATTCATGAGAGAGGCGGCTAAACTAAATACATCTTTGACCTTTAGCTCTGTACATGGTAGATGACAAAGTATTGTGGGGTCGTTCACATGTTACGTCACGCCTTGATGGGGTGAAGGGAGTAGGTCTCAGACAGACCCTACAAAGGGATCCCTCTTTTATGACGTGTTTGTTATTGTTATCATTTTCGTTTACAAAAAAATCCTAAATTGAAGAATCTCATTTATGTCGCGTTATGAATGAAATAATTAACACCTACGCCATGTTTTGTCATTTTTTCTTTGTTAAATCCTTTAAATAAAATATTAAATGCTGTGATGTAACAAAAGGGACAGGACGAGTAAAATATATAAGGAAATTCTAGAATATAATGAAATAAGTAAGGCAAATTTCATAGAGTGATTCGCATCGAACGTTATTTCACCAAAAAAGTTACTCTATTTAAGTTTACTCAGATACTCTAATTAACCACTCATTATTCTAATTGGGTACTTAATAAGTTTTGTAGTTAAACATTGTCGAAGATAGTTTGGAATGATAGGCTGGGGTATGCAAGAAACACCTTTAATATTATTTTAAATTACGTATATTGGTCATTTTCATAAGGAATGTATACCAGAGATCTTTAAATTTGGAATTTTTACTTATTATAGAACACAGGAACCCTTTTTTTTAGCAAACAAACATTTCTTATGTTGTAAGAATAAAATGCTTTAAGTTTAAATGCTTATGTAGGTTACTCTCTCCACCCGTAATATGATTTTTTTTTTTTTTCTCTTTTATTCCTCTTACTGATTTGAACCCAGAGCTCGATTTCTTGATTCTAAATAGGCTGTATAATGGTCATTTCACTCTTATTGTAGGATTATATGCTAGACGCTTGTTAAAATTCAGTATTTATAACTTGAATTTCAATTTACATATCTACTCCGAAAAAATGTAATATTATGGTTTGTAGTCCCGATGAAGTCTGGAGCTGGCACGCTGAAGGATTAATTGTGAAATATTATTTATTAAACCTATAATTTATTGAATATAAACTTGTGTTCTATTCTTCCTACACCTGACAGTAGCTGGATATAATGTAACCCCATGTTTTACTGATCTCTTAAACCTTTCTTCGTATCCCAGAATCGTAAAATATCACCGTTATTGACCTATCATTCTTGACCTCAATGATATGCACCCGTGTCAAATCGATATTGTTACGGGCTACGGGGTGTGAGAAATGAACTACTCCAGTTTACAAATTACAAACATTTATTAAATACAGAAAACACAAATACAAAGGGATTACTAACCACTATATTAACAATAATAATGGAATTACTAGCTTAACTACTAAACAGTATACATATAAAATGAGGTATTCCTAACGAATAAACTACTTACAATCTGCTAGACTTATTCTAAGACTTACAACTATAAATTATATATAAACTACAGTCTTCTAATTTCCCAACGACCGATTATCACAATATTGACACACAGTTTCACTACACTGTCACACTGTCACGAGTTGTTCACTGTCACTGTTCACTGATACATTCTCTTGAGCAAGATCAAGACTGACTCCCCTAGACTCAGGGGACCGCTATTTAAACCACCGCCGAATCTTCTAGACCCGGGCGCAGGTAGGGTGGTGGGCCTTTCCAGGCACTTCGAGGACTGTCCAGGTCCAGAAGTCTCTAGCCTCATCTAGGCCCCTCCAGGCGTGGTCCACCCGTCATTGTCTTGGCCGTAGCACTACCCCCTCCTTAGACGTGCTCTGCCCCAGAGCACAGATTGCAGAAGCTGAGCGATGCTGATCTTCCTCCGATGTAGGTGTTTTGTCTTTCCAGGGGTTGAACGTGCATACCATTATGATGACTCCAGAGTTGGCGAACGTCTCTTCTACAATGTTCCTGACAATCCTCCACTCCAGGCCATCGTATCCACAACCCAACTTCGGGATGGCGAGCTTGGTGACACGCAGTTCCAGAAGCTTTCTCCGCAGGTCGTCAAGACTCCGGCGCAGTGTGTCGTATGTCGGCTTCTGCTCTGATGAACTCTTGGTAACCAAGTAAAACAGGTGCCGGCCTTCATGCTCTTGATGGAGAGTCTTCCCAACTCTTGGTCCCTGGCGTTCCAGCTCTTCAATTCCAGCGAACTTCTTCCTGAAGACCGTCGCAATCCCCCGGGAATTCCTCAGATGTTCGGCGACACAATGTGCTAGAGCATAGTCTACCGGTAACGAGAATATGTCTCTGTAAACTGTCTGCGTTACCCTAAGGGAGTCTGGCGCCTTAGGATGGGGAGTTAGGTCCTTGTCGGTGAGGTTCCTCACTTGCTGTTCCTCTGTAGGGCCATGGTTTCCCTTGTATGGAGCCAATCGGTTGAAATGGACTACCTTGGGTTTTCCTTTGGGCTGCTTCCTGATCCTATAGATGACATCATTGATCCTCTTGATGACCTCATACGGTCCGTCCCAGGAGTTTTGAAGTTTCGGTGAGTAGCCTTGCCTTCTTCGAGGATCGTGTAGCCAGACCAAGTCTCCAGGTTGGAAGCCACCTTTCTCTGCCTTGATGTCGTAACGCTCCTTCATTCTGTCACTTGCTCCCTGGATGTTTGTGCGAACCTTCTCGTGAATAGTGTTCATTCGCTTCCGTAGGTTCGTGACGTAGTCTTCTCCGGCGACCTCCTCATCAGGCTTGAAACCGAATTTCAGATCGCAAGGCAAGCGTAGTTCTCTACCGAACACGACATTGGCGGGGGTCTGCCCTGTCGTTTCATTGACTGAACTACGATAGGCTAGCAGGAACAGATGAAGATATTGGTCCCAGTCTCGCTGATGGTCAGAAACTACCTTGGCCAAATATCGACCCATCGTCCTGTTCATGCGCTCTACCATGCCATCGGACTGAGGGTGAAGAGGCGTCGTTCTGGTCTTCCGTATTCCTAGAGCCTCGCACATCCTGGTGAAGACTGCCGACTCAAAGTTTCTTCCTTGGTCAGCATGAAGTTCCATGGGCACCCCAAACCGACTGACGAGCTGCTTCACGAGAACATCTGCAACCGTGGCGGCCTCCTGATTCGGAAGGGCGTAAGCTTCCACCCACTTTGAAAAATAATCCATGGCCACGAGAATGTATCGGTTGCCATTATCTGTCACAGGAAAAGGGCCAGCGATGTCTACCGCTATTCTCTCGAATGGTGCTCCTACGTTGTATTTCTTCGTAGGTGCCTTCTTTTTCCTTATCGGTCCATTAGAGGCGGCACAAGTTGCACACCGCCGGCACCAATCTAACACATCGTCCTTGAGGTTTGCCCAGTAAAAGCGTTCACGAACCTTTTCTAATGTCCGGTGAACTCCAAGGTGGCCACCAGATGCTCCATCATGTAATTCCCTCAGTACTTCGGGCACTTTAATCTTTGGTACGATGAGCTGTAGTCTCCGCTGATCTCCCTCTGTGTTCTCCAATGCTCGTTTCAGCAGACCTTTGTCCAGTAGAATGGAGTTCCATTGAGCCCAATAGGTTTTTATATTTTTCGACATTGGAGCAACATCCTGCCAGCTTGGTCTCCTTTGGCCTGATAGCTTCCATTCCCTTATTTGTTTCAAGTCCGGGTCCTCGTCCTGTTCCTTTGCCAGTTGTGTGTCCTGCCAACCGTCGGTAACGACCGTAGTCCGCAACACTGTTGCTTGCTTTTCTTCTTGTCGAGAACAATGCTTGCATTCTCCGTCACAGGGTCTCCTTGAGAGCGCATCCGCATTCCGGTGACTCGTTCCAGAACGATGAGCAGATTCGAAGTCATATTCCTGAAGGCGCTCGATCCACCGTGCAACTTGTCCCTCCGGTGACTTGAATCGCAGCAGCCACATTAGAGCTGCGTGGTCCGTTCTCAGTAGAAATCTTCTTCCATACAGGTATTTATGAAAGTGCTCTATGGACTTAACCACTGCCAGAAGCTCTTTCCTTGTGACACAGTAGTTGCGTTCTGGAGCTGACAGTGCTTTGCTGAAGTACCCAATAACCTTTTCTTCCCCGTCTTGGAGTTGAGAAAGGACGCTTCCAATAGCAGTGTTGCTGGCATCTGTGTCAAGAATGAACTTGCCCTCGGGACGTGGATAGCTTAGAATAGGCGCACTACTCAATTTCTTCTTTAACTCCTCAAATGAAGCCTGACACTCGCGATCCCAAAGGAAAGTCCGTTTTTCCTCAGTGAGCCTGGTAAGAGGTTTTGCGATGTTGGCGAATCCTTTCACGTACCTTCTGTAGTAGGTGCAGAGCCCGAGGAAACTTCTCACTTGGTGCTTATCTCGAGGTGCTGGCCAATTGGTGATCGCTGTAATCTTCTCTGGGTCAACAGCAACTCCGTTGTCTGATACAACATGCCCCAGGTAGTTGACTTGCCTTCGGAAGAGATTGCACTTCTTCGGGTTCAGTTTTAGATTAGCTGCACGCAGCCGTTCGAAGACCCGCTCCAGATTCTCCAGATGGTGAGTGAAGGATTTTCCCAGTACAATGATGTCGTCCAAGTAAACCAGGCATATCTCCCAAGAAAGGCCTCTTAAGACGCTTTCCATCAGCCTCTCGAACGTTGCAGGTGCATTGCAAAGCCCGAATGGCATTACCGTAAATTGCCAGAGGCCAGTGCCGATTGAAAATGCCGTCTTCTCCTTATCTTCCGGTGCCAATCCAACCTGCCAATATCCACTGCGGAGATCCAAGGTAGAAAATAGTTTGCAACCCTCTAGTGTGTCCAGCGTGTCGTCAATCCTTGGGAGTGGGTAGCTGTCCTTCTTCGTGGCGTTGTTCAAAAGACGGTAATCTACGCAGAATCTTGTCGTCCCATCCTTCTTTTTTACCAGTACGACAGGAGACATCCATGGGCTACTCGAGGGCTCGATGACACCATCATTCGCCATATCCTTAATAATCTCCTCGGCATCCTTTCGTTTAGCTAGCGGCAGCCTCCTCGGGATCTGTCGGATGGGCTTTGTATCCCCGGTGTCAATTTTGTGCTGGACGATGTTCGTTCTACCCCGTGGTCCTGAGCTGATCTCGAAAATGTCCTGCCATCGGGTAATCAATCTCTTCACGAGTTCGCTCTGTTCAGGCGAAAGTTCTCTGCATGATTCCTCCACGAATCCTTTTAATTCTTCGGGTAGTCCTCGTTGC
Source organism: Piezodorus guildinii (assembly GCA_023052935.1). Classification (NCBI taxonomy): domain Eukaryota; kingdom Metazoa; phylum Arthropoda; class Insecta; order Hemiptera; family Pentatomidae; genus Piezodorus; species Piezodorus guildinii. The sequence continues at coordinate 94,678,301 of CM041293.1, forward strand.
TCGGTGGGGTTGCGTTGTAGCTGTCGGACTACTGAGGTAGCGGCCGTACATTCTCCGACTGGTGTTCCTCTCTTTAGTGTCACCGGGAAGCTGTTCAGATTCATCAGTCGGATTGGGGTGGTATGTCCGACCTTGATGAGAGACCTTGCAACCAGAACACCGCGTCCGACTTCCTGCTCCTCGTGCTTCCCAGGTTCAAGTAGAAGACATTGACCCTCCGGTAGTCGTCCATTGATCGTCCCATGCGTCAGAATTTGACTCCGTGCAGGTAAGGTGGTGTCTTCTAGTAGGAGTACTCGTGCATAGAGGTCCTTTCCCTGCCGAAGGATGACCTCTTCGTCTCCCAGCGTCATCACACCTCTCGACATGTCCAGCTTGATCCCGTATTTGATCATCAAGTCCATGCCGAAGATGACTTCCTCGTCTATTTTCGCCACGAGAACGCGGTGCTCTAGACGTTGGCCCCCGATGAAGAAAGTGGCAACTGTCTCCCCGTAGACCTCGGCTGGCTGTCCTGTGGCTGTCCGTAACGCCCAAGTGGTAGGTAATATCTTCTTAGCGTTAACTGCCTTCGGGTTCAGTATTGTCATGGTTGCGCCGGTATCCAGCAGAAAACTCCGCAGCTGCCCGTTCACCATTCCATCCACATAAAAACTATTTGTCTTGCTCCCTATTGTCGCGATTCTCACGGCGACCCTGGGGCCTTTGATGCTACGGGTTGACAGTTGCCCCTTCCCATCAACCCTCCTTAGTTTTCCTGTGGCTTTTCCGGCTTCCTGGTAGGACACTTGCTTCTGGGGTGTCCGAGTTGACCGCAGCTCCAACAGCGTATCTCCTTTTTGCGGGTCCTGAGGGCTTCTAAAATCTTTGCTACTATGTCCTCGATGGTGGGGGCCGCGTTAGGCTCCGCTTCTGCCGCTCGAACTCGTGCATGTCCACGGACTGACTGCCTGACAGCCTCGAATTCCATGGCCTGCGACAATGCATCGCCCAAAGTTTTAGGGCGTGCGAGTTTCACTGCCTGTTGGGTTTCCGGGTCTCGAAGTCCATCCAGGAATTTGTCGATAGCCAAGCTCTCGTAGACGTCGTCGGTGACCGTTGGGTAGGCATTCCTCACTAGCCGGGCGATATCTGCTTCAAATTCCTGCAGCGTCTCGTTGGTCTTCTGGACCCTGTTCTTTAACTGGGAACGGTATAGTTGGTCCATGTGGCGATGGCCGAAACGCATCTCCAGTCTTTTCATCAGCTCACCGTAGTTGCACCGCTCCGACATGGGCATCCCCTGTAGCACTCCTAAGGCGTCTCCACGCAAGGCTAGGCACAACGCTGATGCTTGCGTCTCCTTTGACCACCCGTGGATCGAAGCCGCTGTCTCGAAGAGAGTCATGTAGTCCTCCCACGGCGTCTTCCCGTCGAACAATGGGATGGTGTTGTGCGTTGGTGGCATCCCAGCATTGGCGGAGGGAATGGTGTTGTGAGGGCTTCTCTCAGAGGGTTGGTCGGTGTCGATTGTCGGTGGGTTGCTCATACGTTCTTCTAGAGCTTCTATTCTTACCCTAAGTTCATTTTCTACTGAATCGACTTTTTCTCCTAATCTAGATTCTACATCAGCTAACTTATTATCTACACTTTCCATTAACTTAGTTTCTAAATTGCCTAACTTAGCCTCCAATGTATTTTTAACAGTACTTAATTCATTACCTAACTTCTTTTCTACATTACCTAACTCATTTTTAACAGTACTTAACTCATTACCTAACTCATTTTTAACAGTACTTAACTCATTACCTAACTCATTTTTAACAGTACTTAACTCATTACCTAACTCATTTTTAACAGTACTTAACTCATTACCTAACTCATTTTTAACAGTACTTAACTCATTACCTAACTCATTTTTAACAGTGCCTAATTCAGTTTTAAAAGTTGCAGACAACTTACTGAAGTCATTTTCAAACGTAATCTCGTCTGGATTTTCCCCTGAATCAACAAAAAATTGGCGCAAGCGTTGTTGCAGTACCGATTTCGTTCCGGAAGTATCCAGATCTCGTTCTTCTAACTCCCGTCTTAAGTCTGCAACTTTTAAATAATTCAGTCTAACACTCTGAGAAGTCATTTTTCACACAGTAGCCCAATAATTACAAAAACAAGAAAACCAAAATTATAACCATTTACAATGATCCCACTTCTGACACCAAATTGTTACGGGCTACGGGGTGTGAGAAATGAACTACTCCAGTTTACAAATTACAAACATTTATTAAATACAGAAAACACAAATACAAAGGGATTACTAACCACTATATTAACAATAATAATGGAATTACTAGCTTAACTACTAAACAGTATACATATAAAATGAGGTATTCCTAACGAATAAACTACTTACAATCTGCTAGACTTATTCTAAGACTTACAACTATAAATTATATATAAACTACAGTCTTCTAATTTCCCAACGACCGATTATCACAATATTGACACACAGTTTCACTACACTGTCACACTGTCACGAGTTGTTCACTGTCACTGTTCACTGATACATTCTCTTGAGCAAGATCAAGACTGACTCCCCTAGACTCAGGGGACCGCTATTTAAACCACCGCCGAATCTTCTAGACCCGGGCGCAGGTAGGGTGGTGGGCCTTTCCAGGCACTTCGAGGACTGTCCAGGTCCAGAAGTCTCTAGCCTCATCTAGGCCCCTCCAGGCGTGGTCCACCCGTCATTGTCTTGGCCGTAGCAATATTAAACATGGTCTTTCAACGCACCGATTAAAGCTGCGTAAAGAGCAGGAAATCTTCAAAATTACTGAACGTTTCCCATGGCATTTTTTCCGTGAAGCATGTTTTCAATGGCGATTTTCCAGTGCAAACAACCTTAACGTTTTCCCAAACTCGAAAAATGGGTGTTATAGCAAATTCTTGATTTTCCAAAAGAGTCTATATCACATATAAATAAATAAGTCGAAACTTTAGATTTTTCGTTAAGATAGAAGTATCTATAATTTTTTTACCTATTCAGTAGTATAAAATGACATTTATGAAAAAAAAAAAAGAAGTCACAAGCATTAAGAACGATATTATTTAGTGAAAAATAGTTTTATTTATTACTTTATAAACTATAAAATAAAGGAAAATAATGATAACAAATACAAAAATATGTTCCAGAATTTTATCATTTTTTTTTCTAATAATAGAATATTTTAGGATCAGACAAAAATAATATTTTAAATATATAATATATAATTTTGTAAAACTATAATTTTTATTAGAATATAATTTTAGAACTGTCTGATATGAATGTATCTGAACCTTTTTTTTTTTTTTTTTCAATTTTTATTCTCAATCATTCCATAACTTTTCCTACATTACTTTATCGATAATAAATTAATTCATTATATTTTGGAGGGTGAGATTTAAATAAAAAATTCTTAATCAAATTAAGACTAACATGGAAACCGTATACTACCTACCACATACTAGTAGATTGCCAAGAATACACCGTATAAAGGAAGCAATTGAATATGAGCGAAATAGTTTATGAAAGCCTTCAGGACTCCGAAAAAGATGTTGGTTCCCTAATGGAGATTCTGAAAAGAACTCAATTCTACAATAGAATTTGAAACTGTCTTTAGGTTTTGTGAATAATTCTTTTTATTTGATAATTAGTGGAATAGTTTACATTACTAATTTGACATTTAGGTTACGTGCAGGAAGGAGGAAGAAAGTTGGAACAACTTAGCAACGAAGTCGTTAACTGTGTGTCAAGATCGTGAGGAGCACAAGACCGAATGCTAACCAAGTTTGATGGAGTTGGGATGTTGCTATATTGTCGTATTATAAGTTAGGGGGCCTTTGGTATGTGTAAAGGAGCATTCCTAAACCTGATTTACAGTTCGCCATTATCGGAAACGTTTGGCGAATTGTTAGTTTATTGGATGGATTCACTAAACTTTGTTATAGAGTGTATCAAAGGAGATATTCAGACATCCATGTCTAGTATACATACTATGGATTAGTTCATAGCGCGAATTCTTACATTCTTATCAATACACTCATCTTTTATTAAACTTAAACTTTTATTAAATGGGTATGTAGCTAACTAGTAGTTAGTGGGATGATTGAGCCTGATCACGGAGCCTTGGGTTTGGACGTTCATCATTGGATGAATCTATAGCAACATTTTGTGGTATCGGCATCAAACCTTGGGGTGCGCTAAGAACATTATTATTATTTATTTAAATTAATGTCAGATACATGCTTGATTTTTTTTGTTTATTCATTTAACGTAACTCTATGCTACAGTGGCTCTTCAGACGATGGAGGAGTCTTTAATCTTGTATATCCAGGTATAATTTTAACGAGTACCTAACATTGCACAAAATCCCTTTAAACAACCCTATGGACTTCTGCTGAGTTTGGACCTGTAGCCTTGGGCATATAAGTCTGTTTTAATAATTGGAAATTCATATTTCTGCATATTCCTTATTAACAACTATTAGTTATTCCGGACAAAGCTATTTATAGCATTGAAAAATCAACTATCATACCTCAGCTAATTAAAAAAAAAAAAAAAAAAAAAAAACTGTACCTCTACAACCCATGAAGTGTCTTGCGGTCAGTACATATAGGCCAACGTCCGTGCAATGAGGTGATTCAGGCGTCAGGTTTTTTCCCCATTTTGGGTACCCACTTTATAGAGGCTGGGTGTGCCCCAGGAGGGTCTCCATACCCTAGGGTCTCCTCTCGGCTGAAATAACAGAATAAATAATATTATGTCACAGCCGGGATTCGAGCCCAGGACCCGGAGCACAGTAGACTAGCGCTCTATCCACTCACTAGACCACGCCGCTCCGAATAGCATAATTAAATAACAATTGAAATTTTAATTAGAACTAATCGAACAATTATCATTTGTTTAGTATATAATTTAATTAAGTACATACAAAATTTTATCCAATGTCTGGCTCTTGTAGTACAAAAAAGTACAGAGATTTATAAAAAACATATTTTATTGTAAAAGCGTTTCCTACTGCAATGTCATTACATCTTTGACCTTTAGCTCTGTACATGGTAGATGACAAAGTATTGTGGGGTCGTTCACATGTTACGTCACGCCTTGATGGGGTGAAGGGAGTAGGTCTCAGACAGACCCTACAAAGGGATACCTCTTTTATGACGTGTTTGTTATTGTTATCGTTTTCGTTTACAAAAAAATCCGAAATTGAAGAATCTCATTTATGTCGCGTTATGAATGAAATAATTAATACCTACGCCATGTTTTGTCATTTGTTTCTTTGTTAAATCCTTTAAATAAAATATTAAATGCTGTGATGTAACAAAAGGGACAGGACGAGTAAAATATGAAAGGAAATTCTAGAATATAATGAAATAAGTAAGGCAAATTTCATAGAGTGATTCGCATCGAACGTTATTTCACCAAAAAAGTTACTCTATTGAAGTTTACTCAGATACTCTAATTAACTACTCATTATTCTAATTGGCTACTTAATAAGTTTTGTAGTTAAACATTGTCGAAGATAGTTTGGAATGATAGGCTGGGGTATGCAAGAAACACCTTTAATATTATTTTAAATTACGTATATTGGTAATTTTCAAAACTGTACCTCTACAACCCATGAAGTGTCTTGCGGTCAGTACATATAGGCCAACGTCCGTGCAATGAGGTGATTCAGGCGTCAGGTTTTTTCCCCATTTTGGGTACCCACTTTATAGAGGCTGGGTGTGCCCCAGGAGGGTCTCCATACCCTAGGGTCTCCTCTCGGCTGAAATAACAGAATAAATAATATTATGTCACAGCCGGGATTCGAGCCCAGGACCCGGAGCACAGTAGACTAGCGCTCTATCCACTCACTAGACCACGCCGCTCCGAATAGCATAATTAAATAACAATTGAAATTTTAATTAGAACTAATCGAACAATTATCATTTGTTTAGTATATAATTTAATTAAGTACATACAAAATTTTATCCAATGTCTGGCTCTTGTAGTACAAAAAAGTACAGAGATTTATAAAAAACATATTTTATTGTAAAAGCGTTTCCTACTGCAATGTCATTACTGTATGTCAGTTGTTTTTTTACCCCGAAGTCCAGTTGTCCAGTAATTTTTATAATAAAGGCTTGGAATACATTCTTTTAAAAAACGAAGGGGGTTTGGCAAGCTTGCTTATAGAGCTTGTAAGGGAGCATTTAGTGGCGCATGATGTGAAGAGATAATCAGTTTCAAACCCCTGGTCCCTATAACCCCTCAGACGTCATAAAACTGGGTCTTCTTGAAAAGGGGCCAAATGACGTAAATTTGAAACTGCTGGCTCAGGGGTCGGCTTTGGTTTGGCCGCAAATCAACTACTAGGCTTCAATAAACCTCGCCTTCTGTCTTAAATATATATATGTTATCGAGTACATCATCGATAAATATATATATATATATATATATATATATATATATATATATATATGATATCGGTATTTAAAATGATACTTAAGAAGCTTTTAAAATTTTCATTGGTGCAATAAAGAATTCTATCGTGGCAATATATAGAACAATATATAATCTATGACTAACCAACGGTTATGACTAATAAACAATAGGGTCACCTGTGGTGTAGTGGCTAGGACGTCCTTATAAAATTATCCTAATATATACAATTTTAATCCATTAAATCAAGCATACTTTCCTTCCAAATTAACTATAACTCGTAATTAACTATAACAAATAACTATATAACTCGTCATTATTAGCCGACATTTCGGAGCCTTGTCCCTATTATCAAGACTAAAATGGTTTAAAACATTTTGATTTTAGTAACATTTAATATAATATTTATTAATTTTTATATAGTCATTTTTTACATAAAGTTTTCATATTATTTTACTAACTATAACTTTACCTTTTTTGTTGATTATTAATTAATTTACATTATTTGTAACAGCTAACAGCTACATGCACTTATACCTGGATATGCACTTCTAAATATCGAAAATGTTCATTAATTAGATGAGTTTGATGGTTGATTTTTCAATGATATAAACAGCTTTGTCCGGAACAACTAATAGTTGTTAGTAAGGAATATACAGAAATAGGAATTTCCAATTATACGAAAAAGAATCGGATCGAGCAGGGAAATACCAAAACCGCAATTTATTAATGAATCTGTTTACGAAAAAAGGTAACGGTACGGCTAGCATAGCTGCCTTATATGCCCAAGGTTGTTGGTTCAAACTCAGCAGAAGTTCCTCTGGTCGTTTAAAAGGAGCTTGTGCAATATTAGGTACTCGTTGAAATTATACCTGGATATACAAAATTAAAGACTCCTCCGTCGTCTAAAGAGCCACAGTAGCATAGAGTTGCGCTAAATGAAGAAACAAAATAAATCAAGCATGTATTTGACATTAATTTAAATAAATAATAATAATATTCTAAGCGTACCCTAAGGTTTGATGCCGATACCACAAAATGTTGCTATAGATTCATCCAATGATGAACGTCCATACCAGCTGACTCGATCACCCCACATGACGCCTCGGCCTACTTTAAGGACAGCTACAAGTCGGTTCAGTGCATACTATTTTATATTATCTATTTTATATTTTAATTAAACCTGGATATACAAAATTAAAGACTCCTCCATCGTCTGAAGAGCCACAGTAGCAATGATCCGCGTTAAATAAATTAACAAAAACGGTCATCTGCCACCTTAAGATTGTTGAAAGGTAGGAAAAAAAATTCTTGATTATTCTTTTCTTCAGAAGTAGAATGTTGATCCTAAGCCTGTGCAATATCCAGTACTCGTTAAAGATCTCATTATACATAATTAAAAGTAAATAGGCAAACTTTAATACCCCCACTTTAGCATCGTTTGATTAGTAACAGTACAATAAAGTGACATTAAATGAATGAACTAATAAAACAGCTACTGTATTCTAAAAACAAAAAAAACAAAATCAACAAAAATAGATGAGCATAAAGGTGTTGAACAAATATCGCTCGACAAATTGCTTTCAGACCGTTCGGGCCTTGTTCAGGAACAGCTATTTTTACTTTTTTCTCAATTCCTAGTAAAAGCTATTATTATGTATACATATAAGTTGTATTTTAACACAAAAAACAACAAAATACCTTTAATTTAAACAAGTTACTTTTGCAATTCAAAGCACGGTTATAAATTATTCAAAATTTTCATATTTAGAATTTGTTAATAAACCGTTATATTTAACTTTCAATTTTTTTTAAAAATTCCATTCATTTTTAAATCGATATTGCTAGTTTCTGAGAAAATCGTTGGAAGGTGAAAAGTGCATAGTATAAAATCGATCTTTTGGTTCACCGATTTTGATGAAAAAGTTGCTCTAAGATCTCAGGCATATATATTTCTAGAATATGGAATTCCAGTTTTATAAAGCTTTTTATTTTCGAGCTAGACCTATCATATACACTAATCTTTTTGTGGTACTTATTATTTGGGCTCAGGGGATACTAAAACGAGTATTTCCGGTGAAAAGTAAGCTCTGTGAGTAATTTTAGTAATTTACATTCACCAGCTGGAGTACGTGCTAAACTTACAATAATTTGCGTAAAATACTCCTTACTTTTAATATGAATATTTGCCTATGTATACTGTAGATTATTATTATGATTTTCCAATATTGTCGTACACGATACACTACTATAATATACCACAACCACACCTTAACCTCTTGTGACTAATGCCTTAGGCTGTGTTCTATCTGACACCCTTAGCCTCGTTATAACTACGAAGGGGTGTTAACTCAGTTGTAGAAGTTAAACGTAAGTTGCACTTATCCTTATTTTCCGAGGTCCTTTATCCCTCCTCTCCACCTCCTGGTTGAAACCAATATTTTCGTTACTCAGCCCCATTCGTCTTGATAGATTTCTCATGAGATAGAAATGAAATTTATTATTGAATGCCGCATTAGAATTCTGATTCATCTCTTGGCTCTTTCTCATTTCTTTTCGGACCTGGAGAGTAGTGAGCGCCTCCTGGGACCCAGTTAAATATTTAACCTTCTATTTTATACGGGAAGACGTTTTTATGAGTTTCCCCTTGCCAAGCTTTTAAAAATTCAGTTTCTTTATTAATAACCTGTTGTATGTTGCTCGAAATTGCTCTAATTCCTTCTTTTTGCTGTTAATGTTACATTTGATGATATTTATTCTAGAGGTATTTAGATCTTATCAGTTATATTTATTATTTCATTGAGATTAGTAGCCTATTTCACAAACAAGTATAGCAAAAAAGTTGTTTTCATCCTCAGTTTTACACGCTATTTTTCTGTCAGAAATTTAACTGAGAATATTTGTTGTTATTTAACATTAGTAGCGACTAAGGTTAGGTTCTATATTAGTTCGAATGAAGAAAGTCACGTTTTGCTACATTTATTAAGCTTAGGGTTTTTTTTTTGTTTTGTTTTTAACACGTAAAGAAAGTTGTGTTGGTGTTGTTTGCTTTTAAATTTTGAATTTTATATTGTAAAATGCTCCAACCTTCCACTTAATTACAAAGGACAATTGAGACGTTGATTTCCAAAAGGTACTATGTCCATTTTAGGAAATTTTACAGGAAGCGCGAAAATCTTGCATTAATATATTATTAAATCAGCGAATTTAGGCCTTTTTGTATTACAATTTAGAATTATTTTTTTACTATAATATTAACATCATATTAAAGTTATAAAATGAATTTTTTTAGAATGATTTCGAACGAAAATAAATGCGTAATTAGTACATTAAGAAAATGAAAATTTTTAAGGACTTGAGGGTTCATTAGATAACATCAAATAGAATATTTAGATAAAACTAAATGATGGGAATACAAATATGTAAAAAAATCAATTTCGTAAAAAATGTCCTTTAGTACCTTTTGGAAATCAACGTCTCAATTATTATGTTACAATTATTCATATGACCATAATAAGACCGATATGGACGGAGAGGAGCTATGGGGGCTCTACTAAACTATCGAACTCCTCTCGTATGCAATCTTTACAATCCAAAATCCTTCAGAAAATCCTCAATGCTCCTTATTTCGACACAAACAAACTCATTCATAAAGACCTTAATATTCCGTATGTTGCTGACTTAGCCCGAACCCGGTATCATTCCTATCATCACAAACTCCATTCCCCTTGCAATCCATTAGTTTCAATCCTTGCTTCCTCTTCGATCCCTGATGATCTTCCGACGTGTCTTAAAAGAAGAAAATGAGACCTTCTAGTTGAGAATATTTTTGAGTGCTGCCACTGGGTAGTGTTTCTACATGTATTTCATGACAGTTTTTTATATTACCATCACATTTACTTGATGTTTTTTTTTTTGTTTTTATTAATACCGTTGTAAATATCAATAAACATGTTAATAAAAAATATGTTTTGTGAAATTTGTATTTTCCACCTATTGTTTAGGTGGGAAGACCAAAAGACCAAACTTTCCCTACATTTTTTTAATGTTGGCGCTTTTTTGGCACGCTCTATCTGTGTTGGTGTTAGTAAAATGAAAATTTCGAAGATTGTTAACTCATCAGAAATTTAGGGAAGAATGTTTTTTGTTATATAACATTTGTCATTTTGATAATTTCAGATTCAAAGGAAATACGCTTTTAACACGTAGAGGCCTAGGCCGATTTTCATGTTCTTCGTTGTTAGGCGCGTTCGAATAGTCTGACAGGGCTTAAATGCCGATATTTTAGATTTTCTTCTTCAAAAGTACCTTTAATTTTGTAGATCCTATAAAAAATAACCATATTATCTTGTTACCACTGATGAAAAGCAGGTATATATATATATATTGAACAAATTCGGTACCTAACTAAAGGAAAAAAATGATAAAATATTTTTTATGCAATGTAACGAGCTTGTAAAAGTTAATAAACAGTGATGAAAAGCCGATAAAACTAACTGATTATTTTAGATAATGGTATTATAGTTTTTTAATAAAACACATGTTTCTATAGAAATTCAATTTAATTAATTCTTTAACAGTTTCACTAATTTCTATCTCTAACTGTATTTAATAATTCTTTAATCGATTTTTTAAACGGAGGTAAGTAAAAGTCGTATGTTGCCCGCACCAGATTTTTTTGTCTTATTTTCTTTAAACTAATTCTTAATATATTTTTGCTGTGAATAAATATATTTTCCATGTATAAGAGATTATGTGGAGGTGAATCGTAAGCCAATATTTCGCCATGGAAGGTCCGATGCTCTGCTCGATATGCGGACTATGTCACGCCCAGGGGTCACACGGCCTCACAGTTTTCCTTTAATCTGTAGGCTTGACTCCTCCTCCTATACTTAGTTCCTTAATATCCTCTTTCTTATTTATCTTATCCCTTCTTTCTGTGCCCTCAACAATTTATCTAATGCTTTTCTCATTGAAAAAAGATTGTAGGAAATGCACTGTTTTTTCCGTTAATTAAAAAAAAATATATATATATATATATATCTCTTACTGGCAAAAACAATAGATAATGGTTCTGACGATCTGTAATCTTATGATTTTCCAAAGCAGGAAGATATGGACGAACTGTTGGATCGATAATTGATTGTTATCAAAGTTGACAGATAATTAGGGTTTCAAACGTAACATTTTTCATTCAAACTAATAGAGCTGCTAAGCTAGCAGGAAATATGTTACAAAAAATATTTTTCACTAATTTTCTGATCTTGAAACTCTCGTCAAATTTTCAATCCTAGCAACACCAAACAGAGTTTGAGCCTGTCAATCTTGGGGTGAAAAACGTGACACCTTGAAAGTTACAGAACCCTACCCAAAATATTTTTTATTAAATATTTTTTGTTCTTTCTTCGATTTCAGATAGTTACGTTGCTATTTCTTGTATATTTGTATATGTATATGTATATGTGTATGTATATATATATATATATATATATATATATATATATATATATATATATATATATATATATACACATATACACAATGCCGGTCAAAAATTTGAGACCGCCTATGGTTTACATCAATAAATCATGAATAATCTCTATAAATAAAATATAGTTATTTTATTATTTGTTTTTATAAACAAATTTGCTTCTTACGAAAGTGTAAAAAAGATTTGTCAATATCGTAAATAACAAGGAATAATTTGATTAAATATAATTATTACTGAGATTCCTTACGTAATATAAATAAATCAGAATAAACAATTTGATTTTTGTGTTTAGAACTTTATTTACAATCTAATAATTCCCTATGGGGAATTGAGATGATAAACTTTATTCTTAGTTTAATTTATTGATTCTCGACTGCCGAAGTTGTAAGAAGTTCAATGGACATGTAATTTTGGTTTTTTCATAAAGAATAAAGAACGGTTTGTTTTGTCATAAAAAAATAATGAATTTTCATTTGGATTCCGTAGGGCAATTCAAAAAATACACGAAGAGAAACAATCCGAGCGCCTAAGTGCCACAAAAAATTTCAAACAGAATGATTAATGTAAACCATAGGTCGTCTCAAAATTTTGACCAGCACTATATATATATATATTGGTATAAATATTGACTAACTATAAGCTTATTTAATTTTTTAACTTATGTTACTAAATGCTTCTAGTTAAGGAGGAAAAATATCTTAGAATTAGTATATTAGTAGACTGTTCTTAAGGTAATTAAATAAAATTTATGCGATTGAGTTATCGAAGTATTGATGTTTTAAAAAAAAATGTTCTGATGATATTTATATTGGATATATTTTATGTATTTGGGGTAATTTTTCGTTTTAAAGATTCAAGGAAAGAACAATTTTTTATGCTGTCAAGGAGCAGTTTTCCATTACCGGTATTTCTACTTTGCCTTTGGAAAATCCTTCTTGGAGATCCCTTCTCAGTGATTGAATTTATGACATTCCATCTATCGATGTTGACTTTTTTTTTTTCAACATTCCTTACTTTCATATCTACTATACTTTTTTTTTTTTTTTTTTGGAAAGTAAGATTTGCAGGCTTATTTCCCTGTTGGTTTTAAATTTAATATTTTGTATATATTTTATGCTGTTGTTTGTCGTTTTTATATTTCATACAAAAATACAATTTTCTGATTAGTCTCGATTTGTTAACTATAATTAGTACTACTATATTAGACATAAATGGTTGTGACTAATAAATGCCATGATTATATTATTGTACGTTTCTCTTCATAACATAAACATAATTAATTTACAAACGCTTTAGACCTGTTTCATAGGACTAGGGATGAATTTTAAATTTACATAGTCCAATTTTTAAACAGTTAATGTACTGATGTGCAATTAATTATTTCATTAGGAGATTTGGGTGGCTCAATCATTGACTGGTAGGGTTTTTCTTTTCCACTTTTATTTCTATTAATTTCATACAATTATTTTATTTTCATATAAAATCATATTTTTTTATAGATTGTGCGTATGATTCTGCGTATTTCTCTATTGTTATATATTGTGCATTAGTCATGAACTCTTCCCATTGATACGTAGAGAGGTTCAATACAAATGAAAAAATCTGGTGCGGGCAACACACGACTTTCACTTACCACCATATTTAAAATCAATGAAAGAATTTTCAAAAACAATTAGAGATAAAAATACTTAAAACTATTACGGAATAAATTAAATTGAATTTCTATAGAAACATGTGTTTCATTAAAAAATCTATTATATTATTATCTAAAATAATCAGTTAGTTTTATGTTCATTTCATCACTCTCTATTGACTTTTAAAAGCTTTTGTATTAGATAATATTTTTTCTAAAATCTTTAGCTTTCCAACGGTATATCATGCATGTATATTACTGCTCTTAAGTTCAAAAACGAAAAATTGCATTAAAAAAATATTTTTTCTGTTTTCTCCTTTAGTTGGGTATCGAATTTATTCAATTTATATATTTACCTGTTTTTCATCAGCGTTAACAAGAAAATCTAGTTATTATTATTGAATCTACAAAATTAAAGGTACTTTAGGGGAAGAAAATTTAAAATATCGGCATTTAAGCTCTGTCAGACCATTTTAATCAGAATGAAACCTACATGATATTAAAGCCCATTAAATTTTACATCGATATAGCGAGTTTAATCAAAATCGTCGGAACCGTTTTCGAGAAAATCGAAAAAAGGTGCAAAATGCATGGTATAAAGTAGCTCTTCTGCTAAGCCGATTTTGATGAAAAAGATTTTGTAACCTCTATGAGAGTCTTGATTATGAAATTTCAGTATCATAAAACTTACAGTTTCCGCCCGGGAGTTACCACACTGGTAACTTTTCGAAAACTGGAGTCCGAAAATTTTCACTATCGCAATACTTTTCCTTACTATATATAGTAAATGAAAGTAAAATGAATAGAATGAATATTGTCCTAGTTATAATATTTTTATTTCGTTTAATTGATCGTGTTTTTTTAAACCTATATTATTATATAAATTATTGTCCTTTATTACTAACGTATTTTATTTTAGGTTTTCTATTTATTTCTAAAAGTGACTCAAAAAATAATACTAAGATGCTTTAACTCTTGATGTTGATAACATTATTAATATTAGGTATTTGCTTCAATAGATTGAGCACATATTGATTTAATCCAATGATTCGGAAACTGGTTTGCTATACTTGGCCATAATCTCCCGTCGTATATATTTGCTAATTATTATCCTTGATTTAACGCGTTTACTTTGTATTCCAATAACATTAATAATCATGTAATCTGATTATGATAAGCTGATTATATAATTATTATGTAAATAAACTTGGTGTCACATAGGGAATAATCTTCCTACTGAATCCTTCCGAATTTGATTTATCTTTGAATATAATTTCATTTTTGCAAAAATTAAACATTAACCATCTAGAAACAAAAAAAAAGAGTTTTTTTTCGTTAAGCACCTGGTTGAATTACTAAAAATAATAAAACAAAAGTATCGATTTTCTCTTCATCACTATAAAAAGTATGTTATCAAATGATAATTTTATTTCTCTTATAAACCACCTCATAAATAAATTTAGGATGAGTTATTTTTAAGTGTAAAAAAAAAAGAAAATTAATTATAATAAATTGTAGTTTTGAAATTTCAGGGATATTTTCATTTTCCTATTCAGCTTATTGAATAAATACATAATATATTAAATACCTTGATTCTGCAGCTTGTACTATGGAAATTCTTTCAGACGAAGTCCCCTACATTATATTAAATACTTGAAAAACAAAACAATATGTTGTAGCAGCCCGCTTGATTTGTCAGCAGTGTTGCTTTGTAAGTCATTTGTTTCCCCCTCTCTACTAATTTAACTTTTCCTGTATTTATACATTTTTACTCAATTATTTTATATTGTAAATATTTCCTCTAATGTATATAGGAATGAAATGTATATGTTCAGTTTAATTTGTCATATTACTGACATATTAATTACTTAATATTTGAGTATGTTATGCACGCTTAATGTTAAGGTCAAATGAAAAACAAAAAAAAATAATATGAGATAAGATGTTTCAGTATACAGAGATACATTTAATTTATTCTTGAAATAAGCAAAATTTAAAATTTATTCTTATAGCAATGTGGTTATAATTTATGTTTAAATACATATTTTAAATCATCAAAAATAAGTTATGTGACTATGTGGCTCCTTCTTTATTAAAACTTTTTAGTAACAATTGTAATTTTTGTATTCCTGTGTAAAATCAAAACTCAAGGTTTGAATTTGAACCAATATTTTTCTAGTTAATCAAATAGGGAGTGGCATGGCACAGTGGGTAGAGCACTATTCAAATGTTCTCCGGGCCCCGGGTTCGAACTCTGGCGAGACTGAATAATTTATTCTGTTATTTCAGGCGGAGAGCAGCACTGGAGTATAGAGACATTCATGGGGTGCACTTAGACTCTATAAAGTGTGTACCCAAAATTTGGGTGAAAAAGTCTCCGCTAATAACGCTCACGAGGCCTAATCACCTTCCACGGGTGTCGGCCATGGGACAGTGCGAATCTTTTCAAGCACTAAACCTAATATCCTAAATGGGTTCTAGAGGTGCGTTTTTTTAAATTTCTAATAAAAACAAATGCCGGTTACATTTAGCATTAGATAAACTAAAAAAACTAACACTTAAAAGTTAGGGATGAAAAGTTCAATAGAACAACGCTGTATCGACAACCAATTCATCGCATGCATTTTTCATTAATAGATAAATCCCACAATTTGAATAAAAGTATATTCAAAATGCTCTTATATGCCATTTGTGAGTTCATTAATTTTTTAGTGAGAATTTAATTTTTAAAGTTCATGAGGTACATCTAGTGGGGAAAATAATGCTACAGAATGTTTTTATGCCTCGTAAAATGGGGGTTTAAAGACAAGACTGACTAGTAAAGGAGATGGAAAAGTTTTTAATATCCGAGAATCCTCTGTCAAACAGTGTAAAAGCATACATGACGACGAATGAGAGGAGACTTAGCGTGTTATTATCATCTTTTACACCCCCTCACCGCCGTTGCAAATGATAAAAAATAAATGGAGGGAAAAGATATGAAGGAAAAGACGCGGGAAGTAGGGTTGGGACGGTTGATAAGGTGGGGTTTCCTCCCTCGGCGTAAAAGATATGGCGCTCCTTCCAAAGCTTCTCATTGTCGTCTTCTTATGACCCCCGGCCCTCTTAAGTGACTTCTGGAAAAGTGAAATCGAACTCAACATCTTTTAAATGGGGAGCATTTGGGACTAATGCAAACCGCAACGGATGAATAGGACTAACAAATGAAGAAGTTGCGTGGCACACATCGCCATAAAAGTACATTTATTTCTCTTGCCAATAGAAAATAAATGAAATTAATAATAATTACTCTTTGGCTCGAACGGTGCCTCTCAGATTTTTTCTAAGGAATCGCTTCACGAGTCTGCCTCCTTTATTTGTTGATATTATAAAATAAGGGCTACAAATATGTTAATATTTCGAGACCTAGGGCGTTTCAGGGTGCTCTTGACATTAACTATAATTATGAGGGCTGGGTGTTTAAATAATGCAGTGGACTATAATTGAAAATAAGGATTATAATATATTATAAGATTACAATTTGTATTTAGAGCTAAAAGGAAATATAATGACGGTTAGGTTAATACAAATTTTGACTTATGTTAATTTTTTTCTATTATTAAACAAATCTGTCTGATGCGGGGTGGGGCGGTCTCTCCTCCTGGGTCATTCCTCCGTTCCTGGTCCGGCCGGCGCCTATTCTTCTACTCCTCCATGATGATTAGGATGATGATCATGAGAAAATATGATGGAATTCGCTGCGACATGGATCGTGCCTTTTTTTCTCAGAGGATTCTGGTCCTAGAATTTCGTACTTCTAGACGCCGCCAGATGGCCCCATGTGCACTTGATTGTATTTCTGCATGCAAGATGCCATATCTTGAAATCGGTTAAGGGCCGTGTTCCCTTATTCGAAAACCGCCGTGACTTAGTCTCTGTTAGTTTTAAGTCAACTTTCTTGGAATCAGAATATTTCTTACTGTTATAGATTTTATTTATACTTAATTAAAGCTACTGAGCCCGACGAGCATGGAATACGAGAAACTAATTAGTTGAAGTCAAGAGGAGTTCAAAATTTTTCTCGGTGGTTAACGCGTAGTGTAAAGCAAATTATATTATTTTTTTAAACTTTGTATTTATTTAAAATATGTAAGTTAAAAGCGTTGTATTGTGTCTTGATTTATTTTTAGCTACTATAAAACATTTATGAAATAAGCAGCTTACTCCTCTCAAGTTCCAGCCCAACGAAAATGACTTCGAGCATAAAGGGTTTATATACTTTCAGAAAAAAAATAAAATAAAGGAAATTATATAGGGCAAGATAACCTTGACTGTTTATAGACCGGATCATACCTTTAATTGAATTAATTGAGTTTCTTCCCCAACTTAATTGAAATTATGTATTTCGTATATCAAATATTATTTTTTAAATTTAAAATACTATTAAATTAATAATATGGAAGTTATTTCTTTAGTTTTAATTGCAGTCTATTTTCTTCCCTTGTCATTTCCTTTTACTTCCACAGGGAAAATCTTTTAGTAATACAATACTATAAAAACGAAATTTTTTTCCTAATTATGTCTTTAATTAGTGTCTCCTCTTTATTCTTTGTCCCTGTTTCAAGACATCATGTCATATGTTTTTCCTGACTTCTGAAACGGGAAGCGAGAGAGAAAAGAGCTACTTTAATTAATTATTCTTATAAATATATTCTTTCAGAGCTCCAAAGTTTTTACATTTTTCTCTCTTCAAAGTCCATTATTTTTATTTGTTTTTTTACAAAATTATGTAGTTCATTCTTTATTGTGTTTGCTGGAAAGAAAACTTTTGAAATATTAAGCTAAAATAAAACAAGCATTACGTTTTGATGATGTGGTGCAAAAAAGCCATTCGCAATCCCTATGTATATAGCAGCTAATTTATTTTTTTTATTTTTTCCAGGTAAGAATATTCGTGAAACACGTTTCAAGAACCTTTTCAGTGAGTAATAATTATATCTTTGTTTGTTTTTTAATTGCATGTTTAAGACAATAAAACAATGTAGCAATGAGTAGGTAAGATTTAGTTAGAATCAATATTGATTATGTTTAGAAAGTCTAATTAGTATAAAATAGAAAACTTTATTATGGTTGCCATTTAATTAATGGATTACCTAATATTTATTAGCCGACCTAATGTCTGCTCTAAGAGAAATGCTTTCTCTACTGCCATCCAAGATCCCTCTAAAGACAGCATCTCATCACCTTGACCTCATGAGACAAATCAAACAAGAAGAAGCTCTACGTGAGGAATTAAAATCCTTGGCACTTGAAACCATAGCTGAGCGTTATCCCAGCCCTCCCTAGGCTCCATGTCTACACCGATGGTTCAGCTGAACATGCAAGTTACAATGGAGGAGCAGGCATGTATTCGCATCTATTTCAAATCTCGAAGCCGGTAGGAAAATGGTCTCCAAATTTCGACAGCGAAAATCGTGCTATATTACTAGCTTTGCAGGCTCTCACAAATATAGATGCAAAGAGCATTGTCTTGTTTGTGGATTCACCTGCGGCCATCATTGCAACTATGCAGCCAAATGCATCTCAAGAAAATTAAGTAGGGAACTGCTAATTAAAAATTGAACAGGTGCTTCAAAAAGGTAGGCAGGTGGTTTTCCAATGGGTACCAGGCCACTACGGGAATGAAGTAGCCGACAAGCTTGCAAAAGAAGGTGCAGCTTCGGAACAGTCGGACAATCGAATTTCCTATCGTAGATCTAGAGATGAAGTTAAGAGGGCATATCATGCTCTACTAACGGATTCCCTAAGACTAAGTTCGATCAATAAGCACTGGGCCAAACTCCTTCAAGAGTAAGTACGGATACCGTTAGATTTGAAGATAAAAGATGCTTCCCCACGGTTCAGAATGATTAATGGCCATGATTACCTTGTCAAAACACTTGCATCGGATCGGAGTTGTAGACTCTCCACTTTGCTGCATTTGTCATGCGAATAGTGAAATCGATACAGCGCATCTCCCGCATCCCAGAAGTATGCTCCCGATAACAACAAATAAGAGCTGAAACTTCATCCAGATGGGAGTGGTACTGGGTTGCCAGATTCCTAATGGTGGAAGCTGAAATGGAAAGTCATAATTAAAAAATAAGAAAAGAAAAGAAAAGAATAAATGACTCAATCCTTTTTTTTTCGTCGAGCATTACAATAATAATAGGCTTAGTGAACACAAATGTTCCATCCAGATATCACCAAATGATATGGCCGTATTCAATTATGTTAATTAAGATAATAATGATTATTCGCTTAAATATTCCGAATTTATATTTTTCTTTATTTAATTATATTGATTTAGTGGCTAGAAAGTTTGTGAAAACTATTCAATTTTTTTAAATTTACACTGTACAGTTTTGAACCATTGCTGTTAAATACTTTGTAAATAATTTGAACTGCTCCCTTAAATATTAAATATATTATGTTTCCAGTAACTGATCAGTAATTTCTGTTAACTCTTGGAGAGGCTCTGTATGGGTGGGCGTAAGAGAAGCCATAATACTCGATAAAATCAGGACTTCCTTTACAAGAAGTCCTTATGAATGGGATCCCTCTGAGGAGATATTTCCTTACCCCACCACCTGCTTCGTCGTTTTAGGGTTTCTCTTGCAGCCTTTGATATCGGTTATGACGGATGTGTTAAAAACATAACTTATTATTATCATTTTTATCTAAATTATAAAGTCTATTTTCATTAAAATGTATATTTTTAAATTCTGGGTCATTTTGTATTTATTTTAGTATTGTTCCGTTGTTATTTTGTAATCATAGTTTTTTCTTTGTTATTTTTTTTTTTTTTTTTTTTTTTTTTTTACCTTTATAGTTCTTCCTTGTTAAACTTGAGCATTCATATTATATCCAAGCGTTGAGGACCTCAGGATCTTACGTCTTAAAATAAAAAATAATAATAATAACTGATTAATATTGTATGATTTAGATACATTTAAAATAAAATTTTCTTTAAAACAAAATTAATAAATTAATAAAAAAAACCCACATTAGAAAACTTTCTCTTAGCTTCCTATTTAATTTAAAAAAAATTGTAATAAATTTAAAATGAAAAAAAAAGTCTAGTGTGCACATCACAGAACTTTACCACCTTGAAAGGAATGTTATAAATAGATACCGGATTTCCATTATTTTGCACGTTTTATCTTCTTGCGTGTATCAGCTTCAAACCCGGACAGCTATCCCGTTCATGTAATATGGAATAATATATTACAATATTATTTTGCACGTTTTGCGCTTTTTGAGCTAAATTGGACGGTTTTTATCATAATTGCATTTTTTGCACTTATTAGTTAAATTTGATTATTAAATTTGCCCGTAGATACCGATTACTACAACACTTACTAGAGTCTGGCTGTGGCCTAGATAGGTGAAACATCGTATCTGTATTCACTACGAGCTAGCGAGGGCATACTTTTCTCTAGAAATCTGATATTTTGAACAGTACTGTAATTTGTATTGATCTGTGCGCCTACGAATTTACATAGAACTGTGATTAGTGTAGAAAGAACAAGGAGTTGAAAAAGAAATAGGCTTTCCCGGAGAGTTTGCAGTCCTTATCACATTGGCAAGAGATATCATGTCTACCCCCACCACTACGTAAGTTTTGCATGACAGAGTTAAACTTAATGCCATCAGCTGTTAGTACACACTATATTCATTTATTCAACCAGCTGTATATAATTTATTTATTTATATTGACTTATTAAGTTTTTTTCATCTATCTCTCTACATTGTTCAACTTTAAATAATGGCGGAAAGCTCTCTAACCAGGTTAAGTCTGGAAGAAAAAATAGATCTATTAATCAGCTCTGCGACAACTACTAATTCAGAAATTTTAACAATTAAAAATTCCATGGAACAATTTACAAAAACCATATCAGGATTTCAAGAAACTCAGAATTACATTGTTTCTCAGATTAAAACCTTCAACGAACGGGTATCAAACCTAAAAAAAGAGCTCCAGAGCTTAAAAGATGCTTCAACTCAAATTATATCAGGTAAAAAAGTAGAAGTCAAGGGATTCCTTATAAAGAAGGAGAAAACCTAAAGAACATGTGCTCTGATTTATTCAGCCTACTAGATACTGACTTTAATATTAAGGATCTCGATAATTATTATAGAATTCGACGAAAAAACGGGTCATTTACTGATATTGTTATACT
Organism: Piezodorus guildinii; assembly: GCA_023052935.1. Classification (NCBI taxonomy): domain Eukaryota; kingdom Metazoa; phylum Arthropoda; class Insecta; order Hemiptera; family Pentatomidae; genus Piezodorus; species Piezodorus guildinii. The sequence goes on from CM041293.1 coordinate 94,700,068, forward strand.
GATTTTTCTTAGAAAAGCCGATCGAGACGCATTTTTGGTTCGAGCTAGAGAATATAGAGGCAAAGTTTCTGTTAAAAGTATTAGCGGCTTCGAATCTAACAAGGAAAGGAACAAAAATATATTTATAAATGAGGTACTATCTGCTGAAAATCGTGTTATATTTGCAAAAGCTAGAGTCTCGCAGAAAGAGGGAAACTTTAAATACCTCTGGCATAGAAATGGCAAAATATATATACGGCATCTCGAGGGCTCTACTAAAGTACAAATTAAATGTGAATCTGATTTGAATTTTTTTAAAAACTCACAAGAACAGTTTTACGACACCGATTCAGATGAATTCAAAATATATGAAGAAATCAATGAGAAAAAACGCTTACTCCCGGCATCACTCGAAACTTCTCCATGCTCGTCAACTCGAAATAAGAAGACTAAAGGTAAAGATATTATAACATCTTGACCAAATTCTAAAAAAGTACCTAATCGTCAATTCGGAATCGTAAATTACAAAACGAATACTGGTAAAATAAAAAATTCAAATTATTCAGAGCAATGTTCAATATTTTCCTGGAATGTTGATGGATACAAAAATTTCGTCGAAGAAGGTGAAAAATTCAAAGATACTTCTATTATCTGCCTCTGTGAAACGCACTTACTAGAAAAACCACCAGCGGCCCCGCCATCACTCTCACAATACAGTTACGTTTCGTCCAACGCCATCAGGGAGAAGAGCCGTGGGAGAGGAAGTGGAGGTCTAATTATATTCTACAATTCTAGTGTTTTTGAGGTGAATGTGTTGGATATTAGTGAGTATTGGATCTGTGCCTATTTTAAAGAAAACCAGGGTCTTAGCTCATTCATTATAATTTTAGTTTACTTTAAACCTTCTTTGAATTTAAATTATGTTTTAGAATTACTGGAGCCAACTATATTAAGTATAAAAAGCAGATATGCCCACGACTTAGTTCTCTGCCTGGGGGATTTTAATGCTAGGGTTGCAAATTTAAATCAGGGGGATTTCGAGGCATTTGATGGCTCTAATTTAATACATAATCGAGATAGCTTGGATCTTGTCGAAAATGATAAGGGTAAAATACTGGTAGAATTCATGGAAAATAACTTTTTTGTTCTTCTAAATGGTCGAACTGATAGCGATAATCCCGGTCAGTATACTAATATCACTCCAAAAGGGAAAAGTGTAGTCGATATGGTCTGGTGTAGCTACCAACATATAAATTCGATTGCCGATTTAAAAATAGTACATAATATTTCGGTCTCACAACACTTTCCTATAGAGACCAAGCTCAATCTTTGTCTCAATTCTACTCATAATACTCCGTTAAGAAAACCGAACCACTCTTTTACCATCGCGAAATGGGACGATTCAAAAAGCTTAATATATCATGACCTTATTATGAATTCTCCTAGGGTAGGATATCATATGAACTCGCCATCCGTTGAAAATATTCAAAATAACCTCATATCTGCCATCCAGGAGACATCAAAAACGCTTGGGTTATTAAAGAAAAAAAATCGTAATAATTTAAATTGTCATCGAATAAATAAACCTTGGTTCGACTATGAATGTGTATTGGCAAAAAAGTACGTTAGATGCAGGTTAAAATCAATGGTCAAAAATAGGTTTATTGAAAATGAAGTCGGTGGCTACATTACCGCAAAGAAAAAATTTAAAAACTTAATAAAATTGAAGCGACTGGAATTCGAGCGTACTATCATGGAAGACCTAGCTAATGTTCGTGATTCAAAAACATTCTGGGGTGCAATAAATAGGTACAAAAGTAGGCAACCACAATCTTCACCGATAAACTGTGAACAATGGCTTAATTATTTACAAAGCATATATCCCCCGCGGGTCGACCAAAACGTATCGTACTTCGGAGTACTTCATCCCCTCCTCGACTCGGTCATCAGCCTCGAAGAACTTCAGATTTCCTTGAGAAAATGTAAAACTGGCAAAAGTCCTGGTAGAGATGGCTTTAGTTACGAATTTTACAAAAACCTACCCATTAACTGGCAATTATACTTATTACATATGTATAATAAAATATTTGAAACTGAAAATATACCAATGTCCTGGGTAAAAACTGTTTATATTATGATATTTAAAAAGGGTGACAGAAACCTAGCAGAAAATTACCGTCCGATTGCTTTGTTAAATTGTATTATGAAAATATTCACCCAAATAATTTTAAATAGGCTCACTCTATGGTGCGATGAGACGAATGCTCTTCCCGAAGCACAATCCGGGTTTCGTAAAGATAGAAGCTGTTTGGATAATTTGTTTATATTGACAGCTCTTATTCAGATGCAGCTGGGATCTCGGGGAAAAAAGTTTTTTGCCATATTTGTCGATTTTAAGCGGGCCTTTGATTCGATTAATCACAATCTGCTATGGCAATCTCTTCACAATCAAGGCATTAGTGGAAAAATTATTAGAATTTTAAAAAATATTTACCGGAACGCCTCGGCTGTTGTTAAAAGTGACGGTATGATATCAGAAGAGATCGATGTCACATTGGGTCTACTGCAAGGGGAAATATTGTCGCCTTATTTATTTAGCCTTTATCTAAATGATATAGATGTGTTTTTCCGAAGCAAAAATGTAGGAGGCATACAAGTAAATAGCTCGTGCGACATACTGCTACTCCTTTACGCGGACGACCTCATTATCCTAGCAGATAGCTATACCGACGCCAAAAACAAAATAAATATTTTGAATCAATACTGCTTGATGAAAAGGCTAGACGTTAATACTCAGAAAACAAAAATAATATGCTTCCACAAAGGAAAATGTAAACGGGTTGGCAAGATATACTATGAAAATAGTGAAATAGAAAGAGTACCGGAGTACACGTATCTAGGAGTACCATTTTCCGAAACGGGAATATTTTACAAAGCCACTAACTACTTCGAATCCAAAACTAAAATTGCAATAGGTTCTGTTATCGCACTTTGTGCAAAAACAAAGCTAAGATCGTGGGAAAACAAAATTAAAATAAATAATGCAATAGCAATGAGTATCCTCTTTAATAATGTGCAAATATGGGGACTAAGATATGTAGACAGGATAGAGAGCATAAACATAAACTTTTATAAACGTTTATTCGCATTAAACAAAAATATTCCTTTTTTATTAATACGGTCAGAATTTAATGTTCCCCATTGCCTAATCTCAATACTAAAGCTTTCTCTCTCTTGGGTGCATAAAATTTTAAAACTCAATGATAACCGACTCCCTAAAATATGCTTCAATACATTAAAGACAACTTATAAACCAACAAATAAAGTACAAAAATACAACTGGTTTCACCAATTATACTGTATATTAAATCGAATAAACAAACAGTCTATATTAGAAATAGAAAACCCGGCTATTTTTCAGTTAGAGATGCACAAAACATTGATACTGTTTACAAATCATATGGAGACAATAGATAAACAAAAGTTAATCACTCCCGGTAAATACAACCCACTCTATCCGTCCATTCATAACAAAAGACATAAACCTCAAGCTTACTTATTATCAAACGCACCGTTCCCTGTCATAAAAATATTTGCTCAATTAAGACTCTCTGGAAATTACAATATTAAATTAACAATTAACAATATATACTACCAATTTAAACCCAAGGAAAACTGCACGCTATGTAACCTCAACGAAAGAGAGGACTTATTCCACATTTTTATTCGATGTCGCATATACGCACCGTACCGAACCCATTACATTCCTAGGGCCTTAAATATGAACATTACAAATTTTATCGCCCTCTTTACCACCGATGATATTGATGAATTAAAAAATATTTATTATTATGCAAGGCAATGTTGCCAAATCAGATCATTTATAATAAATGAATAAACATGTTTCTTAACTGTATCATATTATTTATCGTGTTTCACCATATTATGTCAAACATATATTTATATATTTATTATATTGTAAACTTTTAAATTATTCATATATTATACATATATACTATTATACTTTTATATTATACATATATAGTTATTTTGTTGTAAGTTTTATTGTAATACAATGTACCTAGAGCTGATAACGTAGTGAATTAGTGTCTTGTTAACTCATTTATCGAAGTATGTTTTTTATTCTATATTTGTTATGTAGCCAGCTCTATTTGTATGGGGGTTACCCCGAAAGCAAATAAAATTATTCATTCATTCATTCATTCATACAACACTTACTAGACAAACGTTCAAAACTTCCAATTCACTACAAAAAGCTCATTTATATCACTGTCATCAGTCCAATCTGGACATATGGAATCGAGCTTTGGGGCTCTACGAAGCCATCTAATTCCCCCCGCATCCAATCCTTACAATCCAAAATCCTTCGCAAAATCCTAAATGCTCCTTATTTCGTCAGAAATAAAATCATCCATAACGACCTTAATATCCCATTTGTGGCAGACCTTTCTCGTACCAGATATACCACTTTTAATTCCAAACTCCCAACTCATATATACCCTCTTGTCTGCAACCAATCAACCTCGCATATTCCTGACAACCCTCCGAGGCGATTGAAATGGCCTCGGGATCTACTTACTTAAATAAACATCGAATTACTACCGCTGGGTAGTTTCTTCACAAGCCTTATACGCCTTTTATTATAATTCATCACTTTTACTTATTGTATTTATGTAATATACAGTTGTAAAATATAATTAAAAAAAAAAAAAATAATATCACCATGGATCGAACCAAAGTTTCAGTATTAAAATACCTAAATATACTAATTAATATTTAAAATTATATTTTATCACCTTTATGTTGTTAAATCTAGAATACAAGTATTGGTAAGAGGAAAAAAAATGAATGGAATTATTAGGAATACTGACTTCAGTAAGTAAACACATCCGTCTAACAATGTGTTCCATTGTTTTTATTCGTTCAACAACACGTTTATTTGTTTAACTTCACTTTCGAATTAGCCACTACATGGGCTAATTCGAGGAAGCTCATTGTTATTGTTGTTATACTGAATCCTTTGTTTACAACCCTTCAGTATTCTATCTGAGTATTTAGTTTTAAGTGCGATTTCAAATCTCAGAATTTGTAATGGTTAAAAAAGTTAATTATAATTGTTTAAATACTGCCGTAAAGAGAACAATTTTCTCGTCAAAAATTAAAACCTGGATATCTTATTACTCCGATCTTGTATCTGATGGAAAAACTGTGTTTGGTATTGCTCGAGATCAACCAAAGCATTGGGGTGGGAAAGAAAATTCCAAACAAGCGCTCATTGTAAAACTGGTAACAAACAAATAGCAATATACAATATACAGCGGTAAAAAAAAAAAAAATACAGCTGTAAAATAAATTAAAATTATGTATATTTAATTAACTAGCCTGGTCTACGTAACATACGTCTATTTATTATTTACAAACATATCTGATCAATTCTTCAAACTGTTTTCTGTGAGTTCTTTTAGATTGGCTTGTTATATGTTTTGTTAATTCACAATCTAATTAACTATTGAATCAGATAAATATTTGATTGAAGATAAATTATTTGGTTAAACTAGTCAATGATTTAGGTAATTTTATCAAGTTGTGAAAAATTATATACACATGTTTTATTCACGTGATTGGTTTTTTTTTTAAACTATCTGTAAGTAATTTCTGAAGGAAACAACTTTTAAAGGTAAATTTCCTCATCCATTTAGATTTAAGTTAATTTATTTGTTGGACGTTACATAAACTCCTTATTTATATTTTGCGGTTTTGCAGCACTATTTTGCACACTGTTTTTCGGCTTTTTTTGCGGAAATCCAGTCTTTTATAAATATGTCTTAGGAAATGTAATCATAAAACTATCCTAAAAATTTCAGTTTACTTTGCCTTGAAACAGCTTTAAAAAATCTAAAATAATGAATTGAAAACAAAAAGTGTGTGTTTACGTCACTCTCTATCGCACTCCTTTATATTTTTAAAGAATTAAGTTTTTTAAAACTTCACGCTTCCTAACGGTATCTTTTATATGTATATTACTATTTTCATTTCTGGACATGGACTTTCGTAGCAGTAAATTATTTCTCCTTTAGATGTTTAGCAAATTCATACTTAATATCATTATACTAATATTTACTTAATATACGCTATATATGATATGTATTATACTTTATATAGATATTACCTAATATACATAATACTACTCTTTTTTATGGACATGGATTTTCATAGTAGTCAATTGTTTCTCCTTTAGATGTTTAGCGAATTTATACTTAATATTCATCTGTTCATTTTTTACTTATATATAATACCCTTATATATAATAAGGGAAAGTATTGCGGTCGTGAAAATTTTTGAATTCCAGTTTTCAACGGAAATACACGTTTTAGGGTCCCCTGAGTTCAAATAACCAAGTCCCGCAAAAAGGTCTGTGTGTGTGGTAACTCCCGGGCGGAAACGGTAAGTCCTATGAAACTGAAATTTCATATTTAAGACAAATATACGCCTGAGACGTTACAAAACCTTTTTCATCAAAAGGAGCTTACGAGGAGAGCCACTTTATACCATGCATTTTGCACCTTTTTTCGATTTTCTTGAAAACGGTTCTGACGATTTTGATTAAACTCGCTATATCGATGCAAAATTTATAGGGCTTTAATATCATGTAGGTTTCATTCTGATTAAAATGGTATGACAGGCTTAAATGCCGATATTTTAAATTTCTTATTCTAAAGTACCTTTTATTTTGTTGATTCTATAAAAATAACTATATTATCTTGTTACAACTGATGGAAAAACAGCTAAATATGCAAGTTGATCGAATTTGAAAAGCAACTAAAGGAGAAAACTGAAAAAAATAATAAATTTTTAATGCATTTTTTTGTTTTTGAACATAAGAACAGTAATATACATGTATGATATACCGTTGGAAAGCTAAAGATTTTAGAAAAAATATTATCTTATACTCAAGTTTTAAAAGTTAATGGAGAGTGATGAAAAGAAGATAAAACTAACTGATTATTTTAGATAATAATATCATAGATTTTTTAATAAAACATGTTTCTATATAAATTCAATTGAATCAATTCTTTAATAGTTTCACGTATTTTTATCTCTAACTATATTTGAAAATTCTTTCATTGATTTTAAAAATGGAGGTAAGTGAGAGTCGTGTGTTGCCCGCACCAGATTTTTAATAATCTATTTATAGCATTTAGCCGATTATATCAAATTAACAAAGTACATTAGAGATTTATGTTTTCCCATTGCGAGTTTTGAGTCATGTATGTATTTTAAGGTTTTTCATCATGTTAATCTCTAGAGTTGATGAAGTATATAGTTTATAATCAGATAATTGTCTCGCTTTGGGTTTTTGATATTGCAGGAAGAAAATTTGAATTGAGCTTTGTCAAACTATTTTATAAGAACGATGTAAAAAGTGATTATTGATATTAGAGGTTTGATAAGAATTTTTTAGAACTTGTTTGAGGAATGTGTAACATGTGTAAACTTAATATTATAAAATGGCACCTGCCAGAAGTTGATTTTGACAATAAAGCTATAAAATCTCTCCCAAGTTCGATCAATTATGCAATTTCTATTATATACGATTTTTTTTTTCGTGATAGACTTACTACGTAATCATTGAGACATCCAGATTATTTCTATTTTTTATTATTTCCAGGCCATTTAAAAGCCAATTGTTTATTTTCATTAAAGACGAAATTTTGTTGAATTGTATTATTTTCACGTTCGTAACACTTTTTCCTTATATGTTTCAATAAAATGATCATAAAAATATATATATAAAAAAAGAAAAAAAGGACGTTGGAACCTCAGAAGTACCTTGAGAACCCGCTATATCTATGCACTATACGATTACAGTCAGTAGCCACCGACGAAGAACGTTTAAAAACCCAATTCAAACATTACGGAATAATTGTTCGTACGCGTTTAGTCTTGTATATTTAATTATCCCTGGACAAAAAATACATTTCGGGCAATTAAAAATTTCAAAAGAAGTAGGATCAATATTGAATAGCTTACAAAGAATATTTTTTTGTGTATTCAATTCGAAAGTTGAAGAGTGGTTATAAAAATAATAAAAGAAACAAAATCCAATTAGTTTACAAAAAGCCTTTCTTATGTTTGAAGGCCCTGCCTTCATTAATGAAGTACTCTCAGAATCGACTTTGAGTTTAAAAGAAACTTAGAGTTAAAAATGAAAAACTTACTTTGAATAAAGTTGAAAAAGAAATACAAATAAAGAACGAAACAGTAAAAAGGGAAAGATTTTTTTTTTCATTATACAATAATAGCAGTTACATAGAAGTTTTTATTATGAGTTATTACAGGCACCCCATTAAGTAATTAGCAATAATTATGATATTTTCATTAATTTTGGACTCTAATTTTAATTGACAGCCTGTATCGAGTATGGATTGTTATTTATTGTAAAGCAATTATTATCACATTCATATTTAAACATGACTATTGCACCGAGGTCTTATTTAATATTATTTCCAAACCAGGTTCTCGGCACAATACGTTATTTAGGTCTTTGCCTGGAAAAGTGTTAGTTTTTTAAATATTTGTACTACCTGGGCCTGCAACTGGACAAACAAGAAAATATAGGAACCAGCGATGCCGCTTATGCAGCGACACCATCACATTTACCAAGTAATTATGGAACCACATTAGGCTTATTGTGTTCAGTTTGGAGGTACTGCAATAAAGTCAAGCGTAAAATAATTCCATTATTATATTACAAAGGATTTTGTAAAAATTATTTGTGAAACGTAGAATGTAATAGTAGGTAAATGATCAGAAAAGTTGTAGATGGTCTCTTCTATTTAAATAATTCTTAGACACTGTACTCTGACCTTGATATTGTTTTTGTCACTGCGATTGCCATAAACCGTTTAAAAACGCCCATGGTCGTTTGCTGTTCAAAAGATTACACTTGCAATTAGATAATTATAATATGATGGGTTAGTAGTGACTTTGTAGCCGCTAGCAAAACAGTATATTTTGCCGTTGATCACGCATTCAAACCACCTAGATGGCCAAAGAGAAGAAGAAAAAAAAAATCTTATATGGTCAAGCCACAACTTATAAGAGATGTGGTGACTCCCTGATAACTCTGTTATTATTGGTGATAAAGAAAAAAATGTATTTTGAAATCAGGAAATTTTATTTGAATTATTTGAATACAAATCAAAAGAAAAGAAAGCAATAGGAAGTAGTAACGGAGTCTCGTATAAATGCTTTTGGTTTAATATTTTCAATAATGAACTTTTGTAATAAAAAAAAAAAAAAAATTACCCCGTTTTAAAATTTGAGGAATTACGTTTCATGATGCGTAGAATCCAAATAACGAATAAAAAAAAACGTTTCTCCTGATTAATAAATAAATAAAACCAAGTTTCCCATAATTAATAAATAAATAAAAAACAAAAAAATTGCTTTTCGCGCCATTTGATAGATAATTTAATTCAATACAATTAAATACACAATGAAAAAAGAATTATTGAAATGGGTTACGAACTAACAGAGATATAGCGTTTTAAAATTAGCAGTGGTGCTATGCAATTTTCCTTTCGAATTATTTATTGCATTTAATACTACATTATTGCCTATCTTCAGCTTTATAAACAGTTATCTTCAAATATAGTTATTTGGAAATAATAAACCATTGTGTAATAAATTAGTGCGTTTTTTTAATGTGCGTTTTAATGTCATGTTGTTTTAACCTATAACCCTTTGTAGGCTATCGGGGGTTTCTCGAGGGTCTTAAAAATCCTTGATTATTTTCAAAGGAGACGTAAAATGGTGGACCCGAGCTTACGCGATGTCAGGGTCTGGCTAATGATCTCTGTGCTAATTAAACTTGGATAGGGAAAATGTAGGACTCACATTGTAGCATCGTTCTATTAGCGACAGTAGCGTATAGGTGACGTTAATTGAATTAACAAATTAATATGTGTATCGAATGGGATGCAAGATAGTAATTGGAATCGAGTTCGTCATGAAATAAATGGTGTCTGATTCGGGCCTAATCAGCAACATATGGATCAGTTTATTCTTGACCAAGAAAGGAGCATTGACGATTTAACGAAGTATTTTAGATAATAAGAATTAGATACGAGATTAATATTTAAATATATATTAAGGTAGATATTCGGGCTGAATAATTTCTTCCATAAAGACTTAACTTTTTTATTAAATCAACATGACGTTTCGGGGTCTTCTCCCATCTTCAGAAGAATACGAAGTAAAATTACCAATTTCCATTTCCTTAAAAAATACTATAGTGAAGTGAATAGTTAAAAAACGTTTTGTAAAAAAATATTTTAAGTTAGGTGTCCATTAAAAACAAAATTTAAAAATTATAATACAACAAATTTTAAATTCAATAGGAGGTATTAACAACAATAATTAACAATGCTACATAGTAATAAGTTGATGCAATAAATAATCTTTTTAAAATTACCTGGTTATATATTTAGAAAGTAGTGAGTTGAAGTGGGAATCAAATTCGTCTTGGTAGGAATGGTATCTGATTCTTACCAAATCAGCAACACATGGATTAGTTTACTCGTGACAAAATAAGGAACATTGAGGATTTAACGAAGTATTTTACATAATAAGTATTAGATACGAGATTAGTTAAAAAAAAAAAATATATATATATATATATATATATAATTTTTTATTTTATTATTAATATTTCATGCCTATCAGCTGTCAGATAATTGCAATGATCTAAAGAATCTCTTGTTTAATTTTAAGTTATAATTTCGTTAAAAGGAAAGACACCAGTTGAGTATATTGGAGCTGACCGCATTCCCTTAAAGCCGTAATTTTCTTTAAGAGAAAATTAGTTTACCGCTCGAGTTGGTTTATCAGCTGAAAAATTTAAGATTTCCCTAAGATGAAGTTTACCCAGGAGAGGAGTCAAAAGTGATTAATGACTATGAGGGGAAAGATAAATATTTTTGGATTGAGAAAAGATGACTCAATATTGAAGGGGTCTTTCCCGATGGCTTATTAGTCCATCAGTCGGCCGGCCCTTCAGTTGTTCTCATCCTTTTACTTTCCTACTGATTCGCCATTTTTAGCCCTGATGACCTAAGCTGAAAGAATTTCCTTATTCGAGCTCCCTCCACGATGAATCAATAAAATTAATGTGCTTCCCCTTGGCTCGGCCGGCTTAAAGAGACCGAATACTCGGCCCATTTGTCACCTTCAGTTAATTTCTTAATAAATCTTTCTTTCCTCCTACAGGCTCAATCCTCTAAGGGATTTATTCTCAATTATTCGTTTAAATGCGTGTCAATATCTTCAATCGGGATTAAATACGCTTCAGCTACCTCGGTAACTGCTTTCAAAGCCTTATTAGTTAGTGAAGTTAAATGCACTGAATTTTGTGTTTATTCAAATACTTATTTTATTGATAAATGCAAATTTTTAAAGATTACGGGTCAGGAATATTACTTTACTAATTTATATATATATATATTATATATATATATATATATATATATATATATATATATATATATATTAAAAATACCTGTACCGCTACAACCCGTAAAGGGTCTTAGGCTCAGTGCTTATATATACAGTATAGAAGATTAATTCTGTTTCTAGGCCAACGGCTGAACAATGTGGTTCTTACGCTAAATTCACACATAGCCGCCAGGGTTTTCCCAATTTCGGGTATCCACTTTACTACAGACTGGGTGTGCCGCAGAATGGATCTCCTAGGGTCGGCCCGCTAAAAATAGATTATAATAGTTAATCTGCCACAGCCCGATTCGAACTCGAAACCTGAAGAACAGTAGACGAGTGCTCTATTCATTTGTCCACACCACACGTTTTACTAATTATTATTAAATACTTATTATATATATATATATATATATATATATATATATATAATATATATATTATATATTATTTTTTTTTTTTTTTTTTTTTTACGAAGTGCTGTGGTAATTCCTATTGAACTGGAATTTAAAATAAACTTATTTCTATATTGTTCAAAACTACTTTAAGTAAACTTAACCGCTCATTTTTCTAATTAGTAATAAATACTAATTATAAATAATTTGAAGTTCTATGATTTCCTTTTGAACTGGAACTTTGCATAAATTTATTTTTAATATCATGTAGGGATACGGTGCAACCCGTGAAAGGTCTTGGGCTCAGCTCATATAGAGGTTAGTACTGTTTCTAGACCAGCAGCAGTGCAATGACGTGTTTCGGCTGTATCAATCAGCCATCCGGTTTTCCCACATTCGGGTACTCACTTTACAAAGTCTGGATGTGCCCCAAAGAGGGTCTCCAAGCACTGGGGTCGTCCACTGGCAGAAATAAAAAAATAAATAATATTCTTTTACAGTCGGGATTCGAACCTGAGACATTAAAGGCAGTTAGTTTGACAAGTGCTCTATCCATTTATCTACCCACACGTTTTACTAATTATTATTAAATACTTATTATAATTAATTTTCTATTTATTTTTTCTATTTACCGAAGTGCTATGGTTCTTTGAATTCCTATTGAACTGGAATTTTAAATAAACTTATTTCTATATTGTTCAAATAAATTAAGTATACATTGTTACTTTGTCAATTCCTAACCTATATTTATGTAAAATTATAATATTATCTATACTGTTCATTTGTAAGATAAGGTAATAATAAATTACAGTTTCCATAAGTTTGAAGCTCATGCAGTATTTCAATTTTTTTTTTTTTCGATTTAATGGCTACATGTAATATTCTATATATTTGTGTGTTCAATTAATTATTAAACATTTTATAAAAAGAAAAGAAAATGGCTTCCAAGAAACTACACCATAGATACGGTTCTTTGTGAAAATATATTAAACTGATATCTTGACCCAAAGTTTGGTCCCCTGACTTTAAGAGACGCCGCTTTTATGTGTTTGAACAGTTAATAGAATTTTCATGCATTGAGATAAGTAGGCAAAATGATGAGGTCAACTTCGTGGAGGTAAAGTCCAGCTAAGTAGGGAGAGGTTGGAAGAAGTTACACTCGACAGTTGAGGCTGTGTTAATATTCTACTCCACTTTTGAGCTTACATTAAATAAAAGTCGACTCCTTACGACCAAGTCTTGACCGCTCTAATAATGCCGAAATTGGTTTGCTCTTTGCAGAGCAAATGCTTACCTTTTTTTTTCTCTTCGAAAAGGATTATCTGGTGGAATATTCATCAAATAATTTAACAGCCTTTCATCGCGGTCTGGAATTTTCTTTTTGACGGCTCTTGAAACTTTTTTTCCTCATTAGACATCAGTAACTTTTACGTTTTTCTTTCTAATGTAATTATAAAAAAATAAAAAGTCTTGTGGTTCCATCGAGGTAAAATAAAGGGACTACTTCAAGGCAGTTCAATTTTAACTTAATTATCTTCTATAGTTTTTGATTAATCCATTTCATCGCAAAAAAAAAAAATAATAAAAAAAATGGAACAATAAACTTATTTTATTTATATTTTGTGTTGTTTCAGACAAAGCTCCTTATATTAATTTTATTTTTAAAGTAAATTTTTTTACTCTCGAGGTTTTATATTTTTCTCATAAAATACATGATTTCGTGCTAAGTAATAGTCTTTTATGTTTTGGAAGAAATATTAAATTTAACTAAATAATTTATAACCTCAATCTTAATATAAGTCAATGCGTAATCTAACTTTATCTTGAACTTATTCTCAGACTCCGCCTTTTTTTATTTATGGCATGTCATCTGTTTGCTTGGATGACCAACTCGTATCTTATAAGACACTGGGAGGAAAATGTTGGAGATCTAGTTTGAAAACTTTTCTACCCGCATTAAAGTTGTGCCACTTGTTTGTACAAAAAAGTTGTTTGAACACCTCAAATGTAGCCTCTTAGTTCTACCACATGGAAAAGTGTTAGTATACACTTGTAAACAGTATCTATTAATTGCTTTGATATAGTTTTAGATATAGGAATATATAATTAAATGAATATATAAGGGAGCGGCGTGGCCTAGTGGCTTGTTTTGGTTAGCACTAGTCTACTGTTTTCTAGGTCCCAGGTTCTGACCTCAGCTGAGGCAGATTAAGTTATGTTATTTAAGCCTTTGAACGATCCTGGGGTATGAAGACCCTTCTGGAGCACACCCAGCCTTTCCAGAGTGTGTATCCAATGATTGGGAAAAAAACCTGGCGGCTGATCGTTACTAAGGCCTAATCACCTCCTTGTACAGCCGTTGGCCGTGAAACGAAACTGAAGTCATGTCTCTTCATGATTCTTAGAATTCATGGTCAAGGCTTCTTTTATTAATCTTTTTTTTTTTTTACAGCTTTATAATAAACTTATTTTATCTCTTTTGTTGTATTCGGTTGTTATTGTATCGAATTTAGCGTTTATTTAACTCTTAGTTAAAGAAGGTAGGAAAGATTTTTGGGTTTTGACTTAAAATGAGTTTAGATTGTGGAGTCCTGACTTCCATTCTTAGCGAGTACCTTGAATTAAGGGACAACGACTTGCCTACACCCAGAGTTCGTACTGACTTCAAGAAAATTATTTATGCCTCTAGCCAATGAAATAAGACAGTATTCTACGGACAAAAAAATTATAAAAACTACATAATACCGATAGTTCAAAGTAATTGCTTCGATGCTAGAAAGAATAGATGCTAAATTATTAATACTGATGCTAATATAGCTTTATATATTTTTATAAATGCATAATATATTTCAATGCCTCAACACAGAAGCAAGATTTGATGTTATTAATATTTGATTCTCTAGTTTAGTGGTCCCTAACTATGAAGATCCGCGGACCTCTGAGGGTCCTCAAACAATGTCCGGGAGGGGGAGCACGAGATGTTATTTAAAAATTGTATTATATTACCTTAACGAAAAATATTGATAAAAAGTCTTGGCTTATAACAAGAATCACTCACGCATTGCACAGAGAATTGAATTGCGTGCTGTAACTGATAGTATATAGGTGCCTATATTGTATTTATAAATTTTAATAATGTACCGAGAACAATATTTGGTAGATTGTAGTCGGTTCTTAAAGCATGAATCTATCAATATAATACTTGTATGCTTATTTTAATCAGGGGCAATAAATCCTTTGTCCATTATGTCAACAACAAAAGATTTCCTACTAATATTATGATTTAGAATACTTACTTTATCAATTTAGGAAACATTCAATGATTTTTTTCATTAACCAACTTATTTGATGATTATTGCATTAAGACCTGGAGTTATTTTTTTTTACGTTATGAAATAAAATAAAAATCTTTATTCTGGAACCAAGTCCGTTTAGAACAAGAACAATAAAAAAAAAAATTGAATAGGGTCCAGTTACTTTTAAATAAAAAACAACAAATAATTTAATACATCAACATATCTTTGCATACTTATATACACTTTCAGCACGCACATACATATACACATATTTATAATACTGACACCTATATTAACAATGGAACAGAAGATTAAGATTCAAGTAGTTAATGGAAGAGTTGTTTGAAAGAAGAGAGAAAGAACGTTTTACGGGTAGAGACAGGCAAAGAATTCCAAAATAATAAGGAGCGAACGAAAAGGATTTGGGGAAGGATGCAGTTCTATGTGATAGGGTATAAACATTGATTGATTGGGTTCCAGTGTTTAACGACTGGATGTCAGAGCGAAGGGTGAGGAGCTCAGTTATATACGAAGGTTTTCTAATATGGAAGGTGTTTTAGTACACTTTGGAATGAAATGATATATGATCTGTATGAATTAAATAAAAATTTTAAACTAATGCTATTCAAGGACTTCTGTGTCTTTAGATGAAATAGAATACATTAATATGCACGGTTGTTTCAATTTAGGGGGTTCTTGTACTGATTGGATGAAAGGGTCCGCGAAAATTGTTTGTTGGAAACCACTGCTCTATCTCATAAAATGAATTACCTCACTCTGGGTCAACCACAGCGTCGAAAGGAAGGATGAATGTAATAGTAACAGGATCCTAGTTCCTCAACCCACCTAAACGTTTCCTGGATTGAAGAATTATTCAAGGGATGAGCATAAAGCGGTGGAATATGAGCTTTAATGAACCGATGTATTAGTTAAATAGGGAAGTGAACCGCAGAGAGAGAGATCGGCCTGCCGCAGGTCCCTTACCAATTCCACAACTGACAATTTATTCACGGCGTAGTCCAATTGCTCTAAGGAATGCAACCGTACGCCGCCTCTTGGGATCGCACGCAGCTTGCATTATTCAACTCCCCTCTCATCTTACCCTCTCTTCCTCATCCTATCTCCTTCCTTTATAATCAAATATACAATATTTCCGGATACCCCTTTCTACACTTACTGCAATTTTCTTATCGGCATAATTTTTTCTCTTGTTTTTATTTTATCATTTAATCTTATACGCTCTGCGCCTTTCAGAATTGAATTTATACTACAGAATCAATTTTTGATAATTTTATTTCTCATAATTATGCCTAGTAGATAAATAGTGATTAAAATCATCATTAATAATATAAAAAGAAAAAGTTTATTCTTTTATCTCTAAATATTAATGCATTTTTAACTTACTTAAAAAAACATGTATTCTAAAGATTCAGCGAACAATTGTTAATCAAACTTAATGATCATAGATATTAAAAAAAAAAAAAAAAAAAAAAAAAGGATAATATATTTACAATCCCTCTATAGATCTTCCTAAGACCCAACTGATGTCCCTGGCGTTTGGAACGTTCCTCCATAGTTTAAAAAAAACAAAACATTTTATGAGGCGTAAACCACTTGGGTCTTTTCTGGTTATTTTACTAAGGTAGACGTATTAAATATTATAGGCTATTGTACAAGTCTGTCTGTCGTAGGAAGTCAAAAAAATTTTCAGTTGTCTGTATGTTATTTTGTTGAACGGTGTAAGCTAGTGTCTATTGCAAAATGTGCTCTGTGATTATCATAAATAAGCCTTGTTGTCTATCAAGATGTGCTTTACGGTAATCGGACTACCACACATTGGGAAATCCGTATTTTTTTTTCAGTCCCTCAAACAAAGAAACAAAAGAGAATCAATTTAAAGATAATAATAATATATATTAAATTATCTGAAGGAATTAGTCCGGGTGGCGGTCATTAAATGATTTTTATATTATTTTGAATTTTATCAAAGTCACGTACATTGGAAAAAATTCACCTTAACGGATAAAACAAAAGCACTTTGATGGGGAACAGTAGTAGTGTTAAAAGAAACTATACAATAATTTCTTCTCATTTTTATTTTATTTTTTAAATAAAATAATAATTTTACTACCAAAAAGAAATTTAAAAAATTCAGATTGTCGAAAAAATTATGCAGAATTTTAGAATTTTTCTTTACTAATACTCATCTATAGAATAAACTGTATAAGTCTAAGATTATACATTTCAATGAAT
Source organism: Piezodorus guildinii (assembly GCA_023052935.1). Taxonomy (NCBI): domain Eukaryota; kingdom Metazoa; phylum Arthropoda; class Insecta; order Hemiptera; family Pentatomidae; genus Piezodorus; species Piezodorus guildinii. The sequence continues at coordinate 94,717,508 of CM041293.1, forward strand.
GTTGAATGTAAACATTCACTAATTATTTTCCAAAAGAAAATATTTGCTTCTCTCAGTAGAACCTCGCTATTTGGAAATATGTTTTTTTGGTACAATTTAATTTTAAGAGTTTAAACTCGATCGGATTTTAGCAGATGTCATTCCTTTTATTGGGGTGACTGTTGATACTATAGGCGTTATGTGATCAATTAATGGATTCAGATAAAATAGGGACTTACAACACGACTGACAACAAGTTAAGGGAAGTAAGAAGTGACATCTCCCATTCGTCCATACGACAAAAACGAAGGGAAGAGGTTATCCTGTAAAGGACAAACCCACCTGGCTCGCGGCTATTTCATGGCACGCAAAACTCCTACGGACTGCCCAACCTCTAAAATATAAGGACCCGCACAGGGAGTATGATTTTATATTTTTTATTAAATCAATGAGCCTTCAAATACCAGTAGGTAGTAAAAGGTATAGTGAGTAAGCACATATTTTAATATAGTGGATATAATTAGTTGACCGTTGAGAATTACTGAAGGAATTAGTCCGGGTGGCGGTCATTAAATGAAACAACTGAATAGTTTCAACTATTTTATTGTTTGCCAACGTTTCGACCCCCATTGTGGGTCATCATCAGGGCTAAAAAGATACAAAAAGGATACATTTAAAATAAGATTACAAATACTATTTAAAAAAAATTAACAATTTCACTAGAGAATGTCAATATTATAACATAAAAGAAAATAGATGTGTAAAGAAATCAATTAATTAAATTACAATGATAAAGGTATACTAATGAGAGCTATACAGACCAGATAATGACTAAAGATAATGTACAAATATATAAGAAAAAATTACATGAAATAAAATCTCTTCACTAAAATCGCGATTCCCCCAATCTCTGCAACCTTCACAAACGACTGGCCAAAAAAACTGAACAAAGAATTTTTTATTAAAATGTCGAACCCATTCTGTTTTTCCAAAATTTATTGAGAACTGCATTAGTCAAGTCCCTTTGTCAAACTCCCTTACTTCCAAATTGACTCACTCATTGGAGGAATACAAGAGAACGTTACTTAACTTAAAAATTAGGGAAACCATACAACAAATAGACCTCATCAACGACAATATCCGCTCCTTAAATTCCTCTTTACATCCTATTATAGGCGACCACAACATGGACAAACTGACTACAAGTATTCAAACAATTTTTGCATTCACTAAAAAACAGACAAAATTTTCCCTCGTTAAAAAATTTAAAACTATTTATGAAAAGAGCATCAATAAAAAACCGTATCCCAAAGGCTCGGATGATTGGATCAAAAATATTTCCTCTACCTCCGTTCCCACTAATGTTAATAATATTTTAAGCTTAGGTCCCAATTTTTCTACCCCTTCTTCTAACCCTTCTAAAATGATTCCCCAACTTATAACAGATCTAGAATATATTTATAAAGACGACATTTTCAAAATAACTGACGAAGACAAAGAAATTTCCCGGTTGCGGATTAGCAACATGATTTCCAACCACCTCCAACACCCCAAACCTCTTTCGTCACTTTCCCCTCTCTTCTTCAAAGATCTTTCCTTAACCCGCTCATTCCTCAAATCAAACGACCAAATTATAGTAACCAAAGCCGACAAAGGTAACGTAACAGTTATTATGGACAGAACTGAGTACGATGACAAAATAAATTCACTTCTATCAGACCTATCAACATATACACCCTCTACCCGTGACCCAACCCGTCCTCTCATGATAAAATTTAACCAACATATCAAAAATCTCTTCGATAATAAATTCATTAATCTATCTACATACAGAAACCTAATCTCTTATAATTCCTTACCCCCACGTCCGTATGGCCTTCCGAAAATTCACAAACCAGGTAATCCACTCCGTCCCATTATTTCAAACATCAATGCACCTTCCTCCAAACTCAGTAAATTTGTTCTACCGTCACTAAAAATACTCAGCCGTACAAACTCCTACGACATTACAAACTCTCTTTACCTCCGACAACAATTATTATCACTTCAAATCCCCCCTAACTACATTTTAACATATTTTGACGCCGAAAGCTTATTCACTAATATTCCCATTGACAAAGTTCTCCATTTAGTTAAAAAACACTGGACCATTATCGAACCTCACACCACGCTAAATCTTTCTACTTACTTACAATCACTGGAACTTTGCTGCAAAACAGGATACCTCACTTTTAAGGGAAAATTTTACAATCAGGTCTCTGGACTAGCAATGGGAAACTGCCTAGCTCCGGATCTCTCTAATATTGTTCTCAATGACCTCCTGGATTTCATAACCAAAATTTATAAAAACGATATCTTTTTCATTAAGAAATATGTTGACGACCTCCTCCTAATAATAAACCCTGAAAAAATCCCAGATATCCTTAAATCCTTTAATTCCTACGATCCACGCCTCCGTTTTACAGTAGAAAAAGAAAACAACTCAACAATTCCCTTTCTAGACTTACTGATAATAAGAAATACGGACGGTTCTATTTCCACTGATTGGTACACAAAATCCACCTATTCCGGTAGACTCCTCAATTTCTTCTCCCAGCACCCATACCATCAAAAAATTAATGTTGCCCAAAATCTCGTCCACCGTTGCCTCTCCTTGTCTGATCCACAGTACCATCCTACCAATATCCAGCGTATTAAAAAGATCCTTACCCTAAACAGCTTCCCACTTAATATCATTAAAAAACTCATAAACTCATACAACAACGTAAAAACGACCATTACTCCCCTACAATACAAGACCAAAATTCACCCACAATATTTCAATATAGATCCCTACCGTATATTCCACACCTGTCTGAAAATATTAAAAAATCCTTTAAATCTTCCTTACCCTCCCTAAAGCTAGGATTAAAGACCCAGAACAAACTTTCCCACCTTTTCACTAATACTAAAGACCCGATAAATCCTCTCTACCGCTCAAATATTGTGTATAAAATATCTTGTTTAGATTGCGACGTGTCCTATGTGGGTGAAACAAAAAACTACTAAAACCGCATATCTCAACATAAATCCTCCATATCCTCTCGAAACCTTCTAGCCTCAAAACTCTCCGAACACTCCATAACTTTTAATCATTCATTTAACTTTCAAGATTGTTCCATTTTAGATTCTGTTCCCAACCATAAAAAAAGACTCATCGCTGAATCCGTCCACATCCATCTCCAATCTAATCCTGTCAATCATAAAACTGATAAACAGTGCATCTCCTCCACCTACAGCCATATATTAAACTCTCTTAAGTAATACAGCTTCCCATGTCCATCCCACTGTATACCTTTTGTTTATTTATTGGTTTATTTTTTACTTATTTATGTATACATTTATTTTTTATATGTATCTATTTCATTTGTTTCTGCACTTAATAAATTCTTAATGGTTTTACAATTCAATTTATTCCTATTTGTAATTATTTTACTATTTTGTATCAACTATATGATCTGTCAATGATTGTTACTTATTATTATTTTTTGTCATAATATTTTCACTTGGTTAATTTTAATGTCTTAATATATGTACAATAATTATTAAAACGTTGGTTGGGAGGTAGTCAGTTTTACTATATATAGTTTATACATTATTATTCTTACTATTGTATTATATTGTTTTTACTTCAACAATCTTGTTAAAACATCTTCTAATACCGTTATGATGTTATTAATATTGTAGGTTTAATCTGAACACTTCCTTTTATGTTAATATTACAATTTTACTCATTGTTGTCAGATCCCGTCTAGAAATATGGTACGTATTTTCCATTTTACCCAACCTTTTGTACGTACTTTGCCTATCTACCTGCCTATATTCCTTATAACCAAATTGAACCTAGTTTCCACTCACCTACCAGACGGTACGTATCTCCACTGTACTCCATTTTGTTAATGGTTTTTATTTCATGTAATTTTTTCTTATATATTTGTACATTATCTTTAGTCATTATCTGGTCTGTATAGCTCTCATTAGTATACCTTTATCATTGTAATTTAATTAATTGATTTCTTTACACATCTATTTTCTTTTATGTTATAATATTGACATTCTCTAGTGAAATTGTTAATTTTTTTTAAATAGTATTTGTAATCTTATTTTAAATGTATCCTTTTTGTATCTTTTTAGCCCTGATGATGACCCACAATGGGGGTCGAAACGTTGGCAAACAATAAAATAGTTGAAACTATTCAGTTGTTTCATTTAATGACCGCCACCCGGACTAATTCCTTCAGTAATTCTCAACGGTCAACTAATTATATCCACTATATTAAAATATGTGCTTACTCACTATACCTTTTACTACCTACTGGTATTTGAAGGCTCATTGATTTAATAAAAAATATAAAATCATACTCCCTGTGCGGGTCCTTATATTTTAGAGGTTGGGCAGTCCGTAGGAGTTTTGCGTGCCATGAAATAGCCGCGAGCCAGGTGGGTTTGTCCTTTACAGGATAACCTCTTCCCTTCGTTTTTGTCGTATGGACGAATGGGAGATGTCACTTCTTACTTCCCTTAACTTGTTGTCAGTCGTGTTGTAAGTCCCTATTTTATCTGAATCCATTAATTGATCACATAACGCCTATAGTATCAACAGTCACCCCAATAAAAGGAATGACATCTGCTAAAATCCGATCGAGTTTAAACTCTTAAAATTAAATTGTACCAAAAAAACATATTTCCAAATAGCGAGGTTCTACTGAGAGAAGCAAATATTTTCTTTTGGAAAATAATTAGTGAATGTTTACATTCAACATTCATTGAAATGTATAATCTTAGACTTATACAGTTTATTCTATAGATGAGTATTAGTAAAGAAAAATTCTAAAATTCTGCATAATTTTTTCGACAATCTGAATTTTTTAAATTTCTTTTTGGTAGTAAAATTATTATTTTATTTAAAAAATAAAATAAAAATGAGAAGAAATTATTGTATAGTTTCTTTTAACACTACTACTGTTCCCCATCAAAGTGCTTTTGTTTTATCCGTTAAGGTGAATTTTTTCCAATGTACGTGACTTTGATAAAATTCAAAATAATATAAAAATCATTAAAATAATGAATACACCCCGTTCTTGAAAGGTTACTGTTTCAGAAGACTTTTTCTGTGCGATATATAATTTTAATGGAAAAAGGAGAAAAAAAAATTCAATTAAAATATCATCTTCCAAACAAATTATAACTGGTTGAAACTCATAAAAAGAAACATAAGTTCCATAACATTACTGAGAAAGAAACCGTTTTACATAGAATAAAAACTCATTAAATATAAAATTAAATTGAATATATCTGCTTAGGAAGATTATAAATATAAAAAGTCGTTACGATTGGAGGCAATTTAAATCTCTTTTAATTTAATTTTAGAATTTAATTGGTCTGATGGCTTGAAAATTACCCTTTTTCTGAGAATCGCTCTCAACACTTAATACTTTACCAGGAGGATTCAAATTAAATGAAGTCTATTTATTTGAGTAACACTAAATAATTTAGTTAAGAAACTGAAGAATATAAAATAAAAATAGAAAAACAATTAAGTCCTTGTTAGATCATGAATACATCGGATTAATAAATGACAGAAACGAAGTATAGGCATTAAATGTTGAAGTTGAGCCTATCTTATAGGATAAGTCTTCTTCATTTGCTTAGAGAGCCCAAGAGAAATAGGCGTGAGATTGAATAAATGAGGTTCCTGCGCTGTTTGGAGAGGAAAATTCTGTTTTCCAGCGGTATTGGAATTTATTAATTTAAATAAGTTGATGGAATAATTTTTTGGCTCGATGGAAGGGCTTAATTGAGATCGGATAATATTTTATAAAAATTCTAATCTCTATATTTTCTCAACAAATTTATTTCCGGCGGGATTATGCTACATACTCTTCCCTGTTTTTTATCCCGTTTCCCCCTTTAATATTACCTTGTAAGCTTTTGGTTTTTAGAGTTTTTCTTTAATTATTTTCTAACAAAGATTTAATTATGATCATGATTATTCTGTGTTTTTTAATTTATTGAAGTTATAGCTTTGTTACTTAATAAAACTAGTAAATATACTAAAACACAAATGATTCAGAGCAGACTTCTAGATAAGCTATCCATTGTTAGTACTCCAGTGAAAAATTTAACCTAGAAGGTGTTCTGGCCATCTTCTTTTTAGACGTCTTGGCGGATTATCAGGAAGCGAAGAGGAAGCAAGGATTAAAACTAGTAGATTAAAGTGGTACTGGAGTTTGCCATGGAAAAAAGAATAAGGTTCGGGCTAAGTCTGATACATATGGGAAATTAAGGTATTAATGGATGAGTTAATTCTTGACAAAGGGGTTTATTATTATTTATTTAATCTGATGTTATTACACATGTTTCCCTTTTTTTACCATGAGGCCGATTATAAATAAATACAATTTATCTATTTGCTAAAAATTATTTTTTCCTAAATCTTCTTATGTTAACGTAAATTCTGAGAATTAAACTTGAAATCATCCAGGAATCCTTTGACAAATTAAAGTAAATTTAGGTCAGTAATTTTTTTTTTGTCTTGGAAGCAGTATTTCGTTTATAACGAGCCTAGTCTACTAGATACTCTATGAGCTTTTATATAACAAAAAATTCTCTGTCTGATGAGTCCAAAAAATTTGAGGTACAGAGCTTCAAATCAAATCTTAATTTCATGGTTGGAAATTTTTAGATCCCATCGAAGCCGAATTGATACTTTTTTTATGGTTTGAACATATTGTTTTTTTATGTGTCAAATCACAATCTGACGTATATTATGTAATGAAAAATCTACAAGACTTGTTTGCTCAGTGTTCAAAACGATATGATAAATTTATTTTACAAATGTTTTGAGTTTGAAATTTGCTGTTTTTATGGTTTCATGGGAAAACTTGATGAATCAGTGTTCCGCTCTATTTTCAGAGAAGAAAAACTATTAAGAAAATGTGTTATTTATGAAACTAAGGCGGCAATACTGAAATTCTTACTTTGTATCTGTGAGCAGATTTTAAAATGTAACGACTCCTGTTTGTCAACATTGTCAACTAGACCGTCCTAGGTGATGTGTTTTCAACAACTGATTTTAATTCCTTATCGTGTCATTGTTGATAGCGGGCCCCGAGATCTATTGTTACTGATTATCGAGTTTTGCCTGCTGCTTTGGAAAAAGCATAGTAACGTGTTGCGGAAACCTCCACAAACATTGAATGTGAAAATTATAAATAAAATATATCATTTTTAACTTTTTTTAAAAATATGAAATTCGGTGAACCATTGACTGTGCCCTCCTCATATCAGATATTTAAATATATATATATATATATATATATATATATATATATATATATATATATATATATATATATATATATATATATATATATATATATATATAAAATTAAAAAATTAGAAGCAGCACGAATCCATGAAATAAATTTCGAGTTGAAAATACATCCAACAATATTTCCAGAAACCTACTCTAATTTGGTATGATACTAGATAGGCTTTAACATTTATCAATCACTGCAATTCAAAATTATCTAAGGTAAGATAAATAACATTTAACCACCTATTAACAGATCCAAACCTAACTTCCAGATTAAACCTTCTTATTTAAAAGGATTTAATCGGGCCTTCTCTACCATAAGGTGCCCCGTTACTACTACAATTATCAGAAACTAGGCGGAAAAACTAATGTCCCAAAAGTTTAAGAGTTCATTGAAAAAACTTTTATGATTCGTTAGGAGTTCGTAAGGTAGAATTTATACTACCTTAAGGATATTGTCAAGAAAGAAGCGATCCTTACAACCAGGAGGAATAACAAATCTGGTAGCATTAACATAAAATAGTAGATAAATATAAGTATCTTTAAAGCTTATAAAATATATTAAAATAACAGACATTCATCAAAATCTTAGTGTAGCATGACACTAAATTGTCGTTAAGAAAAAAAATTACCAGACAAAAATTATAAATTTGTGATAATGTCTTTGCTTATAATTGAATATTATTTATTTCTCCATCTGTGATCGTCTATTTGTCATTTTTCCATAAGAAATGATTTTTAATACGATACTTCTAGTGTATTTTGCAGTTATTCTAATCATTAAATGCTGATGATAATTTTATTTTTTACTTTTACTTGTTCTCGAATCAAGCAAAAAATGATTTGAAATTAAATTAAAAGTTTTACCCTTTTCAAAAATGATTGTGGAATATTTGAAGTTGGCTGTATTTTGGGGATGTTTGTAGTGGACGGACCCCTCCCCAATCTATTATAACAGCATTAGAGCTTCCCCCTTCCTCAAAACCACACCACCAGTTGTAGTTTGGATGATTTATTTTCATCACTACTGCTCCCTTGTTTTTGTTATATATCAGGATTTGTTATCGTTTCCCATTTCATATGGTTAAAGAAAAACAATATAGATTTTCAATATTTTTTTTTTTATTTAATTGTATTTCACATATGCTTACAGTTAAAAAAATATTAGGTATTGATAACATTGCCGTATACTGTTGATATGTAAAAAAATATGTGGTAGTATCATAAAAATAATTATATCTAAATTATCAAGCTTAGAGCAAAAACAAAATTAAATATAATAAGAATATCCCACTATGGGACGAAGACAGTGGGGTTAGAAAATTACTAAATATCAATATATTCTAAACAAGGAAGAGCTCATTTAATTATTAAGGTTGATTTTGGGCTGAATAATTCTTCCATTAATACTCATTCTTTTATTTCATGACGTTTCGGGTTATTCTCCCATCTTCAGAAGTCTACAAAAATTATATTAAGCAATTTACTATCACATTAAAAATTACTATAATGAAGTGAATGGTTTAAAAAGTTTTTATTAATTAGGTGTCAATTGATAACACAACTTTAAAACTATTAAATAACAAATTTTAGAATCATAAGGAGGCATTAAAAGCAAAAATTTAACAATGTTACATAGTACTTAGTTAAATAAATAAATATTATAAAGTTACCTCGTTATATATTCATAATCCCAACATTTTCACTAATCACACATTGAGCCAGGTAAGTAATTGTAACAACAGTAAAAATATAAATACAACTGCTTTATCACAACATAGCATACATTTGAAACATAAGTTTGATCTCAATTGACCACAAATTTTGGAAATAGTCAAAAATAAACAAAATAGAAAAACCATCAATAAAAATATAGATAAAACCGTGAATTTTAAAACTGACTCAAGACATTTAAGTTACCACTATTCTGATTTAATTAAAAAATTAAAAATATAATATAAATAATTAATAATAAATGTTTTAAAGAATTTCACAATATGAAATAATAATAACCATATACAAGTTAAAAATTGGTCTAATCCTTAATCCAGTTGAGGACAAAGATCTGAGCAATACTCTTGCTCAGATCTGATGTATTTAGATATTGACTTCGTTTTACTTTTTTACCTAGCTCAATGTGTGATTAGTGAAAATGTTGGGATTATGAATATATAACGAGGTAACTTTATAATATTTATTTATTTAACTAAGTACTATGTAACATTGTTAAATTTTTGCTTTTAATGCCTCCTTATGATTTTAAAATTTGTTATTTAATAGTTTTAAAGTTGTGTTATCAATTGACACCTAATTTATAAAAAATTTTTTAAACCATTCACTTCATTATAGTAATTTTTAATGTGATGGTAAATTGCTTAATATAATTTTTGTAGACTTCTGAAGATGGGAGAATATCCCGAAACGTCATGAAATAAAAGAATGAGTATTAATGGAAGAATTATTGAGCCCAAAATCAACCTTAATAATTACTAAATAGATTTTATTGATAGAATTTCACTTTATTTTATTCATCTTTTCAAGAATCCTTTTTTATTACCCTGTTATTGTTCATTGTTATATTATCGAATATATTTAAAAATGTATTTTTGTTATATGATATAACAAACAGATAGAAAGGAATAGTTTAAAAATCATAGAAAACTGCTTATTGATTATTATATTATATTCTTATTGGCTATTATATTAGTATACTTATGAGAGTGGTAGTCAGATATATTTATGTTGACATTTATAAAAGTATACTGTCGATTACATTTTTGTATACTGTTTATGTAAAAATAATCTTTGATATTACAATATAATAATTATTCCTAAAGTACCAAGCTCAGAGCGAAAATAAAAGTTGTAATAAAGCCTAGAATATTCCACTCTGGGGCGAGGATTGTGGAGTTAGTAAATTACTTAATAGCCTTTTTTGTTTGAATTGTAACTTTGTTATACTTCTCTAAAGAAACTTTTACTCCGAAGATAAGCTTTTGTTGTATAAATGTTTTTTGTTTTTTTTAATTATTCTTGCCTAACGAATTGAATTGCTTGGAGGATAAACGTTTTGCGGTTTTTAAAAAAGTGTATGTTAAACACGGAACTGTATTCTATAAATTCAAAAGTGTTCGAAAATCGATATTTAATAATCGGAATGTTTGTTTTAATTTGTGTATCTTAAGTTATTCGTCTTGGTTGTTTTATTTTTTTGATGGTCACCAATAAAACAAAAAAATAAATAAAATAATATATATATTCACAGATGTCTGTTAATTATAAAATTATTATACATTAATACATAATACCAACAAATTATAATTAAATTCAATCACATTTTGACAATTTTTTTTTCTTTAAATATGTACAGATTGTTTTTACTTTTACCTACCTATATAAATAAATTGTTGTGAAAGAAAGTTATAATTTAATACCATATTATGCTTTCGATCTAGTGAATGTCATATGTCGACCGTGTTGTGGACTCACTGGAGAGAAGGAAATAAAAAAAATGACTATTTTATTGTTGATTTTAAATTAAAAATTATTGGAAATGTATCGCACGATTCGTATCTATGGTTTCTTATCCGAGAAAGGAAAAAAACAAACATAAACTGCTTAGAAAGCATCAGCTTTTGTAAAGTTTTATTTTTATTTTTTTTCTCATCTCATTTATTGTTTAACACTCAAATAACAATACAGTTTTATTATTTAAAAAAAAACTTTGGAAAAAAGCACTCAAGGCACCAATAATTCACTTAAAAAAATATTTTTTAAATTTAAGCTACTATTTTAATTTAATTTTCAGAGGAAACATAACAGCTAAAAGTTGTGCTGTAGTAAAATTAACCATTCAAAACGAATATCAGTTTTTTTTTGTTTTTTTTCATCCAAATGCTACCATGTATGCCATATTGGACGAGTTACACTATTTTAAATCTATAATATCGTTAAACTAAAAAAAAGTCCCTTCTTTAAAAAAAACAAAAAAACTTCTAATTAGATACCATAGTGACTTAAATTATGACTTCGAAAGAATTCCTTTTCTATTGGTTTTATTTAGAAAATAAAACAAACTTATTTTGCTTCTTTCAACCAGAGAACAGAATTCGTTTCCTGTTATCTGTTTCTTTATAGTTTAAAGTATTTCAAAAGACAGATAAGTCCTGTGCTTATCACGAGAACGTTATCACTCTACCTTAGGGTATTGAATTGCCGAAAGGTAACAGGATATAAATTAGGTTCTGTCATTCGAGAATTTAACATGCTCTACACTTTCCTCGTCAGTTTAATCTCTTACTCAATCTGCTCTGTTGGTATCGAGTCAATATACCCAAGCTTTTTACTGATTTTACCAGTAAGGGTTCGTTTTAGCTTTATCGCTGTATCGGAGAGTGGTGTGTTCCCCCTTAGAAAAAGAAAGGTATTTAAAAAATGATACAATTTTTGTTAGTGAACATCAAAGGTTGTATTGTTTGTTTTACTTTTTGTCAGAAATTAGATATCCTCTTATACAATATATGCAAGCAGCAAGATCCATATTTGCCAATAACACTGATTTTTATACATATTTATTCCGTAAATAATTTGGATCAAAATTACAAAATAATTAACATAAATATAACATTGTAGTATTTCGAGGCCATAATATTCTCGAAGCGTAGACGAACAATCGATCATTATATCACCTTAAACTCAGAACAAATTTTTTGGTCGAAATCGTTAATTTATTTATAACTTATAGAGTATGGCTTACATAACAAATTACAATAAACTCGAAAGAAAACGAAATATATGCATGTGAATTATCAATAAACATATCTGGTACACGAAAATTTCGTAATTCTTACCGATCCAGAACCTTATAATATAGCAAACTACACATGCTCTCGGACCAAAAATATTTTCGATTGTACATAAAACAGTTTGCTCAGAAAAAAAAGACAATGTTTTTTATTTTTGCTTCCTTACTATCGATTGTAGGAAAAATTCCTATGTTAATGAACATAACTCTTAAATTTAATTAATTGAAATAATCTCTTTCATAATATCGGTCAATGTAAAAAAAAAAAAAAAAAAAAAAAAAAAAAAAAAAAAAAAAAAAAAAAAAAAAAAAACCGGTTTACGCAGGTAAGTACCAAGCATATCCTGCTCAATATATTACATTTATTTATTTTCCCCCTTACAATTCATCGAAATAAATGATCGAAAAAGGAAATCTCTGGAATCATGTTTAAAATGTGATATTGTAAGTATGTTAAATAATGAAGTTTTGATATTAAAGAATTTGAAATGAGATATCAATCAAATTAACCTAGTATTTAAACATCACGTTTTTTCACAAGCATTACATAAATTTAATTGTAATAAATAAAAAAATAGCGTAGAAACGATGGAATAATTCGAGATGTCAACAAACAGATCTCTCTGGCCCAAGACGATATTGACACTCTTTTCAAGGTCTCGTAGGGCGTGCTCTAATTCAAAGGCTGATCGAAGTCCGAATAGAAATTGAATTATATAAGTTTATCATAATATTTTTTAAATAAATTTTTATAGTAATATATTTGATAAATGTTATTATTTTTTTTTTCTTATGCTCCAACTTTATTTACAAAATAAATACACAAACATTTCATGTATATACAGCAACAATGGTATATACAGTCCACTGCTCAGGCCTCGTATTGCCCGTCGGCATTTTAAGGTTCCTTTCGCACTAGGCGCAGTATGCGCTTGAGGAGTGGGGTGGCTTTGTGCCTTTGTTGAAGTAAAATGGGAAGGAACCACTGATAAATGTTAGGATTGAGAGAGCTACATAATGTACCTGTTACATATATTAAATTTATTTATATATTCGGTTTATAAGATTGACGTTTCTGTTTAAATTAAAATTTGGAAACTTTATGAAGGTTCCTCACATAATATATGATAAAATAAAAAAAAATATGTGGTTTGAAAGATTTTTTTTTTCGATTGCTGATGATTATTAATTATTGTATATGAAAGTAATAATTACAGGCTTAGTCAACCCGAATACCACCAATATTTGAATACCCAATTTAATCAAACTATTTACATTTATTAATGAAAAAAAAAATCTGGATTTCTTTTTATATAATAATATTTATTTATAAATTTTATCAAATAATCATGTAACGTTTTAAAATGAAAACATGCTTTTAACAAATTTATTTTTAGTGTTACCATATATTATAGTTATGATGTATTCCGTATTAAATGGCAATAAGATTTTATTTCTGTTTATTGTTCTTAAATAAATAAGCACATTCATCAATAAAATTCATTATTACTAGTCATATACCAGGCACATAATGCTGCATTCTTGATAGTGTTATCATAAACCGCAAACCATATATCCGGAACTCAGGTTCTGGCATACCACATTTATGAGACGGGCTGACCATTTGGACTCGGAATGCCGGTTTTAAGATGCTATAAGACGGTCTATTTACCTCCATTTCCCGGCAGTTACTGCTACATAACTTCTGCGGCTATTTTATTACACCTTTAATTATTAGCCGTGTTTCTAGTATAATTAATCACCTATTTTATGTTCATTTTCCATTAATTAATATATCAGCAAGCGTAAAGTACATAATAGCATCATATAGGTTAAATTGTCTTGCAAAGGGCTTAAATGTGTAATGGCTAGGTTTAAAATTGTATTAGACTAACAGGCCATGTTGACGTAACTAAAATTTAATGAGCTCTGTTATGAGCTTAAACATTTCAAATGCCTGTTACACCGTGCTTATTAAATTAAAGCTAAACAGGTGTTTTCTGGAATTGTCACCGTATTGTATTGTCACCGTTTCCAGCTTTATTAGAACTTTCATTAACTTTTTTAACTTATTTATTATAGTTTTTCCATTTTTTTTTTCACAAATTGGTATAGAATGAATGATTAGGATTAAACAACAATAAAAGTGAATAAAAAAAAATTAAAAATGTACAGCTTAATGATTGTACTTTTTGGACCATAGAATTATCAAATTTATTAGATTTCGTATAGTATAATATAGTAAGGTTTTTGTTTCTAATTACCTGGCTTCTTAAGGTATATGTGCTTAAGGTATTATAGATGTTTAGTTTGAAAAATAAAATAATAATAACAAAATAAAGTGGGAACAGATACTATTTCAGTTGTTTTTGTTTAATTTATTTTTTTATACATAGGATAACCTTGCTGGTGTATTTGTTATATTATTTTACAATTTAAATTTTTTTAAACATAAGGTTATCCATGAAAGGTAGTATTAGATAGAAGATACGGACAGTTATATAGACATCTGCACAGAACATCACAAACTTTCCGTTGGAAGCAAACTATTTATTTACAAGACTATTCTTATACCTATGTGGACTTACGGAATAGAACTATGGGGAACTACTAAATTTTCAAACATCAAATGTATCCAATCCTTTCAGTCCAAAGTCCTCAGAACAATAGTTAATGCTTTCTATTATGTTACAAACAAAACCTTACATTATGACCTCAAGATCCCTTATGTCCTTGATCTCATCCCATCCAAATTCTCAACCTTCCACCAGAAACTTCTTCTTCCTAATCCCCTTGCACAATTCCTATCTAGTACCAACCATTCTAATAACCCTCCTCGTAGATTGAGGCGGCAGTGGCCGAGAGATCTGTTATAGATAAGCAACTTGAGTGCTGGCCAACTTCTCAACTCATGCCTGAAAATGTTGGCTCCAGCGCCCTCACTCAGTTACCAGATTGGTGACGCAGCTGACTGAGAGGCGCTGGGAACTCCTGGTTTTATGCCTCGCCGTCCACTTCTGGTGTAGGGGTTAGATTCGGAGTTCCCAGGGTCTGTATGTAAATATTGTATATAGGTATGAATTTAGTCAAGATTTTATTTTTCTTTCCATGTGTTATTTAAGTTTACTTATTTTATTTACATGTTCTTTTTCTTTTCTTTTTTACTCTGTACACATGGAATGAATGACTTCTTTTAGCTCTGATACTTATTGCCCTAGATAGTGGCAGATTGTATTATTTCTCAATAAAGCAATATTATTTAAAAAATAAATAGAAAATCATCCTCCGATCCTTAATTTCTGGGATAAACTCTAAATCGGTCAAACAGTGCATTTTTAAGCATTTTAAGAAGCAGGGGTGACTCACTAGTAACTTGAAATGTGTAACAATAGTTGTTATGGACCAAATTTAACAGTTTTTGTAGCTTGCATGAAATATCCGTTTCATGAAAAAAATATTATTACAGCCTGAAGATTTAAAAAAAATGAAACTGTCATGTCACATACACATGATGTCTTGTTTGTTTTGACTACTAGACCGTCCAGCCTGTTAATTTTCCCTCTCCGCTTATACAACATGGAGTTCCGATGAACTCTATTCTATTGAATGTTGTTATTAGAAGTTGTAGCAGTGACTTTCCAGCAATCAAAGCGGTACCACAATCCAAACTGCAGGGCCCTAGAACCACAAAAGGACTGAATTGTTGCCGCCGCATTGTCCTCGCGGGCTTCAAGTCCTAAACGCAAAGCGCTTATTTAGGACTTCGTGTTCCTGCTTTGTTCTCTTCGCCTAACGTTATTCAATACGAACTCGTTGTGTAATGTGCCTACTGGTCGAAAAGACATATTGATTTTCGTTAGTTACAACTTTTTATGAAAAGTTACGAAACATTTGCAATGATTTAAAAGTAAAAAATGGGGCTTTGGTATTTTCTCTGTTTTTCCCAGACAGAGAGAAATTTAGTTTACATCTGCGGTTAAATTATAGAAGATAAGGTAATAAAGAAATAATCTACTAATAAAATTTATTTTTAATCATTTGTGTAAATTTAGACATTGATACACATAGAGCACATAAACGGTACGTCTTAGCAAAAAATTGTATATAAAAAAATATTCTCTACTAAATTTCTGAAATGGAACTGTCGTCAAAATTTGTATTATAACAACACCAGCAGAGATAGAGTGTGCCACAACAGCCAACATAAAAAAAAATAAAATGTAAGCAAAACGAGACTTTTTTTCATTTATAACAATACAACCCCTAAATAGTAGGATGGGCGTAATAATCTCACCATTTATCGCCCTTAAAACTTCCCTACCCTACCCTAAATAGTAGGTCCTAGCGAAAATCGTAATAAACGGTAATAACTTTTAAACTTTCAATGCGAGGAACACCAACAGTTTTTTTTTTTTTTTTTTTTTAGCACGAAGCGTGCCAATAAATACCTAACACAATACATATATTTAGTGTATATATCCTATGTGTAATATATCTACATATAACAACGTGAGTTTTTTTCATTCAAATCAATATCAGTTCTAAACTCTAGATCGTTGACTTAAACTTTATATAGTAAACATATTCTCCACAAAACTTTATGACCTGATAACTTTCTTTAAAACACCATTAGAGCTAGAACGGGTCAGAGTATGGATAAAAGACAATCATAAAAAACGTTACAAAATGAATGTTATACATCCCTAAACAAAAGACATATCAGATCTATAGATCATTTTAGTTATAGAATAATTGTCCATTATAAGTCCCATAGTTAACCTAATCCTACCTTCGTGTTGCTACGTTTGAAAGATCTGTTGTACAGTCATAAGGCTAACAATTGTACTAGGGGATGGTTCGGGTGTACCACCATGTTTTTCCCTTATTTTAAACCAAGCGTACCAACTTTATAAAGCCTAGGTGAGCTCCATTACTGAAAGAACATAATTAAATTTATCCTGCCATAGATTGAATCGAACTCGGGAACCAGTGCTCAGAAGCAGCCTGCCCAATGAGTTACACCACTCTTTTATTATAAATTATTAATTACAACAATAATTAACCTTTATACAGTTTCTGCTATCTCGATTCGACGACTTTGTATGTTAGGTAATATATTTTTTAAAATATTTAACTTTCCAACTGAATATTGTACATCTCTGTAACTACCCTTATTCTGTAAAAAAAAAAAAAAAAACACATACAAATGTTCACTATCGAATTCTTTCTCCAACACAGTTTTTCTGATATATATAACTAAATTTAATTGATGGGTACGTTTTAAATTGGTCAATAGGTTATAAAATTGGTTTTTGTCCTGTATACATTTTTAAATCTGCAAATAAACATTTCATCATAGAAAATATTATCGATTTGGGTTCAAACTTAATCGTTCTATTTTTATCTCAGTCAAGAGATAAAGAATAGATCCTTGAACCATCTGGTGAGGTCCTTATCAAGCCGTGGTACTTGTATAAGACAAAATTAGACAGATTTGAGGTATTTAAAATCGGAAAATGGCAGCCATGAAAAACATAGGGTTAACTTAATACTAGGAGTAATTCCTGGTAAATATAATGGCTTTATTTCTGTGTTAACCTTTAGATTAGTGATTTAGCTTCTGAACACAACCTTAATTTTTGTCCATTTTACGTTTTAAAAATGTTTGGTTGTTTCAGAGGAACTGTGAAATCTATAGAAGATATATATATATTTATTATTTCTTTTTTTAAAGTTGAATATTAGAAAGATCAATCCGTTGTTTCTTCTAGTAATACAACAGAATTTTTGCTAGCCCGTACAAGTGGCACGATGTAAATCAGATTTTTCAGGCTATCGTGTGACGTGAGGTAGTATTTTTTCAAAGAGAGATATTATCAGATCCATTTTTTTCAATGCAATTTATTAGCCCTCTTTTAATAATTAATTTTTATACACCCTCATTGATTCTTTTTTATATATTAGTCTTCGTGAGTAAGAGCTGTTAATACTGTATATTAAATTATTCATCTAAAGTCGGCCAATTTCTTCCTATTATACGCATAATTTTTTTTTTTTACTATGTTATGGATATATTTATGTACCAAGTGTATGGTATCCATGATATAGAATTCCATTAAATATGTAAACTAAGATATTATTTTGTGAAGTATACGGTTGCGTGTTACTTAGTTTTAGATTTGTCCTGGTTTGAGTTATACTGTAGCTTAAAAAAGGCCGATTGAGGTAGGCATGTACTTCGCTATTCCGTTGAACAATTGGGTAATGCCTTTTGGTCACGGTTGTTCATTTTAATTTTCTCAGCAATTAGATATATTATTCATAAGATAATTAAAATTTCCCTCTTAGTATTAGAGAGGAAGACAAAGAAGTAGACGAGGAAAATATTCGTTTTAAATATATTTGATTAACTTTAGTTTTAACTATAATTATAACTATAAATTTAATATATATTTAATTTAACTTAGTTCTTGTACGATTTCCAAGGTATTCAATATCAAAATATCAAAGAGGTGGCATTATAAAAACATAAGACCACACACAAAAAAACAATCAAGAGTTTGTTAGAAGTTTCAATGGATTTGTCACTGAAATACTAAATAAAGTTAATATGAAAATTATTATAATTAAATCAATAAGAAAAAATCTGGTGCTCGCAACATATGAATTTCAGTTTCATCCGTTGTTAAAATTAATTGAAGATTTTTTAAATACCGTAAGAGATGAAATAAGTTTAAAGAATTAATTAAATTTATTTTCGATAGGAACATATGCTTTATTCAATAATCTATAATTTTCTTATCTTAAAACAATCAGTTAATTTATCCGCTTTTAATCGCTCTAGATTACATTTTGCAACTTTGTGTAGAAGATATTATTTTTTCTAAAATTGATAGCTTTCCAGCGGTATACTATACATTTATATTTTAGTTCTAATCTTAAACATAACAAAAATTACATAAAAAAAAAAAAAAAAACTTTTGCACTTTCATCTTTTAGTTGATTATTAAATTCGTTCAACTTTCATATATTGCCATTTTTTATCAATTCTAACAACATGTAATGGTTAACTTTTTCGAATCTACAAATTTAAAGATACTTTAGATGAAGAAAATGTAAACTATCGGTATTTAAGCCGTGTCTGACCATTTCGATCGGAATGAAACCTACACCATGTTAAAGCCCATTAAATTTTACCCAGATATCTGGAGTTTAATCACAAATTTTAAGCCGTTTTTGAGAAAATCGTAAAAACGTTTAAAATACATGGTATTGAGTGGTTCTTCTGGTTACTAATTTTGATGAAAGAGTTGCTGTAACATCTCAGCATTTTACTTTTAAAATATTAAATTTAAGTTATAATAACTTATAGATTTCGCGCTAGACTTACTACATACACACACAGACGTTTTTATGGGACTTTATTATTTGGTTCAGAGGACCCAAAAACGTGTATTCCAGTTGAAAACTCGATAATAAATATAATTTTCTTGAGTTATGTAGTGATCCAACTTAAAATCAGGTTTTTTTTTTAAAAAATATTTATTAAATAGAGGGATTAATACTATCTAGTATGTTATTTAGGGTATAATTTAATAAAATTAACATATACACTTTTGTATATACAGAATATTCATATATGTTTTTAATTATTACTATGAAAAAGACTAATTTCAAATCTTTCTCAGTGAAAGAGGTCGCTTCTACAATACAAATTCGTCTTATTTCAGGAACAGATTAAAGCACCCCTGAGATATCTCTTCTGAAACAGTGTCCTTTGAATTTCGCTGTATTTATATCTCCTCTTTTTTCTTATGTTGACACTTTAATTATTTTGTCTGATATTCTACAGAAATAGTAATCTTTGAGTCTCTTCTAAAATAATATTCAACAAACTCCACTTTCTTTCCATTTCTCTCCCTTTCCAAATGTATTACTGTTCCTATGAAAGTAGATATTATTAAATTTGTAAACCACAATTCTTCAATTGGTTATTATTTGAGAAATTACATTTTTTTTTCTAAACAACCTTATAAAATAAACAAGAATAAATAAAAACAATTGAAAAAACGAATAATGCAACAGTAGACGCCTATCAAAACTTAACACATACAAACATTACATACCTTTTGAGGTAGAAATTACAGATTTTCTCCAACTTTAGTTTTTATAACTTAATCTTAACTGACCCGGGTCTCAAAGTATTTGCGAAACGCTAAGTCTTCTGATAAATAATTTCGGAAGAATTTTGCCCCAACGCCCATAAACTCTGACAACTTTGTTCATAAACTGACTTCCTAATAGCGAAATTCCGCTAAGAGGTTTATGACGTTTTCAAGATTTGGAGAGCGGGTACTGAGTGGTATAAACCGCCTTATTAAGACCGGTGTTTTGTTGGAATATTTGATAGTGCCTCAAGCAGTTGTGAGAAAGTTACTATAGTAGTATTAACGTAAAACCTTGGATAGGGCTAATCAATGAATGTAGTAAATTTACAAAAAAAAAAAAAAAAAAAAAAAAAAAAAAAAAAAATATAATAAATAAATAAATAAAATTATAATACGGTCTACACGAACACAAGCATACGTGGAGCATAATATTAAAAAAATGTATCCGTCACTTTCAAATATTCTATAAAACACTTTAAATGTGCTGGTTCGACATGAGACCTAATATACTAATAGTGAACCTAATAACCTTTAAGTTTTAAAAATCTATAGATGGTGTTTATGAGATGGTACATCACCTATTAATTATTTTGTACTTATTTTAATATTCTATTTTTGTTTTGTTTTCCACTATTAGGGCATGAAGGTGAAAATAATAAATTCTTGAAATGTAGTCTAAATGCATTTGCCTGCTTACTGACTGAACCTCAAATCCTGTAGATAACATAAATTATAAGACAGTCGAAAACTAATAACAATACATACATAGCCAATCATAAACAAACGCACATAACACAATTTCTTACAAAGCATGGCAAAACTAAATCTTACTTAAAACGTTTTAAATTTATATCATACGATACATGTGAGAAGATGGTCAGACTCACAATTTCAACTTATTCTTTATGACTGTAGACTATTTACAAACAGAGATTCTATTTCTTAAAAAATGTTATACTAAAACATGGTAATTGGTCTGAATCACAATATATACTCTTTACCAAATTTAAGACAGATCTAATAAAATTTATTAAACAGATAGAGCTTGAACCACTGACAGATTATAGAAGGGCAACCTAAAATTCCTTTTGATCTCTTTTAGTGGTTATTAATTAGTATTATTTTTTTAATTTATATTTTCTTGTTTTTTAAAATTATTTTTATTTAATTTTTGTTTTGATATTCAAATTTTCATTTTTAGTTTTGTTTCATTATGTAACCTTATAATATATATTATATTATGTAATTATAAATATATTATTATACTATATATAGTATAAATATTCATAATTCAATGTTATTGCATTTAACAGAGAGAATATGTGTAGTATGCCTTAAAAGGCATCTGTTTAGGGATTACCATAAAAGAAAAAAAAAAAATATATATATATATTTTTTTTTTAATTAATTATTATAATTTTGGTTTGTGCATACATGAATAACGAAAATTAATGCTGTCAAGGCAATCTTTGTCAAGATTGTTCGGATATTAAAGACACCTAATGAATATATACTAATTTCCAATATGTAAATATACGTGACCCTTGTTTAATAATTAAGTATTACAATTTATTTATATTGCTTCTCATAATGATATTTTTGTATTATGCTATTTATTTTAACGTATGTCGAGTTTAATACTTTATTTTTAAAAGATCAGATAAAGGGAAAACAATTATTTCCTTCTTTTTTCTACTGATTTTCATATTTTATCGAAATAAAAAATTGATTTGATAAATTACGTTATACAGTAATGGTTAAGGATCAGAATATTCAAAAGCTATGATGGACAAAAGATAGGAATACTGTCCAGTGATTCGTACTTTTGTGGCCTGATGTTGATTATCCGAGCCCTCGACGTGTGGCCCTGGGGGTTCCATTATTTCTAGAGAGCCCTCCAGCCTACATAATGCCTATATTGCTGTCCCCTTCATATCCACTCTTTTCTCGCCTATGACCTTTGAATTAAAAAACAATGCAATTATTTTAAAATAGTGCTAAGTTCGAAAAATATCAAGTAATTTATGTAGTTTGGATTGGTGTGAAATGTTTGTTTTTATTTACTATATTTATTAATTAACATAGCCAAAATATAAATTGACTAGCAAAGTTTTTTTTAATACTATGAATGATAAACAATAACGTAATGCCACGCTTAAGAAAAAATATTTTTACCAAAAAAAAAAACTTAAAATTGTCTTAAGCTTGTTTTTTTTTTTTTTTTTTTTTTTTTTTTTTTTGGAGTAATTACCTGTAGAAATCGATTCCGATCCAAATTGTATTGTATATATGGGAAGAAGTTAGTTCAGAGTACAGTCAAAAGAAAACACAATTAAATTAAGATTGGCACCCAGGGTTGCTTTACAAGCTCCGCAAATTCCTCCCCCAACATCACTTCCTTATTATCCAGTCCTACCTCACTGACAGATCCTTCAAAGTCAATCATAATAATCCTATTCATCCATTTTTAGTCAGTTTGCTGGTGTTCCTCAAGGCAGTATCCTAGGACCCATTCTTTACATAGTTTATACAGCTGACATCTCTTCCCATCCTAACACTTTCCTTTCTACCTATGCTGATGACACTTGTTGTTATCAGTCAATACTGATCCAACTATTGCCTCTCAAACTCTCCAATCCCACCTCAGAGACCTTGAGGTATGGTGTCAGAACTGAAGAATAAAATTAATGCCAACAAATCCAACCAAATTACCTTTACCCTTCGTCGTAAACCTATGAATCCTGCCCTACTGTCTCCTTCAATAATACTCCTCTTGTCCCGGTTGAAAGATCCGATATCTAGGACTGCACCTTGACAAACGCCTTACTTGGAACCCTCACACAAGACTGAAACGACAAGAAACTGCACGACGTTTTCGACTTCTTCAACATTTACTAGACAAACGTTCTAATCTTCCACTTAACTACAAAAGACTCATCTACATGACTATCATAAGGCCGATATGGACTTACGGAGTGGAGCTTTGGGGCTCTACTAAACCATCAAATTCTTCCCGTATCCAATCCCTACAATCCAAAATCCTTCGTAAAATCCTCAATGCTCCTTATTTTGTCACGAACAAACTTATCCATAAAGACCTCAACGTTCCGTATGTTGCTGATTTGGCCCGATCTAGATACTATTCCTTTCATGACAAACTCCATTCCCACCCTAATCCTCTTGTTTCAATACTTTCTTCCTCTTCAATTCCTGACAATCCTCCGAGGCGTCTGAAAAGAAGGTGGCCTCGAGTCCTTCTAGTGTAGAAAAGTTACAGGAGTGCTGCCATTGGGTAGTTCTTCTTCAAGTTTGTTCACGCCATTTAACTTTTGTCACATTTACTTGTTGTACCTTGAAGTACAGTTGTAAATTTCAATAAATGATGTAAAAAAAAAAAAAAAATTAGATTAAAAAAAAAATCGCAGAGAGATATCTATACATAAGTATTCACTTATTTTATATTATAATGTTTCAAATTTAGTTAAAGTATAGATAGAGTGCTGTACGTATGTTGGAAATATTAAACCCCTACTTTGTCAGAATCAGGTTTAGTCATTGCAGTTTGGAATGCATCGTCTAAATGGAAAATTCATTTACCATTGGTAGCCAACGGTTATTAAATTTATCTCGTTAAGTGTAGACTGAAATTTATAGTTCTCTTTATAATTCTAGGGAATCGTTTAACTCTAACTTTTATGGTGAAGTGAGAATGGTCGACTGTGTGTATATATGGGAGAAGTTAGTTCAGGGTACAGTAAAAAAAAAAACGCAACTAAGATTAAGAAAAAAAAATAAACTAAAAGAATTCACTGAGAGATAAGTATACATACGTATTCACTTATTTTATATTATGTTTCAAATTTTATTAAAGTATAGAAATTTGGAACGTCATGAATTTGTAACTCTGCATTTCACATTGTTTTTAACTATCGGTATATTTCTTTTACTTATCACTTTTATATATTGTATTCTTCAACTGGTTGTTATCTTTTGGTTTTTATAGCTCTGAAGAAGGCCTGATTTAGGCCGAAACGTCGACACCAGTAAATTAAGTTTAATCTTAATTTTGTTTTCATTTGGCTGCACCCTGAACTAACTTCTCTCCATCTAACTTTTATAATTTCCTATAAAACTTTTAATACGTTACTCTATGATCAAACGCATCGACTAAATTCTTAATGCTCAGTGTTTCTGTTACGTATTACAGTCAGCATATGTTAGCTAGTAATATGAGCCATTTCTTCTGATATTGATGTAAGTACATTTTTTATTACATATAAATATTTAAGGGTTTGTATTTAAATGGTTAAAAAAAAAAAAAATAAATAAATCGGATCTGTTAATACGTTCATCATTTATGTTTTCGGTTATTATTTTTAACAATGAACCTTTGTAATCGTTCAAAAAAAAAATACACCCTCTCAAAATTTGAGGTCTTATGTTTCAAAATAAGAACCTGAATTTAAAAAAAACCAAAAAAAAAACCGTCTGTATAAAGTATCTGTGTGTGCTATTCGATATCAAATTAAACTGTCAAAATAAAAAATCTTAAAAAAGAAATAGCGAGATACAGCGTTTTGAAATTATCAGCGGTATTTGGCCATTTTAATTTGATTAATTTATCACTTTTCACATTAGATTTTAGCTTATAAACCAGAATATAAACTGTTATAACCTGATAAATAATTTGCAGCGTTTTTTAATATTAATGTGGAAAATGTTATTATATATATATATATATATATATATATATATATATATATATATATAATATATATATATATATTACTATATCTTTAGGTATATATTATTTTATTAAAAATGTAACTTGATTTCTTTTTCTGTATTTTAACGGTGATTCGTGGTATAGTTATCCCCAGATTTTTGGTGAACTATTGATATATAAAAGGCTCGTTGCAGATGGCATTGAGTGGTACCATTATATAACATTATATTTTTAAAAATCTACTTTAACACATTCAAATTAAGCGTCTATATATAAACTAGTGTCTCTAATATATCAAGAGGCTTTCCTGTTGAATCTAAAGTTTTAGATTCAATTTTCAGAAATATTTGTAAATGTATCTTTAGTGTACGATGCTGTTTACTTTTTACTTCATCAGTCATTAAGTAAGATGTATTCATCAGTCGCCCCCTACTGCTACATATGTATGGCTACTTGAGTTTATTGAACAAAAAAAAAATTATATATTTATATGATGAATGAATGGCAGCACTCCTGTAACTTTTCTACACTAGAAGGTCTCGAGGCCATCTTTTATTAATAAAATAATTTTTAATAATTATTCCAATTCGAATTTAATATTCATAGTTAATAACGGACAAGGTCTGTCGAGTCAGATAGTTAAAAATAAAATTGTATTTATTATTTTTATTTTAAATAAAAGAAAAAACCGTGAATTGTTCTTAGTATGGGTTCAACACTTTCACCAGCTTATTACTTAATTTATTAGTAATTGGCATCTTCCACAGTCTTTCTTTTTTCTTTAATTTGCCATATATGATATATTTTATCTTCCTTCAGTGTTATTGATTCTAGTTAATTACAAACTCATTGATTAATAAATTTGATATTATATTTACATATATTTTTTTAATGCCATCTCTGCAACCGATATTTTATATGATGCATACAGACTTTCTTATTATATAAAAAAGCAAATAATTATAAAGGTACGAATTAAAAAAAATTATTTATTACCAATACTTCACATCACTTAATTAATAATTTTAAGTAGTTACAAAAGAGCTCTTAATGTCCCTTCAGTATTTTAACAGTCGAAATTATCGTGCAATTTCTTGATATTAACGAGCCCTAGCCCCTCTTTTCATCCTTTGAATAATTTGATTGAAGTCATTTTTAACGAGGTGGAATACTTTGAGATTTAATTTCCTTTCTATTAACTTATTGACCCAGGCCTTTACCTTCACCCCCCCCCTCCACTCCTTGATAATATAAGACCCAGGTAGCCCCTAAAATTCATTATCTGTACCTTCTCCCTTTTCGTTTTTAATTTGTTCAACCGTCAAGTCTTTCCGGTTGAGATGCCACTAGTGCACTTTGTTTCCCTTTTTCCTCTCTTTTTTTCCTTTCTCTCTTTTTTTTTTTATTTTATTTTCTAATTCGTTAACCTTTCCATTCCGACGTAGAAAAAAAAAAAAATTGATCTGAGTAAATTGGAATAGAGCTTGTTGGCCTCAACTCGTAGCTTGAAGGTTCTCTTTTTCCCTTCGCTTAACCATCGATTTTAGATTGGGTATCGTGTTTTCTGCCGTTACTTCAATATTTTTTTTTATGTTTAAACCTTTTAATATTTAAGGAAAACGTTGTTTCTTTTAAAATATATCTTTTTATTCAGTTATACCGATAGAATTGTTTTAGCTTATATCAAATAATGTGACTTATTTGGAAAGAATATCAACCTTTTTTAATAATAATAGGCTTAGCGATCCCGAAGGTTTGATACCGTATAAGCCCGAAATCTAACACAATCCTCCCATGGACGCTTCAGTCTACCTGTCAGACGCCTAGTAGTTGGTTCGACGCAAACGTTGGTTTTTGGACTTCATTCTTTACTGAGCCGAACAAATTTACACGCCCGTATGAGTCGCCGTCATGCTACTAACCGCGTTGTGTAACCATCTGAATTCCCCAGCCTCATCTATCTTTGGACCAAATATTTTACGTAGAACCTTATTCTCAAAAACCTTAAGGTGTTGTTGATCCTTCAAAGTAAGCGACCACTTTTCAAATCCGTATAGTATCGGAAGAATAATAGTTCTATAAATTTTTAACATTTAAGTTTATTGATAGAAACCGCGAGATTAGTAATTTTGCAACTGAATAATAACACGTATTCCCCGTCTTTAACCGCGACTTTATTTCATCCTGTATTTCTTTTTTATAGTTAGATAGAACCTAAATACTTAAATTTCTCTACATGTTCAAACGTATGTCCTGAGATATCACTATCACCAAGACCAATGTCACCATCTTAACCTTTTATAATAATGTATAAAGTAATCAATATAGACCTAAATACTCATCAAAATTTTTACATAGGTCCCTGTCTCATCTTAAACGTTTTATCCTTCTTAAACACAAATATTTGGCATTGTCAATTTCAGATGTTTTATTGGATTCGCTCAGATCACAGATGTCACTTTCAATCCATTAAGTTGAAACTGAAATTTGACGGATGTGATATGACATGACTTGAGGGTATGACTTCTTTAGCTTGAAAGGACTCTTAGAAGATTATGCTGCCTTATTATATACAAAAAAAAAATAGTAATAATAATAAAAATAATAATATCTCAAGATTAAGAAAAACCTATTCGCCTAAATGAATAGGTTAGAAGTGAATATAAACAATAAGTTCAGTTAGAGTAGAAGTACAGCCTATATATTTATGTGATGATAAAATTGGAAAATTAATAAGTTGTTTTTTATTCGGTTTCTATCATTATTTAAAACAAATTACTTAAATCGATTTTATCAGTTAACAAAAAAAAAAAAAAATGTTGTGTCAAGTATTCTTACTCCTAAATATATATGCAATGCTAATGTGTGTATATATATATATATATATATATATATATATATATATATATATATATAATTATTAACATTGCATGGTAAGTTGGTTCAAGGTGCGGTCATAGAAATATTAACAAAGCAATATTTTACCATAAGGCTACTTATTTGTATGTCACTGTGGTTTGTTGTTGATCAAGCGTCACAATAATTTATACTATGAACTACTCTATGGAGTTCTGAGACCTTTTTATTATTATCGTGATTTTAATTTTTTAAAAAAATAAAATAAATGAAATTTCCTCAGGGATTTTTCATCACCTCGTCCATGTCCTCAGGTACGGAATTTCTCAAAGCTTGGATTTTTCTGACCAATTCATGAGGAAATACTCATATGTGTGAACTTTCAATTATCAGTTGTTTTTTTTTCTATCGCTACCTCTTTATTTCATTTTACTTCTGTTTCATATGCGACAATGCTCATTCGGTTTTAAAACTTGTTAACGAGTTTGAAAAACAATATTACACAATTAATTTATTATAAAAATGCATATTACGTTCGACTGGCGAATTCTAGGATTAAAAGTGATAAGTGAATTACTCTTAGCTAAAACTTGGGAGTGACTTTTCCCAGCTCATAATTTAAGATCCTATGCAATGATTAATTTACTCTTCGCTCCAACTCATTAATCCGATGATTTATTCACTCGGTTTCATTATTTATTGGTTACTGAAGTGAATTTTCAACTCTGATTCTTAATTCTGAGGGATTGTTGTTTAAATGTATTATTACTTGTTATAACAAGGAAGGAGAGAGAAAATCAAAAGGTCAAGTTAAAGGAAACTTTAGTATATAGTGTTAACTTTATAACAGGCTGGATTATAACTGGCAGAATAATTATAGGTGGAATAGTCAGGAATAATTGTTTATTCTATAATATTATAGGTGGAATAGTCAGGAATCAGTCATTTTTAAAAAGTTTTTAATTTTGCCAACGTTTCGGCTCAAGCTTGTGAGCCATCATCAGGGCATTACTGAGCCATGTCCAAGCATAAACCAATTTTTATTATTATCGTGATTTTAATTTTTTTAAAAAATAAAATAAATGAAATTTCCTCAGGGATTTTTCATCACCTCGTCCATGTCCTCAGGTACGGAATTTCTCAAAGCTTGGATTTTTCTGACCAATTCATGAGGAAATACTCATATGTGTATTTTTCAGTTTATGCTTGGACATGGCTCAGTAATGCCCTGATGATGGCTCACAAGCTTGAGCCGAAACGTTGGCAAAATTAAAAACTTTTTAAAAATGACTGATTCCTGACTATTCCACCTATAATAGTTTCTACAGTCGACTATACACCCTCAATATAATGTTTATTCTATAGTATGAGCTGTGGGCCAACACCGAGTAAGAGGTACCCATGCAGTTTGCCCGGCCTTTATAAAGAGGCAACCCTAAAATTAGGGGAAAACCACACGGTTAAGATTGTTGTTGACCATATTAACACTTAGCACTTTATTTTTATTTTTTTAAACTTCCTGACAAGTTCAATGCTATATATATAGTGAAGATGCTTGGAAAATAATAACCATTCACTGGTGTTTGCCCTTATATGATAACCAAAACAATAACCACTACATCTAATCGGAAATTCATTAAAATATTTTTATCTTGGATTGATTTTACATGACAAAGCGAACTATATATAAGTCAATGCTTGTTATGTCCTAGCAAAAAGAATAAAATATGTTTGCATGTGTGGACACTAGGTATGCATCCATTCCTCTCCTATATTATTGACGAAAGAGGTAGAGCTCATGCGAGATCTAGATAGAAGGTAGCGAGTTAGAGGATCCATAGAACGTAAACAAGAAGACAGGGAGCGCGTGAGCTGTGGCGATGAGAGGCGGCGAAGAAGACATGATGAAGTGGTATCGACAGCCAGGACGTGCCGCTCCGACCAGCCATTGATCCAGCTCCGCCGCCCGAGTTATGTTCCTCTCGGATAAACTAAATATTTATGCCGGGTACATGGGGTCGGTGTATGCCACCCGCGTAGCCCCCTCGTGAATAACAATAAATATGCGACAGGGTTCCCTCCGCGGTGTCCCCAATTCGCGCCAAATCCGGGTATCAGCCGCCGGCAGGGGAGTCCACGCCTTCGTTACAAAACCCGCCTTGATAGGGATCTTATCCTTCGTCCTTACACCTTCTTATAAATAAATATTATTTATATAATGTCTAGCGCTTTTATGGAACAGTCTTGTAACTGCAGTTTCAAAAACACTGAGAAACATAGTTTATTTGTTCATGTTTATAAAATTGTTCATGTTACAATCACTTTTCCATTAAAATCGGCCAATTGCATTTTGTTCTAATATGGACAATAATAATAATAATGGTTTTAGACCTCATTCGTACTATATTTACAGAAAAAAAGTCTGTTTAGGTTATATATATATATATCAAATAACAAAAAACCGAGTGTATAAATTTTAAAAAAATACATAGTAGGCATGTAAATAAAAATTTTAACCACACGCATTCCTATGTACAATATTTACAATAAGCTTTATCAACCTAGACCAGGTTTTTACCCCATATTTGGAGGAAAAAGCCAAACAGCCGGATTTTTTTCTTCTTTCTTCTTTATTTCTTTATTTCCAGATCGGCTACGTGAGCCATACATGGGTTTATATAAAAAACAAAGTTATTACAATTAAAACAGCCGGATTAAACTACCTTTTTATTAGTTTCAATTTTAGCAAATAGAAAAAAATATATGTACTCCCAAATTAATTTACTAAGTTGTATAAGTAAAAAGGAAGCAGCGTGGTCTAGTGGGTAGAGCGGTAGTCTATTGTTCTCCAGGTCCTGAGTTCGTATCCCGTCTGTGGCGGAATGTTATTTATTCTGTTAATTTAGCCGTGGGGCGATCCTGAGGTATGGAGACCCTCTTGGGGCACACCCAGCCTCAATTAAGTAGGTACCCGAAAATGGGGAAAAACCTTGCGGCTGAGCGTGATCTTGGCCGAACCACCTCATTGCACGGCCATTGGCCTAGAAACAGTACGAGTCTCTACATGTACTGCGCACAAAACTCTTCATGGGTTGTAGTGGTACTGTTTATTATTATTTTTTTTTTTTTTATAAAATATATCAGGACCACTTGGGGTATGAGACCTTCTTGGGCCACTTCCAACCTCTATAAAGTGGATACCCAAAAGTCGGAAAAAAACACCGTGGCGGATGACTGTGATCTGGACGTAATAATCTCATTTCACGGCCGTTGGTCTAGAAACAGTACAAATCTCTAGATGTCTGAGTCCTGGACCATTTAGGAGTTGCAGGGGTACAGTTTTTATTTATTTATTTTTTTTAATGATTTCTTTTAGGTCATGGATATTATGATTATAAGTAATATTGATATTTTTGATGTTATATCAAGCTACATATTAGAAATATTAGTTTGATTAAATGCATATATTTTTATTCGATGCACTAAAAAAAAGGAAGATAATTGTTTTTAGTACAATTTCCTGCAGTCAAATGTGTAAATAATGTATATAAGCAAGATTGCTATATTTTACTTTCACTTACCTACATTTTATATTTAATTTAGCTTTATTTTTTTCTTTTATTTTTACATTAATGTTTTGTTAAAGTTTTTTAAATTAATAAGTCTTTCACCACGATTACCATTATATTTTATCAAGATAAAATAAAAAATGTTTAAAAAAACAAACAAAAAAAACCGCTGTTTTACCTGCATCATAGTTTCGTTTTGGAATTTATTTTAATTGATTTAAAATATTATTGATTGTAGAAAGAATCATGATTTAAGAATTTCAAATAATGTGTTTATGTTCAACACTAATTTTTTTTTTTTTATTATTTTACAGGTAAGAAAATTTTATTTGTGAAACGGTCTCTTCAATGAACAATTCTTCGTATAGTAAGTAAAAATGTGCAATTTATTACACAAATGGTTTATTATTTCCAAATAACTAAATAAATATATAACTGTTTATGTTGCTATTTATTGACAATTAACTTTTATACAAAGCAATAAATAATTCAAAGGAAAATTGCCTATCACTGCTTATTTTCAGAACGCGCTAGAGATGCGTTTATGAAGCGATTTCAATGATACTTTTTGTTGAAATTCAACTCTTTATCGAATAGCACTAACAGCAGAATTTTTTTTTTTATTTATTTTTTTTTTTTATTAATTGAGATTTATTACAATTTGTTTCATAATGTACAGTAATAATAGTGATGTGATACACATCCATGCAATATATATATAGAAAATAATGATAAAAGTCAAATTACATAAAATCGGAAATGAATAAATTCAAATATATACAAAACAATAACAATTAATAAAACAAAAAAAAACAAATCAAAACAACACCCTGTAGTAGAAAAACAGCAGAAATAGATTCATTTATAATTTAGGACAAACGGATTTTTTAAATTTGTTATTCGGGTTCTATGTATCTCAAATTTTAAGGGGATATTTTTTTATTTTGGTCGGTTACAAAGGTTCATTATAGGAAATGAGAAACAGAATATAAAACCTCCACTGAATATCTGATTTAATACATTATAATAAGAAACACTTTAGCACTTCATGATCATTCCGAATATTGGATTTGATATCGTAAAATAATTCACGACATAGAAGACATGAAATTGGATTGAATGTAGGGGAGGGACTACTGACTGGGTCAATAGAGAAAAAGATATTTAGGATTTGGCTTTGGAAAACTTCATAAGTTAAAAAATCCTAAATACTCTCCTCTACCGATAAAGCAGTCGACTTTCTTCTTCTTCTTCTTTTGCTTCTCCCTGTAGTGCCGTATCAGCGTAGGGGAGCGTTCAGCCACCGGCTCCAATCCTCTCTATTCTCAGCTAGGTTCCTGGCCTGGCGGAGATCTTTCCCTCTTCCTCTGCAAAGCCTGTCGATGTACTCCAGGTAGGACATCCTTGGTCGCCCCCGAGGCCTTCTCCCATCTGGCACGTAGTCCATGGGTTTTTTGCCTATACTACTATATGGAGCTGAAAGCTGGATATTGACGGACCGGCAAGAGAGCAGAGTCACAGCTGCTGAAATGAAGTTCCTGCGAAGAATAGTGGGAAAGACGAGAAGAGATCGTGTAAGGAATGAGCGGATACTCCAGGAACTGGAGATTGCGCGCCATTAAAGGATATTCTGAAAACCGGCCAGCTGAAGTGGTTCGGCCACGTTATTAGAATGGAGGATCACAGAGATCCTCTAAATACCACGGAGTCGACTTTCCATGTATATTAAGGCATATTTAGGATTCTGAATACAATTTTGTTGATTTACAATTGTTAGCAATTATAGTTCCTGAGAGTAAATTTTTATTGATAAACAATATGCTAACCAAGGCGTCCGGTTAAACATGGTATAAAATGTGAAAACATGACTTACTTTATACGTCATTTATTTATTTACAATTACTTGATAACCGCACCATCAAAAAAGTTATGATAAATTGAGAGATAAAAATTATTGACCAAACTGTAATACGAAATTAATTGGGTTGCTTTAACACAGCTTAATATTCGTCCTCAGTGGACTATTTTTATATTTTATTACCTTTTTTTTCTTTTATTTATTTATTTTTTTGTAATTCTTTTTCTTATATATTTTTTCTTTAATCGAATTTAACACAGCTCTCGAATTAATATATACATATATTAAAATATATGCATATATAAATTCGCCACATATTAAAATATCAACTGAAACATCAAATCTTTAGCATCTAAAAATGATTCACAGTTTTTATAGTGGTTAAGGTGGTAAAAAGATTTACAATACCACATGAAAATTAAATTACAAAAAATATAAATACAAATAAATAACAAGTAGACATACCGCTCTCATGGTGTCTATCATACCTACTACGAGTAGATGTGATGTTGTATGATGTAAATGCAATACGCATTGAATAGTGAAGTATGTTTTTCCTTTACATTAAAGTTAGTTTAATGTAGAGGGTTATGGTTTATATTTTATTTTTTTTTTTTTTGGGGAGGGGGTCAGGTTGATATATGGAAATAAAACCTTATTCCAGTAGTTCCCATCTAGTTGTCCACAAACCTCTGGGGATACGCAGACGATGTTAAGGTGGTCCGCGAGATATCATTTAAATATTGAATGTGAAGCCATGAGTTGTAATAATTACAACAAAATTATACAGACAGATTCAACATTCTTAGTGATAAAATTGCTAGTGATAACTGACAAGAGACTATTACTGCACAATCACAATAATTAAATTGATCTTTTTTTAACATTTCATAAATGATGAGCTCGAAGGACGGATGTTGCTTGGCATGAGATTATGGACAATATTTTATTCCGTTTTGAGTATGTGAATAAATATATATCTATAAACCTAGGCTTATGAGCTTTGGCTTGCCTTTTAATGCAATACTACTCTCTCCTGAATTTAGAAGTGAGAATGAATCGTCGATACTGCCTCATTTCGCGGGATTCCACCTTAAGCCACTTGCAACGCCTATGTATTAGGCTCTACTACTCTCTGGAATTCCCTACCTACTCATATCCGCCATACTTCATCCCTACCATCATTCAAGTCCCAGCTGTTCAAGTACCTTCTTTCATCCCAAACAGACGCTCAACAAGCCTGATATTTTAAATGAAATATCAATTCATAAAGAAAATTTATTATTTATTGTTTATATTAAACTTAGTTAATGAATCAGTTATAATGAACCAGTCTTTTTTTTTCACTTTTCTCTATAAGAAGTTTTTTATTTTATTGTATACTTTAATCCATTTTCTTTTCTGATATCATTGTAAATAAACATTAATTATAATCCTTTGGTCTTTTGGCCAGACACATATTAATTGTTCTTAAGGGATCTAGTCCCAGAATACAAATTGTTTTCTATTCTATTCTAATCTATATTTACATTTTTTTGGATTTAGTGGGACCTTCCCATCGAAGTAAATAATGGCTCCATCAAATTTTTTTTTTGGGAACTACTGCCCTATTCAATGGGTATAAACAGGGCATATATTTCTCATTCTAAAAATAATTTCTATCTTATCAAAAGTCACAAAGCAATCTTTATCGGAGCCGATAAGGGCCAGTCAGTCTATAAGCTGACCTCAGAAAGGGCAAAGGAAAAGCTCAGAGAAATATCCCTCAAAGTCGTAAACTAATTTTTTTTTTCTTTTTTTGCGACATAAAAGATACGGTAGCTTGAAAGGAGCCCGACGGTGCCAGATTTAAAGGCGGTATAATGATATGGCCAGAGGGGGCTTAACATGGCGGATTATCTGGACCACTTTCCTTGTATGCTAAGCTAACTGCCCTCCAGGGAGGGGCCAAGTCCCTGCCTCCTCTTTACAGAGCATCCACCTATCTCTCTCCTTTTTTATTTATATTTTTGTTTGCTCTCTCACATTTCTTGTTGATATAACCAACATCTTAACTTCGAGGAGGACTGAGATTGGATAATACGAACAAAAATATTTCTCTTCGGCGTAAGAAGTTTGAACTTCTTTTCGATAAGCAGCTCAGGCAGAATGTATAATAGCTCTTTGTTCCGTTTCCAGGAGAGCTGATATGTATTGTTGATAGTCTGAAGTTATATCATTAAGCATAATACATTTTCTTCCAACTCTAATAAACATTAACATCAAGAGTATATTAAATCATAAAAATATTATTATCAAGACATTTCTCTGTTGCCTTATGAATATTGATAATAGCCACAAAAATTTACGTTCTTTGCTTCTTCAATTTTGATCAGCAGAAATACTTATCCTAGAGGTTGTCAACCTATCTTAACCAGATTAGGGCAGTCACTTGTAGGTATCGTTGCAAAACGAATCGACCGTTGTGCATATTGATATTACTTACATTTTTTTTGAAAAGGCTCAACTATATTTTTCATTTTCAATTATAAACCTTATTTTATATATAAATATATATAACTAAAATATTTGACTGACAACGATTTCAGTTAATTAAGCGTAACACCTAAAAACGGAGATTGGCCTGAGACTGAACAAAGCTATCTTTTTAAATTCAACGCAGGGAATTCATTAAAAACAATGACTTCGACTCACTGACCAAAAACAAGCAGCGTAGGTAATTCTTGTCGGCTTAAGTATTTTTATTATATATTGTTTATTTATTTATTTTTTGTTTTATCCAGTTTCGGTATTGCTTTTTACATTCTTTTGTACTTATGTGTTAATCGACATTATCATTTATATAGTACGCTAAAGATATGAAACATAAATTAATTAAATAAACATTTCTTATGTGGGTTTCCCATGTAAATTCTTTATATATATATTCTATATAAAATAGTATACATAAAATGAGTTTCATATTGAAAATAAAGAAAATAGTCTAGCTATTCCATAAAAATGTTAACTAATATATATATATATATATATATATATATATATATATATATATATATATATATATATATATATATATATATATGCTCTACGGTCGATTTGTTTTCTCCCGATTTATCGTTAAAAATAATTAAAATATTTTTCAAAATATAATTTAATTCGTATACATAAAAAATAGTTTCAAAGTTATAGTGTACCTACTTATTTAGTTTAATTAAATCAAAAATTAGTAACTGAGCTGTCTATACTAAATTATATTTACACTCGTAGTTATTATTGTTAGTTATAAAATTAAAGAGGATAGTGTTTTTTAAATCTTTAATAAATCTTATAGAGGTGATTAAAGAGTAAAGTGTCCTAATTAGGACATATTGTTATATCACTCAATAATTATTACTTTGGAAAGATAAGAAAAAAATAAAAGAGTAAAGATCATTTTCTTTTGACACTGTTCTATCATTTTTTGTTTATTTATGAAATACTAAAGAATGTGATTCATTGAGAATTCTTAGGAAAATTATTTCATCATTTTCTCTTTTATTAAGTACATTAAAGAAAAAAAAAAGTGATTTGAACTCAGTGGAAAAGAAAAATTAACTTTTACCTCTTTAGTCAAACATAATTAAGTTTTTTTTTTTTTTTGTCCTCTACTAGCCTTCTAGTACCAGGAAAGCCTCTAAAATGCGGTTTCTTAAGAATATGACTTTTTTGCTATCAAATAATAATAGTATTAATTTCAAAATCATATTTCATTTTGAAATAATTTCTTAGTTTATTTTTCTTCCCTTTTCATCATCCTTCGGCAAGTTTATGTTGAACAATGATGAAAAAGTTCAAGGAATTTCGTGGGATGACTTGTTTTGAAGTTTAAAAATTCTCAGAGAGTTTTAAATATTCCTGAGAATCGATCCGAGCAATTATAAAATATTGAGACGTATCCATCGTTGACTCTCTAGGTACTAATTATACTACCAGGCCAATAAACAATAATTATTCAATTTCATGTTGTTGCGCTTTCTGTCTCTCTATTCTTCTTTTTCCGTAGAGCAATAAATTTTTAAACACGGGCTTGTATCATAAATTATTTACAACGGGCTGTCCAAGCCTACAAAGCAGTAGTCCGACCCCCTCTAACAATGATTTGCTACAATAATTTAGTGGGATGATAAATTATGCATATCGAAAGACATGGCATAAGCATTGACTCCGGCCTTTCGCCCGAGACGGTCGGTGTAATGAGGGGTTCGAGTCACGGTCGGCTGGTAATTATTTAACGGGAGGAGAATCGGGTCGATGTATCGATCCGCAAACGAGGTATCCTCATCATTAACAGCCCTGTTAATAGGAAACTTTGTTAAATTTTCCTTTTAACGACTCTCCCGGGCCGTTTGACCAAAGACCTATGACTCGTGGGAGTTGCTGTTCTGTTCTGGTCTACCGAGGAAATCGACGGTTATCAAAAACAAAAAAAAAATAATAATAAATAAGTATTGTGTGCATATCTCACCACTATCCTCTTATTATCTTTTTGCTAAAAAAAAAAAAATAAAAATTGTCAGGAAAAAATGTATGATTGTTTCAAAGGAAACGTTAGTTCTAGATTAAGTAATATATTGTACCACAAACCTTATCATCTAGAAAAAAAAAAAAAAAAAAAAAAAAAAGGATTCACTAATAACGCTATTTGTCTGAATAAGCAATTAGGACAAATATGATTATGCTTCGTGACAACATTCTTACAATATTTACAGAAAATGAAAGAGATATAAAATTGTCGCAAAATAGACAAATTATTATGAAGAAAAATAATTAATTCAAGCTAACACATATTAGGAAAACTTAACCTAGCATATAGCTGTATACAATGTTTACAACCAGCCAGAGAAATTTCTAGACTCCCTCTCACTTATGAAGGGAAAAGTAGAACCTGGGGGGTCCCTTCGCTTATTACTCATCCGCATCACTAGTGTAAGAGCCAGGAGAAGCTAAAAGATAAAGTTAATGCCACAACTTATCGCACTTTAGAGGAGAATTTGGCCTTTTCCAATACTGCAATATTTACAAAAGCTCTCGAGACCACTGCCATTTCGATTCAGGAGGAGGATTTTAGGAATACTGGGACTTGAATATTGATTATGCTAGAGAATATCGGTGACGAATAAGTTCCTAATGGAATTGCATAAGGTATAAAATAAATTTATGGGGCGCTGTGGCCGAGATGGATAGCGCGCGTTGCTTTAAACACGCGTTGCCTAGCTACCAGATGAACAATACCTTGAAACCAAAAATTACGAGTTAACTCTCGGAACCGGAGGGGACTTTTATCTCGGCATTAATCCCTTCGCCCTAACCCCCTGATCCGAGAAACCCCCATATAGCCTTCAAAGGCGAGGTGGAAAAAAAAAAAAAAAAGGTATATAATAAATGTATAATTGGAAATCCGACATTTCTGCACTGTCAAATTACTTCAATTTAGGATAAAATCCACTTGATATTAAATTATACACATTATTACATAACCTAGTATATATTTCATTTCACAGTTTCCATTTCTCATGGCTATGGGCTCGGTGCTGAGCTATCTTTATGCTCGATCAGTTTACAAAGACTCGAACTTGGCTCCAAGCCATGATTTGACAGGGGAACCATTTTAAGTCGGTTTCATAGAAAATTGTACAGTCCCCTTTAAACTCTAATAATGAAGTCTAGTACAATCGGTTTCAACTCATTTCAAGATCTCAATTTTAGATATTTTCTTGGAGGAGTTGGAGGATCGGTATATTTTCTTGAGTAGTTTTCTTTCTTTATGATTCTATTTATGAAATTTATAATCTTTAATATCAGTTTCAATATTTTGAAAATGTATACTTCTCTTAATTGTTTCTACAATCAGATAATATTACACTGATGTGTTAATGCTAAATTATGATTTTATAATTTTAAATATAATTTGAATATAGTATATGTTTACAGTCGCCTTGAACGAAATACTAATATCACGGAGAACTGCTAAACCTAACGAAACCGTGATAAATTGCGATAAAGGACGCGAAAAGATGAGCCTGTAGGGTCGTATCATTCTTGGTTATGACAGGAGACCCGCTGGGGTGAGTATTCCCAAGGGTATCTGCTTTTGTGACATTAATCTGATGCATTCTGTACCCATATTGCCATTTTATGACCAGAATAATTAGCTTAATTAACTGTTTAAATTATATTTTATTTAATATGTTATAATGGTATAGATAGTGGTTGAATAAATTGTGGACGCTTTACTATGGATAATTTAATTGATTCAAGTTTTATCATCTTTTAATTATTTACCATCTTACTTGAAATAAATTTTACTGCTTGTTTCCATGGAAACTTTATTTTTTATTGAACAGTATATTTTTTCACAAACTTACGACACTAAATTACAACTCCACTTTCATGATTTTTTATAGTTTAGATTTGCACATGTTTATAACTACCACAAAAATATACGATTATTATTATTTTAAATTGACGAAAAACAGGCGTTTCAAA
The DNA here is from genome assembly GCA_023052935.1 of Piezodorus guildinii. Taxonomy (NCBI): domain Eukaryota; kingdom Metazoa; phylum Arthropoda; class Insecta; order Hemiptera; family Pentatomidae; genus Piezodorus; species Piezodorus guildinii. The sequence continues at coordinate 94,757,350 of CM041293.1, forward strand.
GAAAATGTTTTGATTTACTAATCCAGTACTTAAGCTCTGACTGTTTTAATGAGCAGTAAGTATGGGATTAGACTTTCACGACATAAAAGACAACTAGTTACAAATTACAATATATTATTCGCTGTTTTTAGCTACTTACCACTTAACAACTAAAGGATCATTTACATGACTATTATAAGCTTATTAACTATTGATATTGTATCTTATCCAATCCTTCGTATAATACTTAATTTCCTTACTTTGTAATTAATAAAATCATGCTTAATGTTAATATTGTATACGTTTCCAGGCATACCAAACTCCATTCTGACGCTATTCGATTAGTTTAAATTCTGGTTATCTTTTTTGTTTCTTTACAATTCTCCAAAACACCTAAAAAAAATGTGTCCACGAGACCTGATTGGAGTGCTTACATTGGATTGAATCTCTACAAATGTATTTAATGTTTATTGTTCGTATTAAATTTCTGTATAAGTGGATATAGTTGCGAATTTATTGAAAAATGGTAAAAAAAAATATACATTTTTTATTTCTGTTACTATGTACATCATTTCATACCTGTCTACGATAGATACATTATTTATAGTACTTGAACTAGATTAGATTTCCTTTTTCACTCATTCAGAACCCTTGCAAGAATCGAAGCTTGTTATATGGTTGTTGTTTTTCGCTTTTCAAGACAGATAGGTTCATGAATCCTTCCATTAAAATCTCCATTCCTACTCTAACTCACAATTTTAACAGCTATCCCTGCATCCTCTTCGATTCCTGGTAATCCTTCGAGAGGTCTAAAAAGAAGATGGCTGCGAGAACATTTCGTTTAGAACGCTTTTTCGAGTGATGCCAATGGGTCTCTCTACAAGTTTATCATGTTATTCCTCTGTTTAGTTGATATATTCCATAATACAGTTGTACGTTCCAGTAAATATATATATATATATATATATATATATTTTTTTTTTTTTTTATTATTTTTTTTTTTTAAGCTAAAAAGTATTCTTCTCCGTATGAAAGTACTTCATTACAATGAACGTTCGGCTATAGTTTATTCTGATAATTCCTGCTTATGGCTTTTAATCTCCCGGCGCCCCTCCTTGCTGGTAAGTAAACACTTATGGAATAGTTAATTCTGGCACTAACTACCCCTTCCCGTGGAGCACATCTGTTGGCGATAACCCTCTATCAGATGACGAACCCCCGGCCGGTGGACAATGGGCCGCTGATTGCTCTCGAGTGCACTTCTAGTCCCTGCTTATCAGCCCTGTTTGTCTTCTTCTGCTTATCTTCCCAACTTCATTACGCATTTGTGTCTGCGGGGGTTCTGATTCAGTTTCGTGCCGCTAATGGAGACAAAAATTAGATTTGTTTCTAGATAGTAATTGAGTTTTATCGGATGAGGACTTGACTAGGAATTAGTGCATCGTAGGTTACTACGTACGTAGTTCGTAAACTAAGGATTTATATATTTTTTTAATTCAATATAAATATTGAATTTTTTTTTTTTTCAATTTTAAAGTTGGTACTGTTATAGGTAAGGCAGTGGTTAGCCATATCTTTTTTCGCCGGTGCCCATTGCTGCTGCATAAAGGGAATCCGAACTTTTTTTAACTGAAATTTATAACTGTTTTCATAATACAACTAGTAAGTATGCTAATAGACTGAAGACATGAAAAAGCCTTGTAGAGAAACTACCCTTTAACAAATCTCCAGTAAATATTTCAAATCAGAAAGGCTCAAGACCATCTTTTTAAACGCCTCGGAGGATTATTAGGTATAGAAGAGGAAGCGAGTATTTTTTATGGTTAGGATTAAACAAGAAAAGATCTAAGAGTGTTCGAAAAGTTTAGATAGTTTGGATGAAATTAATTGTTAACAGCTTGTTTAAAAAAAATAATTATAGCATAATTAAACTTATTACTAATCATCGTTATCGAAAATCGATGGACGTGCGACAATGTATTTGTACTATAACAATATTCACCATGGGAATATTTTCTCTATCTCCAACTTTAAGGAATTTTCTGTACCAAAACTCTCGCCTTGTACCGCGGCCTGAAGCTATTCATTTTTTACCTCTTTTTTTTTCTCTATAGTTTTGAGTAAAAAAACGGGTCAAAAGTAAAATGGTAGTGGAACGGTAGATATTTAAAAATATTCAAAAAGTTTAAAGATTTAAATATTATTTATAGTAAAAGAAATGATAATTCAGAACCAGGCGGGACTGACATCCTTCTATGTGGATTTTTTAAATTTTTATTTATAAAGGTTAAAAAATAGTTTATTCATTTTTCACTGTTAGGCTTTTATAATAAATTATTTTAAGAAATCGATAAGCTTAATTCACATTTTGGGTACGCAACCCTAGTGCATCGATATTAAAATCTTATAGATGTCAAAAGGTTCGTCTTTTTTTCTTTTTTTTAAGTAATAATGCAAAGTTATTCTTCGAATTACTTAGAGTTTTAGGTCTTGGCACTCCATCGTTCGATTGAGAGTGATTATACTTTGGCGTCAAATTAAATCGTAAAAAAAAAAAGAATAAAAAAGATGTTATGTTTAGTGATTGAGTTTCAGAGAACAGAAAATATACTAATTGCGCTCAAATGCCTGAAATGCAATTTATCTATTTATGTAGCATATATGTTGAATACAACTATTTATAAAAATAATTATTATTTTCGTTAATATCTTGATTGAAAATTGCCAATAATGTTTTAAAATGAATAAGGAACATCATTTATTGGAGTTATCATTTCCTCAGAAGCGGTTCAAGTGATCGTGAGACTGATTATATTCTTGATGAATTGTTCCATAGTTAATAACAAAAATCATGTTTAAAAAATTACAAAGGTATGATAATATTTAAAAATTATTATTGGAACTGATTGAAGTTGTACAAAGACTATGTTATTTGATGTATTTATTTTAAATGTATAATTTTTAATATTCACTTAGCCATCATAAATATAAATTATTTACATGAATAAATAATCAATAAATTTCAATATATTATGGTTTCTATTGTATGGACAGAAATGATTCACTGAGGTTACGTATTTGAAAAAAGATATTTATCATACATTTTTTATATGATAAAATTTCTCAATTTCTTTGGAACAGTAATGTTATATGATATTATTATTATTATATAATATGTCCCAAATCGTGGAGTTAGTCTGATATATGAATGAATCTTAAACCTTTTTTAACATTTATAAATATCATATCTGATTTTAAATTATAAGGTACAGTCGTTTTGTATTTAACGATTTTGCATAATTAATTACAGAGAGCTGTAAGGCGATATCCCGTAATCACTCTAAATATGGTAATGAACTTCTATTGCCGTTTAATCGACTCGACACCGATAAGATGAAAAACCCAGAGCATTTATTTCGACAAAGTGGTCAAAAAGTGTTTTTCAGTCATTTACCCCTTACCCTTAAATGTTTTAATAAAGGAAATTGATGGTTGCGAACGAGGTAGTGAAAGAGATTTTACATTTATTTTTTATTAATGGAAACTCAAACGACAAAACCCGGATTCATTATTCACTGTATAACACCCTCGGCAGGCAATTTTCTTCTGAATATTACACAAAGAGTATTGCATGCTACTTGTTATCAAACGATTTACAACTTTACAGGAAGAGTTTATGAATTATTGAAACGTTTTTACTTTTTTCTCTCCTCTTTCTCTGAAGGGTTTTGTTTTCCCTTAGTATTCTATTTATTTTTTAAAATGTTTTCGTGTCGTTATTTTTATTGATCTGTACCTGGTCATTTATAAAAAATTACCTGCTTTCCAACCATGCAGTCTTACTGACGATGGTCAGTATTAATTGTTTTCGTGTTTATTTTAAATGATGTAGAGATCTGGATCAGACGAAGTATCCAAAGGATATTTTCTGATTTTTTTTTTTCATTTCCTTCTTTCAGTAAAAAAATTGCAGTCTTAAGGGCAATATATTTAGAAATTAATGAATGTATCAATAAGTATAATGATAATAAGAAGTTAAAAAAAAAAATTATTTGTAAATATATTAGAATACATTCACATTCAATTATATTTTTTTGTGATGAATTGAAATATTTAGACATAAAAAGATAATAATTATAATTTTACGGACAATTGCAAAGAAAGCACAAATATATCCTCTATTTAGAGCTAAGAAAATATTTTACACATTCAGTTAATATACTGAAAATATACATTTACTTATTTAAGTGTAATAGATTTTTAAATATTTACACATCATATATCATTTTTTTTCTAGTTCCAACATACTAGTTCATTGAGTAATATTACAATAAGTCTCAATTGGGGCAGTTATAATAGTGATACGTTTACACATTCATACAATGTGACATAGTACAGAAAACAAATTTATAAAATAATGAAACAAAATATATGTAGTTATCACAAGTAATTATACAATTATTCTTCCCTTCTTCTTCCTCTTCCTCTTTTTTGCCTCCCAGCGTGGAGGTGCCTCTGTCGATACCGAACATGGCATCCCAGTTTTTCCCTCGTCTCTCTCCCAGTTTGGAGATGTAGTCACACCACTGCATTCTAGGACTTCTCTTGGGCGTTTTCCAGTTGGTCTGGCCTCAAAATGTTTTCTTGGGTCCCTATCTTCACTCATCCGGCAGAGATGTTCCAACCATCTGAGTTGTCTCTTTTCAATAATATCCTTTAAAGGGTGAGCTCCAACTTCTTCTCTGGACCTCTCATACCTTATGCGATCCCTCCTAGTTCGGCCTGCCACTTTCCGGGTCGCATTTCTATCGTAGTCACTCTCCTTTGGTGCTTTTCTAGTGGTAGCTTTCAATTCCGTAAAGGAGATTTGGCGATGAGTAATTTAACATTCTTCTCTACCCCTATAACTTTCTTGTAGTGGTAGTAGTAATTATACAATTATACAAAGTGTAATTACTACCAAAGTAAATAAGCAATTAAATTTGAGATACATAATAAAAATATAATATACATAAGTATCACTGAATGCTGCTGATATAATTTTCAAGTAGTACTTAAGTATAGTTCGGTATCTTTGAAACGTTAACTTATTTGAAAAAAATTTAAGTTGATTACATATTGGGAGTTTTAATATAAATGTTTGATATTAAACAATTCATAACGATTTTTACACAATGTTTATACTCATATGTATCATTCCTTTTCCTCAATGAATATGAAAGAATACTATGTAAAAGGGAACTGCGTGGTCTAGTGGATAGATAGTTCACCAGGTCCTGGGTTCGAATCCCAGCTGTGGCCGAATATTATTTATTCTGTTAATTCAGTCGGGGAAGGGAGGATGAGGGGGGGGGGAGGAGGGTGGGAGCGATCCTTACGGGGCAGACCCAGACTCTATAAAGTGGGTATTAAAAAAATTGGGGAAAAAATCGTACGACTGAGCGTGATCAAGACCTTATCACCTCATTGCACGGCCGTTGGCCTAGAAACAGTACGAATCTCTATATGTACTGAGCCCAAGACCCTTCATGGATTGTAGTGGTGCAGGGTTTTTTTTTTTTTTTTTTTAATTTATAAAAAGTATTTAAAAATGTAATTATCCTTATATTTATGTTTATCTGTATTGTAATTAAATACCGAGCCTTTACATATCTTTAAACAATTAAAATATTTATTAATTATTAAGGCTCCAATATTAATTATTCCGATGACATTACACTAAAGAAATGATCTTTCTTTTTTTTCACATTAAAATGTCTGATATTCTTCTTATTTAATATGGTTGCCGAACCACTTTTAACAATCAGGTAGAGCAAACAGAAACTATAATTGATACCTGATTAGTTCCATTGACTTAATTAAAGTAAACTTCCCTGTATTTATTGTTAGTCAAACAAAAATTAAGCTTTTAAAATGATTTAATGAAATGTATAACATTGAATAAATACTTTTTCCTTGAATCATTAAATGATTATTTTAATTGCACAATCAAATTAATTGTTTATTTTTAATTAACATTATAATAGGTACTGGTAAACTAAAAAGGGTGTGTGATCGGATCGCTGTTAGCGGACTAATTCAGTATGTTTCTATATTTATTCTCTCTCCTTTGGGGCGTTTTAATTTAGTTAATGCCCCCAGCTGATGGCTTTTAATTAAATAGCGGTGTGTTTAAATCTACATTACTCCAGGGAAGGCCCGAAATGGGAAAAAATTACAGACAAATGAATATGGCCCGTAGAGGGTAAATAGAAAAACCCTGGTTAGTCAGAGTGGGGTTGGGGGTTATAATAAACGGTTTCGTTGAAACGCGCCCAGTTTTCCACCTTTCATTTATTTATTCATACTTCCATCTGCTATTATTTTTTTCTCTTTCGTTAGTGATACCTTTCCTGCCCAATTCTTTCATTATAAAAAAAAAAAAAAGTGAAATAATTAATTATTATTAAACAACCACCATGTTTACCTTCTGCGTCTCTTGAAGGAATATTTAATGTTTGTTTAAGTAATGATGCGTTTCTGTAATCATTTAATTTTATAAACGCTTCAGGTTATTAAATAAAAAAAATATATATATATACATATATATATATATATATATATATATATATATATATATATATATATATATATATATATATATATATATATATATACGCACAACAATCTAAATCATCGACCTTTTTATATTGTAATTTTTTTTTTTTAGTCAATGCAATCATCATTGTGAAACGTCAAATGAAGCATATTGAGAAGAAGTAATTGTTAAAGACCTAAAACCCGAAGAAAAAAAAAAAAAAAAAAAAAAAAAAAAAATATATATATATATATATATATATATATATATATATATATATATATATATATATATATATATATATAAGTTATGCTTGTTCGAGAGAAATAAATAAAAAAAAAGGAAAAGGTTGAGAATAAACAGCACTCACGGTTCCAGAAACAATACTGCTTTATTGGTGGAAATAATCCTGCTTATATATGTTTGGGATGTTGTTTACATCCCAAGATGGTATTAAGGCTAATACTACCCGGCTCCTATCCATAACTCCCCCCCGCCAGTTTACAAAGATACCCTCAATTTTGGAAACTCACACTAAAGCAAACAACGGAGAGGGCAGTACGTAGCCTTGATACCTCACAATGGTTCTTACAAGCTAAAAAAAAACTAAAAGAAATACTTGCATGGTCATACCACAAAAATAGAAAACCAAATTAAAAGAAATTGAAAAAGAAACAGAAAGACACCTCATATTATGTACATACTAACCTAAATCTAAAGATACAACATAACATCAATAACATAGCTTCTGTAAAAACTAGAACAAAAGAACACACTGTGCACTGATAGCCGCACTAACACTAAAAACAAACAAAAAAAAATCTTTACATAAAATGCATGAGCCTGCACAACGAGAAAAGAGGCGTGCAGAGGCGAGAGCAAGACAGGTCGCGGAGGCTAGCGCGGATCTACCATCGGAAGCTTTAGCTGTTCAATGTGAACAGTGCGCCGCTTTTTAGGTTCCCGAAGACTGTCGATCGTAACGAGATTATGTTCCCTGATCGCGGTCACTTTGAACGGGCCTTCGTACCGCAGCAACTCCTTCCTTTTGGTGGTCATTTTGCGATAGACAACAGTACCGATCTTGACGTCGCCCATCTGATCCCGTAGTTTAAGGTTTTCCCGCTCCACACGCCTACTCTTCTCCCTCCTTAATTTGTTCCGAACCTTGCCCCACGCCTTGCTGATTTCCGCCCTATTGGCAACGATGTCTCCCACGCATCGATCGTTCGTGGTGGTGTCCGACCAGTCACGACGCAGCCCTCGGAATCCGAATAAAACTTCGATCGGGGAGAACCCCGTGACGGAGTGGATGGAGTGGTTGTAGGCTACAATCGCCTTCCTCATGGCCACATCCGGCTCCAAGCCCTTCTCGCCCTGATACACGCGGAGGTGGTCGCTCAGGGTGCTGTGGAGCCTCTCGATGCTACCCCTACTTTTCGGATGGCCCGGCGTAGTGAAATGCCATGTAAATTCTAGGCGTTTCGCTTCCTCCCGGATCGCGACGTTATCAAATTCCCGACCCGCATCCGACGAAATTCTCTCCGGTACCCCATAGAACTGCATCCATATGTGAAGAGCCTCCAATACCGCTTCTGCCGACTTGTCGAGCACCTGGTACCCCATGGCCACCTTGCTGAAGAGGTCAATAATGGTGACCCACTTGTAACCCCTCCAGGTGAAAGTGTCGATTTGGAGGTCGCGGAGAGGCGCGTCCCCTGTAGGTGTCTCTTCCTGCATACCGCGCGGGGGGTGCCGATCATATTTCGTGCGCAGACACACTTCGCATGCACCGATCGTGTCCTGGATGGTTTTTTTCATCCCCCACCAGAAATATCGCCTACGCAACGCTTGCAACGTCTCGTTAACCCCGCGGTGGTTGGTTTTACCCTGATGGTAAGCAAGAGTAACCTCCTTCTGCTGCTCCTCATCCTGAAGTGTCTCCACGGAGTACTTGCATCGTATAAACGTCCGATCGACGCCGATCCTCTCGGAGCGCCAAATGCGCCGAATCTTATCCCAGACAGTTGCGTTCCCTACGTAGAGGTGATGTACTTTCCCCGGTTCTGACGCATCTAGCAACGCCCTGCAAATCTGGTCGTCACGGACCCCCGGCTGAGACCAGATGATGTTGATTTTGCTCTTACCGTAAGTCCGATATTCGATTTTAATCGTCCCCTCAGTCCGTGTCTTCCAAATTACCTGCCGACGTTTGTCATTGACGATCTCTTCGACTTCCTCCATTTCAACCGGCCTCTCCTCCGCCGAGCTCCCGTCCTCCGGCGAGTCCTCATCACCATCCGGAACTGCAGGACCAGCCTCACCCTCACCGTCTGGTGTCCACTCCCTCAAAAACTGACGCACGTCGCGGGACGGCTCTCCCTCTTCAACGGCATTAACCATAACGGCCCTCGACAGCCAGTCCGCCACAACATTGTCCTTTCCGGGCTTGTAGGCAATCTCAATATTATATTGATTGAGGAATTCCTTCCATCTCGCGACCCTGGCAGAGGATTCTTTCAACTTCCCGACCCATTGCAACGGCCGGTGGTCGGTATGGACACGGAACTTCCTCCCGAAAACGTAAGGCCTAAAGTGGTCTATCGCCCACACGATTCCCAGCAGCTCCCGTTCCAATGCGCTATATCTGGTCTCCGCGTCCGTTAGCCGCCTGCTCGCATACGCCACAGGACGATCACCCCCCTCGCTGTCCTGCGATAAAACTGCCCCCACCGCGTAATCGCTGGCATCGGTTGTAATAGTAAACATCTTATTAAAGTCCAGAAACGCCAGTACCGGCTCCGCCTGCAGACGATCCATACATTTACGGATGTTCTGCTCCATCACCGGGGTCACAGTCAACTTAGCACCCTTCTTCAGTAAGTTATTAATCGGGACCAAGTACTCTGCCATGTCGGGGACGAATCGGCGATAGTAATTGAGCGTGCCTAGGAGGCGACGGATCCCCTTGACATCTCGAGGGATTGCCATGCGGCGGATAGCGTCAACTTTCGCGGTGTCCGGCTTGACCCCTTCCCGGGAGATCGTATGTCCCAAGAAATTGATCTGCGCCTGCCCGAGTATCGATTTTTCCCCGGATAGTTTCAGCCCGAACTGCCGCACCCTCTTGAAAACGCGGCGTAAGTGCTCCACATGCTCGGCTTCCGTCTTACTGAACACAAGGAGGTCATCCATGTAGACCTGACACACAGATTCGTCGAGGCCCCTCAGAAATTCATCCATCAGACGTTGGAAGGTGACGGGGGCGTTCTTGAGCCCAAACGGCATACGAGTAAATTCGAAGTGCCCCCGTTCAAAGGTAAACGCCGTTTTATGTTGATCCCTGGAGTGCATTTGGATCTGATGGTACCCGGCTTTGAGATCCAATGTGCTAAAGACCACGGCCCCGCTCAGCCTGTCCAATATGTCCTCAAATCGGGGAATCGGATACCGCTCGTCTATGGTATTATCGTTAAGCTGCCGATAATCGATCACCACACGATACCTTTCCGTACGATCTCCAGGGGCCGGCTTCTTCTTCACCGCCCACAAAGGGCTATTGTACGGGGACGTGCTGTGAACTATGATGCCCTGCGCGAGTAGACTATCCAATTCCTCCCGGATATGCTTGCGGAGCGCCTGCGGGTAGCGTCTTTCCTTGACATAGGTGACTCTGTCCTGTTTCAGGGGGATCTCATGGACCGTCCTCCCCGTCACGCCCAAGATTTCGCCCTCCCGAAAAAAAATGTCCTTGAAGTCGGCCCGTATTGTGTCTCTCCAGTCGTTAACTTCGGTGACTGCGCCTATCCGCGCCCTTTTCCCCCTTGCAATTTCGCGACATCTGTACGTCCGTTGGCCCAGCCGAATGCTCCAAAGCCCTTGGCTGTTGCGGACCCGCGCTCCCACCTGTCCTAACAGATCGCACCCCACTATAACCTGGTATTCCCGGGTCATGTTCCCCACTATATGCACCTTTAGGGTACCCCCCTTCTCAACCCAATGGTCTAGCCCGATCTCAGCTTCCCCCTCGACTTTACACGGTCCCCCCAAGGTAAGTAATTGGCAATCACATTGTCGAATTTGACTTGCTCTCTCTCTATCACACAGCGTTTCCAACGCCTCCCGGGTCATAATAGTGCTAGAGCTCCCTGTATCTACTAGGCACTTCACTCCCCTAGACACTTGAATTATTGGCAACCAGCATTGCTTACCTCGTATATTATGACATATTGCTGTGCGGTCGCCTCTCTGCGAGCACACTCCTCAGATCCCGGCTCTCTGCCTCCTTCCAGCTGCTGCTCGTCGCGGTTGGCTCCATCTGCTGCATCCCTCTCCTCCGCTGCCACTGCTCCCAGGTTCTTCTCCATCCGTCTCCGAAGTATCCGAACCCTCGGTGACCTCTACTGAAGGCCCGCTTCTTCGAGATGGGAGGTGAGTTCTCTTTATCCTCTGCATGTTTACCTCCATCGGCTCATCCCGCGCAGCGTCTCGCCTTCGAACCATATATGGGCATTGTCTCGCTATGTGCCCCTCGGTTCCACACTCAAAACATTTAGTGCGGGGACACTGAGCTACCAGATGCCCCTGCTTTCCGCAACCGTGGCACTTCCTGTCATCTCGTCTAAACCCATTCCTCGCTCGGGGTAGTCCTGGTCTCCTCTCTCCTCCAGCCGTAGGTCTGTCCCTGGTTCCGTACGCCTGCTCTTTCCTTCTCCAGGTTGTCAGTGTGTTACGAGGGCGTCTGCCGGGTACTGTGCTCCATCCTAGTTCCTCCACCTCCATCCTGGACTCTTCTTCCCTAGCGCTCGAATCTACCATGTCCTGGGCACACTCGATGAATGTACGATCCCGCGGTAGGGAGTCTCTCTTCCCAGTTTCCTTGGCCAGCTGCACCTTGAGGATCGTCGATAAGAAATTCATCCGGCCTTCTACCTCGGGAGCACTCATTGTCTCTCGCATCTTCTCGGTTATCCTATTGTACCTTGCAAGTAGGATTCCCGCGTATTGTCCGGCTGTCTGGCGAGGTGAACATCTTTCCCGGAACATCTGGAATATGTCTTCTTCCGGGGTCCAGCGTCCTCCGCCGAAGGCTTTCTTTAACCTCTCTTTGACTATCGCCCATGGTGTTTCTTCGTCCGCCTGGATCTGGTTCAATATGTTCCGTCTCACTCGACAGACTAAGGCCGCCCTCAAAGCTTCGGCGTCCCCCTGGGGTAGTAGGTCTTCTTCTACCTTAGCCTCGATCCTTGCCATGAGACGATCTCCGCCCTTGAGGAAGTGGTTTAGGTCACCTACCTCGCCACCAAAGCGCTCCAGGTCCGAAATCGCTTTCCTCAGATCCTGACACGTCGCCGTTTTGATTCGCATCCATGCCATGGCATTAGCATGTGCTTCTGCTAGCGTATTCCTAGGTAACGGAGGGATTACCGGCGCCGGCGGTGGCTGAACTTCCGGTACTTGCGGGTTTTCCGGTAAATTAAGAACTGGTGGTCTTATTAGTCCATCCATATCTCTTAATTAAAGGAGAAAGAAAAATAAAAATTCAAAATGTACGGCGTAATAAAAAAAAACGTGTCACTCACTTTGGTAACCTGCCCGCTCTGATTTCCCGGGTTTCGGCACCAGTTATGCTTGTTCGAGAGAAATAAATAAAAAAAAAGGAAAAGGTTGAGAATAAACAGCACTCACGGTTCCAGAAACAATACTGCTTTATTGGTGGAAATAATCCTGCTTATATATGTTTGGGATGTTGTTTACATCCCAAGATGGTATTAAGGCTAATACTACCCGGCTCCTATCCATAACTTATATATATATATATACAACAATCTAAATCATCGACCTTTATATTGTAATTTTTTTTTGTTGGAATTTTTCGGGTTTTAGGTCTTTAACAATTACTTCATCTTAATTTGCTTCATTTGATTATTGCATTGACATAATGATTGCACAAAATCGAGAAATGAGTATATTAATTTTTTAATTAAATTAGGAAAAATAATATGACAGGGGAAAATTTTTGGTTTGGTTATTTATTGTTAATAGTTTTATTTGTATAAAATATTTTAGATTGTTTTGTTGTTATAGTTTTATATAATAGTTTGAGTTCTTTTATTGTGGTATGTATGATCTACTTTTAAGCTTTGTTGACTTTTAATTTTTATTTTTACTAGACATTATGATTTATTGTATTGAGCAGAAATTTGGTTTTGGACTATTAAATTTGGAGTTATTGTACACAGTTGTGTTATTGTTAAATTTAATTATTAATAAGCTTGGCTTGAAAAGCTAGAAAGGAGGGCTTGGAGATCCCAGTGCCCTGTTAGCCTGAGTTTTGTGCCGGTGCTCAATAATTCTTTGTTAAGATATGTGTATTGTATCTGGCTGTAGATATATAGTTTTAAAAAATGTAACCAATGTTTATAAATACTTGCAGTTTTGAAAAGGATCCTATGTTTGTGACGGAGGATTGAAACTTCAAATAAAGCAAATTTAGAAGAAATAACTGTTAAAGACCTAAAACCCGAAAAATTTCACATAAGATTATATATGTTTTTTTTTATTTGTAATATATATATATATATATATATATATATATATATATATATATATATATATATATATATATATTGAAAATAAACTTGGTAATGCTAATTTTTCTACTTAATATAAGGGGCATGCTATTTGTGCTATTGTGCTAAACCCATCAATTTTCTACAGGAAATAACTGTAGAAACTCGATTATTAAATTTGCTTAAATATATTTGCTATAAATGATTACATATTATCTTTCCTGATACTAGTCATGTTAAGATAACATTGCTTTTATGCAGCCAGGGATTTGATTGTCATTCAAAGGAGTACTTATAGTTTTTGGGTTATTGGAAAAACAATTTTGTTTAACATTTTAGAAAAAAAAAATTTTTTAATCACTTAGAGGAGGAATTTTCCCAAACCCAGCCTTGTTGCACATCTAGACAGTAAAGCGAAGCTCCAGGAAAAATTTCAGCTTTTAAAACCACAGTTATTTTTGGGATACTGCGATGACCAGAAAATCGAGTGAAATGGCACTTTCTTTCATAAATATAAATTATCGACGATAATATTAGAAAATATACTTGTTATTTCGAAATGATGAAGCCCTTTTGTTAGCTCTTCTAAATTGCTAAGTTATTTGAGAATTATTTTTTTCTGTAAATATGTATTTTAAGGAAGTCTGTCAGTCAGCATTTTAATCTATGTAGTTAATCTAGATTTTAGTTAATTATCAGGTAATGTGACTCACCTCTTGGTTTATGGAGGCCATAAATCTAAAATTAAAACTTAATTTTCAAATATTGTCTTCCCCTGTTGAAGTAAGCTTATCATGTATGGGATTGCCTATACGTTTGGCCGTTTCAGAGGACTTTTTATTGCTCACAGATATAAATTTGGAAATGTTTGCTATTTTCAATCCGTCTTCATGTTAAAGTTTCTAATATTTGCAGAGCTTGAAGAATTACTGAATAGGAGTTATAAAAAACTCATGTTCCATCTATTTTGAGAAAGTGAATATTTTGTAAATATATCACTGTTCATGTATATCATATCATGTATACTATATTTATATACTGATGTAAGTTTATCAGTTGCGATAAAACATGAAAAAAAAAATAGGTCTATTTAAGATGTAGTTAAATATTATTTTATTAAATCCTAGAAGGAATCATTAGTCCGTGTGGCGGTGGATGAATGAAACAATTAGGTAATTTCAACCATTTTATTTTCTGCCAACGTTTCGACCCCCATTGTTGGTCATCATCTGGGCTAAAAAGATACAAAAGAGATACATTTACAATAAGATTAAATATACTATTTTAAAAAATATTGAGTTAAAGGATGTCAATACGAAAACATAAAAAGGAAGTAGATGTGTAAAGGAATCGATTAATTAAATTACAATCACTAAGTTATAATAATGAAAGGGCTATACAGAGCAGATAATGACTAAAAATAATGTACAATGTTATGATAATTACATGAAATAAGAAACATTGAAATATGGAGTAGAGTGGAGATACGTACTGTATTGTAGATGAATGGAAACTAGGTACAATTTGGTGGAATGGGATGTAGGTAGGTAGATAGGAAAGTTCATACCAAAGGCAGGTAGAATGGAAAATACGTACCATTTTCCATTCTACATTCGCATTTTTAGCCCTGATGATGTGGGTGTGGGTCGGATGGTGGGTCGAAACGTTGACAACAAATAAAATGGTTGAAAATACCTAATTGTTTCATTCCTTCTAGTAATTCTCAAAGGTCAACTAATTATATCCAATATTTTATTAAATGTTGTTATTGTATTTATAGTTTTTACTAGATGTACATACCTTTTTTTTATAAATTTGATTTATTATAATCTTCGATTTTTATTATTATATCTGTTTATAGCTTTAAGAATCTCAAAATCTAGGTTAATCTGAATAAATCACTACTTGATACATTTATGTATTCTTCTAGATCTAAATTGGAATATATCTTTCAGTACTTTGGGAAACCAGTATCAACAGGCAGGCGAACCCCGTAGGATGGTAGTCATTATTCAGCACAAGTTGAATAAATAATAGCTTGGATCCGGCTGTAGACAGCCACTGCGGAGCAATGTTATTCAAAATTTAATTCTAATGTTTTGTTTGTTCGGCCTGCCGTTGGGTATTTTTATCCCGTGTGTTAAGCGTGATTTTTCTTTCTTTTAAATTTTATATTGCGTTAATTTAAGATATTTTACATTATTCAACGGCCCTAATTCTCAAATAAAGATCTTTTCCGAAAGTTACATATTGTTATTAAGCTCTAAAAATTGAAAAAAAAAAAAAAAAAAAACGAACATTAAAATAAATTTAACAAGTAGACATTAATTATTTAGCCTACTTGCAAATTCTATTTGTTTCCCCCAAAAACGTTTAGCTCCAATTGAATAATATTACTCGAGAAAATTTAGGTAACTTCAATTTATACCCTTTCGTTACTTTCCAATATCTTCTGTAATTTTTATGATAATGATATTCTTTTCTTAAATTTTTCGCCATATTGCAACTAAAACATTCATTACAGTTATGCACATATCTTAAAACACATGGGAATTAGAAACATCGGTTTTTCTAGGTCAATATTTCAGAGTTAATTGACAATTAACTATCAATATTTATACTATAAAATCAAATATTAGTCCAATATATCAAATCATGATTATCTCACTAATAAAACGTATTAAACCTAATAGGCAAGCTTTCTATGCTTAAGGTTGCTCGTTCAAATCTGGCAGATCACCCTAAGGTCTTTTAATGGCGGTGGAAACTCCTTCTTTACGTCGTTCTTTGAAGGGACGTAAAACGGTGGTCTCTAGCTTGCGCGACGTCAGGTACTTGTTACTTTCTTTCTTTTAAATTTTATATTGCGTTAATTTAAGATATTTTACATTATTCAACGGCCCTAATTCTCAAATAAAGATCTTTTCCGAAAGTTACATATTGTTATTAAGCTCTAAAAATTGAAAAAAAAAACAAAAAAAAAACGAACATTAAAATAAATTTAACAAGTAGACATTAATTATTTAGCCTACTTGCAAATTCTATTTGTTTCCCCCAAAAACGTTTAGCTCCAATTGAATAATATTACTCGAGAAAATTTAGGTAACTTCAATTTATACCCTTTCGTTACTTTCCAATATCTTCTGTAATTTTTATGATAATGATATTCTTTTCTTAAATTTTTCGCCATATTGCAACTAAAACATTCATTACAGTTATGCACATATCTTAAAACACATGGGAATTAGAAACATCGGTTTTTCTAGGTCAATATTTCAGAGTTAATTGACAATTAACTATCAATATTTATACTATAAAATCAAATATTAGTCCAATATATCAAATCATGATTATCTCACTATAAAAACGTATTAAACCTAATAGGCAAGCTTTCTATGCTTAAGGTTGCTCGTTCAAATCTGGCAGATCACCCTAAGGTCTTTTAATGGCGGTGGAAACTCCTTCTTTACGTCGTTCTTTGAAGGGACGTAAAACGGTGGTCTCTAGCTTGCGCGACGTCAGGTACTTGTTAAAGATCCTTATCCAATTAAGCCTGGATAGGCCAAATTTTGAATTTACTCTAGCTCTCGTCAGATTAGCCACAGTAGCATAAATTGACGTGATATGAATAAGTTATAGCCATAAACTATGTGAAACAACCATTACAAGATAAAAATATTATAATTCTTTATTACTAATATTTGTTTTTATCCTTACCCTCGTTTTTTTCCACATCTTTGCAGAATTTCTGCAGATATAGTTTGTAGAAAGAAATTGTAAAGATATTGAACGCTTATTTTATTAGTTGTCAATCGCGTTGAATGAGATTCCGAGTATAAAAATGTATGAAGTATATGAAATTTGAGACATTTTTCGGACGCACTTCTCAAAAGTATTAAATAAAATTAATATTAACATGGAATAGTACCGCCATGATCTCATTTCTTTCTAAAATTAGTTTCAATTAGAGATTATAAATTAAAGTTTTGTATAGTTAAGTAATTTGGTAAAAATCCTAAATAGCTGCTCTCCTGGTTCTGAGAAAGCGAGAAAGTTGCTGTAACGGCATCATTGAATTTCCTATTCCTAAGTTGAGTACAGTGTTGAGTGTGTCCAGAGGAGAACCCACTACAAGTGGACTGAGTGAAAAGCTATGTCGGTCTCCGGGGGTTGCTGCCTCACTGTCAACCTTCCAATCCCCTAGTTCGCCCACCATTTCCTAAAACCACTGTTCCATTTCTTTTTTTTCCCTATCGATTTGCAATGCTGGTGAGGATAACCTTCAAAAGATTTGGGTATAAGAACTTATACACGAAATAAAGAGCATTGATTGTTAATAATTAAAAATATTGTTGTAGATATTGAGAGGAATATAATTATTTACAAAGGGTCTGATGCCTACGGCGGTTTTAATTTTCGACGAATATTTAGGGATGGGCGGAGCTGTGTAGAGATTTTGCTAAAGCAACAGGATGACGAGTAATGTTATGAAGAAATGAGAAAATGTTAGTGAAATCAGCTCCAAGAAAAATAGAATATTAGGGCCAAAGATTATGTGTAGGTAAGGGGGGTTATGGTGCACCGACTATTGTTTAAAAAAATTTAACTCAAAGGATTGAATGCGTTTAATGTTAGAGGTACCTACGTATAAAAGTGAAATATGTACAATATAAATAAATAAAATATAATCAATATATTATGCTAAACGATTAATATTTTGTATATATGAAGAAATATACTAAATATAAGTAGGTTCTATTTAATATTCCTTTTCAATTCCATAATTTTCAATTCACTATTTTAATATTGGTTTTTGTAACAATCGACTGATATCGATATAGTTGTAGTTATCTTTCTTTTATAAAATTGGTATGTTTAATATCATTCTATAGTGCCCAACCTACGCAGAGTCAAGACACCAAGTGGACCCTCAGACCATTTTGATGTAAATAATGGATTGAGGAAGGAGACCCATTTGACCCTCTCTTATTTTACGTTGTTCTTCAAGCCATTGTGAAGCGAATTGAGCTAGACCCAGAAGAAGTGGCATATGCAGATGATGTGGTGGTCATTGGAAGATCCTTAGTAAGAGTGAGAGGTGAGTTCACTAAGCTTGATACAGAAGCGAGGCGTGTGGGTCTCAATGAGTCAATGAGGGAAAACCAAAGTAATGGCATGCAGAAGAAAGAAGCCCATGCACCCTCAACGTAAATGTGTTATCAGCGATTACACACTTGAAGTGGTCAAAGATTTCAAAAACCTCGGGTCCCTTATCAACGAAGATGCAGATAAGGATGAAAAGATAAGAGGTAGATTTGCTACTGGTAATAAAGTATATTTTGCTCTTATGAAGCTATTTAATAGTAGATTGTTGAGCAAGACCACCAAAATTAGGCTTTACAAGACGCTTGTTACACCAGTGATAACATATGGATGTGAGACATGGACTTTTTCTGAAAAAATGGACCGATTTGAAAGAAAAGTTCTGGTCGACAGACCAGTTCAAGAGTCAGGAACATAGAGAATAAGGAATTATATCGGCCTTATTAGGGAATAGCAGCTTTCATATTTGTAAAGGTGCAGCGTCTTCAATGCCATGTGCACAGGATGGAAGATACAAGAGCAGCTAAAAGACTGTAAATGTACGATCCAGATGGAGTGCGCTCGAGAGAAAGACCTAAGAACAGATGGCGAGTCAATGTAAGCGGTGGCCTACGGAAGCTGGGAATAAGCATAACTGTCAGAAGATAGAGCACAGTGGGAAGGGCTGGTTGAGCAGGCCAAGGACAGCTATATGCGTCTGTTGTGCCAGTGGAAGAAGAAGCAGAATGTCATTCTGTTAACACATAGATATGTCTTTTGCCGGGGGGTCTGAAAAACTTTCATTATTTAACGTTGTTTTAAATTTATATATCTACCTCTCATCTGTGTTTGAACGACTAGTCTAGTTTTTAATTGTAAAAGATGCATGTATGATTACGTATATACCATACAGATATACTCCTCCCAGTATTTGTTAGGAGAAGACTCAAAAAGTATTTATTTTTTTTCCTAACTCCTATTATTTACGAAGATTTTTCTTAGAAATAATAAATTACAATAACTATATAATTTTCTTTTTTCTGTAGCTTTGTTACATTCTAAGGAGTTTTTGAATGGGTGTTTTTCTCATATTATATAATATAATATACAAAAAGTACTTAAGTGAGACAGCGTCTATAAGGAAAGAACTAGAAAAGAAACCTCATCATAGTCGCGCAGTCCTTAAGGGGTGTTTAGCGTCAAATAATAATAATATCTCCATTAGGATCATAAATATGGGGTCCGCAGCACCATTTTTTCGATCTCTCAACAAAAAATATCAAACAAACTTACCCAGGCCTTACAATGTAACTCAGATGCAGCAGAAGGCAACTACAGAATTCGCAGTGCTCTGAGCATAATTTCAAGTAACTATTTATCAGATGGGGTTTTGAAGATAAAAAAAAGTGTGATTACAACGGAGGTCATCGAATGGATCGTGTTCGTTAAAGCTGTTGTTGTTTTTATAATCATCTTAATCGCTTCCTCTCTCTCGACGTGTAAGGAATTATTATTGTTATATAAATAAAAAAAATTGTTAATTAGCTACCGAGTTTCAGAGGATAGAGTTCCAAATGTAATACTTACTGGACCATTGTTGAGAGGACTTTTATCTTAGGGTTCAAACGTCAGCGGAATCCTCCTGGGGGCCCGAGGAGCTGGAAGAGAATCACGTAGAAAAGATCGGTGATTGCCGGGGCGGCGGTCCTGAAGAAACTGTCAAGAGATTCGATCAAGCCACCGCTGGGAGTTGGAGCAATCCGGCTAAAAGGGGAGTAATTACTTCTGTCGGGAAACTTCACGTTACGCAACTATTTTCTGTTATTATTCAATTAAAACTTAAGTTAATTGAACTAAAAAATAATAAATAACAATAAGTCAAAATTTTTAGATTAAAATGTGATTGGATGTCGAATTATGTTTCCGAGTTTTATAAGCAATATCCGTGTCGGTGTAATCGTTTAACCCCGAGAACACTTATTATTCTAATTTAATGGCTAAACAGCATATTGTGATGTCATACTAATTTTAAAATATGTATAATGATCTCATGTATTTGACATCTTTTGAAACTTAACTTGAAGTATCGTGCATTAATCAAATGCCGCATAATGATAACCAGATAGTGCTCTCCATGTTCTAACCACCGCTTGAGCATAGATGCGTTATAATATTCGTTATTGATTTATCCGTGTTCGTTGTGTTATTAAATTAAATAAATCTGATGATAATAAGAAAAAAAAATTCTTGTGCAACCCATTTAGGTTCTTGGGTTCATTACATTTAAAAGTTCCTTTTGTTTCATGGCCAACAAAGAGGTGATTAGATCACGCTCAGTATTTTTTCCCCAATTTTCGGGTACCCACTGTTTAGGGGCTAGGTGTGCCCCAGTAGGACCTCCATACTTTAGGGTCGCTCCACGGCTGAAACAACAGAATCAATAATTCTGCTTTAGCCGGGTTTCGTACCCGGAACCGTAGCGTGGTAATCATCGTACTTGAAGATTATTAAGCCACCTTCAGTATATAAAATCCACAAATTAATGATGATATTTATTTCAGTCACTTAACCTACATGGATATGATTTTGTTTATCGCCTTTGATTATTATTGATCAATAATAACTATGCTTACCTATAAAACAAGAAATCCAAAAACAAATTATAAATCATATAAAAATGTGCAGATTTACTCGAAAACGTTTTGAAAGTAACAAATCAATATGGCTTTGTTTTTTTGCAACTATCATTCAGTTTCGGATATCTATATATTCCCATTGCTATTAGTCACATAACTGTCATTCAAATTTGATGTTTCAGCAGTATAGAGTTTTAGGATCTCTTCTTCCTTGCGATATTACTTGTCCATTTTTTTTTTATTCATATTTTATTGAATTTTACAACTGTATTAACATAAATACAATAAGTAAAACTGTTGAATTAGAAAAAAGGGCGTAAAAGGCTAGTGAAGAAACTACCCAGCGGTAGAACTTCAATGTTTATTTAAGTAAGTAGATCCCGAGGCCATCTTCTTTTCAATCGCCTCGGAGGGTTGTCAGGAATATGTGAGGTTGATAGGTTGCGGACAAGAGGGTTTATATGGGCTGGGAGTTTGGAATTAAAGGTGGTATATCTGGTACGAGAAAGGTCTGCAACAAATGGGATATTAAGGTCGTTATGGATGATTTTATATGTGACGAAATAAGCATTTAGGAACTTGACCATTTAAGTTTCAAAGTTCAGAGGAACCCATATCTTAAAATTTTGATCAATATCTTCAATAAATACTCCTGCTGCACTTACAGTTTCTCACATAAATATTATGATTTTTATTTCGCATAATTATGACTCATTCTTATGCTTCCATTGTCCACATTGTTGATCCTTGTATTAGAAGTAGGCGGACTTAAGTGTCTTGAATAGAACTAGAAATGGTCCTTGTGCATAATTAATAAAATGCATATAATATCAGTGTTGATCAATTTGATTTTTAAAATCGTACCTCAGCCCATGTGTTCTATTTAATAGATAGTTAATTAAAATCTGTTAAGAAGGTAGTATAAAAAAAATCATTTTATTTTGAACTAATTTACTTAGAAGCGAGTATCGATTAGGACTTTAAATTTGGTAACGAAAAGAGAAAATACCCACTTTCTCTCACTCACTTCTTATCAGATAATCGCATAAGATGGTGTAAGGAAGAGGCTAGGACAAGGCGGCAGGATGCGGCAGTCGCGTTACTATAAATTACTCACACGGCTGAGTCCATTTAATGCCAATTGAGGGGAGCTACTGGATAAGTATCTGTCCTCCGCGCATCTCAACATCACCAGTTCCACGCCTCCTCTTCTTATCAAAGGTGATTATCGTTATCAGCGGTTGATGGCCGACATCATCAACCCGATGGGCGGAATAGGGGATGATAAGGTTCTTAATTGGGACGGTTTTAATTGAAATGTTCGAGTGGGTCCGAGTTTGACAAGTGTCGTTAGTTGGAGTTCGCCTGCTCCAGATGGCCTTGGAAGTGTAATCATTTGTTGGAACAAGTCCAATTTGTTTTTATTATTTTTTCGGTTACTTGTATATTACTTTATATGGTCGTTTCTCTTCACTATCACGGCCTTGATTAACTCATATGTAAAATAATTATTTACTGAAAATAAAACGAAAAACTCATTTAATCTTGTTTCAGTGTGCTCTAAAGCAATCAAAATGAATGTATATAATTTCCCGTTAATTATCAAGCATTCGGGATGGGTGATATGGGAAATCAATGTTTATAAATTCAAAAAAGACAAGTAGATTTGTGATGAATCACCTCTTATTTTAATATTTACATTACATCATTACACGAGTAGTGTCGAAATTATTTCCAAACTCTCATATATAAGAAATTTATTAATATTAGATTCGAACTAATTGGTGCGAAAATTCCATAGAAACTGTTGCATCTTTTAGTATTACTTTAAAAATAATCTTAATTTTTTTGTTTTCTTGCATCAGGAAAGCTAGTTTTATTTCTGAATTTTCGAGGTTTAAAATCGAATATTAAAATTATGATGTCTTTTTGGTTTTTAAACTGAAGACAGATTTAGTACAATATTCATATAAATTGGTTATTATTCACAAGTAATAACTTAAGTGAAATCAATCTGTTAAACTGTGTCTGTATTAAATCGATCTTGTATACTGAGTCTTAAATATATCAACCCATAGGATATTTTCCTCCTATATATTAAGTTTTGTTAATAAAAATTTATCAGAGTAAACATACTTCTATATTTTATTATTAACTCCGTGGTATATTTTCTGTTGGTTTGTAATGAATGTTATTCTTAAAATTTGGGATGGAGCTTTAAATTATGTGTATTATTTTCCTAATAGTGAGCCATACTAACAAAAACATTTTTTTTCTTTTACGAAAAAAGTAAAATAAATATTATTCAACTAAGATTTAATTATAATTAATTACATTCTATATACTACTAATCAGTTTAATGTATACAATGAATTCCAAAACAAACCATTGGTTTTTCTTTACATAACGAAGCCTTAGTTTGTTTTGGTTTATTATTTTCAATAAGTAACCTTTGTGATCGAACAAAAAAAAAAAAAGAAAAAAAAAATAGAAAACAATTACCCACCCTCAAAATTTAAGTGCTTACGTTTCAAGATAAGTATAACCCTTGTAACAAATTGAAAAAAAAAAAAATTAATTTTAATTTTGTTCGCCATCCGAATTAATAAATCACTTAACAAAAAATTGAAATCGGTTAAGAAATAACAGAGATATCGTTAGTATTAATAGGCCATTTCCCTTTGAATTATTTATTGCTTTTCATATTATTTAAGTAATAAACCATTGTGTAATAATTTACAGCGTTTTAATTCGAATGACGTTTTTACATAATTTTATTTGTAAACTATATCGTTTTCCTTTTGAAAAATAGTAATTTATTATTTTATTTCTATTATCATTTAAAGCGATGAAGAATGTAATCTAATTTTACATAGAATTTCTAAATAAATTTCTTGAGGTGCACAGTGGTCCTAGTAGGGCGGGCAGGTTCATCAGCCTGTTTGTCCTGATGTCTTCAGGCTGGGCCACCGCTTGTACAAACAAGGTCAGGAAATGGCAGAACACACGGTCAAACGTGGGTAAATATTGAGGGGAAATCAGCTGTTTCTTTCATCATTTGATTTCGATGTTTTCCTTCTGAGGGAAGGCAGAGGTTCAATCAAATGTCCTGTTTGGAGAGTTTTAATGGAAATTTTGCTTCCTTTGGATGTTCTTATTTCCAGGAAAAAGGTTTTTAAAATCTGTTGCTCTACGAAATAAATAATAGTAGACCTAATGTCATATAAACTGTTTGTTGATTCAATTCAATAAACTTTATTCAGTAAAATTACAATTCGTCACAATTAGGGCAGTAATAATAGTGCTACGTTATCTCATTGATACATTATGTACAAAATAATAAATTTATAAAATAATGATCTAAAATTCATACAGAAAACATTCAACGAAAACTTTATAAATATTAATAACAAATAAAAATCCCGCAAGTTCAAAGCGGTAGGTGGCAGTAGGATTTTTTAATGGGAGGAAAAAATCCTTAGTTATGCCGGAGGGGAAAAATCCTAAAAAAACCCCGTAAAAAATCCTTTGGAGGGGACGTTAAAAGGTGGTCCCGAGCCTTTGCGATGTCAAGTACTCGTTAAAGATCCCTATCCTAATAAAACCTGGATAGGCAAAATTTAGGACTCCTACTGTAGCATCGTCCGATTAGCCATAGAAGCATAAAGGGGCGTTAAATAAATAAATAAACAAACAAATAAAAATCTACAATACACCTTTAACTACATACACCATTTACAATCCGTGGAAATCCCAGACAAGGTCTTCCTTCCATATATGGAGGAAAAAGCCTTACATAAGAAATTCCAACACCTCTTGCTCAGCTGCGTCGCTGGATTAAGACCCAGCGGAAGCTGAGTAAGGGCATAGCAACCACAAGCATAATAGCACTTGAGAAGAATCTAGCCAGTGCCAGAACTCTAATAAAAATATTACAATAGTCTCAAAGGGATTGAAAAAGGTATTGATGGATTTTGTAGAATTTGCATGGAATAAGATCTTAAATAAATGGAACATTGAGATCATGTTGTAAGGTACGGTTGGTATTAGAATACATTAATTATTGTTGGAAAGACTTTGGATTGAAAGGAATGGGTGCATTTGATGTTGAAAAAATTTGGCTGTCCGCCACAGTTCAAGTCCATAGGTTCAGATAGGCTTTAGTATTGTTTAGTAAATTAGCAATTTATTTCAATAGAGTGTTGAGATTTTGTGTTTATTGTTCTTCATGATTGCCCAAATATGCGTTTAAGTTTTTGTCGTTTGAGTTTCCGATGCGCGTTCCAAGTACTTTATCTAGAAGGAAGCCAAAATACCGTTTATCGATTAAACAGCTTTTCAATTAGCATTATCCCATGTGTTTCAAGATTATATTAATAAATAAAACACACAGGCTTGCCTTAGTGGGATAGTGACTTCAACCTAAACTGTAAAAATCTGGTGCGGGCAACACACGACTTTCACTTACATAAATTTGAAAAATCAATGAAAGAATTTTCAAATAGAGTTAGAGTTAAAAATACGTGAAACTATTAAAGAATTAAATAAATTAAATTTCTATAGAAACATGTGTTTGATTTAAAAATCTATTATATTATTATCTAAAATAATCAGTTAGTTTTATGTTCATTTCATCACTCTCTATTAACTTTTAAAAGCTTGTGTATGAGATGATAATTTTTCTAAAATCTTTAGCTTTCCAATGGTATATCATACATGTATATTACTGCTCTTATGTTCAAAAATGAAAAATTGCATTAAAAAAATATTTTTTCTGTTTTCTCCTTTAGTTGGGTATCGAATTTATTCAATTTATATATTTACCAGTTTTTCATCAGCGTTAACAAGATAATCTAGTCATTATAATTGAATCTACAAAATTAAAGGTACTTTAGGGGAAGAAAATTTAAAATATCGGCATTTAAGCCCTGTCAGACCATTTTTATCTTAATAAAACCTACATGATATTAAAGCCCATTAAATTTTACATCGATATAGCGAGTTTAATCAAAATCGTCGGAACCGTTTTTGAGAAAATCGAAAAAAGGTGAAAAATGCATGATATAAAGTGCCTCTTCTGGTAGGCTCATTTTGATGAAAAAAGTTTTTTCACGTCTCGGGCGTATAGTTGTCTTAAATATGAAATTTCAGTTTCATAGGACTTACCGTTTCCGCCCGGGAGTTACCATACACACACACACACAGACACACAGACACACACACACACACACACACACACCTTTTTGCGGGACTTGGTTTTTTGGACTCAGGGGACCCTAAAACGTGTATTTCCGTTGAAAACTGGAATTCGAAAATTTTCACGATCGCAATACTTCCCCTTACTATATTATAGTAAGTGAAAGTAAAAATGTATGAAATTTTATTTAGATCAGGAAATTAATTTAAAAAAATAAGAATAAGTAAATAATTATTACTGAATAGCTCGCTGGTTGTGATTTATATTACATACTTACCAGACCCTGCTTGAAAAAACCGTTACTGAGGGCGTTAGAGTGTATTTATCTCCACTAACATACACCTGTTCCTCTAGTAACAACCATGACAGCTCGGGCCTGATGGTCGATTCACATCAGGCAGACAGGTGCAGTGCAGGGTAAAGTTAAAACTTTCATCATAGCTCGTTCCAAAGGTTCACACCTGCTGGGCATGGCTTTGACGTGCAGAGCTGAGCCAATTCTTTTCTATCGGTTTGGCTTGACAGTTATACAGAGGAACGATAATAAGTATATATATTTTGTTGAATTTAATTCTATCATTGACTAGAAACTGATATTCCATATCAAATGATTACTTCTAGTTTGCACCTTCTGTCCTTCATATATTACTATTAAAAGGTCCTTATTAAGCAAATCTATAGAAGGATAAGCCAACAGACACTATTCTGATTTTTTTAATTTTTAATTGTCAAATTCCTAACCCATGAATTCATTGTTGCCAGGTTCTGTAACTTTGATATTAATTTATTTTTAATTAAAAATATAAATTTTATTGAGCCCGTAGGCTTTAATTCATACAGCATATAAACGATATTAAGATTAGTTGAGTAGGCCTGACATTTACAAAATTTGTGGGAATTATTTGAACAAAGCTTGAAATCGTTAAGTGATGATTTTTCGGCTGCCTTAAAGGTTAAGGTCAATATTTTTTTTTTTTTTTTTTTTTTTTTTTTTACGATTAATAAAATGTATTAAAATATTTTCAGCTTTGTCCAAATTAGTTCTCGCAAATCGTGAACTTTGGCTCTATTCGATTGAACTATTCAGAGAAAGTTAAATACTCTCCTTTCATTTCAAGATTATAGACGTA
Source organism: Piezodorus guildinii (assembly GCA_023052935.1). NCBI lineage: Eukaryota > Metazoa > Arthropoda > Insecta > Hemiptera > Pentatomidae > Piezodorus > Piezodorus guildinii. The sequence continues at coordinate 94,784,523 of CM041293.1, forward strand.
AACTACTGTAAGTAACTTTCGAGTAAATAAACAGGAATCGAAATGGCTAAAGTTAAGCAGCGAAGATTGTGAAGCTCTCTAAAAACCTCACAAATTTGCGAAAAATATAAAAAATAAGAAGCTCTTTTTACGTTTTATAATGTTATTGGAGTACCTACTTCAATCCTCTGTTTCAATACCTCTACGTGGGAAATCTATCAGTATAGTTCGTTATATTTACTCGGGAAATGGTATTCACCATACACATAAGTACACTATTCGATCCACTTCTACTCTGCAAAACATTCAGCGCAAAAAACCTTATTGTTTCTTCAACTTGTGAAATGATAAAATATACTTTAAAGTTTCTGAATATGAAGCTGTTCCTTCCTGAGTTATTTTACAAATATAGAAAATTATTGCTTTATTTTAATATTTAATGTTGTTTACTTTAGTTATTTTTTACTCTTACTTTTTAGCATTTCGGAACTTACTAGCTACGCAGAAAGCCGAAAATATTTGTCTAACGCTAAATGTAAATTTTAAACACATACTTTATGATAAAAAAATATTTCATTTAATTAAAATATAAAACATAAGAACTGAGATTGACCTGAGATGGAACACAATTTGTTTTCATAATAATAAATAAATTTATTTAATAAATTATCTATATATATATATATATATATATATATATATATATATATATATATATATATATATATATTAATAAATAAATAAATACAAAATAAAATATTAATTCAAAAACGACTTACTTAAGATAATTAAAAACATAGACTTTTTTTTTTTTTTTTTTTTTTATTTATTTAAAGAAATTTACAACTGTATTTATACAATACATCAAGTAAATGGGATAGATATGAGATTAAGACACATGATTGTCCTGTGAAGAAACTACCCATTGGTAGAACTCCAATGAAAAACATAGACTTCGACTTATATTCCTTAGTTTCTGTGATTCAGTTTTGTTTTTGTATCTTTATTAGTTTTTACATTCTTTTTCAATTATTTATTGTGATTACAAATGTTTCAACTCGATAAAAAATATTATTTGCTGAATCTTTTTGGTTAATTATTTTCAATAATCAACTTTGTTATCGAAAAAAAAAATTATCATGTTTTTTTAAGCCAAAAAACGCGAATAATTATATAAGAGTGAAAGAGGAAAGAAAAAAATTGAAATTTATTTAACTGTTATTTTTGACGATAGAGAAAAGTATGTATATAGTTTTAGGATCAGTAAAGCGCGAAAAACAAATAATTTTACTTTCACTTACTATACATAGTAAGGGGAAAGCATTGCGATCGTGAAAATTTTCGAATTCCAGTTTTCAACGGAAATACACATTTTAGGGTCTCCTGAGTCCAAATAACCAAGTCCCGCAAAAAGGTCTGTGTGTGTGTTGTAACTTCCGGGCGGAAACGGTCCTATGAAACTAAAATTGCATATTTAAGACAAATATACGCCTGAGACGTTACATAACCTTTTTCATCAAAATGAGCTTATCAGAAGAGCCACATTATACCATGCAATTTGCAACTTTTTTCGATTTTCTCGAAAACGGTTCCGACGATTTTGATTAAACTCGCTATATCGATGTAAAATTTAATGGGCTTTAATATCATTTAGGTTTCATTCGGATAAAAATGGTTTGACAGGGCTTAAATGCCGATATTTTCTTCCTCTAAAGTACCTTTAATTTTGTTGATTCTATAAAAATAACTATATTATCTTGTTACCATTGATGAAAAACAAGTAAATATATAAATTGAATGAATTCGATACCCAACTAAAGGAAAAAACTGAAAAAATATATTTTTAATGAAATTTTTTGTTTTTGGACGTAAGAGCAGTAATTTACATGTATGATATACCGTTGGAGAGCTAAAGATTTTAGAAAAAATATTATCATATACTCAAGCTTTCAAACGCTAATAGAGAGTGATGAAAAGAAGATACACCTAAATGATTATTTTAAATAATAATATAATAGATTTTTTAATAAAACCCATGTTTCTATAGAAATTCAATTAAAATAATTCTTTAACAGTTTCACTTTTTTTTTTTTTTTTTTTTTTCACATTTTAACTACGGTAAGTGAAAGTCGTGTGTTGCTCGCACCAGTTTTTTTTTTTTTTGCATTTGGTGCCATTTGATAGAGAAATAAATTTTCGACTAAATGAAAAAAAAGAATCATTGAATTTGGTTAAGAACTAGCTTAAATATTGCGTTTTGAAATCAGCGGTAGTGATATGATATGAATCTTTGAATTATTTATTTTCATATCACACAATTACCTATCAACAGCTATATAAACAATTTACCCTAATATTGTTATTTGGAAATAATAAACCATTGTTTAATTAATGTGCAGCGTTTTTAAATTTAAATTTCTTAAACGCCATTCATTGTATTCATTAGCGCTTGCGTAAATATAAGATCTAAAATTAAACTTTTATATAATGTACAAGAGACAATGTAGTTGAATTCATAGGCAATTAAACAGAGAGAAATAGTGGCTATATGGAAACTATGGAAGGAAAGACTAGGCAAATAGAATGCAAACATGAGGGCGTGGCTGGGGGTGGGGGTTGCTTGAGTAACTGAGGAGAGGGTTAATGGTCAGTATTTCCCTTTTAAATCAGGCAAAAACTCTTTTTGGTGAATAAAAATAGATCAGTCCTGGACCGCCCACAGCTAAAATTTGTTGTTTCTGTTTATAAAACTGTTTTCGAACATTTTTTTTATTTTTTTTTTTTTTATACTACTGGAACTGCAAAGATGAATCACGTTTTTTACCATTGCTGTGATAATAAGGCATGCTTTTCAATGTATACAGTGAATAATAATTCACGTAGCTCCTTGAAGAAAGTATTTCGTTGGAAATTAAAAAAAGAAAGAGAAGACAGTCGGTGAACTATGTGGTTATGAAAGTTTAGTTACATATTTACAATATGTAATAGTTTATTAATTACATTTTTAGATGATTTCGGTGAGCCTTGAAATAAAAAATTTAGGATTTTTCATGTAGAGACTAATTTAAACCTATATTTGAAGGTATTAGTGATAGTAGGAAAAATAGACAAAACACCTACTAAAAAAAAAAAAAAAAAATAATAACAATAAAATAAATTAAATAATAATAAAACAAAATAAATACAAATATGACAACATTTTTACATGATTTCGGTGATCCTTGAAATCAAAAATTGAGGATTTTTCTTGTAGAGTCTAATTTAAACCTGTGTTTAAAGGTATTAGTAATAGTAGGAAAAATAGACAAAAAACAACTAAAAAAAAATAATAATAATAACTATAAAATAAATTAAATAATTATAATAAAACAAAATAAATAAAAATATAATTATAATAATAATAACAACTATAAAATGAAATCAAATACATTAAGTAGGAGAAATTTGAATACATATGTAATAAATAAAATAAAGGAGATGAAATATTAACAGTAATAATAATTCAGAAAGCATTAAACATAATAATGATATAATGGTAAATAATACGTGAAATATGATGAAGTTATAATTTATTAATAAACTGTTAAGTGAGGTATAAAAAAAACAAAACTAATTAACTTAACAATAAATGTTTAATCCTTTTGTGAACGTAACGTTTAAGGGAGCGTTTGTTGTAGTTGCCTATTTCTTTCATTAGTGGGTTCAGAGAGCCTAAAGTTTTTCTAAAATATATCAAGGTTTATGATAAAACTAATTCTTGTCTCGTGGGAAGTTTCAGATCTGCAATCATTGAGGCCATTTTTGTATAACGGGGTAATTGTTAATGAATCTTGATGACTTTTTGTAATTAGTAAGACTGGTGGAACTCCATAAGGGTGATGCATAAGTGAGTTGTGATCTGATAACTGATTTATAAAGGATAAGTTTGTTTTTAGAGCTCAGTTTAGAGGTTTTTTTAAAATACGGAAACATTTTGTAAATTATTTTTGTGCTGCGTCTGTTTTTTTATTAATGTGCTCGGTAAGGTGAGGGATCGGTCCAAGGTGAAGCCTAGATTTTTTTACTGAACTATACTATGGTATGTGGTTTGAGTTGATAATGATTTTATGATCGATATGTGGTCGGTGTTTCGTAAAAATAATAGCTTCTGATTTGCCAGGGTTGATTTTTAATTTCCATCTATGACATCATTTGTTGTAATCTATTGACTATATATAGTATCTATACAATAGGAAGAGGTGTATAATGCTGTGTCGTCCGACTTAGTGAATATTTATCATGACATAATATGTGAGTCTTTGTATTACTAGAGTCCTAGAAAAATGAACCTTTTATTGGTATGGGCAAATGAGATATGAATTTATTTAGTGCTACAGTAGTTAAGTGTGTGACAAAATTTGGAGTTAATAAAAACGTTAAATAAATATTATTAATTGTATTTTTAAAAAAATCAATTAATATTTTTAAATCATGGTTCTAAGAAATATAAGTAAAAGCTACTTTCTAATTTTCGCATATGACATTTTAAATTTTCTAGAATAATCATATATTAGATTTTAATCAAGAAAAATTATAGTAGTGGCATTTATTTAATTTATATTTTTGCACTTTTAATTATAAAATTATTTTTTTTAAATTGTTAACTGGACAAAGTTTCAAAAAACCTTAAGTTTCATAAAATGAAATGCCTTGAAACACTTAATAATAATAATAGGCTTACCGAACCCAAAGGTTCGATACCGTTCAAGCCCAAGGCCCCGAGATCAGCCTTCAAGCATTCCTCCCATCGACGCTTCGGCCTACCTTACGGACGGCTATCAGTCGGATCAGCGAATGCCAACTTCGAATCCGCTCCTCACCGAGCCCAACAATTTTACTCGCCCATTTGAGTCTCCGCGATGCTATTAACTCAATTATATTCATAGGGTACAAGTTCCGCAATTCCGCGTTGTGCAACCTTCTAAACTCCCCAGTGGCCTCATCTCTCTTCGGACCAAATATTTTACGCAGTACCTTGTTTTGTAACACTTACTTACCTTCAATATTTACATGGTGTAGAAGTTTTTCCATAAAAACTTCTCATATTCTAAACACATCCTAAAAATGTAAAAAGAAACAATTCTTTGATAAAATTTAGATGTCAATGTTACAAAAAAAACTTTACTTTAAATAGAGTAGGTTTAGAGGTATTGACAACATCACTAGCTGATAGGCAGATGACAAAAACTATTTCCAATGGTATTAACTTTGTTGCGATTTAATTTTTTTCATTTCTAGGAATAAATACCAATAAATATTCAGGTTTAGGTTTTTAAATTTTATTTAAATAAATATTTATTTTTCAACTATTTTTGGTCAATTTATTTTTTAAAAATCACTATTGTGTTTTTGGTATATTTTTTATTTATTGAAATTTTCAACTGTGTTACATAATCCAGCCTGTAAACATGCTAATAAACATGGCACATGGAGCAGACTTGTAGAGGAGTTACCCATTAGCGCCAGTCAAATAAATATTATAAACCAAAAGGTGATATTTTCAAAAGCCTCGTGAAGGTTTTTATGGTTGTATTTATTTGTTACGAAATGAGGAGCATCGAGGATTTTCCGATGGATTTCGGTTTGTAAGAATTGTATACGGGAATTTAGTAGGGTTCCATAAATCAACTCCATATTTCTTGATTGGACTTATGGTAATAAAGTAAATGAGCCGTTTGTAGTTAAGTGGATGATTAGAACGATTGTGTAGTTTGTAGCCGAAACTATCGGGCATTTGTTTGACGTTTCAGTCGTTTATGATTGTTCCAAATAAGACGGTTTAAATATCTGTGGTGGTCTTGAAAAACTAGATAGCTCGAGTTATATCAAAAATGAGTTAACTCCGCGTATCGCTCCCTCAGATTGGTTAAAGAAATATCTTGGTGAAAGAAATTTCATATGGAAAGAGAGCTGTTGGTTAATTACTCTATTTTGGGTATAACATAAAAATTTAAGTCGCTCCCCTGTAAAATGAAAGATTTGACTTAACCACTTATTCACGACCGCCACAGATATATTTATAATAGTAGTGAAAGTACAATACATTTAGAAATGTAACTTATTCTATTTTACAAATCTAGTTAAAATTGAACTTAAAACATGTTTAAGAAGAAAAAGAAAAAGAAACGTAAATTACATTCTGAGACCTTCAGTCCCCTAGGAATAACAACAAAGAACAAAAACTGAGTCTTGTGTCTGGCATAAAAGTAAAAACATTACAAAAACAAACTTATGGTTATACTTATATTATTTATAAAAGTTGTAAATACGATTACTTGTTCTACATACAAATACTATTTAATTATTTATAAAAAGGGTGAATTAACATATGTGTATGTTGAAATATTATATTTGTACTTCTAAAAAAAACAGTTTTTGTTTACATATTTGTCGTGGTCCTCATTTTAGAATGAAATATGACCATGATTCTTACTTTTGTATACAATTATTTGGAATATTAATTGCTAGGGAGGTGAAGGAATATTTTTTTTAAATGAAGTAATAGAAGATGATTTTTGTATTATAAAGGAAAAGAAAAACGAAAAGGAGAAGAAGATAAAACAAATTAAATAGCTATAACCAGCGTACATTACCATAACATAAGTAGTCAGCCCTAGACAGAATGACAAAAGTGCAGCCATTAACCAAGAGATAAGAGATATGGCCAAGTAGATGCGCTAATGATGAGAACGTTTAGGCTCAAGTTGGATGTAATGGACTGGCCGGGAGCAAATTGTTTCCAAGACATCTAGAAAACAAACAGTATTCCCGCTTCTAATAAGGATCCTCGAGTTAGTTTTCTTGAGTTATCGCATCCCTAGCTCCCAATTATAATCCCTTAACTCTTGGCTTAATTCGTTTAGGGTAAGGGCTAGAACCGCTCCGGCACAACAGCTTACGGAAATCTTGCCGATTTATAATTCCACGATTCTGGAACAGCGACGACCGGCGGCGGAAGAAATTTTAATTGTGACAAATATTCTCGATTATATGACAGAACGCTGTTCCGACAAACTTTCTGAGGGGGCCGACTCTACCCCAGAAGTTCATTTTCATGACTATGAAACTTATCGTCATTGAATAAATAAATCTAATCTACAGCTCCAAATGAAAGAGCCGTACCCAAGCAGTTGTAGCGATACAGATGAAATTGCTTTTGTGAGTATTAATGCGTACTATACATACATCGCGGTGTATATTCCTGGTGTGCAAATGAGTGCGTTTTAGATATTACATTCGAGTTCAGTCTATATTTAAATTATGACACATTAAAATTAATATTGGGGCCTATATGTGAACCAATCGAATATGTACATTATGCTATCATATTAATTATATTATTGTGTCTATTTTTCCTTATGAAGGTGTATCTTAAATATCAACAACAGCCATTAATTAATTATTCAAGCAAATTGTTTTGTTTTTTGTGTCATAAATAAATTAGAGGGGAAAAAAAAAGGAATTTAGTTTCTGTTATCTATATCCCAGAAGTGGCGTGGCCAAGTGGATAGAGCACTAGACTACTGTTCTTCAGGGACGAGGTTCAAATACCGACTGTGGCAGAATATCATTCATACGGATATTTCAGCCGTGGGGCGATCCTGGGTATGAGATATTCTCCTTTTATACACCTCTATAAAGTGGCTACCCAAAAATGGATTAAAACCTGGCGGTTGAGTGTGATTTCGGCCTTATGACCTCATTCACGACCCTTTTGGCTTAGAAACTGTACGAATCTCTATATGTTCTGAGCCCACAACCCTTCGGTTTTTTTTTTGGTTTTTTTTTTAATGATTTCTTATAGGTCATGGATATATATGATTATAATTAATATTGCTATTTTTGATGAGATATGAGAACTATAAGTTTCATTGCAGCCTTCTGTTTTTGTTATCTTTATCTATCCCTGCAATAAAATATGTAAGTAATTTATTTAACAAGAGTGCAATTTAGCTTTATTTTTCTTCTGTTCGTTTTACATTATTGTTCTGTTAAAGTTCTTTAAATCAATTAATCTTTCATCACTATCACCATTATATTTTATTGGGATAGAGTGTAAACTCGATGATTAAAAAAAAAAAAAAAGTTTTTAAATTAATCATCTAATCTATTTTATCATCATTTCAGAATTTAGTTTAATTGATTTCAAATATGTAAAATATTATTGGTTGTAGAAAGAATCGAGATTTAAGAATTTTAAATAATGTGTCTATATTAAACACTAATTATTGTTTCTTTTTTTTTCAGGTAAGAACATTTACTTTGAGAAACTGTATCTTCAATGAACAATTCTTCGTATAGTAAGTGAAAACGCTGCAAATTATTACACAATGTTTTATTATTTCGAAATAACTAAATTATCGTATAATTGTTTATATAGCTATTTATAGGGTATTCATATGAAAAGCAAAAAAAAAAACAATTTAAAGAAAATGGCCTATTACTGCTTATTTCAAAACACATCTCTGTTATTTCAGAATCAATTTCAATCAAGTATTCAGCATAAGATTTTTCAAGGAGCTTGAGTTAAAGTATTGGGGTAGGTGCTCAACCTCTTGGTTATTAGCACCAAATATATTTATATTTCAATCTTTTTTTATTTTTTCGTTCCCTCTTCTTTCTTCACGTTTGTAATCTCGTCCTACAATTCCTTTCTCTATTTAAAAAAAATATATATATATATATATATATATATATATATATATATATATATATATACATATATATTTTTTTTGTCTTCTTCTTTCCTTATTATATTATCTCTCTCTCTCTCTCTGTATATGTATATATTTTTTTTTCCCTCATAGTTCAAGAAGCAGATGACCCTTCAAGGGTTGTGTAGAGTTACATATTTTTCATTTCTTTTTCATCTACATCCAATATAAATTTAATTAAAGTTGGGAAGTAAGTGAAAATAAGAAGTAGTATTAAAATAAAATAGCATACAATTAAATATTTCCAATTCGGGTTAATGTTGCTCTTTATCAAATGCTTTTTTTTTTTTTTTTTTTTTTAATATTTTTCATTCCTCATTTAAAGAGCATAGTACATCAAAATCATGTAACAATAAGGATTTTCCGTAACTTTATAAGATAAGTACAGAAAGGATTTGTTGATCCAAATTTCACTAAAACTATTTCTCGTTGTTTCCTTGTGATCAACCTCACCTATATATGATCGTTAAGTGAAACTGAATTGATTATTGCTACGTTATTTTTTTTTTTTAAATATTCAGTAATGTATATAAGGCACTACACAAAAGAAATATCAGAAGTTTCTAAATAAATAACTACTCAGGAACTGTTTTAAAACTAGAAAAAATTCAACCATTTTATCTTTAATAAAAAAGAAAAAGCTTGGAATCGGTTTTAGTTGAGTCGTTAGATTTTTTATTCTAGACAAATGGGATTTTACGATCATTTTTTTTTTTCAATACTCTTGATTAAAATTTTTAACTAAACTCTAGATAACCGTAAACCTTTATCTAAAACGATTTGGTAGTTATGAGCCGTATTTGAAATAGTAGAGAACGGTAATGTCAAAGCAAATATTGTTCAGTTGTGGGATATCTAGAAAGGAAAAAAATTAAACTAAGTTCGTTGGTTCTTGATAAAACTTTTTTTCTATCTATGTAGATAAATAAGGTTGCGAAATATAAACCTAACTTATACCCCTGTGAATATTTACAATTTGATTTCGGTGTTATAAATACCTATATTATTAAGTTACAATGGTACCAGTTTGCTCTGCTAAACTGTATTCTGGTTCTGGAAGTATATGTTTGGATTTCTTAACATAGGAACTTCACTGTCCACTTTCATTAGTAACCGCGCTGTCAGGTTCGGAATGCAAATTAGTATTACCACATATTTCCCCTCATGTTATCCGTCAGACACAGCCGAAATGGACTTTCGAAAATGTCGGAGATGTGCTTTCACATCAGTTCTTTATACCTGTCATGGTTGTTAATTTGTTAAAAGGATCTCTTGTTATCAGAGAGAGAGGGAGTGGGAGTGAGGGGTGTCCGCGCTTTGTATTTTTGGCAATTATAGATCTGCTTTTAGCCGAAGCCACTGTATATGATCTGTTCGCTACTTCATAAGATAAAAGGTTGAGCTGCTCTTGATCAAATGACAGTTGCCTCGCAATGTAGAAACATTCGTTCTTTATTTACGAATTAAAAATACTACCTTCTGCCACTTATAATTGAAAACTAACACTAACCACAATGGACTTTACCAAACATAATATAACTTTGTAGCTATCTGTATCCCGCGGGTTCTCTCACGAATGTTTAATTTTTTTTTTATTTACATATATCTGCAGTAATGTTAAGAGTAACTACATGAAACAGAACTTCGCTATCGGTCTATCAGTTACCCTTACAACTATTTACGTACAACGAATACAGTTATTATTTAGTGCCACATTCTGATTTTATTTTTTCAAATTTACAGCAAGACACCAGGAGATATAGGCACAGCCTTAATTAATAATTTTTAGCTTTTAAACATAATCTTTGTATATCATCACGACTCGTTTGCAAACATGAATGTACATTAATCCTATTTGTAGGTCAAGATTTTCTTTTGCGCGACAGGCCGTTTTGGCCCTTGGCCGCGTGGTATAGACTCCTGGGAGAATATACTCACGTTTCTCGATGAAATGTTTAGGGTAGGGTCATTACTCCTTACGCCTATTTTTGCGAGTTGCCATCAGTAGTCTGACGAGTCTCACTACCCGGGGGAGAGGCTGTGAGTCAGTCCCCATTTAATAATATTCTTATAAAAGTCCCACTGGGACTGGGACTCGAACTCACAACTCTGGCGTGGGAGACTAGCGCGCTAGTCACTCAGCCACCGGCTCCCCTTTGTCTTATAGGTTTGAGAAATAAATTCTTTTGCATTCTAATATAGAATAACTTTGTTATTTACTTAAAATAGTTTTGAAAATAAAATAATAATTGGACATTCTTGTTTATTCATTTAACGCCACTTTATGACACTATACCTAATCGGACAATGTTACAGCAAGATCCCTAAATGTTACCCTTTCTGGTTTAATTAAGATAGGGGTCTTTAACGAGTACCTTACATCGCACGGGCTCGGGACCACCTTTTTACGTCCCCTCCAAAGGATAGCATTAATAAGGATTTTTTTTCTATTAAAAAACCTATGGCCTTACCCTAGGTTTGAACCCTCGACTTTGGGCAAAGGCTGTTTTACTAGCAAATACAGAAATTTGATTAACATTTAAAGAGGTAATTAATATCTTTTAGGAGATGTACAGTTTTTGAGTCTGTGGAATTTTTTTTTTTTAGAAATCACTCAGACTACGATTTTTTTTTTTTTCAAACCCAGCCTTAATTACCGTCTTATCTAGACGGTAAGACGATCTAACAGGATAAAATTCAGCTTCACAACCATAATCTTTTTTGAGATAGTTCGATGACCATGAAAGTGAGTGAAATGTCACTTTGATTTATAAATATAGTTAATTTAAACAGACATAATTAAAACATTTATTTAAATGTAAATATTATTGCACTAAAACCCTATTAATATTGATGGCCTAAATCCTGACATACTTTGACAATCTTTGGAATAGACCAACATTGTGGTATTTATAAATTCAGCTTTAAGCTCTCTAATTTAGGCCTCAGAATTTCTATTAATGTCTCATTTTATTGTACTTCCCTCCAATTCGAGTATTTGCACAAGTCACAGTTATTTGAATGACCACTGACAGATATTCGAAGTACTTTCCTACAATTCTCCTACAAGGTTTCTTGGTTAGACTTTTACAGATTGGATAAAAATAATGCTTTTAAGCATTGAAGACTTTCATCTTGTAGTGTTTCTTTGAAGAGTTATGCCGACCATGTTTTTCTTTGAGAGTAGATAACTTCAAGTATTTCAATTAATACAGCTACCCTACTACTACAAATTGAATGTATGTAGTTCAAAAGAAACCATTACTTACTTAATAATTTTAATTATAATTATTGACAACATTAAACAACCGTGGGAACACAAGCACAGCTATTTAAGTGCTAGTTTCACTTAGGAGATTCTATTTCCTTTTTAGGGATCATTGCTGGATAAACCAGTTTCGCAAATCTGGTTTCAAACTTGTCTTTATTTACATACATTCAACTGCTGTACTCTGATTACTCTTTATGATTTTTTTTTTTTTTTTACATTTTAATGATATTTATTACTGTATTAAAAAAAATACATCAAGTAAATGTGATAGTAATATAATCCAATGACATGAAATACATGTAGAGAAGCTTCCTATTGGAACTAGAAGGTCCCGGGGGCATCTCCTTTTCAGGCGCTACAGAGGATTATTAGGAATTGAAGAGAAGGAAAGGATTGAAACTAGTGGGTTAGAGTGAGGAAGGAGTTTGTCATGAAAGGATTAATACCTGGTCCTGGCCAAATCAGTAACATAGGGAACATTAATGTTTTTATGGATGGGTTTATTCGTGACAAAGTAAGGGGCGTTGAGGATATTACGAAGGATTTTGGATTGTAAGGATTGGATACGGGAAGAATTGGTGGTTTATTAGAGCATCAACCAATCTACTCCGTAAGTCCAGATTAGTCTCATAATAGTCATGTAGATGAGCCTTTTGTAGTTAAGAGGAAGGTTTGACCGTTTGTCTAGTAAGTGCTGAAATAGCCTAAAACGGCGAGCACTTTTTATGATTAAAAACGATTTAATGATTAATAGATCAAATATTATCAGGAGTCCTTCATAGGAAGATTTTTTAAGTCAAATGTTCCGCACATCTTAGTTAAGGCGTGGTTTTACTATTGACCCAATGAAAAGATATCGTGAAAAATGTCTTTAGACTCACATTTAACTAACCATGGTGTGTGCAAAGCATAAAGCATACAGGAGTTTATACCTTCACTAAATATAATAACTGTGAAACAAAAGAAATTATTCAACATATAATTATAGAATGTCCTACTTAAAAAACCAAGGAAAACAATTGCATATTTTTTAAAATACACGATCTGATGTAAATCGATTTAATCTTTTTTGTACATAGGAAACGCCACGACGAAATGGTAAGTATAACTCGGTTCTTGAACTGAATAATAAAATATATCTGGACAGAAAACTTTAAACATTAGCAATACTATTTGCTAATATGTAAATATATAATAATAATTTATTAATGGTTGTATAGGAATCTCCAATGCTAGGGAAACAAATAAACATTTTTCTTTATTAGTTCATACTTGGTACCTATCTTTCAATGCACCAATGGAAGATAAAAAAATATATTGCAAAATACATTTTGATTATAATTACCTTTGAAAAACATTGAAAACAATATTTGTGTCTTACCACCCATATAATACACTTTATTAAAAGTACTATATTGTATTTACTAACTTTGCTAAGTTACTTTACTTCTCGTTAAATATTTTCCGTAATATCCTAATCGGTTTCTTCCTTGGTAGACGGCTGTTGGAAAAGTTAACTCCCCTATTTTGGTTATACGCTGTTAAAAGTCAAAAGTTTCAAAGTAAAAGTGCTGTAACGAGGATTTGGCTACAGGGCCTCCTTATTACTTCATTTTCAAACAACTTCCAACATATTATTCTAATATACGAACATTTTTTTAATAATAAATAAGATGTATGAAATATTTTATATGAATTAATTATATAGATTAGGTTTAAAATATTTATATAAATTAAAATAATTGATATATAAATCCATGCGGGTGTGTAATTTAGTAATATGGGTTTGAGTTTAAATAATTAAAGACCAATTAAACGCTTAAGCAACAATTTAATCTTATCAATATTTGCAGTAATATTTACAAAAACATTCTAATGATAAAATGTAATATCTTATTCTTTAGAAGAAAATCACGATAAGAAATATACCTATTTTTTGTTCCGAAAATACATGCTCGCGGCTTCGGTAAAGATACTTAAATGTTAGAATGTATGCAATCATCCCGATGGTTCTATAAAAAAAAAAATAATAATAAACAAATAAAAAATAAGTTTAAAATTACTATTAGGATAAAATTTAAATATATTTTTTATTTATTGTTTGAATTATTTAGAAGAGAAAAATGGTCGAGAAGGACCTCTTTTAGTAGCTTTGAGCGCTTGTTGTTAAAGTAGTCCTATCTGTTTCTTGTTATAATTGCCTTTATATAATTACTTTCATTTTGCTTATTAAATGACATTTTCAAAAAATGGTAGTGGAGGGACTTTGTATTTATATTATATATTTCAAAATAATTTAGCGCAATGGGTACAAGTTCCGTTTTTACATAGGATGTTTATCCGATTGTTAAAGGTAATAAGCAAGCTATAAAAAGTTTATTTGTTTTATTCATTAAACGTCACTTTATGCTGCTGCGGCTAATTGGACGATGCTATAATGGGAGTCCTAAATTTTGCATATCCAGGTTGAAATAGGACAGGAATCTTAAACAAGTGCTTGGCATCGCACAGGCTCAGGAACAACTAATAACGTATTTCCGTTAAAATGTTTAACGATCTAAAAGATGTTTGCTTACTTCGACGGATAAAATACGCTTTAAAGGTTTTTGATAATAACATAATACATTAAATATTAGGTCGAAAAAGAGATGAAGTCACTAGGGAATTTAGATGGTTACACAAGGCGGAATTACTGAGATTATACCGCGTCATTATGGTTTAATCGATAGCATCGCGGGAACTCAAACGGGCGTGTTAAGTTGTTAAGCTCAGTGAAGAACGAATTCCGAAAAATTTAGTATGCGCTGAACTGACCAGGAGGCGTCCGTGGAAGGATTGTGTCAAATCTGCTCTGGAGCTGGGCTTGGGCGGTGATCATTATACGATTCGCCAAGCTTTCTATTATTATAAGTTATCTAAAAGAACAATCGGTTTTTATGTTAATATCTATTAACACTCAAAATAATTTATTTCTTAGGTGCACTATCTAGACTAACTTTATATTTTTTAGATAATAGCGCATAAAAAAAAAAAAAAAATTGGTGCGGGCAACATACGACTTTCATTTACCTCGAGTGTTAAAGCAATATAAAAACTATTAACTATACTTTAATTTGAAAAATATTTAAAGTTGATTTTAATAAAACATGGATTCATTTTCGTTAGAAACATTTGATTTAGATTAAATAATATAACTATACTAATTTGTTCATCAGTAATAAGTTTATTCCCCACACATGACTTTTACCTTTTACAACGTTGTATATCAGAAAATATTTTTCTAAAATCTTTTTCTTTCCAACAGTATATTATACGTCTATATTACTGTTTGCACAAAAATGTTTGCACTTTTCTGCTTGAGTTGTTTGTCAAATTCGCTCAACTTGAATATTTAGCTGTTACTTATCAAGGCTAATAAGATGATGTGCCTAGTTTTTGGTGATCTATAAAATTAAACGTACTTTAGAGTATTTCAAAATAACGGCATTTATGCCCTGTCATGCTATTTCAATCAGAATGAAACCTACATCATATTAAAGCGCATTAAATTGTACATGAAAATCTTACAATCGTACAAAATCTTTATAGCCGTTTTTGAAAAAATCATATAAAAGCAAAATTGATAGTATAAAGTGGCTCTTCTGGTTAGCCGATTATAACGAAAAAGTTGCTGTAACATCTCGGGCGTATAGTTGTCTCAAATATGAAATTTCAGTTTCGTACGACTTAGGATTTTTGCGTTAGACTTACCACACACAGACATTGTCATTTGGACCCAGGAGACCCTAAATATCGAGACCCCGAAGTGTATATCGAAAATATTCACAATCGCAGTACTTTCCCTTACTATATCTTTCATATATAGGTAAGTGAAAGTTATATATGTTTTGAATGTAATGTATGGCATAGCTATAAAACACTTCCCCAATAAAAGGGAATCATCCACTTTTGCACCTCATTAATTTTTAATTTAGCTTTTGAAAAAAATTTAATACTCTCGCGTTTCCTTATAGATTATTACTGAAAAAGCCTCTGGAAATCCTGCTCGAGAAAAAGCTCTGCAATCTCTTGGATCTTGGAAAGAGTTTTCCTTACGTTTTTTCCTTGATTAAAGCTATTTCTAGGCTTGTTTTTCTTTTATGGGTCGTGTTCTATCAATTTGATACCCTTGGGTTAATTCTATCCTGATAAGAAAAGCAAGTAGATTACATCTTGAAGTTGTTGACGGTATAAATCTTCAAATGAGTTATATTTATCTTTTAGTAGTTTTATCTGGTTTTCATTAGATCCTATTCATAAATTTATGCAACGAAAAGTAATATTTTGATTTTGGATTACTTTCGGTTTAATCTATGGAAAGTTTATTCTACCTTTATTAAAACGATATTTCATCCTCGAATTTCCATATGTAGACTTCCTCACGGCGTATCCATGATTATAAATTCAAACCGAATCTCTTTCAGTTCTCACTGTATACCCTTTTTTTCATTGAAAACGGGATTATTTTTTCTCTCCTTTGCCCATGTTTCCTTCTTCTAAATATGTATTTATATTAATAAATACCTTGTTTTCAAAATTCTATTTAAAATATTCCGGCAACTACAACACTTGCCAAAAACATTCATACGTTTCCACACAACGGCAGAAGGCTTATCTACATGTTGCTAGGAATATTTGGACATTAGAAGTTGAACTTTGCTAATGAAGTTAACCATCGAATTCTCTTGATATTCGGCCTCCAAATATTCTTCGCAAATCTTCACTTTCCCTTCACATTGTAAGGAATAAAAGCAACAATGATGACCTTAACGTTCCATATCATTCGATTTGGGTAAATAGGAAATTACGTAATTCCGAATACATTTGACACCCTTATCTTTATTTGTTTCGTAAACGAATGTTCAAATCGTTAAAAATAATTGTGTTTTCGTGATTTTTTGGTTTAGCTGTTGTATACCTTCCTCTTAATATTATAAAGTGAGTAACTTCTCTAAAAACAGAAGGAATAAGTCTAAACCAAGTAAATTACAGAATTATAGTGAATTCCGAATACTTTTGACACTCACTGTAAGATGCCACATAATGTCAATATTTAAATTTTAAGTAATCAACGTGCTAATGATATAAGAGTTTCATAGGTATTATAGAAAAAAAAACTAAACTAATTAGTATTAAGTTAATCTGTCTTTCATTTGGTCGAAATCGATAAAATAATGATATACCAAAACGTGGCTTGTTTTAATTCATCCAAGAGGTATCTCGAAGAATGAAAAACAGGAAAAAAGAAGCAACGAAAACTTCAATAATGTTAGATTTAATTTTATTACATGATAAAGTTGAAGAAGCCACCAGCGGATTAAGCGTATTTCGAAGTTTTCAGTGGCTTTAGCCAAGACTCCACCCTCCTACAAAGCTTCTTAAACTTTTATTGAGTTCCTGCCTTCGTAACATAAAGGAAGAACAAGCCTTGTTTAATAATTAGTTTCTAAGGTCTGAAATAAAAAAAATATAAATAAAAATTTTTTTATTGGTTTGTAATGGCCATATCTTGGATAAAGTCGATTACTTAGTTTATAAAAAATAATTTATATGTATCGAACTCCAGAGCCGTTTGAAGTCATGTACACGGTTTTTTTAGTACTAAATTATAAATAATAAAGTTTAGATTGCCACTAGCATTGTAAAAACTACTTGGCAACGAAGATAAACAGATATAAAATATTTTAGACTCATTAAAGATCCTAGAATCCTTAAATAGAATAATTAATTATTTTGACGCCAATGACCCTGTAAGGTAAGGTGGACAAAAAAAGAGAAATATATAAATAAATTTTAAAAAAAATTGAATGTTAGATATTGATATTAATGGTACTAATAGTACTAAAGTATTAAACAACTGTAATAGTTTGTTTTTTTTGTTAGTGTTTATTATTTTTTTAGATTAAATGTTTGAGATTAAGCATCAAATTTACTCTTAAAAATTCATGTTTCATATTATGATTAAATTTTGTCATATAAATTATTACTTTTTTCCTTTACTTGGTTTTCCAGACAATACGGGGAGAGGGGGAAGGGGAGGAAGGATGGGGAGAAAGGATGAGTTTGGGTTGCTGGACCAGGGAGTGAAGACGAGGGGTTAATGGCCGATATAAAAGCTAAACTTATGCTGATTAACCTCTAATTTATTATACAAAACAATACATATAAACAATAATAGAATATATATACACACATTTAGTTATATCCATAAGTAGCCGAGTGTTATAACCTTATAATTCTACTTTAATCCAGATTGTTTTTTAATTTGGTTTTTCGTTTTTAACATTTGTTGTTAGTCAAGTTTTATATATTTTATTAGGTGGTTTATTTCAATGCAATATATAATTCAATTAATAATTTACAGTTAAATTTCATTAGCCAAATTCTAAAAAGATAATACCTTGGTTTTCAAAGAATAAAACGCATTTCGTCGTCTTTAAGTATATCTATTTTTTTCTCGCAATATTATTGTAACAAGTCAAGGGAATATACAAATATTAACTGATAATAAATGCACAAAATATATACCTTGTGGATGCAAAGTATATTATTATACGAAAATAACTGTGTTTTATAAATAAGATCGAATCCTGAAGATATGGCAGACCTTGAAACGTGTTATTTAATGTTAAAATAATTAAGTAAAAGAAGAATTAGACATAGACATATACATATACACATGATTTTATTTCTGATTTAGTGAAACAGATATAATAAAACAATTAAGAGAAACCTCCCCCGAACGTTATAATTCAAAATAAACTATACAGGATTATGGAATACTGTTAAAATATATATATATATATATATATATATATATATATATATATATATATATATATATATATATATATATATATATATATATATGAACAAACAAATTAATTTTTTTTTTCTTATCCTCCAACTTTATTTACACAATAAATACATAAGCATTTTTGTATATACAGTCCACGCCTTTAAGTTTTTTATTTAATTTGTTCCCAAACAAATTAAATTAAAAACTCGTTTTTCTTATATTGTTTATTCTCTGACAGTTCTATAGTTTTCCACACTCCTATATTACCTAAATATAGATATTATTTTCGTGATATATAGCTAAGATTAAAAGCAAACGTGTTAGAAAGCAATTTTGGTCCCAATCACATTACAGTAAATGTATGATGACCTGTAATTTTGAAATTTCATATGTTATATCCATTAATATAATAGCGGTGAATTGTTGTTCATCGGATTAAACATGTAATGACTCTTTTGGGCCTATTAAGACTTAATGAACCATAAAGTTGTTTGGTTTACTGCTGGTCAGTCTAATATCTGATATTATAGTAATTGGTCTTTTAGCATATTATGGTATTCCCCTATGGTATGCCTGTTTATAACCTCTATTAGTAATATCTTATAGACTCATAGAGGAACTTATCAATTAATGAAATTAAATTATTTTTTTAATGGTAATAGTGACGAGGAATTTCATTCAAACCATATTTAGAAACTAGCTGTTGCCCGAGAGTTTATCTGGGTCAATATCTGTTATTATGATTGCTATTAAGATGTTTTAAAATAATATATTTTAAAGTACTTCTACGTAAATGATATTTTTAGTATTATTTTCTTGTGGTAGATGAATATACAGATCTTCTCCCGCAACCCGATCTTGACGGTAAGCGATTTATACGTGTTTAACTGTTTGCCCTGTGATTTATTAATTGTTACGGCAAAAGATGAATGAGCGGGAAATTGAAATATTTTAAAATTAAAATGTAAATCATTTGGAATCGGTGGGAATTTTTCACGTTTTTTTTAAGATTTTCCACTCCTATTGGTCGCAGCGTGATGTTATATCGCCTAAAGCCTTTCTCGATAAATGGACTATCCAACACAACAAGAATTCTTCATTTCGATCCAGTATTTTCTGAGGTTAGAGCGTTCAAATAAACGAACTAACTCTTCAGCTTTATAATATTGGTATAGATTAAAAAAAACAAAGATAGAAACACTGGAGGAAAAAGTAACAATAAATAAATGGACTTCTGAAAAACGCATAC
Source organism: Piezodorus guildinii (assembly GCA_023052935.1). Classification (NCBI taxonomy): domain Eukaryota; kingdom Metazoa; phylum Arthropoda; class Insecta; order Hemiptera; family Pentatomidae; genus Piezodorus; species Piezodorus guildinii. Next base: position 94,804,613 of record CM041293.1, read on the forward strand.
ACATCATATATTATATTCAAAATCAGCCATAAAATCCCGAGCCACACTTATCGCCCTACACGTTTAGAGACAAGCAAGACTAAAGAGATCCCAGCGCTTTTCCCTCAACTATATCGAAAGTATTAATAGACCGCTAACCTGCAAACATTAATCACTTTTGTTGAGGATCAGGTCAATTCGGAAATTCCAATAATACGAATGATAAAAGAAACGATTAAGCTATTCGATGTTACAGGTATTATGAGTAATATTAAATTAATACTATTAAATAACCACGTAATCTATGACTAATTTATTAAATATTATTTATACCTGTATCTTTTTTATATTCCCTTGCCACTCATTTGTATTCGTTTTTATAAAATAAAATAAATAATAAGCTGTATTGAGTGCTACGAGACCAAGGACATGATCGATGGTTATGAACTTTATTGATTGTAATGGCTAATAAATATCTTTAATGGTCATTTCCTTTAACTGCTGGCTTAGAGGTTCTCATGATACGATTCACTTGAGTCATTAGTGTGACTAATGGGAGTTCGCTATTGTACTTCATCTGCCAATATTCAGTACTTGTCGGTTTTAATATTCAATATTAATTAGTCATAAATATAAAAAAAAATCTTAAATAATGGATTAGGCCGCATTTGTTCTTAAGGTACAACATAAATTATTGTGATATTTGAATAAAATATTATTCAGGATAATATCAATATTTAATTATTCAAAAATTGGGTAATTATTGTAGGAAATTTTTTTTTTTTCATTTTTTAGATAGACTTTTTACAGTGATTATTATTTTTTTATTGTTTTTAGTCTATCGACAGTTTTAATGGCTACTTTATTACACATAAAAAAAAAAAGTAAATGACGTCCTAAAAAGAAAAAATTAAACTAATGTTTGTATTATAAATCTGAATAGTTACATGTTTTTATTTTATTGTTTACCGCATTAGAATCAATTATTAGTGTCTCTAAAGTAAATATTTGCTGAAAGCAGGGTTTAAAAAATATTATTTTTTTACGGTAGGGACCAAGCAAAGCAACATTGGTCTAAAGATAATAAGTGAGTTGAACATTGAATAATTAAAACATCATTTTTATAACTCTTTTTCAACTATGGAATAGAGGAGATCTAGAAACATTATTTTGGGACAAGATTCTCTAACAATAATGAATAAGAACAACATAAAAATTATCACAGCCAAAAAAAAAAAAAAAAAAAAAAAAAAAAAAAAATATATATATATATGTATATATATATATATATATATATATATATATATATATATATATATATATATATATATAATAAATTATAAAGTTTAAAATTTAATATATGTTTATCACATATTTAAAATCGATGTTTCGGCATTTCTCCGAAACAACTGGACCAATTGTTATGAAATTCTTCACCAAAATACTAGGGCATCCTAACACCTAGACATTGATATGATATGGCTATTTTTAAAATGGCGGCCGATTAAAAGTGATTCAGTTCAATAACTTAGTTATTTTTTGATGATAGAGAAAAATATAAATGGGGTTTTAGAATCTGTTAAGTGCGATAGTAATTAAAATTTAAAAAAAGTTGATCTGTATATTCAAGTAACAAATTATTATAGATGTGATTTCATCGAAAATCGGTTTTATTACTATTATTGAAGATGGAGAGAAATCGAAAAGACTATTGAGATATTTTTTTTTGTTCACCCCTACCTCGCCTTTGAAGGCTATACGAGGGTTTTCTCGGGCCCGGGGGATGAGGGCGGGGAATAAATGCTGAGATAAAAGCCCCCACAGCCGAGACTCGAACTTGTGATTATGTTGTTATTGTTGATTAAGTTTTTTGTTCTCTGTTGCTAGGCAACGCGTATTGAAAGCAACGCGCGCTAACCTACTCAACTACACCGCCCCCTCGAGAGACTATTGAGATCAAGACAACGAGATGAACAAAAAAAAAGAAAAACAAAAACAAAATCTTTTATGGTCAAGCTACAATTTATAAAACATGTGACTCCCTGATTATTTAAATTGGTGAAACTGTCAGAGATATAGCTATTTTCCTTTGAATTATTTATTGCTTTTCATTTTACTTAATTGCCTATGTAGATTTCAAGCTGTAGAGCTTTATAAACAGTTTTACCCTGATATTGTTATTTGGAAATAATATACCATTGTGTAATAGTTTGCAGTGTTTCTAAATCTAAAATCAGTATTTACATCGAAATAAAAAAAAAAATCTTTTATCCAGTTAAGGTTTTTTTGATTTACAGAAGGGTGATGACCGAATGTTGTGTGTTAGGCTCTCCAGATTTTTTGGAATAAATATGTATTTAAAAAACTTTATATTCATTCTAATTGAAACAACTTGAAATATTAGCCAGTTAATTATTATTTTTAAAATCATTGCCATGTGCCTGTAAATGAAGAGACACCCTTGATAACTAGCTGAGAGATAAATCATGAAGAGACAAACGAAGTACTCGCTGTGAATAGCCCTGATTCATCTGGAATCCAGGATCCTTTGGTGGACTGACAATACCCCCTCCCCCCCTGTAACTCATAGCAGAACATTCACACCCGTAAGTTCCATGTGTTTATTGAATGCAGCCCGCCCTCAAGAACTAACTGGGGCATAGAATGGTGGATGTTCAATTAGTTAATTAATCAGTGTAGGAATGAGTGTTGTGACACAGCCTTTCTCGCCGACTGGTTTGCGCTCTCTCCTCCCATCGACGCTTTGTTCTCATCTTGAATGACCATTGTCAAATCATTGTTCATTTTAATGTATCTATATTTTAATGTACGATTTTGCGACCGACGGGCGGATTCATGAAGGCAAAGAAAGAAAGAATTAATCTACTAATAAAATGTACATCTAGACATTGGTACATTTTTCCTTTTTTATTCAAAATAATAAAGCTCTATATAGATCATAGCGAGAAATATTATACAACAAACAATATTATTCACTAAATTCAGAATTTTTTTGATTCGAGAAACACCAACAAAGATATAACGTGTCAAACTGACGTAGAAAAAAACGCTACAGAATATAAGTTAACCCTCCCCCCATCCCTCCCCTTATACAGAAGAAATATTTCATGTCAATAGTATCCTAACTTCGGAAAACAGACTACAATGAGTGATCAAACCCTAATGTAAGTTCAATTCTTATAAAGTGTGAGGTTTAAAATGTTAAGAACTCGACGAGTATTTTTCATCGATTCCGCTTGGATGTCAGAACAATTAAACGGATCTCTCAGAGTCAACAAAATATTTTCTAACCTTTATCCCGTTGAGGCCGGTGTTCCTCAAGGCAGCGTCTTGGGACCCGTCCTCTACATCCTTTACACTGCTGATATTCCTACACATCCTGATACCTTTCTGGCAACTTTTGCAGACGACACCGCCATCCTATCATCCAGTTCCAATCCTGAAACAGCATCCTTAAACCTGCAAAGACACCTTTCTCTTATCGAAGACTGGTGTAATGCTTGGCGCATTAAGGCGAACGAAGCCAAATGCAAACACGTAACCTTCACTCTTCGACGAAACTCCTGTCCGCCAGTTTACTTCAATTCCATTCCAATTCCTCCTTCAGATACAGTCCGGTATCTTGGCTTACTATTAGACAAAAGATTGACTTGGAACCCACATACAAGACTTAAAAGACAAGAACTCAACCGACGATTCGGGCAGTTATACCGACTACTTAACAGAAAATCTGAACTTACAGTTGACAACAAATTATTAATCTACAGGACAATACTGAAGCCCATCTGGACCTACGGACTTGAACTGTGGGGGACAGCTAAACGTACTAACATCAAACGCATTCAATCCTTTCAATCCAAAGTCCTCCGTACAATAGTAAATGCTCCTTATTATGTTTCCAACTATACCTTGCACCACGACCTTAATGTTCCTTTTATTTCAGACCTGATTCCATCCAAATTTTCCAAATTCCACCAGAATCTCATTCATCATCCTAATCCTCTAGCTCAATCCCTATCCAGCCCCACCCATCCATTCAACCCACCTAGAAGGTTGAAACGGCAGTGGCCTCGTGACCTCTTATAACATGTATATTGGAGTTCTAGCATTGGCTAGATTCTCCACTCACGTGCTGTATGCTTGTGAATTGTATATAGGTATGAGTGACTATTGTATATATTTTTATTGATTTTATTTTGTATATATGTATATTTTATTATTATTATTATTATATAAATTTATAGTTTTGTATATATCGTGTGAATGTAGTATGAATGTTGTACGTTATCACTATTAAAAATGTCCCGAATTGGACAGATTGTAATATTGCTCTATGAATAAAAAAAAAAAAAATAAAATAAAAAAAAAAATATATATATATATATATATATATATATATATATATATATATATATATATATATGTGTATTTTTTTAGGTTATTACTAAGCTTCAAAAATCTATCTTGAATTGTTATTAGACGATGAATACAAGAGCAAATCATAATTTCATATATTTAAAAAAATGATTAATAATGATGATTAATACCAGAAACATAACTATTAGCTCAGCTTGTTATGACAGTATAGAACTTTATTATGAGGTATTTGCTTAATCCAATTGTTTAGTGTTATTTATGTTTGTTTTCGATTCTTCCAAGTAGCACTGTAGCTCATTATTAGGACTTTGTTGTTTATATATTGCAGTATTTATTTTGAGTCTGGTTGTTCTCTGATCATTCTGTTCTATGAACCTGAATCAACCTAAGGTTCATAGGATCTTATCTCGCTACTTGGAAAATATTTTAAGATGGCAGTGTTTCTGGACCAGGAACATAAACGATGTGTATGGTGATTGTAGCATTAGTGAATGTACCGCTGAAAGGTTGTTCAACAAAGTTTTAGATGGAGACTCAGTCTAGAAGATAAAGGTTATGGAAGAACTTTTTTTTTATTACCATGTACTGAGTTTTTTTTTTTTTTTTTAATTCCCATAAAAATTGTTCGAGAACTTGCAGTGAAACACAATGGAAGGTAATCGACGGTCAAGGCAATCGAAAAAAATCCAAAATTTAGTTCCTTACTCATTTATAATGACAAGGCTTAGCGTATATGAAAGTCCGATACCGATACCACCGAATTCCGCCCTCACCGATCCGTCCAATCATCATCGTCCATGTGTTAGTCTCTGAGATCAGACGTAAAATCCTCCCACAGACGCCTCGGCTTACCTCTCGGACGCCAATTAGTCGGCTTGGCGCATATAAACGTTATAGGAATTCTCTACTGAGCTTAACAACTTTACATGAACGTTTCAATGGTCGCGATGTTTTGAACTCAATTATCATGACAGGGTACAAGCTTCTTTATTCCATGTTGTGTAACCTTGTATAATTCCCAGTGGCCTCACCTCCTTTTGGATAAAATATTTTATGCAGCACCTTAGTCCTGCTAAACCTTGAGGCGTTGCTCATCTTTCAAAGTTAAAAAAAAATCATCAAATCATTTAACAAGCAAAAAAAAAAAAAAGAAAAACAATCATCGTTGTGAAATTTGTGACTTACGTCTTTACCGAAATAACAATGATCTATTATTATTATTTTAATTAATATAGTATAATTGGGGTAAATTTATTTATAATTTAATAAAACTGCAATTGGGCCTAGGCATGTTGGTGGATGGTGTAAAATAAAATAAAATGTTTCTGTCCAGAATGGTTTCTTGTCACGAAAATTGGACTTTCTAAGATAACAGAGAGGTTTGGACCGTGGCTCGATGAAGAAGAAATAGCATAACAATTTATTGGTGAAGAGCCTTGTAAAATGGGTTTTCTGAATTTGTAAATTTTAAGTATTCCGAATTCTATTGAGAGGGTATGGATAACTTTGAAAACTTTTTTATTTATTTATTTTTTTTTTTTTTGAAGGATCCTCCAAACTACTAATTCTTCGTAACGGAATACAACAGCCTATAATGGGTTAATTCCGGAAGGCTCGCCTTTATCATGACAATGATCTCCGTGAATAATCCGTGATCATCAATCGCTAGTACAATGGGGACGTAACAAACCAAGAAGAAGACTAAGAAAACAAGTGGTGCATAAGATGGGCATTGAGAGGGAGCAGTGAGCATGAAGAGTGGTGAAAGGAGTTGGGAATCGCTTTCTGCTCCTCCTCCCAGCTGTCGGCGCTGTCCGCGTTCACGTCTTCCCTTCTCATCATCATCTTCAAAGCTCCTGCCCACTTTACCAAGCGTATTTAGGACGAACAATCTACCGACTCAACATTTTCTGTATTTAGGTTTTTTTTAAAGTATAAGGTTTAGTTTTGTTGAAAAGTTAACTAAAATGTGCAAGGCCAGGAAGGAGGGCAACACTTCATTTTTGCCCCATACAGAGTGTCTCATATACATCTCGTCATGTGGTAAGAGCAGATACTAGACCTTGAGTGGAACAAAACATATGACCCATAGTCAGATTCTCAACTGATAGGAAGGAAAATGAAACTTTGAGATTTTTTTTTCGGAAGAAAACCAGGGATAACAAGAAAAATCTCAACATTTGATTTTCCTCTCTAACCGTTTACAATCGGAATATGGATTATATAAACATTTTTGTATCTCTTGAAGTCTAATATCGGCTCCCTAAATATTACTAGGTATTTCTGAGAATCATATTATGCACAGATTTTCTTTTGTACTTTTTTTTTTTTTAATTACGTTATTTATTGATTTTTTTTATGTAATTTGACATCCTTTTGTTATATTGAAATATTGTATGAATGAGACCTGGCACTATTATTATGTCTATTATGACAAATTGTAATTTTACGAATAAAAAAATAATATTTTTAATTATTGCTTCCTCGTATCCTTGATTTTTCACCATTTTAAATCTAGTTCAATGTATTGGGTTGTTTCACATGAAATGTCCGTTTTTATAGTTTCTGAAATACATAAAGGATTTTGCAGGTCTCTGTTGTTTTCTTCCGAATGTTTACATATTTAAAGTAAGCAGTTACTAATTCTGTACCTTTTCTATTATTACCTTCCAATCAATTACCCACTTTTTAGTATACCTCCAAATATGAACATGAAACACGCGATTTTCGAGTAATATTTTTGTACGAGTTAAACTCGGCCATTCAGCAGCTGAGACTAGAAATATTTGCAAGGCGTTCAGGGAAGGGAGTGTTAATGAAGGGACCATTCGCCGTTGGCTTGCTAAGTTTTCAGCTGGGGATACCGACTGCCCCGAGGAAGACCTCCATCCGTAATAGACAACGATGTCCTCAAACATACAGTAGAAGGAAACCCCTACTAAACACTTAAAGGACTCTCAGCACAACTAAATGCAAGTCCATCTACCGTTTCCAGACATTTAAAGTGTATTGGGAAAGTAAAAAAGCTCGATGCATGGGTACCTCATGATCTCACTGAGCGGCAGCAAGACCCCATGTTTCAAAACATACTGTACAAAAATTGAAAGAACTGGGCAACGAAGTTCTTCCGCACCCACCATATTCTCCCGTCTTGTCTCCAACAGATTACCACCTGTTCAGGAATTTAGGACAACTTCGTCAAAGGAAAACTTTTGAAAATGATGATCAAGTGAAAAGTGCGTTTTCAGATTTTGTTCCACTTCAAAGCTCAGAGTTTTTCAGTTCCGGGATAAAAAAGTTGGTGTCACGTTGGGAAAAATGTGTAGAAAAAGAAGGTAAATACTTCGAATAAAATTATCTTGTTTTCATATCGTATTTTAATAAAAATCCTTTACCTTAAAAACGGACATTTCATGTGACACAACCCAATAAAATCTATAACCCAACGAAGAGTAATAGTTCCTATCCTTGAAATGTCAGAATATTCTTAGAAGCATTAAAATTTAATTTTCTACATGATGTTTTAATGGTTTGACTTCTTTATTTTCTTGAACATTTTCTCATGTTTCATTCGGTACTACTTTTGTTTCTATTATTGAAGGATCTCTTCTTCCAGTGGCGCGACAGGCCGTGTAGGCCCTGGGCCTCGCGGTGTAAACTCCTGCGAGTTTACACTCACGTTTCACGATGAAATTTTTAGTGTAGGGTCATCACTCCCTACGACTAATTTTGTGAGTGGCCACCCTTTGGCTGACGGGTCTCACATACCCGGGGGAGAGGTTGTGAGTGAATCCACATTTTTTACATCCTTATAAAAGCCCCGTCGGGACTGGGATTCGAACTCAGAACCTGTAGCATGAGAGGCTAGCACGCTAGCCACTCAACCACGCACTCCCCATTGAAGGATCTCACTTTACCATAAAGGAAAATACTAAGTTCTTTTTTGCGACACAAATATTCTATTCGAACATATACTATTGCAAACGACATCTTACTCAAAACCAGATTGAGTGTTTTGATGGAAATGCTATAAGATTGATTAAGAGGTTTGTCAGAGAAAAATTAGGTACTATTTAGGAAGGAATATTCAATATCTTACGAATTTATTGTAATTATACCTATGAACCTCTAAATAGCATCAAACCAAAAAAAGATGTAAAGAAGAATTGATGACTAACGACTCGACAAGTAGACTTGACGCTCTAAATAGGAAAGTGGAACTTTTCCAGAACAGTTTGAGGCGTCTCTGTTAAGTAGTAAAAAATAAAGAGAGATAAAAGGGATCTATCAGGAAAGGATTTAACAATTTACGGTATGATTATTGTTTTGCTGTTCTGAATATAAATCTATTTTGTAAATTGAGACGTTGATTTTCATAAGCTGTTAATGAACATTTTTTTCGAAAGTGATATTTTGAAATATTTGTATAAAAATGGTTTGGTTTTATCTAAATCCGTCATCAGACTTATTCAAAAAACATAAAAATCCTTTAAAAACGTATTTTAAAATTGGAATTTCTTTCCAAAAGGTTCTAAAAACATTTCCTTCCAAAACGCACTCTATCCTCTGTAGACAGATATAATAACCTTTCCTTTCATTTCCTTTCAAAAGGTATATTCTATATATATACTATATACTACTATATATTCTACTATACGGCAGAAGAACCTAACCCCGTAATATATCACCATTAATTTATTGTTTCCTTCATTTTGTGCTTTTTTATTGGTTCATTTAGTACCTGTTGAATCACTGCTATTCTTTTGATCAATAGTTTAAATCTAATAATCAGTTTTAAACAACTTAATTGCCTCCCTTCGGTTCTCGTAGGTTCTCAATTAAATTAAGTTTGTTCATAGTATTTCTTTTTGCAGCTATAGAAATAGAAATAGAAAATAATCTTTATTCTGGGACATAGTCCCTTAAGAACAACAAATATGTACAATTAAAGTATACAGTGTGTCTGGCCAAAAGACCAAATGATCATGATTAATTCTTATTTACAATGGTATAAGAAGTAATAAAAAAAAAAATTAAAAAAAAAGGAATATATCTATACAATAAAACAAAAGAGTAAAATAAATAAACTTCTTCAGATGCATACTTTTGCAGAACAAAACTAAATTTAAAAAGATTAATAAATTAAGTAAGGTATGATCAATAAATAATATTTCCTTTTTACATTCAAAATCTGATTTTTGATATAAAACCTCATTGCTGTTGAGCGTCTGTTTGGGAATACAGGAGGTATTGGAACAGTTGGGACTTGAATGATGATAGAGATGAAGCATGGCGGATATGAGTAGGTAGGGAATTCCAGAGATTTGCAGAGCGGACAAGAAAGGAATGATCCTTTCTATATATATATATATATATATTTGATATAAAAATCTTCTGGGAAATTCATTGTTATGAATAAGACATGACAGTTTGATTACTGAGCTGATTTCCAAAAAATGAGTAAACTAAATTTTCGAAGCTGAATATACTTTTTTTTGTTGTGGTAAACTCCTAAAGATGAGATTTCCTACTGAGTCTTTCTTTTTTCTTTAGAGAGCTTCTGCCTATCGCCAGTGCTACTTATGCCGCCTCCTTGCAGACTAGTTAATAAGTGCCCTCCCGCTCCTTTGCGATTCAAAGGCTGCCACCTCGGCCACTCCGCTCCATTAGCTCCCTGGAAGAAGCAGATCCTCCAGCGACAGCTACTTAAGGACACTCTGTACCGCGCCGTTGCCCCACGCAATCAAGCACCCCCCTCAAGACCCCTCCTCAGGCTCGTTACCAAGGTCTCACCCGATCAAAGGTGTGGCTTATCCATTAGAGCTGCATCCTCTAGCCTCGAAATTAGGATCTTCCTTTGAGGGCCTTTTCTCCGTCTTTGATGATCCGCGCTCTCATTTCCTTTCATCCGCCCTGTCAATAAAGCTGTTGACGACTCGATGAACTTCTAACTCCCTCCTCTTGCTATATTGCTTGCTTTGATATATTTTAAAATTATAATTTCTTTTTAAGTTCCGTTAATTCACTTTATCGTAATTTTATATTGATAATTGATATAGGTTGATTATACTATTTACACTTACTTATATTTTAAATAATAGTAAGGGAAACTATTGCGATTGTGAAAATTTTCGAATTCCAGTATTCAACGGAAATACACGTTTTAGGGTCCCCTGGGTCCAAATAACCAAGTCCCGCAAAAAGGTCTGTGTTTGTGTGTGTGTGTGCGTACTGCAGTGCGTAAACGAAAAGTCCTGAAATTTCATATTTAAGGCAAATATACGCCCGAGACGTTACAAAACTTTTTTCTTTAAAATCAGCTTATTAGAAGAGCCACTTTAAACCATGCATTTTGCACCTTTTTTCTCGAAAATGGCTCTTACGATTTCGATTAACCTCGCTATATCGATGTAAAATTTGACGGGATTCAACATCATGTAGGTTTCATTCTGATTGATATAGTCTGACAGGGCTTGAATGCCGATATTTTACATTTTCTTCTTCTAAATTATCTTTAATTTTGTAGATTCTATAAAAATAAATATATTATCTTGTTAGCATTGATAATAAACAGCTAATCATGCAAGTTGAGCGAGTTTGATAAACAACTAAAGAAGAAAACAAAAAAAAAACATAAGAACATCCTTACCATCCTCCTAGAAGGTTGAAACGGCAGTGTCCTCGAGACCTCTTGTAAAATGTATATTGGAGTTCTAGCATTGGCTAGATTCTCCACTCACGTGCTGTAAGCTTGTGAATCGTATATAGGTATGAGTGATTTTTGTATATATTTTTATTGATTTTGTTTTGTATATATTTATATTGTATTATTATTATATAAATTTATTGTTTTGTATATATCGTGTGAATGAAGTATGAATGTTGTACTTTATCCCTATTAAAAATGTCCTAAATTGGACAGATTGTAATATTGCTCAATAAAGAATTGTTTTAAATTAAAAGAACAGTAATATAAATGTATAATGTACCGTTAATAAGCTAAAGATTTTAGAAAAAAAATTATCTTATACAGTCTTATAAAATTTAAAAGACGTGATGAAAAGTCGATAGAACTAACTGATTATTTTAGATAATAATATAATCGATTTTTAAATAAAAACATTTTTATACAGAAATTCATCTCTAACTGCAATTGAAAATTCTCTAATAGATTATAAAAACGGAGGTAAGTGAATGTCGTATGTTGTCCGCACCAGATTTATATTGTAATAAATTCATACATATTTGTTTTGCTTTATTTCAATATTGTAAAAAAGGATTAGTTAAGGTTCTTCTATGCTTCAGTTTCAACCGACATTCCCTACCTCTAAGTGAAATTTCGCTTGCTCAAAATAATAGAAAAAAATTATTTTATTTTCTTCATTTAATGATTTTTTATATTTGGAAAGAAAAATAAAAAAAAAAAAAAAAAATGTACAGACAGTTAAAATTGTGTTTATGGTTGGGAGAAAGAATCGTCCAAAAGTTGCTTACTCCGTTCAGAACCTGGTCAACTGGTCAGAACAATCGTCCTTCAAATGTTGATGATGACCAAATTCCGAACAAAACAGTCTGGGTGCGTGTATGGTAATTCCCGGGCGAAAACGAAAAGTTCTATGAAACTGAAATTTCATATTAAAGACAACTATACGCCCAAGATGTCACAGAAACTTTTTCATCACCTTTTTACGATTTTTTCAAAAACGGCTCTAACGATTTTACTCTATATATCGATGTACAATTTAATGATGTAGGTTTTCTTCTGATTAAAATAATCTGACAGGGCTTAAATACCGATATTTTACATTTCCTTCCACTAAAGTACCTTTAGTATTGTAGTCTTAAAAAATTTTGGAACACCATCTTATTAGCATTGATAAATAACGACTAAATATGCAAGTTAAGTGAATTTGATAAAGAACTAAAGGAGACAAGTACAATCATATTTTTCTATGCAATTTTTGTGTTTTTGAATACAAGAATAGAAATATAGATGTATAATTTACTTTTAGATTGCTAAATATTTTAGAAAAATATTATCTAACGGAATTTTAAAGGTTAATGGAGAGTGATGAAAAACCGATAAAACTAACTGATTGTTGTAGATAAAAATATAATAGTTTATTAACACATGTTTCTATTAAAATTCAAAATAATTAATTCTTTAACAATGTATTTGTATCTCTAATTGTATTTAAAAATTCTTAAATTGATTTTAACAACGGAGGTAAGTGAAAGTCGTGTGTTGCGCTCATCAGATTTTAATTTAACCATGCAGTTTGCATTTTCTTGATTTTTCGTTTTCATTAAATACTTTTTAAATTAAACCAAATGTTATTTTCACGATTTTTCCCTGTAATAAAAAAAATATTCCTTCAATACCATTTCATACGAATACCTCTCAATCCGAACGGATAATTGGCAATTTACGAATATAATACTCCGACAGTAGGGGTTTTACATTTATTGTAATGCTACAGCATGAATATCCTCATTCAAGGGGCCCTAAGGGACGGAAAATACTTTTCCAAATGATCAGAAACGAATTACCAAACGTCATAAAGGCCCCCCTCCTTTCGTGAGGATAATAAAGGCAGTACAAGAGATCCCCAAGAGGAGTAGCCTGTAAGTACCCTGTCGTATTATGGCAAAGTCTCCTTATAATGAGATGATGGCGTAATGAGATTGTGCCGTTTCCTACTTGCGATTACTTCCTTCTTTCTCCGGAGGGTGTCCAATTCAATACGGAGATGGGGGAAAGGTTCACAATTCAATAACCCTTAATATTTGGAACCCGGCGGTGGGAGCTCTTATGCCCCAATCTCACTCCAGGTCCCGGGATAGAACCGCGCCTTCTAAACCATAAAAAGTATACCGCGTCCCACTTCACCTTCACCCCTTTATACCGAGATCGTCTTCTCTATCGTTTTTTTTTTTCTTATCTAGGAATAAATCGTTCTTTTATCAAGTGAATTTTCGTGGTACAAAATATGAATGTTGATGATTATTAGAAATTGAAATAGAAAAATTTTTCTCTTTCTGGGACAGGGTCCCTTAAGAATAATTGTTATGTACAATGAAGTTATTCAATGTGTCTGGCCACAAGACGAAAGGATTATAATTAATTCTTATTCACCATGATATTAGAAGAAAAAATACGATACAATAAAACAAAAAAGTGAAATAAATAAATAACTTATGATAGATTAATGTGTTGAACAAAACTAAACATTAAAACGGATTCATAATAATTGAGCCATATAAAAATATGAACAATAAATAATAAATTTTCTTTGAATAGATATTTGATTTGAAATATCAGATATTATTATTATTAGATATTAATTATTGATTTCAGAGGTGCTTGATTGAATTTTCGAAATTCCTTCTTAATTTTAATAATTTAATAACTAAAGAATTTGAAATTGAAATATTTATTTAGATAGTATAAGGCAAAGGAATTTGCTGTTATATATAATCCCATTTTCTATACAAATTGTCTTCCTATTACACCTACAGTTAATGAATAATGATAACTATTATTAATAATTTATTGTTTTAACAAAAATTGTAATATTGGATGTTATATGTAGATAAAGAAAAATTGACTTCTTGAGGAAAAAAAAACATACATAATCTGCTGGCTATTTTACAAGAACTTGCGCTCTTAACTATTAGTTTAATTGAATCAGAAATTAAATAGGCTATAATCGAGAAACATGATAGAGTGATTCTAGTGTTGCCAATATTTGGGCCTTAAATACTGTTTGTACTGCAGGCGTTTTGGAGACTACTGACTGGTAGCGGGCTCCTAGAATTGTATAGAAACTGCTACCGCTCCAGCCCCCATAATGCGTCCAGTATAAACGTTCCCTAAAACCCCTTGGACTGCCTAGTAGTCATCGACTGGTCGGAGGAACGCTACCTTTACGTTAGTGGACCAACTTGCTCGTGTTTAAAATGTTAACGATGTATGTATGTATGTATATTTATATATTCTGTTTGATTTATATATACATATAAGCATATACCTTCTAATTATAGTTCTACTTGTTAATAATTCTAATTATATACCTTCTGGGGAGCCCATAGCTGAGTGGCTAGCGCGCTAGTCTCTTATGTGGAAGGTTGTGAGTTCGAATCCCCAGTCCCGGCGTGGACTTTTATAAGGATGTAATTAAATGGACATGGTGACCAATTAGACCCTACAATACTCCTCGGAGACTACACCGCGAGGTCCACGGCCCACACGGCCTGTCGCGCGACTGGAAGAAGAAGGAGAATTATATACCTTCTAATTATGACTCTCCTCCGTTCAAATAAACGCTTACATTCTACATAAAAGGTTATTAATTATCTACACGGATCAGTGCTATATTTATTTAACGTCACTATATGTTACTCTGGCTAATCGGACGATGCTACAGTGGGAGTCCTAAATTTTGCCTATCCAGGTTTTATTAGGATAGGGATATTTAACGAGTACCTGACATCGGGACCACCTTTTAACGTCCCCTCCGAAGGACGGCATAACTAAGTATTTTTTACTCAAATTAAAAAATCCTAGGACCACCTGCTGGTTTGAACACGTGACCTTTGGCATAGGAAGCTGTTATGCCAACCACCCAGCTACAAGTGATCTCATCAGTGCTATATAAACGTCCATTTCAGTTGAAATTTTTTAATTTATCAGCGTTATTCACACTTTTGGTTGTTGTTTTTTGGTAGCTCTACAGCCACAAGTAGCAGAATTTCAAAATTTTCTTCGATAAAATTGTTTTTAATAATCATTCAAAGTAAAAAAAAGAAAGTTTTTGTCTACTTCAGTTATATAGTAATGTGAACGAAACAATTAAAGTGGATATTTTATCTTTGCAACAACAACTATATTTGGGGTTATGACAATAATTGTATCAATCTAAGTTTTTCGGATATTATATTTATTTTAAAAATCGCAGAAATCAGTGGTTTTGAAAGCTCACAATCCGCCAAGTATTATAAATTATTGTTATTACTACATATTAAATCATGCATAATCTCTTCCATCATATCTTTATTATCATAATTAACTATATAGCTCGTCACTATTAGTCGACGTTTCGGGGATTTGTCTCAATTATCAAGAATTCTTCGTTGATTATTTATTGATATACATTTCGTAAAGCTAACAGGCACACGCACTTTTAAATGTCGACTATTGGCTCACTGTATGTATATATAAAACCAGACAAGAACAGTGCCTTTAAGTCTGTTAAACAGTCCATAACAAACAAGAGCCACCGAGAATCCTAAACCAGAAAATATTTTCTTTTTCCTTTTTTTTTTTAAGTCTCTGAACTCATCGCCATCCACTTATGCAGACGATCTCACCATTTTCTCCTTTACAGAGGCTATTCAGAAAACGTCCAAGGATTTTAGTTGGGGGGTACCTCACGTGCACTTGAGATAATAAAAATAAATGAACTCTGTATTTTCATACCCGGGCAATTTTGTTTTGTATTGTAGCTCCTAACAGAGAAAAAAAAAATACTGGACAGATCTTGCTGTTAATATACTGTAACCAATAGTATTATACACAATACCTTAAATGATTAAGATATATTGTATAACATTATTTACAATAAATAGACAGTAAATATGAACGATAATCGCTATTTATAAGAAATCAAAGATTCTAATTCTCTAAATTAAATATCATTTTTTAAATTTCATTTAATTATGAATATATTATATATATATATATATTAATATATTATATTATATATATATATTATATGAATATATATATATGAATATATATATATATATATATATATATATATATATATATTATATATATTTTTTTTTTTTTTTTTTTTTTTTTTATAACCCCAATTTCGTAACACGTTTTGTCAAAATAGCTTTTGAATAATTTCCTTTTACTGTATCTAGATACATTTTAAGGCTGTTTCTGTTAATAGGTAATGTTTTAAAATGCTATCACTGATTTGCTATTCCTCTTGGTGGTGGGGATCACTTCATCTTGACACTTCTTGTCTTAAGCTAATCTTAATCTACCTTAGACACTATGTTGCCACCTCTGAGGAGCTGGTGGAACCTTAAGCCTACTAAAAACTGGATTTGAAAGCACTTCTAAAGAATTATAAAAGTTATGGCTTCTTTTCGTTAGGAATTCTGTTACTTTAGGGATATTAAATAGCAAAAAATATCTTAAAGTTATAAAATAAATTGCAAGGAATCCTTACTTTTAATGTATTGGGAATGTGGAAAGATATGGTTAAGTAGGTTATTTTTTTAAGTTTGTATTTTAGTGCTTTCATTTTATATCGTTTATGTACGTATATGTATTCCTTTCTTCATGTTAGTTTATTGTATTCATTTGTTAATCAAT